>OZ032119.1:0-600000 GCA_964026355.1 Pseudorhiza aurosa | reverse complement strand
TCAAAATGATGTATATTCAATCCATGATAAAACAATCTATAAATCTAAGTTTATGGTGGGAGACAGAGTAAGGATTAGTAAGTACAAAAAGAACTTTGTTTGATTAAGGTTATACACCAAACTGGAGTGAAGAAGTTTTTGTTATAGTAGGAATACAACATACCAATCCTACTACATATATAATAAAAGACTATAAAAATGAAATTATTGAAGGAAGTTTTTATGAAAATGAGTTACAAAAAACAGATCAAGATTTTTATAGAATTGATAAAATAATCAAGAAAGATTCTAAGAAAAAATTAGCACTAGTATCATGGAAGGGTTATCCTAAAGAATTTAATAGTTGGATTCCATTAAATGATGTTAAAAACATTTAAAAAAAAATATTTTTCTTTGAATTTAATAAATTTAAAATAAGCAAGATGCGTGATGTCCATAATCAAATGTTGAAATACCATCTGCATCAATAATCCTTTTATCATCATCTGCAGAAAACGCTATTTTATTTATAGTTTCAGAATAAATCTCGTGATTGTGACTTCTGATTAAATTCATTTTTCTATAGATTGGATTTACTCTTTCGATAAAACATTTATATTCATCAAAGCTTATATCTTTTTTGATGACATTCTTTTCGAACACCTTTTTTGCCTTTTTCTCTTCTGTTTCGTCTAAATTGTAAGAATACATCTTTGCTCTTAATCCAACAAAATCTTTTATCTGCTTGCCGCAGCATTCATCTTTCATCTTGCCAATTACCTTTTTGTTACATCCAGTTTTTATTCCGGATGGATGATTTTTTGCATAGTTGCTTGTATCAAATTTTTCTTCTACATCGTTACTGATGTCTTGATAAAAGTCTTCTGTTTTTATTTCGTAAGCTAAAGAGTCAGTATCTGTATATAAAAAGTTTTCTTTTTGTCCATACCTTTTTACAATGTAATTGCAATGAGAGTCGTACATGAGTGTCTTACTTAAATCTAAAATGTAAAATCCTACGTAAATTGGTTTTTCAAATTTAATTTTTACTTTTTTCATGTGAACTGCTGCTAAATGCTTGCAAAATATTTTTCTTCTCTCAAACGTTGGCTTTGATACCAACTCTTTGGCTTGTTTTTCTTCATTGAAAAGTCTTATATCAACTCTTTTTCTTAAGTTTTCCATAGTCTTTCCAAAGACAGAAATATTCATCAGCTTGAAGAAATCCTTTTCAAAATCATTCTTACTAGCAGTTCTAAGACTAGTGTTCAGGTCAATGTAAGGTCTCATCCAATCTTTCTGATCAAAGGCTAGCACTTTAAGAATTTTTGTTAACTTTAGTCCCAAGCTAAGGTAAAGCTGAAGATTTTTTAGATGTATAATGTATTTTGTTTTATTGTTCAAGTTTGGGGTAAATTAATCTATTTTATTAATAGTAATGTTTTCTGGTGCAAGAGGGTAATCATTATGTGCGTTGTGCAACTCTTTTGGATATTCTAGATCTACTTGCAAAGTATATGCAGTATCACCATCAGCATCGATTTGAAAAGGGTTTAGGTCAATCAACTTCTTTTCATGTACCCATCTAAAGTTCTTGTACGGTAGCTTTTGGCTCATTCCCCATCCATACAAGTTGTTTGCATCTAAATACGTTATGAATTTTGATTCTTCGTCAGGGTTGTAGTTTTCCATGTATTTGTTGTTTGCTTTTCCATATCTATTCGAAATCATGCTAACTCCACCTCTTATTCCAGCTTCAATGAACAAAATCATGTTTACATCGCTTAGTAAATCCAACTTTATTTCAGTTTCCTTTATCAAAGCATCCCCGCTGAGTCCTGGCGATGTATAATACCATGCTGGATCTAGTTTGTAATTTTTTACACAAGCATCTCTAAAGTTTTCAAATATCTCGGCTAACAAGTTGGCATCAATTTTCAAGTACAACTCGTGGTATTCACCCATATTTTTCATGTCAAAGTGTTTCCATACTTTTTGAGCATGTTCATAATCTTTTGGATCTACGTCTGAGTCATTTAGCATTGAATAAAATTATTTTATGGAAGGTAGCTCAATTTCATTAAATATTTCAAAGTTATCCAGATAATCATATGGGTAAGCTCCTTTCCTGATTAACAAGTCAGTATCACCTTCGTAAACATTGTTCATTTCCCTAAATTGTTCCCACAAAGGATTTCTGCTAAGACTCTAAATTGATGATGCCATAAATTTAAAGCTGTCAATGTATCTAATTTCAATTTTATTTTTCTTTTTATCATCGTCGTCATCATCCAGCTCAATCGTTTTACTAAATCTGATGTATTTTTCTTCATTATTTGGTATGCAGTTGATGTTTCCTTTTGATTTGACTAATGGCTTTATGAAGAAATGAGAGTCGTAACCTGACAAGTTGTGAAATATGACAGGAACAAATTTTGGCAGCTGATATTGTAAATTACATTGGCTGTGTGCAGCACCTCTAAACTTCCCTGTTAAAAGATCATGGTCTCTAACTGTTTCACCTGTTAACTTAGTTTTACAAATTACACAATTAGATTGTTTAAAGTATTCTTTCCAATCTTCTTTTTCCATTACACCTCTTAAACTAAATTATGCGGCATCTTTATATTCTTCTGGCAAACAAGATTTATGAATTGGATCTTTCTTGAACAAAATTGTTTTGTTGTTATTTAATTTTTTGCTGCAAATATGACAATCCACTGCTGACTGAAATTTTTCATTATCTTCTGCTGTCATTTCAAGAGGAATTATATTCTATAAATTTCGGCAATTTCTTTCGCCTCCTCTTCAATAATTTCACAAAATTTTTCCACACAATCTTCGCCTCTGTATGCGAAAGGTTCAGCATAATTTTCATCACCTTCACATTTTACATAATAACAAAATCCTGATGGAGTATGCTTTTGATATTTTTCGGTATACGATTTTTCTGGATTTGGTGTGGCTGCATATATTTTTTCTGTAATTGCATCAAAGTCTGCGTAGATTACAAATGGAACTCTCATTGATTTTTTGAAGTTTTGAAATTAAATGTTTCACCTGACTTTGGCACTTCAAATTTACAAGCTGAGTTTTCTTTACAAATCTCGACATGTTCGTTCAACTTTTGTGGTGTTGTAAATTTGTTCAAACATTTTTTGCAGAAATAAGCAGTACCTTCATGCTTGGTGATTTGTGCTGTAACTAGTCTTGAAAATTTTTCTATCCAACAACAATGTTGATTTTTCTCATTGGCAATGAATAATAAATCACTTTCAATTTGGGGGTCAGTTTTATTTAACGTTAATATGTGCACGCTTTTCTCATATCCAAATACATTGACTTTAATTTGGGATTTTGTTTTTCAAATTTATCAATGTCTTTTAGAGAAACTGGGAATTCAATACCTGTATAATTGATTTTATCTAAGTGTGCTTTATATTTTTATGGTCTTTCATGATCAGCCTTTATTTCACTATGATGTAGTGCTGACAAATTGCATATTCAAAGCATTTGTTATGCTTGTTTTTACATTAATAACTGCTCTTTTAGTTTTAATGGCATTGGGTAAGTCAATATAATCTTCTCCTTTTAACGGACTAAATCTATTAACTTTTAGAAATAATTTTTCAATACCTTGAAATATCCAACCACTACCTCCGCTGGTATACGTTGAAAATGATTCGATTGTCTTTTGTTTCATTTTTTCATATTCCTCGAGTATGTTTGTCGTGTTGATAAAGTGTTGTATTCCGGAGTGAAAGAATAGAGATGCGGTAATAATTTTATCGTTTGACCTTCTTCCCATGTTGACTTTTACAGCCATTTCGACCTTTAAGGATTTATCTTTTTTTAATTCTTCTTTTATTTGTTTTTCCACATGTGGAGCTGCCATTTCTAGATAAGTTTTTAAATCAGTTTCATCAGAACCGTCAAGCTCGAAAGTTCTAAATACATCTTTCATAGCATTTGCTTTTTGTATCATTTTTAATTGAGACATGTTGTGTTATACTTTAGGTTTTTTACTCCCTATAGAATATAGTAAATCAAATTTCTAATACAGAAAAAAATAATTATTTGTATATAATAAGTTGTGAAAAAATTTTGGTCGAGTATTTAATATATTGTTTCTACTTTCTTAAGCAGTTCTGTGTGTAATTTCTTTTTATACTGTTTGGTTATTATACAATCATCCCTTTCTTTCCTTTTCTTTGCCATTTTACTTATATGTCTTAGTTTCTCATAGGCACAACCCTTTTTATAGCATGTCCTATAATTTGATCTTGTTCCTTTACCACAGGTTATGCAAGGAAAGGATTTTACTTTTTGCTTGGCGTGATAATCACAATATCCATCACGCTTTGCTAACCTACAACAAGTTTCTTCTTGGCCTAACATTAGCCAGCTACATCTTGGAGTAATTTCAGTGATCTATTTGACCTGGGGTTTTTAACACATTATATAATATATTATAATATTTTAAAACTCTAAATGAAAAATTAAATAAATTGATATGTACTGTTTTGATTTTATTTCTGCATTCAAAGCTTTTATATCTTCTGGATTTCTTTTACATATTGGTAAATGGCTGTTAGCCTTTCTGTGGTGGAAAACTTTTTAAAGCATCTTTTGCAGAAATATGACTTGTGTTCGTGTTTGGTAACTTGTGCTCTAACTAGTCTTGAAAAGTTTTTTATCCAGCAATAATGCTGATTTTCTTTGTTGGTAATAAGCAACAAATTAATTGCATTTTGGGGGTCAGTTTTATTTATCCCTGATATATATACATCTTTTTCATAACCATATGCATTGACACCTATTCCTGGATTTTTGGTTTTCAAATTCATCAATATCTTTTAGTGAAACAGGGAATTCAATATCTGTAAAATGAAGTTTACCTAAGTGTGCTTTATATTTTGATGGCCTTTCCCGTTTGTCCTATATTTCGCCATGATGTAGTGCAGACAAAATTTCACATTCAAAGCATATATTATCTTCGTTTTCTACGTTTATAACTGCTCTTTTAGTTTTAATAGGTTGGGGTAGGTCAATATATCCTACTCCTTTTTGTCGTTCAGATGTGGTGGCTTTCTCAGTGGCTGATTGCATTGTTATTAAGAGACGTAACCTTTGTAACTCTTATATACAGTAGTAAATTTAAAACTCTAAATGAAAAAAGTAAATAAATTGTGTTGTGGGGGGAAATGGTTTGGTATACTCACGTGTGGAATTGATCAGGTCAAAAAGTGGAAAAACGGGTTTGGATATTGGTCAAGAAGTGGTAAAATTAACACACGTCTATCAACCGGCTTTACTTAACTACTAACGTACCAGCGGAGCTCATCAAAAATTGCGGAGAATAAACAATTGATATCTTGCATACGTTCTGCAATTTTGTATGGAAAGAAGGAGAATGGCCAAGACAGTGGACTCAATCACTGATAATACCTCTAGCAAAGAAAGGTGACCTCAAAAATGTTCGAATTACCGCACAATCAGCCTGATCAGCCACCCAAGCAAAGTCTTACTAAAAGTCATCAACAACAGACTGAAAGGCAAAGCGGAAGAGATTCTAGCAGAAGATCAAGTAGGGTTCAGGACTGGACGGAGCACTGTCGAGCAGATAGCCAACGTAAGAATCCTGGGAGAAAAGTTTCGCAACCACCAGCTGGAACTCTATCACAACTTCATCGACTTTAAAAAAGCCTTTGACCGAGTATGGCGGAAAGCGCAATGGCTAGTCATGAAGAAGCACAACATCAGTGCAGGCTTGGTCAAGGTTATTGAATCTCTCTACGACAACAACAGTAACGCATTGATGACGAAAGCAAGTACCCTAGAGTGGTTTCAAACAACATTTGGCGTACACCAAGGTTATATATTGTCCCCATGTTTATTTAACATCTTTCTGGAAGAAATCATGACGGCGAACAGTGAAAATCGCTGGAAGAGAGGTGACACATCTTCGATTTGCTGACGACATTGATCTTCTCGGAGGTTCAAGAGAGGAACTTGCAAATCTAACAACGAGGCTGGATGCAGCTGCGAGAAAATACGGCATGGATATCACCGCCGAGAAAAGTAAAACGATGGTCGCATCAAGAACTACAACAAACGCAGCCACCGTAGAAGGATCCGACATAAAGATCAAAGTGGGAGAGGTAGAACTGGAGGCAGTGAAGACCTTCATCTACCTTGGTTCGACAATTAATAAAGAGATAACATCAGAGAATGTGATCAAGAAAAGGCTAGCGATTGCGACTAACCAACTTGCAGATTTGCACAGAATCTGAAATTCGAGCGGAATATCCATCACAGTGAAGATCCGACTAATTAAATCATTGATAACGTCCATTGTTCTCTATGGATGCGAAACGTGGACCTACAACAAGGCATTAGAAAAAAGAAAAGTCTCATTCGAACTGCGCTGTTTCAGGAGAATTCTGGGAATCACATGGAAGAAGAGAATCGCGAATTTCGAAGTCCAAAGACGAATAAAGAACGAAATAGGTGAACATGAACCTCTACTGTAGACAGCAAGAGGAAGGAAGTTGCAATGGTTTGGAGACACTTCGAGAAGAGTTGGAACACTTGTTTACGACAGAACGCATGGTAGTGTGAACGGGTCGAGAGGTAGAGGAAGGCCGAAGAGAACTTGGTTCGATGACATCAAAGACTGGAGTGGCAGGAGCATAGTTGACTGCCTCAGGGCTTCGAAAGATCGAGAATATTTGAGACATATAGTGAAGTTATCAAAGTACCTCAACGGCCGACATGCATCGGCCAAGGGAAAAAAGAAGAAGAAGAAAAAAGGTTAATTGTCAAAATGAAGTTTTTTTATCCAAAATTGTATTCTTGGTTTTTTGGTTATGTGTTAGTCTTTCATCATTCTAAAATCATGGTTATTGGAATGTTTTGAGAATGTTGAGCCGAAAAAGTCATTTCAGACTGGATACAAATGGTCTCCGTCCTTTCTATAGTGATATCAGCTGATTTTGCTCATAGTATTCACCTCGAGTTAGTACTACGTTTTATTGCCTGTTTGATTCCAACCACAGGGGAACAATGTATCAATCGATAGCTTGTTACTTGATTGTGCTTAATATAGTATTTGTTTATTGATTTGCCCTGCCTGTGATAACTTCTTGAAGCAATTAATCTGATGAGTAGAAATAGAATAGATTATCCGATGAGAACGGGGCTTCAAATGAGACTTGTGATTAGTCCATTTCAGATACTAACATTGTTGATTAGTTTATTATGGTCACATGGCAGCATTTAATGGCGTCTAGCTTACGCATGTTATTTTTTATATCATAGCTTAAAACATCCCAAAGAATTTAGGAAATCATGGGGAAAAAGAAATTAGGACGAAAAGAGGATGTATAGGAAGAAGAGGAGGATTATGAAGATAGAAGTATCTGCTGCGTCATTTGCAGCAGGAAATGGTCTGGAACGAAAAGATTCAGCCCAGATGTCAACAAGAACTGAGGCAGATTTGGGCTACTCGGCCAGTGCAAGAAAGCTTCAGATTTTTTCTGCAGATCCAAATAAGACAGAAAATGACACGCTAGATGATTATTATCTTATTGTGCAGAAGAACGTTATTGCTGATATGTTTATCAGTATGCCTTGCCTGAGTTTCGATATGCTTGAGGTATTGTTGCTAGCCTCCTGAATGCAAGCAGGGGTTCTCCGAGAGAGTCAACGTTTCCTGTCACAATTTTCATACTTTTGAGAAGGAATTTTATTTGTGCGAGTGTCTTGGTGCTTCCAAGTCTTTGAATGTACCATTTCACATAAACACTAGGGCAACATTACCTTTTAGAGGATCGGATGTCGCTACTCTGCCATGTGGAATGGAGCAAGTGTAATGAAGTTGCCCTACCAACTAAGTAAAAAATCGTATTCATCTCTCAAGAAAAAATTGAAAATGCATCTATGGTGTGACTTTTAAAGATATTTCAAAGAAATCTATTGATTAGATCAGAAAGGATTATGTAGAAATGGACGTGCAACCGAATTCTGAACGGATCTTAGTTGTTGGTGTTTCCTTTGATGGCTCATGACAAAAGTGTAGGTATATATCACCTGATGGCATTCGTTGTACCAAAGGCTTACTGACTGGCTTGCCAATTAACTATGAAATCCTTTCAAAATTTGGTTTTCGATGCAAAGCATTGGAGTACAAAGGTGCCAAATGGGAAGAGAAGCATAAACTGGATTGTCCCAAACATGTTGATGGCACTGCTGGAGCAATGGAGTTTGTTTGTGCTGAAAACTTGTAAAAAAGATCTGTAGAGAAGCACAAATTTTGATAAATAATTGTCCTTTCAGATGGAAATAGAATGGATTTTGATGGACTTGGATTTCTTATAGCGACTGTCAAGACAGTGACTGTAATAAGGACGACTTCACAAGGACGACATAATCAAGTTGGCGGCTTTCAAAATGGCTGTTGGTTGATTGCCTTATAACTGCGACTGCTACGATATTGACTTAACTGTCTACTTTCGAATGAGATACACCGTATTCTCTATAATGAGCGCGGGGGGGGCACTCATTTAATTTTTGACCCCAGAGAAGGGGCGCTCATTGGAGAGAGGCGCTCATTGGACTGAGATGCTCATTAAAAGAATAGAAATCCACAAATAAATGATAAAGTTTTGAGTTGCAAATGGATATAATGTTTAAAGTTGTTATTTCATTGTTTCATAATTGTATAGGCAAAATGTTTGTATTATTTCAATGTCTTCCAAGTCTAAATCCTCATCGACTAGAATGATTGAACGATCTTGAATATCTATTTCATCACAATCTTTGAATGGATTTTGTGTGGCTTAGGCAGTGCGAATTCAGTGCCTCTTTGCAGTATATCGCATGGATTACCCTGTTTAGAGCAAGGATTTTGTAACCATCACTGCCATCAGCCGCCAGGTTAAGAGAGCAAGACTGAAATGGCGTGAAGATTATTTGGGGGGGAGTGTTCATTGGAGAGGGGTGCTCATTGGAAAGGGAGCGCTCATTAGAGAGAATGCGGCACTCAGAAAGGCGCAGACTTGGTTTCTTT
The DNA here is from genome assembly GCA_964026355.1 of Pseudorhiza aurosa. NCBI lineage: Eukaryota > Metazoa > Cnidaria > Scyphozoa > Rhizostomeae > Lychnorhizidae > Pseudorhiza > Pseudorhiza aurosa. Next base: position 590,951 of record OZ032119.1, on the reverse strand, counting down.
TGCTTGTGACTTCGCGTTCAAATATCGAACTTGTGTTCGCTTTGTGAAAGCTTCATCGGTTAGTCATTGCTGAAGGCCTTGTTAAGCAGAATCCATTTCCATGAGGTGAGAAATGTGCCAAGAGTGTAGGAAAGCAGGAATAGTTTGTTAAGAATAGGGACAAGTTCAGGAGCACAGGTTTTGAGAACTATTGCTGGATTACCATCAGGGCCTTTGGATTTGGAGGTGTCAAGCTGGAGAAGGATTTGGCGAACTTTTCTTGTGGAGAACTCAATGGGTGGCATAGTGAATTTTGAAGGGGGGAAGTGATGAGGTTGGACCCCTTGGTCGTCCAGGCTGGAGTTGGAGGCAAAGACTGACGCAAAAAGATTAGCCTTGGATGAGGGAGTGGTAGAAGAGGAGTCAGAGTTGCTTTTTAGTGGAGGGAAAGATGATTGGCAAAAGTTTTGGGAGACAACTTCGGCCATAGACCAAAAGGAGCGAGAGCCAGCATGGGAGGAACCGATTTTGTTGTTGATGCGTTGGACAAAAGATGATTTAGAATTTTCTTGTGGTTTTAGTCAAATGTTGCATGAGTGGATGAAAGAACCTTGAATGTTGGGTTTTAAGTCGCTCCCATTCCTTGAAGTAGCGGTTTTTGTTATTCACAGCTTTGGTGCACTGTGAATTGAACAACTTAAGGGAATTTTTTTTACCAGGCTTGTAAGAAGAAGGAATAAAAAGATCCATGCCATGAAGTATTGCGTCTGTGATGAAAGAAGGAAAAGAGGAAGGATCATTTGAAAAGCCTGAATACCAAGGGTAAGAAGATTAGAAAGTGCAAAAGGAGTCCCAGTCAGACTTGCTGTAGTGGCAGACTCTTTGCTGAGGAAAGGGTCTATCCAGGTGAGGGAGGAAGTCATGCCGTAAGGTTATGAGACAATGATCAGAGTTACCAAGAGGAGAGCTAACGGTGGGAGGAGATTAAATGCTAGGATTGGATGTGAGGAAAAGATTGAGAGTGTTTGCTTTGTCTCCTGCACGATCAGGAACGCGTGTCGGCTATGAAATTACATGTGTCAATGACTTGACAATGGCAAAGGCTTCAGCTTCCCGACCAGCAGGGTTGGTGACATTGGAGGACTAGGAGAGCCAGTCGGAGTTGTGGATGTTGAAATCACCAAGAACAATGATTTCAGAGCGTGGAGATTGTAAAGTGATGGTTTCGATTGAATTGGTAAGGTGATAGAAAGAAGTTCACGATTGCTTGAGTTAGGAGAGCGGTATAGAGTGCAAATGTACTTTGTGGCATGAGGAAGGGGAATTTTCAACCAGAAGAGTTGAAAGCCAGGGTTAGAAAGATCGAATTGTGTAAGGTGTAAGCTTTGCATATCAGAGCGAATAAATGCACAATCTCACCATTAGGGAAGAAGGAGAAAAATAACTCATAACCTGGGCATTTGAGATGAAGAGAGAGAACGGTGCTGTTACTGGGATCAAGAGGTTTGATTTTGGTTTCAGTGAGGAAGAGTGCATAGGGTTTATGGATTGGAGATGATGGTGCACTGGATTGATGCTGGAAGAAAGTCCACGGATGTTGCAGAATGAGATGGACAAGGGTTTATGTGCCACGTTAGTTCCAGCAGTTGAGTTGTTTAAATTGTTTTGAATCATGTTGAAGGAACGGTGAGTGATGGCTAGGACAGTCAAAATGACAGTGGTAGTGGTAATCTGAAATTCCTTGAGAGTTCCTGTGGCTATCCTGTGGCCTCAGAAGGGCCCCCCAGGAGCTGCGAGCTAAGAGTGGCTCTAGTTGCGAACTGGCATAACAGGCAGCCCGGAATTATACACCAGCTGATGAGGCAGCCTCCCAAAGCGCTACCAATGGGTTTGAGCCTCTGCATTATGAAACCATAAATTGACTAGGAAAAGCAACAGTAGACTTTCCAATCCCCAACACGATGCTGACAGTAATAAGAATCTTGAATGATGAGATTATTAAGACGAGAATGACGAGGAAGCAGAATGAGTGAGGATTCGATCATAAAATGTCCCTTAGAACGAATGAGACCAGCAGTGTCTAGAGGACATTTCAGTAGGCAGCTTTTTTTATTGGGTTATGTGGAGGAAGGTTGTTGTGGCGTATGCAAAGCTCCAACAAAAGAAGAAAGAAGAAGGCGAACGGCTAAGAGGAGAGAGAGATAAGATCAAGTGGATTGATCCTGGATTTGGAATATCACCTAAGTAGCACAGAAGTTGTAAGGGAGACATGCAAATCGTCAAGATGACACAATACATGAGAATTACATGGTGTAATGAGGCAAGACGTTCCATAAATTACATGTTATTTGGATGAATGATGATTTGTGAGATAGAGTTTGTGAAGTAAGCAGTGAATCTTGGAAATTGTGTGAATGATTTGAGCTTCTGGTGGTCCTGATACGCCTCAGAGGAACTGGAATAATATCCCTGACCTCCTGAGAACAATGCCCGTGAAACTATCACTAAAATATGGAAAGATATCCAACTAAACGACGATGGGAAGAGGTTGGAGTGATTTGATGAGGTTAGGATTGTTGATGAGACGAATGGCTCTGGACTAGACTTTGTCGAAAAGACAGAGAGTAGATTTTGGAGCACCACCCCAGACGTGGGAGTTGTAGTCTAAAGAAAAACGTATTTTTGACCTTTATCTAGTTAGATGGTGAGAAGATGAGAAGCGTCCCGCGGGGTCTGGCGAGGAAGCCAAGCTTTTGAGATGCATGTTTAGCAAGGGAATGGTGTGAGTTTTCCAAGTGCGATTTTGGATAAACGAGAATGAAGTTGTATGGAAGAAGCTGAAGCGTCCAGTTCATCACCATTCATGAGGACAGGTGGAAAGTCTGATTATTTTTTTGTGAAATGGCAGCCTTATTCGTCTTGCTTTGGTTGAACGAAACTAGGTTGTTTTTACCCAACTTCTCAATAACTGTCAGATCATCTGAGAAGCGAGTGTGAAGTTAGATATCGGTGGATGCATGGTCACTTGGATTGAATGAAAATGAAGAACTTACGAACTTATGATCAGTAAAAGTGTGAACACTAGAAGACGTAGAGGTAAGCTTTTGCTAGAAAAATGCGAGATGACGTCTGTGTAGGGAAGTAACTGTTTAAATTTACGCTATGCGTGTTCAGCAGCCTCGATTTCAGATGTGATCGGGGACCCTGTAGAACTTGCGCTCATGTTGAATTCTCCAAGTCCTCGAAAACAACGGAGCAAACTGGGCATTCTCAATCATGGGTCAAGTTTTATTTTGGCAAATATTTACAGTGTGATGGCATGCATTGTTAAAATGTTAACTTGAATGGTGAAATGTATCAATTTGTCCAAAACATTTTGAAATTGACTACTTAGCTATCACAACAGGTATCACATTTCCCTCAGAGGGCTTGCTTCAACTGCGAAATGAGAATAGAAATTGGACACCAAATGTGCGTTTTTAAGTAATGAAACCTGAGATACGATAAAAGCTTAATGCAACATATTTGCAGTTACTGAAGCCTTGGATAGAATACAACTACATTTTGAAAAAATCGATCTACATTCTATATTTCATCCCGTACATTTCATCGCTTCCTGCGAATCCTGCAATATCCCTACTGTAGGTAGAAATCCCTACGAATGACAGCCACGCGAAGCTATATTCAGATGGTCCTTTAGACCCCCCCCCCCCTTAGTGACACATCTAGGGAAGAGATTGACTGATGGGTTAGGAGTCTAGAAGCGTATCCCCAAAGACTTTTCGTGAGTCAGACCCTCTATTGTATCGGAAAATGAAGGCCATTCCCATTTTATGAAAAAGTGTCAAAAAGTCTTATGATACCTTCATTCATTTTTGAGCAATAGTATGAAAATTAAACTTGTGAAAATACTTTGCACGAGTGGTTGGAGCAGGGGCGTCGTGGCAGTTGAGAATTAAGGGGGGCACACTGTTTTGATTTTATGTCAAAAAAGATTTTCTTCCGCTGGTTTGGCAAACTGCAACATTAGCAGTTCTAGCGGTCCAGTGAAGAGACAAGCCATGGCTCGAAGCAAATTCTTGCAGATTTTTACAATTTAAAGAAAAATTATTTGCAATATTGAGTTTTCTCAAAAGAGGAGACTTTGCAAAGGAGTCAATGATATCCTCAAAGTTGACGCAGTGAATTAAGCTTTGCTCAACGTTGATCATCGTGAGGGAAATTAATCTCTCTTGTCCCCTTGTCGGCCATAGTCTGCTATTAATCCAGTTTAACTTCGGAAATTTTATTTCACGCTTGGTAAAGCATATTGTTAAGGTTCTCAGTATTCTATCCATCGTGTAAAGGTTAGGCTATACACTTTGCGAATTGATCTAACGAGTAGTTTGAGTACTGTAAAAAAAGCAGCCCTTGCCATAACCTTCTTTTCTTTGCTTGTACCATCAGCTTCATTCTCTGCTGCTACGCTACGAGGGCGCTGTTAACTATTTCATGGTGTGCTGCTTTGTGTATTTGATACATAGTTTCTTTATTGGCTTTGTTGATTTACAACTTGTATCTTTATTCTTATTGGTTCATATTGTTTTATTGCTGTGCTTAGACGCTGACTGGACGCTTCGTTAATCTCCTTTGTAGAATTAATAATAAGATGCTAACCTTGGTGTAGGAAGAGAAGCCTTGGGGGCAAGCTGAAAAGAAGACGCACCTCTCTCGATGCTACACAAAGTTTGCCGGAGGCTCGTAGCCGAATACAGATCAAGGTAATTATTACTCGAAGACATCGAAGCAGCCCTCAGGTCGTTTCCTTAGAAGCTGTAAGTTTAGATGTTATTTTAGTATATCCACCCGCTTTTGAAGTTGTAGAGGAACCTAACCATGTTTAACCTTTTTCTCATGACCATCCTAACGAAAGATTAACAATGAAAGATTAATAACGAAGAAGAGAGAAAGAAGATCTAAAATTTGAGAGACAGAAAGGTTAAAACTGCATCTTTGTCAAATTTACCATAAATTCTGACCAACTATAGGAGCTCCTCGGCCGGAATTCTTTCTTCCCAACCATAATTTCTTACTGCACTTCTGAAAGAGTTAAGCTGCAAAGAATCACTTTTTGCAATGGCCGGCAATCCTTCTGGGTCCAAAGGTGCGAAATGTTTCAGGATATTTTTGTGTGAAGTAAATCTTCTTCTAATGGATAAAATCAAATTTCCTAGAAAATTCTAGATTTCCAAAAAATATCCGATTAACTGATTATAGGTAGGCACGTGCCCTCCAACAGCCCCTCCCCCCCCCCCCCCCCAAGCCACGACACGACTAGGCTGGAGCTACGTCCAACCATAGTCTATTACACTGGTTAAGAAACTGGCTTATTTCAAAGGAAGCCGCCCGTGATGTTAAGCAGTGTTGAGTCATCATCATCATCATCACAACCGAAGTCCGCCGGACCGTCGATGCCCGCTGATCTTGACAAGCCTCCGCCATTCCTCTCTATTCTCCGTGCGATGGAATGCTACTTGCCCGTCCAGCCCAGTCCAATATTTGATGTCATCGAACCAAATCCCTGCTGGTCTTCCTTGGTAACGTCTGCCTTCATACATTCCTTGCATTAAAGTTTTTGTAACTTTGTCGCGCCTAAGCTCATGTCCGAGAAATGCGAATTTTCTTTTTTTTGATTACTGTCATTAATCTTTCAGTTGGTGAACAAACGCAATGGTAAGCAACCAACTTAAGCACGTCCTCGTTAGTTTTCTTCTCTTTCCACGTTATACCAAAAACACGCCTGTAACACTTCATCTCAAAAGCCTCCAATTTTCGCTGTATCTTGTCCGTCAATCTCCAACTTTCACAGCGATACAGAAAGATGCTTACCACCATCGCTCTCATGAACTTAATTTTGCCCTTTACTTTCAGTTTCTTTGCCCTCCAGATTGCATTCATCTCAGGCAAGGTGCTCACTCCAATCCCAATCCCGTTTTTTACCTCTTTCTCACTTGCAGCACTTTCAGTTATGGTTGCTCCAAGGTATTCAAATTCGCTCACTTGTTCTAGGTCTGTGACTTTTGCTTTAACGATGATTCTCTTATTTTCACCACGTCCAGTTGCGATAGCATAGTCAAAAGACGCATATAGGGAAGCAAACCTTAAGGAGTCAGTTAGTCAAGATTGGAGGTTCGTTGGGAGCGGATGCCGGGGCAGAGCCAAAGAGAAGAACACTCTTCGAGTGAGTTATGAACAAACGAGTGTTTTTCTTGGCTAGGTACACACGCAGGCTCGCTACTACACTAGATGTAGTGTTTTTATGGAGGCACCATATCTAGGTGATCGCCTTACGAGGCTAATGGGCTTACCTACCCAGTTGAGACATACACACATATAGAATGGAGAGCAGGCCTTCATGGGGGACGTTTCATTTGCCAGAGGGCCATTCTATTAGGAGATGTACTACCCCTCTACTATCTGCTGGTTTGGATCCAGGTTTTTCCTTCTGTTAGCCTTTGCCTTCTGCAGAGGCATATCCTGTAAGGCAGCAGGACGGTCACCTTCTGCTAGCCTTTGCCTCAGATGGCACAACCTACAAGACAGCAGGTCATGAAAGAGGTAGTGCTGGTTTACATGGTACCAGTAGCAGACCCAAGTCTGACCTGAACATACCTCACACAAATAACGACAGTGATACAAGAAAGAAGGATGCGATTTCCGGGACACTGCTGGAGAAGCAAGCATGAACGCATTAGTGATTTCTTGCTATGGGAACCGAAACATGGCTACAGGAACGCCAGCTTTCCTAGCAAAACGTTTGTGAAACAACATTAAGAGGACTCCAGCATACACATAAATGAAGATCTGAGCAGAGCAATGGAGGACAGGGAGCCGTGGCGAAAACGTGTTCCGGCAATCGGCGGAGTCCTACAACTTGCCATCTTTCCAATCTAAGATCAATAAACTTGATCTTATATCTCTCTCCTTTTAGCCTTTTGCTTTCTTCTTTCTTCCCATGTTGGGGCTTTGTACAGGTCACCAAAGCCTTTCCTCAACATAACACACTATAAAAAAAAAAAATTCTCCACTGCTAGACATATCAAATACAATCTTCTTTGTTGAAAAATCCTTCATGTGTAGAAATAGGAGTTATTTACTGTCGCTACATCTGCTTGTTGGATTGGGAGGCACTTATTTTGTTGCACTGATCCCTTCCACAGTTTACAATTATTGAATTTGGGCAAGGTCTTGAGGTGTCTTGGGACTGAGTAGGTTACCCCCAGGTCAATCAGCTTCATAAAAAGTTGAAACTACTTAGTAATATAGGGACTCTAGTGCTGTAAGCTTGGAAACATCCCTGTAAATTTGAAAGCATTGAGGAACCGTATACGAAGATTTGAGTTTTCTTTGGCTCAAGTTTTACTTTTTTCTAAGACTCTGAAATGTCTGTCGAGTTACCAATAACGTCGACAGTAGTTCCCATGCGAAATTTAACATTCGAATCATTTAGACCAGGGGTCCCACACTCAATTTACCTGGGCCACTGGAGGCAGAATATGGTTGAGGCTGGGCTGCATCAGGTTTTCCAGAGGAAGAGCTATGCTAAAAGATTCCAATCTTCTCAAATCTCCTTATTCTTATATTTTAACACAAAATGATATGAAAAAATGAATTAGCAAATCAAGAATTATTACGAAAATCAATCAATTAATCAGTAATGAATAAATAAAATGATAAAGATAATTATAGGAATAATTATTATTAGATTTCTCAAGTCAACGACTATATGTGGTATATTCAGTCTTATATATCCGCTGTACTCAGCTTCAATTGCCTGCTTCAATAAATGCTTGCTTTAACTTTTAACCTTCTTCTAAACTTGAATTATCCTGAACATGAATGGAACATTGAAGGACATGAACTGTTCTCCTGAACTGGGCTACTCTGACATACTCCTTGAGGCTAGATACCTGACCTTGCAGCGCTTCCTCTCGCATAGCCAAGTTACATTTGGCTGGAGGGTTGAAGCTGTTGAGACCCTTAGTATGGCTTGAAGAGGATCATCAGTAGGTCTGGACTTGAACTTGGACTCATTGAAGTTCAAAGTGGAGGAGAGCTTTTCACACAAGTATGTGCTCCCAAAAATTTACATGGGTCGTTGAACATTCGGGAAAGCTCAGGGAAGCTGGGGGTAAATCCCCTCAATACTTCCCCAAACTTGTCTTCTTTTCTACTCACTTCCCTGATCTTTGCTTTGAGTTCAGAGTTGTACTGCAGGTCAATAGACTGAATTGAGTTTCTCATTTGCCATTTATCCCGCCGTGTAAGCATCACTCTGAAATGTTTTGTGAAAGAGACAGAGAGACCTCATATTAACTCTCTAATGTGTCATTGACGTGTGTGTATGGAAATGTTTATAGAATAACGAGAGAGAATAACCAGTACTAGTTTAGAACTCTGGGCTTCATGTCACACAATCTTTCTTAGCTGCAAACTGATCTGTTCCTTGTCACAAGGACCTCTCCTATCCTTAATTTCACCTTTACTTTTTTTTTAGTGGGTTATGTTGAGAAAAGGCTATGGTGGCCTATACAAAGCCTCAACATAGGAAGAAAGAAGAAAGCGAGAAGCTAAGAGGATAGAGAGACAAGATCAAGTCTATTTACATTAGATTTGAAAGATGGCAAGTTGTAGGACTCAGGAAAGCAAGAAGAAGGAAAGACGTTCCATAAATTGCATGTTCTTGGGATTAATGACGATTTGTGAGATAGAGTTCATGGATTAGACAGTGAAACTTGGAAAGGTTGTGAATGAGTTGAGCTTTTGCTGGTCTTGACACGCCTCAGAGGAACTGGAACAACATCCCTGATATCCTGAGAACAATGTCCGTTAAAGTATCTGTAATGGATGGAGAGATCTCTAACTAAACCGATGGGAAAGAGGTTGGAGCGATTTGGTGAGGCTAGGATTATTGATGAGACGAATAGCTTTGGACTGGACTTTGTCGAAAAGACAAAGAGTAGATTTTGGAGCACCACCCCAGATGTGGGAGCACTACTCTAAAGAAGGACGGATTTTGGACTTGTATATAGATAGAAGGGGAGAAGGTGAGAAGATGAGAAAAACCCGCGGGCTCTGGCGAGGAAACCGAGCTTTCGAGATGCATGTTTAGCAAGGGAATGGATGTGAGTTTTCCAAGTAAGATTAGATGAAAGAGAAAGACCAAGTTGTGTGAAAGAAGCTGAAGTGTCCAGTTTATCACCATTCATTAGGACAGCTGGAAGGTTTTGACGACGTTTGCGTGAATTAACAGTCTGTATATATATATATTCATATACAGCACCCTCTATGTGATGTATTTATAATTATATCGTGGATTCGTGGAAGCTTTAGAGATCAGAAAGAATGAGAATAACATCATGAACGGCTGTGTGGGACGCGTATTGTCCATGGACTGACGTCAATCTCGTGGTTTGCATTATCACTGATGAAGCCCTTACAAGGCGAAACGTCTGAAGTAATCCATCAATTATTTTTGCCTTAAAAAGTATCCTATTTTATATTCATATATATTAATATAAAATAGGCTACTTTTATATATATATATAAAAGTAGACTTTATAGTAAACTTTTATATACAATTATATATATATATATATACATAAATATATATTTATATATGTATATATATATATATAGAATAACGAGAGAGAAACCAGTACTAGTTCAGAACTCTGAGTCTCATGCTATGCAATCATCTGCTAAACATGTACTAAATAGTCTTAACGGAATGCGTAAAGACTAATAGAGGAAACCTGACGTGCAAACGATAAAATGAATGATCAGTAATGACATGATGTCGCTATATATATAGATATGGAGATCTATATCATATAGAGGGTGCTGTCTTTACCAGCATATGGTGCCCTATGTACAAAGCACTTAGCGTTGATAGCAGAAATGCAGAAAAGGAAAAGACAGATTCTCTGTTACTCTGAGTTTCATGCGAAGGCACTCGTCAGACAGACTATAACTGAGTCACAATAGTTAGGAAAAGCCAAAGCGTCGACGCTTTTTTCGTATTAGACATTTTTTGAATTGAACCGGTTCTAACCACTTTCCGACCAGACCATTCCACACGCGAGTAGAGCAAAACCATTTTCCCCACAACACAATTTATTTATTTTTTCATTTAGAGTTTTGAATTTACTACTGTATATAAATGTTACAAAGTTTGCGTCTCTTAATAACAATGCAATCCGCCGCTGAGAAAATCACCTCATCTAAACGACAAAAAAAAGTGGGGCTTATCCCAACCTTTTAAGTCAAAAATAGCAATTATTAATGTAAAAAACAAAGACAACAGAGGCTTTGAATATGCAATTTTGTCTGCAATGTACAACAATGAGATAAAGGTTAACCCCGAAAGGCCATCAAAATATAAAAAATATTTAGGTAAACTTAACTTTACTGGTATTGAATTTCCAGTTTCATTCGATGATATTGATAAGTTTGAAAGAAATAACCCTGAAATAAACGTCAATGTGTTTGGTTATGAGGAAGAGGTATATATATTAAGAACAAATAAATACGACACCCAAAATGCAATTGATTTGTTGCTTATTTCGAACGGAGAAAATCAATATCATTATTGTTGGATAAAAAACTTTTCAAGACTAATGGCGGCCCAAACCTTCGAACATAACGGGGCAGCTTATTTCTGTAAAAATTGTTATAAAAATTTTTCCTCAACAGAAAGACTTAACTATAATTTACTAAAATGTAATGAGAATCCAGAAGATACAAAATAAAATCAAAACAGTAGTTATCAATTTATTTATTTTTTCATTTAGAGTTTTAAATTTACTACTATATAAATGAGTTACAAAGTTTACTAGCAGCGTAAAAAATTAGTGTAACAATGACTGAAACTATTCCAAGATGTAACTGGCTAATGTTAGGTCAAGAAGAAACTTGTTGTAGGGTAGCAAGATGCGATGGATATTGTGATTATCACACCAAACAAAAAGTAAAATCCTTCCCTTGTATAACCTGTGGCAAAGGAACTAGATCAAAATATAAGACATGCTATAAAAAAGTTGTGCTTATGAAAAATTAAGCCATATAAGTAAAATGGCAAAGAAAAATAAGTAAAGGGATGATCGTATAATAAACAATCATTATAAAAAGAAAATACACACAGAATTGCTTAAGAAAGTAGAAACAGTATATTAAATAATTAACCAAATTTTTTTTCTTTACTTATTTATATATAAATAATTATTTATTTTTTGTATTAGACATTTGATTTGTCATATTATATAAAGGTATAAAACCTCCTAGAGTAATATTACAACATGGCGCAACAAAAAATGGTGCTAAAAGAAACTTCTATGAAAATTGTATTTAAAACTTTTGAAGTCAACGGACTAGATGACGTTGATTTAAAAACCTATCTAGAAATGGCTGCTCCACTGGTGGAAAAACAAATAAAAGAAGAATTAGAAAAAGATAAATCTTTGAAGATTGAAATGGCAGTAGTAGTCAACATGGCAAGAAGGTCTGATGATAAAATTATCAAAGCAAGACCATTCTTTCGCTCCGGAATACAACACTTTTACATCTCAAAAAACATACTTGAAACTTATGAAAATATGAAGCAAAAGATAATCGAATCGTTTGCAACATACACCAGTGGTGGTAGTGGTTGGATATTTCAAAGTATCGAAAATTTGCTTCTTAAAGTTGATAAATATAATCCACTAAGAGGAGAAGGCTATATCGACTTACCCGCTGCTACTAAGTCAAAAAAAGCAATTACAAACGTACAAAACAAAGACAACATATGCTTTGAATATGCAATTTTATCTGCGCAACATCACAGCGAAATAAAGGAAAAGTATGAAAGACCATCAAAATATAAAGCACACCTGGGCAAACTTAATTTTACTGGTATTGAATTCCCAGTTTCACTAAAAGATATTGAAAAATTTGAAAGAAATAATTCTGAAATAAACGTCAACGTGTTTGGATATGAGAGAAGCGTGCACATATTAAGGTTAAATGAAACTGACCCCCAAAATGCAATTGATTTGTTGCTTATTACTTGTGAAGAAAAACAACATTATTGCTGGATAAAAAACTTTTCAAAACTGGTTAGAGCACAAGTTACCACGCATGAACACAAAGCTTATTTCTGCAAAAGATGTTTGAGCCATTTTACAACACCAGAAAAGTTGAATGAACATATTGAGATTTGTAAAGAAAATTCTGCTTGTAGAATTGAAGTGCCAAAGCCAGGTGAAACAATTCCATTTATAAACTTCAAAAAATCAATGACAGTTCCATTTGTAATCAACGCAGACTTCGAGGCAATTACAGAAAAAATAGATTCAGCAACGCCAAATCCAGAAAAATTGTATACTGAAAAATATCAAGAACATACTCCATCAGGATTTTGTTATTATGTAAAAAAAGAAGGTGAAGAAAATCATGCAAAGCCTGTTGTATACAGAGGTGAAGATTGTGTGCAGACATTTTGTGAAATGATTGAAGAAGAAGTAAAAAAAATTGCTGAAATTTATAAAAATATAATTCCTCTTGAAATGATGGCAGAAGATAATGAAAAATTTCAATCAGCAGTGGATTGTCATATTTGTAATAAAAAATTGTGTAACAACAAAACAATTCCTTTCAAGAAAGAACCAATTCATCAATCTTGTTTGCCTGCAAAATATAAAGACGCCCCAGAATTTAGTTTAAGTGGTGTAATGGACAATGATGATTGGTGCAACTACTATAAAAAATCTAATTGTGCAAATTGTAAAGACCTCCTAACAGGTGAAACAGTTGGAGACCATGATCATTTAACAGGTGAGTTTAGAGGTGCTGCACACAGCCAATGTAATTTGCAATATCAGTTACCAAAAATTGTAATTGTAATATTTCACAACTGGTCAGGCTACGATTCACATTTGTTCATAAAACAATTGGGTAAAACACAAGGAACATCAACTGCATACCAAACAATGAAGAAAAATACATCAGATTTAGTAAAACGATTGAGCTGGATGATGACGACGATGATAAAAAGAAAAATATAATTGAAATTAGATACATTGACAGCTTTAAATTTATGGCATCATCAATTTAGAGTCTTAGCAGAAATCCTTTGTGGGAACAATTTAGGGAAATGAACAAAGTTTTCAAAGGTGATACAGACTTGTTGATCAAAAAAGGAGTTTACCCAAACGATTATATGGATAGTTTTGATAAATTTAATGAGACTGTATTGCCTCCTGTAAATGAGTTTTATTCGCAACTGAACGATTCAAATGTGGATGTAAAAGATTATGAACATGTACAAAAGGTATGGGCTCACTTTGACATAAAAAATATGGGTGAATACCATGACTTGTACTTGAAAACTGATGTAATCTTGTTGGCTGATATAATTGAAAACTTTAGAGATGTTTGCTTGAAACATTACAAACTGGATCCGGCTTTGTATTATACATAGCCTGGTCTTAGCTGGGATGCACTGCTAGAGAAAACTCAAATAAGGTTGGATTTACTAAGTGACATAAACATGACTTTGTTCATTGAAGCTGGAATGAGAGGCGGAGATAGCATGGTTTCCAACAGATATGGAAAAGCAAACAACAAATACATGGAAAACTACAACCCTGACGAAGAATCAAAATTCATAACGTATTTAGATGCAAACAACTTGTATGGAAGGGGAATGAGCCAAAAGCTACCGTACAAGAACTTTAGATGGGTACATGAAAAGAAGTTGATTGACCTAAACCCTTTTCAAATCGATGCTGATGGTGATACTGCATATACTTTGCAAGTAGATCTAGAATATCCAAAAGAGTTGCACAACGCACATAATGATTACCCTCTTGCACCAGAAAACATTACTATTAATAAAATAGATTAATTTACCCCAAACTTGAACAATAAAACAAAATACATTATACATCTAAAAAATCTTCAGCTTTACCTTAGCTTGGGACTAAAGTTAACAAAAATTCTTAAAGTGCTAGCCTTTGATCAGAAAGATTGGATGAGACCTTACATTGACCTGAACACTAGTCTTAGAACTGCTAGTAAGAATGATTTTGAAAAGGATTTCTTCAAGCTGATGAATATTTCTGTCTTTGGAAAGACTATGGAAAACTTAAGAAAAAGAGTTGAAATAAGACTTTTCAATGAAGAAAAACAAGCCAAAGAGTTGGTATCAAAGCCAACGTTTGAGAGAAGAAAAATATTTTGCAAGCATTTAGCAGCAGTTCACATGAAAAAAGTAAAAATTAAATTTGAAAAACCAATTTACGTAGGATTTTACATTTTAGATTTAAGTAAGACACTCATGTACGACTCTCATTGCAATTACATTGTAAAAAGGTATGGACAAAAAGAAAACTTTTTATATACAGATACTGACTCTTTAGCTTACGAAATAAAAACAGAAGACTTTTATCAAGACATCAGTAACGATGTAGAAGAAAAATTTGATACAAGCAACTATGCAAAAAATCATCCATCCGGAATAAAAACTGGATGTAACAAAAAGGTAATTGGCAAGATGAAAGATGAATGCTGCGGCAAGCAGATAAAAGATTTTGTTGGATTAAGAGCAAAGATGTATTCTTACAATTTAGACGAAACAGAAGAGAAAAAGGCAAAAAAGGTGTTCGAAAAGAATGTCATCAAAAAAGATATAAGCTTTGATGAATATAAATGTTTTATCGAAAGAGTAAATCCAATCTATAGAAAAATGAATTTAATCAGAAGTCACAATCACGAGATTTATTCTGAAACTATAAATAAAATAGCGTTTTCTGCAGATGATGATAAAAGGATTATTGATGCAGATGGTATTTCAACATTTGATTATGGACATCACGCATCTTGCTTATTTTAAATTTATTAAATTCAAAGAAAAATATTTTTTTTTAAATGTTTTTAACATCATTTAATGGAATCCAACTATTAAATTCTTTAGGATAACCCTTCCATGATACTAGTGCTAATTTTTTCTTAGAATCTTTCTTGATTATTTTATCAATTCTATAAAAATCTTGATCTGTTTTTTGTAACTCATTTTCATAAAAACTTCCTTCAATAATTTCATTTTTATAGTCTTTTATTATATATGTAGTAGGATTGGTATGTTGTATTCCTACTATAACAAAAACTTCTTCACTCCAGTTTGGTGTATAACCTTAATCAAACAAAGTTCTTTTTGTACTTACTAATCCTTACTCTGTCTCCCACCATAAACTTAGATTTATAGATTGTTTTATCATGGATTGAATATACATCATTTTGAGTAACTTTTTCATTATATTTCATGCTAGGTTCTGTTGGTGTCATCTTTATTGTAGAGTGTTTGTGGTTGTTATATTCATTATTTAAATCTATTAATGCTTCCACATATTTATATGTATTCTTAGCAGTAAAATATTTATACATTTTATTTTTTAATATACTATTAAATCTTTCAATAACAACGGCCTTACTTTCAGTAAATGTACTATACATTTTAATTTCATTCTCAACCAACCATTTTGTAAATATTTTGTTATAAAATTCAGATCCATTATCAAACCACAATTCTTTAGGTTTCCTCTTGCTAGTTTTACCAATAGATTGAAATGTATTGGTATTTGTTTTACCTGTTTTTTCCTTTATAGGAACACTCCATACAAATTTTGAAAATACATCAATAACATTTAGAATATACCTAAATCCATGGTCGTAACATTTAAGTTGTTGCATATCAACCAAGTCAGCACTCCAAATATCGTCAATATTACCGACAATAACATTTCTCTTTGTAAACTTCTTATAATTGGTTTGTGTAACTCATCTGCTAGCTGTTCATTCCAATTTGTTGAACTTTTTTTAAAACATCTAGTCCAAGTTTTTGTTTGATGTTGACAACTTTGTCTAGCAAAGATACCCATTTTTGGCAGCTCACCATAAGGAATCTTATCCAATTCAGAAGCTATTTTTTTTTCGCATTTGTTTTTATCAACGCCTCTTGAATAACATACATCATGGTGTGCAGAAATCTCATCAACTTTGTTAAAAGGAGGAACTATCCATTTAGTAATTTCACCAGTTTCTGGATCATATTCTAATTGTTTATCTAATGGATTAAATGGTCCCATGTACTTGTAATTAGTAGGAGTCCAACCAGCTTTTGGTTTTTTGTAATTTACCGATAAAAAAGAATGAATATCGATTTTGTAATTTACCTATCAAAGAATGAATACCGAGTTTTCCACCGGCTTTACTTTTAGTAACACAATTTTTTGTTGCACCACATATTTTGCACTCACCTTTTACCATAGATCTATTATTTTTCGTGGTTGCTGATCTTATATTTAAAGATGGAGTTTTTCGTTTACATTTGACACAATAAATTTCAATGATTAAAAGCCTTTTTCTATACATGTACAGGAATAATCTTAGTTGTTCAAATTAAATTGTTTAAATTAATTAATTAAAATCTTTAAACAACTCTCTATTTTCTTGATTTTTAAATAGAAAATAGTGTTTATCAAGACCCTCTGATTTGCGCTTGTCAAATCTACATTCTTTTGAATTTTTTGCTTTTTCACCATCTTTTGGAGGATCATAAATAATAGCTTTGGAGCAATTTGTTCTTATCTCTTTTGGTATTGTGAAATACGATTGACTCAAGTAGACTGGACAAATTTTGTGATGTCTACCATCAGTAAAATGGTTTGCAATCTTTGCTTGTATTTTTTTATCAGCGCTCATTAGACCATCAAATACGACAAGCTTTAAACAATCATCAGATTCATATTCATCTGTATTTAATAGATCTTCTTGACCTACCAGCTGAGAAACTTGAGCAAACTTATTTTTTAGTGAGACCAAGTTGTATTGATCTTTATTAGGAGTATATATGATAATCTGATCATTTAAATAATGACATAACGGTTTTTAAATGATATGCATTAATGTATTTGTTTTTCCACAGCCAGAACTTCCACAAACAAGCATTCTTTAATCGTTACCTAGCAATGATTTATGCTTTGTTGAGTCAGCAACCAACTCACTATCAGAATTTGGAATCTTCATCTCTATATACCCTGTAAATTTATAATTTTAAATTATATAGTATTTAAGTAATTTTAAGCAAGTTAAGTCCAAAGATAAGTAACTGTAAGTTAGTTAAGTCCAAAGATAAGTACTGAATAGTTACTTAAAGTAGGGGTATCATTTTTTAGGGTAGAAAAGTAACTGACAGTTAGCTAAGTCCAAAGATAAGTACTCTATAGTTGCTTAAATATTTTGGAGTATAAATTTGTAAGCTATATATAAACTATTTAAGCATACGAAAATCAAAAGTATAGATTTAAACAAATTGAGAAACATAATTAAAAAAGAAGTTGTAACAGCAAATATTGTCGACCAAGTTAAAGATGATGTAAGGGTATATAAAAATTTACAACTTGGAATAATTGAAGAAAGAGAAAAGGTTGCTGCTCCAATTACAAGAGAACTTGGTAAAGTTGGGCAACAAATAACTGATATAGATAAAAGACAAGAAGAAATGCTCGGTCAACTGGGAGAAAACCAACTAGAACTGATGCACTCCCAACCACAACTAGCAATTGAGTCACCAGAGCCACCACCAGCGCTTGAGACACCAAAGCGACCAATGCAACCAAAGCAACCAATAACACTTAATTTTTATAAAAGATTTGATACAAAATTTCAAAGTGATTATGATTTACCAAGTACTAAGGAATTTCCAAATATGACAAAAGATAAATTAGAAATGATAACCCAAAAAGTAACAAAAGCAAAAAATATGTTGGCGGACATAAAAGTGCGGCTAAAAGCACTGAGAAGAAATATAAACTTGATGGAGATTTAGCCAAATTAAATGAATATAAAAAATTTTTAGATGCAGCAATGTCTCTAGACTTATCAGAAAAAATTGGAAATGGGTTTGGTTATCAAAGAAAAAAAAATGCTTACAAGTTTTCAAAAAGTTGGATCCGTTGGTCATATATATATTGATCCAGCTAAAATCAGAATGAATAGACTTAGTGTTAAAGATATGGCTCGAAACAGTGTAATGGATAATGTTGTTGATAGTTCTCTTATAGATTTGTTAACAAAAAGATACAATCAAAGAGTTGAGTACACACCAGAAGCAAACGATATTTTTAAAGATTTGACTCGCTTTTCTGGTCTAAAAAAAGTAAGGGTTCAGGTAAACAAAAACTCCTAGGTGGAACTGCTACTTTGATACCAGACAACCCAAAAGATATTTTGACGAGGTTAAATCTTTTACTCAGTACACGACGTCCTGATAACAATAGTTTAGATATAAAAAATGAAATAGTTCCACTAATTGATATTGCAGGAGCAAAAAATTTAAGAACAAATGAAGATAAAAAAAGGTGACTGTAAAGAATAATTTACATCAAATTAATTTTATGATAAAAAATTTATACAATATATACAATATACATTAGACACCAACAAAAATGAAAGAGTTAGAAAGACCGATTGTCTTCAGATCAACTGATGGAATTGCTGGATCAAAGCTAGGTGATTTTACAATAAAACATATTACAGATCTTATTTTGGATAAAAATAAAGAACATTATATTGCACTTGATAAATTTAATGGTCATTATTCGTGGTATAACATCAATTCAACATACAATAATGATAAAATTAGCTATTCTCATGATGCTGGAAAAGCCAACACTGTAATTACTTTTCCAGGTGGAGTTTATGATTATAATGATATAAATAATAATATTAAAAGCTCTTTAAAGGCAAATAGCCATACAGTAGATAAAAAGACTCCTGGTATTGAATTGATATTCAGTACTTCTAGATTTAGAGTATATGTGCTGATGTCGACAGGATATAGTGTTGATCTTAGAGGTACAGATAGAAACTTTAATGATCTTATTGGGTTTAAAAAAATTAATATAACAACATCTCAGTTTGGACAAGCGCTACCAAACATTACAAATTATGTTGATAATGTAAAATTTAAAACATCTTTAATAAATGATGATTCTTTGGACGGTGGAGTGTCAACAGATGTTTTATATTCCTTTGACACGTCAGATATTTCACGTGCCCTTTTAAAGTAGAACCGATGAGAAGATTATATAATGAATTGAATACCAATATTATTTCTCAAGTAAGGATATATATGATCGACTCAATAAATAGACCCATCGATTTCAACGAAGTACCAGTTAGTTTAAAAGTTGTAATAAATCAGTGGACAAAGAATGAATCAAGCGAAAAAGTATAATAGAATAAAATATGTCACACAATAACCAGTGGAAAAACAACAAGATGGTGAAGACTTGTTTGACATGTTTAAAGCAAAAGGGAAAAAAATTACATCACTTGCAACTTCAATATTGTCTAAAGAAGTCGCTAAGAAAGCTGCTACAGCAGGTGTTGAAAAGTTTGCAGTGTCTTGTGCGGAACCTCTTGGCAAAAGTGCTGCAGACAAAGTTGTAAATAAATTATCTGCTCCAAGTATTATTAAAGAAAATAAACCGCTTCCAAATAGTGGTACCATAATTTCAGACAGCTTAAAAAAAGTAGACTATTTGCTGGTTCAATCATCAGAAAATGAAAACCTAAAACAACAGTTTCCTCAATTTATGTAGAGGACAACACTCAATTAAATATTTTTTTTAAAAATAATCTTAATTGGACACTATTTATATATATGCTATATAATTAAAAAGTCAAAGTCGAAGTCGAAGTAATGGAATACAAACAAGGTGATTTTCTATAAAGAAATGAGGAGGTTGTATATGACCTTCAAAATCCAATTAAGCTTCCAGCAAATGGAGCAACTCAAAACAAAAATTCTTACAAGCTCAATGTAGCTTCAACTGGTGAAGTAACTGTTCCCAATGATTGGTATAATTCTTATCTTGAAATTGATGTAGAAGTTAACAAGAAAGCAGATGGTGCAACTTATGCCGCTGCTGATAATATCACTTTTGTATCAGATGATTATTCAATCATTAGAGAATTAAATGTAAAGTATGGAGGTGTTCAGGTTATTGATGCACCAAAGGCAAATGACAGTGTTGCGATTAGAAATAAAGCAGAATATTCAAGCGCTTATCTTGCTCAAGCATCAAGCACATTGTTTTATCCTGGTAGTGGAACTGGCACTTCTAGTCGTACTGCAAATACTGGTTTTGGTGACCGAGCTAAGCTTGCTAATGCTGCTGGTGGTTTTAATCTTATCGTGCCATTAAATAAGTATAGTTTCTTTGCTGCTTCACAAAATGTGATTTATCCAACTGGTAAAATTGAGCTAAACATTACACTTGAAAGAGATGAAAATGTCTTGTACAAAGATGCTAAGGCCGATGAAGGTAGATATATTGATACAAAAATGAGACTTTGGGTTCCAAAGATGGAGTTGAATTCAGCTGGTATGAATAAATTTGGTGCAGAATTGACTGAAAAAAGAACATGAGGATATCTAGCTGATAGAGTTGAAACATCACCAGTGTCTACTTTACAAACTTGTACATTTGATATCTCAAGCAGCATTGAAAAGCCAAGATTTGTTATGTTGTACGCAGTTGATTCAGCAAATGATGGTTATGTAACAAAAAATAGTTTTCATTATGATACATATAATATTCCCGGTGGAAGACAAGTGACAAGAGCACAGTTGGAGCTAGGAAATGGTGTTTATTATCCACGGGTTGAACTTAATCCAAAAATGAATTAACAAGAGTATACAAACGATTTATTGAATATCAGAGATTTATAAACGAAGGCTCACTCGAAGGTATTTTCATTGATAGAACACTATTTAAAGATCTTCATTCAGCATTGTTCTTTGACTTAAAAGATCAGAGAAATTATAAGATTGATGGATCACATAAATTAAAGTTTTCATACACTCTTGATGGAGCTCCAACAACTTTTGTGTGGAAGGCAGTAGTTTTGTATGAAAGACAAATAACATCAGATCCTGTTTCTGGCTCAGTTTAATTGACATTTTAAGAAGAAAAACAGAACAAAAAATTAATTTAACAAAATAATTTTTACAAAAAAAGAATTTCTATCTTTCTTTCTATATTTTTTTTTTTTTCATTGAAAGCATTGGTTCATGCGTGATAGCATATTTATCAAGCAGATGTTTCTGAATTCTGTTTATTGTTGATGCATTATTTAATTCGTCTTTTCGTTTAAATATTATCAATTCTGCAATACCCGCCTAGTGGAGCTGCTAGATTGGTTGCATTAACACTGCCTTTGGCAAAATTTGTAGAACCAACGTTTTCTTTTGCAGTAATGTTTCTGAGCTCTTGTCCGTTGCACCATACTTGTGACCCGTCTGCGCATAATTGGGGTGACCATGTAGCCGTTATAGCAATCCACTTATTTAGTACTGTTGGATTTACGTTTGTTGGAAATATTGAAATTGTTATATTATGACCTCCATTATATGAAGCAGATTCCTTTTTTGCGTTGCTTACAATAACGTTTTTACTATCATTCATACAAATAAAATTATCCCATCCTGCATTATTATGCCCAATAAGGCCATTTTTAACCCGACACCGGTGCTATAGGCAGTCATTCTATAAACAATAGTTCTTGACAACGTTTTATCTCCGCTTGTTATATTCAAATTAATATTACATTTCATTCGATCATTAACACCAGCAAGAGTAACATAGTTGTATCTGCCAATGATTAATCCTGCTCCTGAAGTTGGTCTTTCTGTGTCAGAATATTTTACAATGTCTACCATTTCACCAAAACCTTGATACAGTAATGATTCAATATTTGTTCATGATAAAACGCCATATTTTGCAACTTTCGAGCTCAACGGACTATTTTCAGAGATTAACCAATGTCCGGAAGCATTATTTTTTAGAAAATCTTTTGACCAACTATGATAATTCCCATCCATCATAATAAGACTTCTAACAACAGCATCAACTAGCTTTATTTTGCCAGCACTGCCTCTTTCAATTCCTCTTATGGGTAAAACCGGAGCTATTCATTTTTGTGCAGTTGCAAAAATTTATTTCTAATTTTCCTGCTCCATCTCTTTCTATTCCACCATTTGCTAAAACGGGTGCTATCAAAGTTTTTGCTTCTGGTACATTAAGTTGCAGCATACAAGTCACATCTTTGTTAATTCCCCCATTTAGTTCAACGTCAACGGACATGCTTCCTGAAGCGTCTTTGATGATGCTTCCATTTAGTAAAACAGATGCTACCAATCTTTGTGCTTGTGGCACGTTGAGTTAAAATTGGTTTGTTGCATCTTTCTTTATTCCACCAAACGCACTTATTTTTGTTGCATTCATTATGCCTAGGTCAACATAATTTGTTGTTGTTGCATCAGCGAATGCAGTTGGTTCACCTAATGAACATATCATTTTGGTTTGCATGTGGTAGTCGCTCGAAGTATCTCCATAAACTATTCTTGGTAAATAGAGATTTAAGAATCCAAAGCCTACTACATCACGGTCGGCGAATTGAGTTAATGCCAAATTTATTATCTTTTTATTTTCAGCATCTATGTTTCCTGAACGATCTTTTTCAATCCATGATTCTACATTTCCTTTGCTTGCTATATGATTTAATGCTGCTGGTGTTGGTACATTATCGAATATAAAATTATTTAAATCAAAATTTTTATCCACCATTACTCCCGTACTATCAAAGGGTAAGCTATTTTGTTTTTTTTCAACAACTCCAACATCAACTTCAATTTCGTCTACTCTTTGCATTACTATTGAGTTTCCTTCTGCTGTGCCACCTCTAGAAATAGTGTTTATAAAACCCATATTTTATTACTCAAAATAATTCATCATGTACCTTTCGCTCTTCATATAGTTATTAAGGGCAAACTTTTTTACTACATTAAAATAATTATTTCTCCCGAATTCTTTTAAGAAATACAAGCAATAATATACGCATAAAACGCTGCTCAAATCTTGAAACTGCTTTGATTCATATTTATATAACTTATTAAATGTATAACATAAGTTTACATATTCTTGTGGTGGTTGTAATCCAAAACTATCGAGATAATTGACAAAGTATGCGGTTATTTTTACGGCTACCCAATGTGTTCCTGGTCCTTCGGTGTCATCCCAATTTGTAATTAAACATACGCCTGGTATATTTTTACTTTTGTTGGAATGTCATCTCGTGATATAACCTCTTTAAAAATTTTGATTTTCAGGTATTCAACTCAATTCATTATTTCAAAATTAGATATTGGATCATTTACAAATTCTGGTTTACTTACATTAGAGCCCCTAACCAAAGTAATTGGCTGAATGGGATGTTTGGCATTAAAAGAAGACCCGATCCATTTTTTTGTTGCTGCTTGATAAATATTTCAAAGCTGGTATAACTGTACCGCCTCTAGTTGGTTGTGATCTAATTACGAAACCATTTCCTGATTGGGCTACATCTATTTCGCCTTGATCTATCATTGGTAGCAGTGATTCAAACATTCTTAACCTATCATCTTCACCATCATGATCTTCTCCATGGCATCCTCCAAGCAATTTTGCAATTAATAGAATTCCGATTTCTGCCAAAAGGGAGCCAAGAAAACCTCCTTTTTGTCCACGTCCTGTTTTTAAAACTAATCCGCTACCGCTTTTATAAGAATTTACCAACTTCTTTTGTTGTGACATGGGTAATAGTTGTTTGATTTGTTCCCTAATTTCTGGTGTATCTACTACCATTTTAACATGTCCTGGTGATAATTGATATGATCCACCGACTGCTTTCTTAATAGCGGTCTCTCCTAAACCAGAAACTGCGCCTGTTGCAAGTGGAGCTAAGAATTTTGTCAATATTTTTTTAGCAACACCGGTTACTATTCTAAACAAATTCATAATGGTTCCTCCGCTTGCTGCAAATTTTTTGAGTTGGGCTTTTCTAATTTTAATATCAGCTCCTACACCTTTATATTTTTTGCTTTTTCAAGCTTATTAATTTGAAATTGAGTAACATTTACTGTTACATCGCCTATCATAAGATTGTTATCTGTTAATTTAAGAGTTATTGGCGTTTTGTGTTTCATTGCTTTTGCAACTGACTCGGCTTGTCCAGCCGTCAAGCGTACTCTGTAAGTGTGATATATTGTAGTCATTTTAGCAAATCTATTTTCAAGCAAATGTATATTAGTATCTTGTATATTATTTTTTAAAATAAATAAATTAGTATTGGACATTAGCATATACATTATTATAGTTGATAACAAAATGTCAAGTGTTGGTGAAATAAGAGAAATTAAAAAATACGTGGACTACTTTTATGAAACCACAATGTCTGATTTTGATGACAACGTTAATGCTGTTATTATCAAATCAGCATTAATTTATCAATATCTACAATTGAAATATGTAGGTAAAAAAGATAGTGTAAAAACTATAATCAATTCATATCAAGATGAAATTAGTTTAATTGGACCTGGTAATGGTAGAATAATATGTTGTTTAGAGGCGCTATTTTCTCGATACTCATTTTGTCATGTTCACAGCTCATTTCATGACGTGTATGATCGATTTTACAATAGATATGGTTATGGTAGCGGTTATTGTTATTTATTTCACAATTTACCAAATTTTTGCAAAAAAAAATCATTGTTTGGTAATATTATTGGTTTGATATTTTCATTCTGTAAACAATTAGTCTAATTTTTCAAAGGTGTATTTATATGTATATACCTTTACTTTACCAGAATTTTCAAACCCATTGTATCAAATTTTTTCGTTGGTAATATTGTTCTTATTTATTTTTCTATTCAATTTAATATCTTGTTTGATTGATTTTGGTAAATATATTCTTACTGTTTCGTAAGTTTCTTCATCTTTTAACCTTGCGATACCGCTTTCTCCATATTTTGTATTAAAGTAAAACACATCTCTTATAACATATGTATGACCTATCTTTAACGCAGCTTAACCTTTTGTGCTTGTACTAAATCATCTTCCATAATTTCGAAATCTGCTTCAAAAGGAAAACCACTGTGAAAACTGTTGCTATCTGATTTGAGATACAATACTTTTATAGTTTTCTTTCCATTAAATTTTCCCTTTGAAATAATATTTTCATCTATTTCTGTATCTTCTGCTATCTATTCTTTCAGACATTTTGGTGCGTTTGTTTTTATTTTAACATCAGATGTATAATTTTGATTAGCAGGACTTTTTTCTAAATATAAAACAAGTTTTTCTCCATAAACCCTGCTGATTTTTCTTTATCGAGAATCTTATAGACGGTGTCGACGTCTAGCTCTGAGAATGGAACATATGATTGATGCATCTTTGAGTTTGGTGTGACTTTGTTTTTTTACTCTGCTCGTAAACTTTGTAACTCTTATACACAGTAGTAAATCTAAAACTCTAAATGAAAAAATTAAATAAATTGTGTTGCGGGGAAAAATTGTTTGGTATACTCACGTGTGGAATGGTCGGGTAGGAAAGTGGTTAGAACCGGTTGGGATAGTGGTCAAGAAGTGGTAAAATCAACACATGTCTAACAACCGGCTTTTCTTAACTACTTACGTTGTCTAAACAGGCAGCTTTTCCACTCCTCAGGTTTCTCACCGCTTCTACCACTTCCGATCTTAGAATGACTGGCTCCTCTTCCAGATGGCCAGAACTCTCTTCTTCGAGAGTTTCTATGATACTATCGTCCGTCGAAATTTGGAAGTTGTATAACTCTTTGACATACTCAGCCCATCTCGCTTGGATTTTAGATGTTTTTGTCAGCAGTTCCCCACAAGCATCCTCTATGACTGATACTCTTTTTGATTTTTCGTTTGTTAGTTCTTTGACAACTCTGTATGCTGTTTTAGAGTCATTTCTTTCAAAAGCACTTTCGAGTTCGTCGCATTTACCTTCCAAGGATGTTTCCTTCGCCTTCTTGATCTCATGCCTCAGCTTGGTATTGGCATTTCGGTACTTCAGCAGCAGGAAGCAACAGGAAGCAACCTTTTTTAGTGAGTAGTTATATTGAGGAAAGACAATGGTGGCCTGTAGACAAACCCCAACCAAGGAAGAAAGAAAAAAGTGAAAGACTAATAGACAAGAGAGATCAGATAAAGTTTATTGATCTTAGATTTGAAAGATGGCAAGCTATAAGATTCGGGACAGCAAGAAGAAGGCAGGAAATTCCATATATTGCATGTTCTTCGGATAAATTATAATTTGTGAGATAGAGTTCGTGAAGTAGGCAGTGAAACTTGGAAAGGGTGGGATGGAGTTGAGCTTCTGGTGGTCCTGACACGCCTCAGAAGAAGTAAAATAATGTCCCTGATTTCCTGAGAACAATGCCCGTAAAAGTATCTGTAAAAGACTGAAAACTGAAAACTCTCTGGCCTACCTTAATGAAGAAAATAACTTTTCTTTGTTACTTTTCTATAAAATTTGTTCGTGTACATTTTCATTTACGAGAAATGTACCAAGATTCTTTAGAGGACAAAATGATTTAATTTCTTGATAACTGAACCATTGACTAAAAGCAATAAATGAAACCTGATTCGCGTTGCTAAAAATTTGGATAAATCGAAATTGTGTTGGCAGGTTGATTTAATCTTTTGGCATTTGGGACAAAAGTGATGATTGTTTTGCGGACAAACTTTCAAATACCTTTTACTAGCGAAACTAATAGAAATAATTTTTTGTGAGTTATGTTGAGGAGAGCCCATGGTAGCCTTAACCAATCCCAAAATAAGGAAATAATGAAGAGGGCAAATGGCTGTGAGAAGAGGAAGACAAGATCAATTATGATCCTCTAGGGCAATAATTGCATTATGCATGTTAGATTAGACGTTAATGTAAAGATTATCATTAATTCGGGTGAATTTTGTGGTATTTGCACCAGTTTCGAGAAATTAACAAGCTTTCTCAAAGATACTTACGTCTGCGCGCTTTGTTTTTCAATTATCTCTTGTAATGCTACAAAACAAACGAATACTTTACTAAGTGCAGTTGTTACTGTTGTAATTGGAATCAGCTAAATCCTCAAAAGATAATTCTTCACAAAGCAGAGCGCCAACTTGTTCCCTGAAATGGGATTATTTACAAACTCATACAGCTTTCAATGAAAAATTGTGTTGGAAGCTGTAAATTAACACTATTGTATAACAATAATTGCCGAATGCTTGTTATTTGAAACGATCACAACTGACAATTAATAAATAATGAAGAGAATTGCCGTCGCAAGGAGGAAGTTTGAGGACGTGTAATTCGTTCTGGTCAAAAGGATCCTTTCCATACCAAGATCCAGGATTCTGATATTCAATGGTCCTCTTAGTGTTAAAATAGTCTATATTGGTTAGACTGTCGCATTTGAGTTGCAGAAACCATCGAAAAAGCTAAGATATGCCTTCTGAGAAAAATTTTCCCAATACCATGCATCAACCCTGGGGAATATTTGAATGCGTATGACAAAGCAAGTTGGAGCAACCAAAATATAAAAATTGATGTAGGATGAAGATTGCTTGAGATCAAAAACAATTTTCTTCAAATATTTGATGCACAGTTTGATGCGTTCAACCCTCTCTTCCAACATTTCCTCCAACATTGGTTCTTTGCATGCATGATTAAATTTTTGATGCTTCTGACCGGGGCTTCAGTGATCCTTCTTGCTCCGCTATGGCAGTAGCTGGTAACTGACTTTAGATAATCAAGACCTGCTTGCAGACACGACCTCATTACCAATAATGATAAAGCTGCTATTTTGTACAATATTGTAGACATTCTCATTTTTCCAGGTACTCCATATCCTCTCCAATCTCTGCGGGAGGCTGCATTCACCCTACATTCTTCCATATGATTCTCAGGCCTTAGCTCCGACATTTGCTTACATGCATTAATAATTTGGGCCGGCAACAGCTAGAAGAAATACGGAGCAAGTGTTTGTAACTCCAATATTTGGAAGAAGGTCCTGGTGGTGGCTGCATCACAATGTACTTGTCATTTATTGCACCCAGACAGCTTGGATACGTCAATGCTTCTTCAAAATTTTTTGCTATGAATCTCCATTCTTCAGCATTTTGGGGTGCTCTGAGGTATAGGGCAACGATTTACTTCACGGTGGCGAGGTAAACGCTGTTGATTATGTATAGGATTGCAGTTTTGATAATCGAAAGCGACATTTTTTCCTTTTTTCAATTTCCAAGACTTCAAGGAATAACTGTATAAAGCTACAGAACCGTATAAGTATTAGATTGATTTAGGCGAAGGTCTCTATTTAGACAAAGTAATCAAGAGAGTACAGTCCAAGTGGTTGATCAGTTTGTCTACCTTGGATCGCTCCTTACAGATAATACTAGTGCGGCAGAAGTTAAACCTCAGACGGGCCTTGGCTACGGAGCACTCAACGGCCTCTGGAAGAACTAGAAGAGCAGAGATATTTCAATCAAGACGAAGCTCAACGTTCTAAAAACATGTGTATTCAGCATTGTGCTTTACGGCGTGGAAATGTGGACTCTCCGAAAGGAGGTATTGTTGCTGGATGAAATGCTGGATGTGGTTAACTAAATCATACAGTGGAAGACCCCTGCATTTCAACCCGAAAATTGTTTATTATTGATTTGACACTATTTTACTTGTATGGGTCGGTTAAGTCCTTTGAAGAAAGAAGTATTCGAAAAAATAACAATTTGCTGCATATGTGAGATTTATTTCCTTTGCAACATCCCTAGCAACCACATAAACAATAAGATGTGGGAATTCAACCCATACCACCCAAAAAAAACTACTCCAAGCTTTATTATACACAGCCTCACTTTCACATGCAATTTATCTACAGGAGGCCATGTTTAAAATGGCTTTACTTCTTGTCAAAAATGGAGATCAATAAAACCCCTGAATTGTCGACACACAGGATTATCGATCTGTTAAAAGAACAGGGAGGCGACTTCATTGTAACCAGAGGAAGAGAGCAACTATGCAAGAAGGAAGACAAAGATTGCTGGGAAAATAACTAGCTACGGAAGCACTGAGGCCCGAATAGTCCTGCTCTTGCTCTATTCAAACGGATGGCTCCTGATGATAACGTATATGTGTAGGCCATGGTACTTAAACAAATATTTTAGTCCATAAGGAAACCCTATATAAATAGGAGGAACCCGTTATTCGATCCATTGATCTATCTATAAATTGATTTATCTTGATATTCAATGAGCTGGACTGAGCTGATACTCAGCTGTTGAAAATGTCGACGAAGGATCTAACCTTAAAGTTTAAACGTCTGAGCATTAATTCAATGTGGAGGAAATGTTAGGTACAGCCCGAAGGAAAGTAAAATATTGCAGGAAGTTAGATGGAAAAGGCAAGCTCGCAAACTAAATGATTGACAGAATACAGAATTATTTTGATGTCGCTTTAAGTACCAATTTAAGGGATCTGTAGGGAATGGCAACTGCAATTTTTGGTGCTTTGTTTCTTTAAAGGACAAAGAATACCATGCCTTTTGTTCCGATTATACTAAAAGTTTGTTTAAATCAAAGTCAGATAGGGGATATTGAACTACAAGTTACATACTGCTGAACCTCAATTACTTCTGACTGTCACTAAGGAAATCAATTAAGTTTTTACCATGTCAAGTGATGATAAGGTTTCATGCAGATGCTTCCATGACGGATCACAGAATAAAAGCAAAGCATTTGATATGATGCTTTGGGAAAGATGCTTAAAAGCTGAATATTTTTGTGGGAGATTTTTGAGTTTGGGTGTGTGATGCAGTTGCTAACTTTAATGTTGGTACAACTACAGCAATGAGTGTTTATAAAAAATATGGCTTGACTGCTGGAAAATTTGCAAGAGAAAGCAAAAAGTGTGAAGGGAGTCCCAGTCAGCTTTGTTATAGTGAAAGACTCTTTGCGGAGAAAACAGCCTGTCCAGGTGAGGGAGGAAGTCATGCCGTAAGGTTTTGAGACAGTGGTCAGAGTTGCCAAAAGGAGAGCTAATGGTGGGAGGAGAGTAAATGCTAGGGTTATATGTGAGGAAAAGATTGAGGGTAAAATAGGTTTTTGAAGAAGCATGTGCACATGTAATCTCACATTTCACTTCAGAGTACAGACAAAATTTTCGTTTTTCCTTGCCATGCAAGATTGGAAGTTTTTCCTTAGGCCTGTTTGTTGATTCTTAGACGTCGTTTGTTTCTGTTACTTATACCACCATGCCAAGCGTCTGTGTCCTTGATCTTTTTTCTTCTCTCTGAAACTCATTTGTTTGCAGATGGAAAGTGAAAAGCTTCAATACTCAATGTGCAAGAAAATCTGCAAGACAAACAGTGACCTGAAAAGACACAAATTCCAAACATAATATTACTAGTGGGGACAACCATCAAGCTGAACGAGATGGAAATGACAAGGAAATGAGCAATGCCTTATTCATTAGCCTTGTAAACCAGATTTGCAAGGACCTGTCTGAAGATTTTTGTTTCCCGTTAGATATTTATTCAAACTTTGCAAATTTTAAATTGTTAATGCCAGAAGAGGAAGAATACGTCAGAGATGAAAAATAGCCAAGTTTTTAGTGAAGTAAAATTGCTGTACAGAGTGGCTTGAGCACCAATTCAATTTTCATGAATTTGTATCTGAAAGTAGTAACAAAATAGCAAAAAAATAGAGGCTGTGAAATTTTTGCGAGACATGATTAGTGATTTCAAGTCTTTCCTACAAGCTCTGATACCAGGGGTCCAATCCACTTAAGTTTGAATTCCGTTGCTTGTAGTCCGTACAGTAGTCTTATGCCTCACTAAACATTTATCTTTTGGCGGGAGCACCAGTCGTATTTAAAAATCATTCAATTGGCCAATCAGCTTCAGAAATTTTTAGCATTAATCTTTTGGCGGGAGCACAATTCAATTTTGAAACTTATTAGTACACCAATCAAGGCCTACTTTTACTCAAACTTGGCGGGAGCACCAGGCCAGTTTGAAATGTTTCACGTTTTTCAATCATATATTTTGTGGGCAAAAAATGCTGTGGAGTCTATCTAACAATAGGAAAACAGAGTGATCATTTGTGAAAAGGCATTCCTTGGACGATGATTTTTGCGGGTAGTATACCTCATACGAGCTGCGAGTAGCAAACGTGGCCTAAGCCTTTAGCTCAAGGATACTCATGAGGGAGGCATACTTCTCCCCTGTGATTTTCCTGCTCTGCAGTTTCGTAGAAGCCAGAGATCCAGGACTAAGTATTGTTATGCATTTAGGTAAGCAAAGCATAACCTCGCGGATAGCAAATTTCGGAGCTGATCTATTGATTGCTTTATTTAGATGTTGGGCTGATATTTTCAAGATTTTCTTGCCAACAGGTTCCAGTTTCCAACAGGGTAGATAAACAATTACGTAACTGTTTAGTATTATAGAAGGGTTTCAAAGTCAACAATATTCCCACTCAAAAGTTGAAAATTTTCCTCATTTTCATAAGAATGGTTTTCAAAATAGTAAAAGAATCTAGCATTGAATTTGGTCATTTTGTCTCAAGGTCCAGATTTCAGTCTAATCAGGGTTACTTTGAAGTGCCCCAATCCCTTAGGGGTAGACATGACTAGCATTTGACGGTGAGTGCCACATTATTTCAAAATGTCCCCCTTCCTGAAGTTTTTGCAACTATTTCTCATTTGATGTAATTTTCTGGTTAGTAACAAAAAGATCTGAACAAATGTTTTACATGATGTTTGCAATGGAGTCATCTCTCTACCTAATTTTATTGTCAGTTGTTTGAAAAGTAAAATTTTGTTTATTTGTGCTAAATCATTCAGGGGTAAACCTTGTAATTTAGCTTCAGCTGAAGGGCGCCCCGCGTTAATTGAATCAAATAGCATCAAAGGAAACTTTGTGACCCTTGCATATCTCTGAGATAAGGACCAAGTTCTTAATATGGGGGTTGCATAGCAAGAAGATATTTTCTGATAAAATTAACATCTTCTATAAAAGAGTTCATTGACAGGCATAGCATTTTTCTCTAATGAGGGGTTCTGGCCTCCTCCCTCTGGCATCACCTATGCAATTAGTCAAAAATTACGATAACATTTTCATGCTTAGAATTCAAATACAATTGTCCCTTGTAACATGGCAATTGATTATTTAATCAAGGAAGGGTGTCCAGGGAAGAATTTTGCAATATCGTTTTTTTCAGCTATAACATTGTCTTATTTTTATATTTTCACTGTTGCCCTTAAGGAAGGCTAATTTTGAAGGGGCCCATCAACTAATAGGTTCTTCATGTTTTCTTATTCTATAATGGTCTACTGTTGAACTATCCATTTTATCTTAAGAAGAAATCAGTCTAAATTTATTATAGGATAACAAGACCCATAAAACTCTAGAACACAAGCCTAAAACCAAATCATCCTGGTTTTAAATGTTCACTCCTATTGATCCCCTCTTATTTGTCCCACATCTGGAGTACAGGAATGATTTGAGATTTTATTGTAAAATATTAAATTACTGTCAGACCAAGTGCATACAGATCAACCTAGCAAGATAGTTACCATAGTCATAACTCCATTGCAGTGCCACATTTCTAATACTGACTGGTTTATAAGTATAATATTTTTCAATGGAGCATGGTGTTATGCCAATTAAGAGCTGCATGGTAGGTTTAATCAAATGCAAAATAATTGAAGTGAGTTAAGGAGCATTCACATATTTGATATTCTAAATAGTGTTGTACATTTTGAAAATGCTAAATTCACGAGCAGCCTACTTAGCATTGTTCTGTGGTTCTTGTGTTGGACACTTCTGTAATGTCTCAAAGGCAGGCGCTAAACTACTGAAAACACAGTTTAAAAAAGGTTCTCTTCAATAATTATAATTCAGTTACATGAAAAGAGAAATCAAAATAAGGAGAACGGTGATTGTTGTGTATTCAGTGAAGTACATATAGCGAAAATATGATAGACAAATGCTCAAACTTTATTTAAGATAGAACTTCAATCAGCATGTGTCATAGCAAGCATTTGAAATACTCTCAACTCAGACTCATTGATTCAATGCTAGAACTAGACGGCAAGGGTATGTAAGTGTATAGTATTTTAAGCTAGGTCTCGTACGAGCGGGAATGTTCTAGAATCATCGTGAACAATGTAGACGGTGAGAGGGGCACAGCGTGTCATATGAGTAATATTCAAAATTTTCCCTTTCCTGAAATTTTTGCAATTATTTCTCATTTGATGTAATTTTCTGCTTAGTAGCAAAAAGATTGAACAAATATTGTACATAACGTTTGCAATGGTGTCAACAGTTCTTTGCTAACACCAACAGACCAACTGTTTACTATAATCACATCTCTCTACCTAATTTTATTTTCAGATGTTTGCAAAGTAACATTTTGTTTATTTGTGCTAAATTACTCAGGGGTGACCCTTGTAATTCAGCTTGAGCTAAAGGGCGCCCCGCCTTGATTGAATCAAATAGCATCAAATAAAACTTTGTGACCCTTGCATATCTCTGAGATAAGGACCAAGTTCTTAAAACGGGGGCTGTATATCAGGAAGAATACATTTTCCAAGAAAACAAGCATTTTCTATAAAAAACGTTCATTGACAGGCATAGCATTTTTCTCTAAGCAGCTCTGGCCCCCTCTCCCCCCTTTGGCATCACCTATGCAATTAGTCAAAAATTTTAATAAAATCTTCATGCTTAGAATTAAAGTACTATGGTCCCTTGTGACATTGCACTTGATTATTTCTTCAAGGAAAGGTGTGAATGGAAGAATTTTGCAATCTAATTTCTCAACAATATAGCAGTGCCTTATTTTCACAGTTCATTGTTGCCTTTCAGGAAAACTGACTTTGAAAGGGTCCTCAAACTAATATGAAATTGCCAATTATTAAATATGAAATGTCGTTTTGGTGGTTTTTTGTGTTTTCTCATGCATTAATGAATGAAGACGATCCTTCAATATGCAGGGAGCATTAATATTCAATTCATTACCCGAACATGTGCGAAATGGAAAATCTATTCTTATATTTAAACGCTTAGTAAACAACTTTAAAGTTTCGACTCACTACGATTTTAATTTCTGCTTTTAGCCTTTTCTTTTAAATGCAGGTCCTTTATTGATAGCAGAATGTATTTTCTGAAAAAGTTGACCTGTTAAGATATGTTTGATGATGATAATAATAGCAATCTCATGACATTATTTTATAAATTTACGTCGTGGTACTCTTGAATGTTTCTTAATTTCCATCCAAATAAAATGATACAATAATATTCTTATTACAACTACTGCAGTTTGAAATTCCTTGTTTTATGCTTGCTTGCTTGCTGTCTTTGGAGATGAATCTCTTGCAAGTCTTCTTAGAACTCTCATAAGCGTTTAGATTTATTTGAATGCTGAATACTATCATTCTTATCCATACATTGAAAAGGTTGTCCAAAGAAATTCTTTCTTAACAAGAAGGATGCATTTTGCTAGTTTTTGTCATTTGAAGCTCTGCATTCAAGCCGTTTTTGTGATCGAGTTTCTTCAGTTGATAAAGTTTCTTACCTTGAAAATAAATCTTTTTAGGTTTATTATAGGATAACAAGACCCGTCAAATTCTAGAGCACAATCCAAAACCCAAATTGCTGCGGTATATTTTTTAACTTTTTACTCATCTTGTTTTGAGAACAAGTGTGGCACCAGAGGGCTGTCAGGGTGGCTACATACCGCATCGGTGAAAGTAGTCAAATCTATTACTAATCCTTAACAAACGCAAGCTTCTGTGAATCAAAATTATATTCCCCCTGTCAGGGAACTTAGCCCCCTTATCGCGAAGTCCTGGTCACACCCCTTTTAAGCATCACCCTAAATTTTTCCTGGATCCGCGCCTTAGTCTTGATGATCTTCTCAAAGCCTTTTGAGAAATTTGCATTCTACCAATTGTGCAGTTATCTTATTAAAATTTTCTTTTATCACCAAGTCACTCCGGCTTCAGGACCCTCCATTCAACTGTATCTTCACTTCCAAAAGACACAGACGACTGGTATTTGACACTAGATGACAGCGAATTGGTTGGTGCCATATTCAAGAAGGTGTGGTGACCCATCTTTCTAACCCTCATATTTTCTATCTATGCAGTCATTGCCATTTCAATTAACTACGCATTTCTATTCATTCAATCCATTGTTATTTCCTGTCCTACGTTCCATCAACTCATCACCTATTCATCCACTTGCGTCATTACCATCGATGAATAAGGTAATTTTAGCTCTTTGTTATTTGTCTATATAACATGTATTTTATTTCAATAAGTGTTGTGTATTCAGTGAAGTACATACAGCAAAAATATGATAAACAAATGCTCAAACTTTATTTAAGATCGAACTTCAATCAGCATGTGTCATAGCAAGCATTTGAAATACTTTCAACTCAGACTCATTGATTCAATTCTATTTTTTTTTTTTCTTAGTGGGTTATGTTGAGGAAAGGCCATGGTGACCTATACAAAGCCCCAACAAAGGAAGAAAGAAGAAAGTGAGAACTAGACTAGAATTAGGGGATTAGGGGACTCAATGCTA
Organism: Pseudorhiza aurosa; assembly: GCA_964026355.1. Classification (NCBI taxonomy): domain Eukaryota; kingdom Metazoa; phylum Cnidaria; class Scyphozoa; order Rhizostomeae; family Lychnorhizidae; genus Pseudorhiza; species Pseudorhiza aurosa. The sequence goes on along the minus strand of OZ032119.1, from coordinate 555,416 downwards.
GAACTAGACGGCAAGGGTATATAAGTGTATAGTATTTTAAGCTAGGTCTCGTACGAGCGGGAATGTTCTAGAATCATCGTGAACAATGTAGACGGTGCGAGGGGCACAGCGTGTCATATGAGTAATCGCCGTGACCCATTGCCTAGTTACGCACGTAAACAATGTTGCGCAACTCGCCGCGACACCTCCCCACCAAGCCTGAAGCCGTACGGGCCAGGCGTCAAAGTTACAAGTTCCTCTTTACTCGTGGTTCGGTGTGCACCTTGATCTCCACCGAGGGCCGGTGTGAATTCCGGATCCGTTAGTGGTGGCCTCCTGCGTCTCGGTGCCTCGTTTGGATGGTTGACTGGCTCTGGTCGCTGCACAACAGCCTCTGTTGTTTCAGCAGGTTCACGATCTTCCATAGATCGATATCGTCGATGCAGCTGTTCCAGGTGACGTCGCCATGTCGGTCCATTTGGAATAACTTTGACATTGTAGCTTCTTGTGCCATGTCGTTTAATGATAACTGCAGGAGCCCACCGTGGTTCTCTGTCTCGTCGAGGTCCGAAGTAGAGCGCGTATACAGTATCACCCAATTTGAAGCTGGGAGTTACCGGGGCAACATCCTCTTTCTGTTGGGATTTCGTTGCTTCCTTAGCTTGTTTCCCTTGTGCGATGTGGGCTGGTGAAGGCAGTAGTGTATCTATCTTTGTACGTATTTGCGTTCCATTCAACATCTCGCTGGGAGAGAACCCGTTTGACGTAGGAGTTCTTCTGTAATGAATCAGAAATTCTTGTAGTGCCTGACGTGGAGGTTGGTCTGATTTCTTTAATGCCTGTTTGAAGGTCTGCACTAAACGTTCCGCTGCACCATTTGTGGCTGGATGGTATGGTGCTCCAATGAGATGCATAGTACCCCTCTCCTTACACCAGCTCTGGAACTCATCTGATGTGAATGCAGTGGCATTGTCAGTCACCAGTGAATGAGGGTATCCAAAGTGTGCAAAGTCCTGTTCCAGTAGATCCATTGTGGCCTTTGCAGTAACCGCCTGTGTCGGATGGATACAGAGATACTTTGAGTACGTGTCCGTGAGAACTAGCCAGTTTGATCCAAGGAAGATGATCGCATGATCGATGTGAAGGCGACTCCATGGCTTTTCAGGTAGCATCCATGGGTGTACTGCCGGCTTCTGTGGCTTTGATTGATGTTCTCCACAAGACGTACAATGCCTGCACATGGCTTCGAAGTCATTAGCGATATTTGGCCTATAGACAGCGTCTCTGGCCAGTTGCCTGATTCTGACCATTCCGAAGTGTCCTGTGTGTAGCAATTCTAGGACCTGTGGTCGCAGACGTGTAGGAATGACTACTCGATTGCCGTGAAGTAGGCATCCATTTGATACTGAGAGCGAATTCATGAGAGCTCGTAGTCTTGACATGTCCGCTCCCTCATCTTGCTTTCTCTCTTGTGGCCAGCCTTCCCCAGTGTATCGCATCACAGCTGATATCACCGGATCTTTAGCTGACTCTGTAGCAAATGATGCTGCATATGCTGGCTTAACTTGGAGGCTCAACACTTGGATTGCAAATATAACACCTGAGTCTTCACCTCTTTTTTTCCGTCGAAATCGGGATGTTTGCCGACCGGCAACCGACTGAGTGCATCAGCATTTGCGTTTTCAGTGGTTTTGCGAAATTCTATTTTTTAGTCAAATTGACTTAGTAGAAACGCCCAGCTTGTCAATCTGTTTGCCGCTAGGGCTGGCGTTTCTTTGCTTGGAGAGAAAAGTGCCAGCAAAGGCTTGTGATCTGTAACCAGTATGAAAGAACGTCCGTAGAGATACTGGTAGAGCTTCTTCAGTCCGTAAGAGATAGCCAGAGCCTCTTTTGGATTTTGCTGTAGTTGCGCTGAGACTTTGTCAGCGTCTTTGATGCATTGGTAATCGGGCGCTCACTTCCGTCAGGAAAGCGATGAAATACGACTGCTCCGACTCGAACATTTGTAGCGTCGCATGGTAGACCCAGTGGCAGTGATTGTCCAAAGTGCTTCAAGATGTCGTTGGTTGAGAGTAGGTTCTTCAGCCTATTGAATACCTTTTCTTCTTTTTTTCCCCATTTCCAATCAACATTCCTCTTCGTTAAATGGGGCAACGGTTCGGCCTCGGTTGCCAGGTGTGGAAGGAATTTTCCGTAGAACTGCACCGAGCCAAGGAAAGGGCGTAATGAAGAAATGTCTTTGGGAGGTGGCATACTGCTTACAGCATCCGCTTTCGTTCCCTTTGCTATGCCTTCTTTTGACAGATGATGTCCTAGATAATCGACTGTTTTCTTTGCGAGTTGACATTTCTCCTGTCGACAAAGTAACCCCTTCTCTTCTAGGCATTGTAAGAGTCGTTGCAGGCTTTTCTGGTGATATTTGCTGTCTTCTCCGCTAACCAGTATGTCGTCGAAGTAGACAGCGACCCCAGGTAGATCAGCAGTTAGTTGCCCCATGATTTCCTGGAAGTATCCTGGAGCTGATGTGATTCCGAATGGAAGGCGAATCTGTAACGGTACACCTTGATGTGTACTTAATGCCAGATGTCGTTGGCTTTCTGGTGCAAGACGGATCTGATGATCAGCGTAAGCTTCTGCATCAGATGTTCAGGGAGCGGCGAATCTCCAGCTGTGGGTTTACTGTTATGGAATAGTCACCGCATACTCTCAGCTTTGGTTTCAACTGACCGGGTAGCATAGCCTTACGAATGGGTACCACAGGTGTGCCATACTCGCAGAACTGTGTCGGCTTCCCTGCACTTTTAGCGATTCCCTGAGCATATGCGTTGTTGACATCTTCTTGTAAAGCAAAAGGTACCGGTCTGGCCTTTTTGATGATCTGTTGCACCCCTTGCTTAAATTTGACTTCAAGCTCAACGTCTTTTAAGCATCCTAACTCTGATTTCCATATATTTGGGAATTCCTTGCATAAGTCCTGACAAGCTTTTTGCAGATCCGTATCAACATCTACTGTGTTGACGGAAACCTTGCCAGATTCATCGCTGTTGCGAGAGACTGCCTTCGTCACCTTGTCGAGGGATATCCCCAAGTTTCCAGCTGCTGTTCGGCCCAGTAAGTTCAAGTCCATTACCTTGGACACGTGATATTGAACTTTGCGCACTTCATCTGAGTCCTTCAGTCTGGTCTTCGCAGTAATGCAGCATGTAACAGGTAGCTGATGTCGATATGCTGACATGAAATTTTCTTTTGGTTTTGCTAGGGACGGTTTTCCCAGTATTTTCCAACATTCCTCTATAAGGAAATTTGCGCTGCATCCAGTATCTAATTCCATTTTCTGTTTCATTTCTTTTATGAATAGCGGAACTTCCAGGTTTGGCAATATTACTTTTTTGCTGGAAACCGAGTGGACTTTATCCACTTTCGGTATGATCCATTTTACTTCTTGTTTGGATCTTTCCTCCGCCTTCTTTCTGCATGCTGCCTCAAGATGTCCCTTTTTATTGCAGAAGTTACAGACACTATCTAGAAACCGACAGTCGTTTGCCTTGTGTCGCTTCTTGTTGCACCGGTAACACTTTTAAGTAGAGTTGTTCTGGTCTTTCTTTGGGTGGTCCTTTGTCTTTTGCCATTTGATGCTATAGACTGGACTCCCTTTACATCCATAGAAATGTGCCTTGGCTACTTTAGCAGAATCTTCTACCTTGACTGCGATATCAATGGCTTTCTCGAAGTTAAATTCATCGTCATTCAACTTGAAAATAGCCTCCAGGACGGCTTCATTGTTTATCGAACATATGAAGCGTGTGCAGAATGCTTCATCCTGTAGATCTTTCACAGCCGAAAACTTGCATGTAGCTCCGTCTTGGAGAATCGTGAAAGTGGTATTGCAAGGTTGAAAGATGATGAAACCAATGAAACAGTTAGTATATATTTACCAAAATCACTCAAACAAGATATTAAATTAACCAAAAAAGTCAATACAAAAAAATTTATCATGAAAAAATAGAATACAATGGGTTTAAAACCACAGATAATAAAGTAAAAGTATATCAATATAAATATACTTATGACATTTAAATTAACTGTTTACAAAATGAAAATAATAAACCAATAATATTTCCAAACAATGGATTTTTTTTGTAAAATTTTGGCAAATTGTGAAATAAATAACAATAACCACTACCATATCCATATCTTGTGTAAAATCGACCATAAGCATCATGAAATGAGCTATGATCATGAAAAAATGTACATCTAGAAAATAATGCTTCTAAACAACATGTTATGTTGCCATTATCTGGTCCAATTAAACCAATTTCACCGTTATACGAATTTATTATATTTTTTACATTATCTTTTTTACCTGTATATTTTAAAAGTAAATATTGATAAATTAATGCTGATTTGATAATAACAGGATTAACGTGTTCATCAAAATCAGACTTTGTTTTTTCGTTAAAGTAGTCAATGTATTTTTTAATTTCTCTTATTTCACCAAGATTTGACCTGTTGTTTTTAACTATACTAATGTATATACTAAGGTCAAAATTTAATTTATTTATTTTAAAAAATAAAATACAAGATACTAACATATATTCGTTAAAAAAAAAAAATTGCTAAAATGTCTGCAATTTATCACCCTTACCGAGTAGACTTGACAGCTGGACAAGCTGAATCAGTTGCAAAAGCAATAAAACATAAAACGCCAATAACTCTTAGGTTGACATATAACAACCTTATGAGAGGCGATGAAACGGTAAATCTTACTATATCTCAAATTAATAAGCTTGAAAAAGCAAAAGATAAAGATGTAGGAGCTGATATTAAAATTAGTAAAGCTCAACTCAGAAAATTTGCAAGAAGCGGAGGCAGCATTATGAATTTGTTCAAAATAGTGAGTGGTGTTGCTAGAAAAATATTACCAAAAATCTTGGCCCCACTTGCAACAGGTGCAGTTTCTGGTTTAGGAGAGACCGCCATTAAAAAGGCAGTCGGTGGATTATATCAATTATCACCAGAACATGTTAAAATGGTAGTAGATACACCAGAAATTAGGGAACAAATCAAACAACTATTACCTGTAACACAACAAAAGAAGTTGGTAAAATCATATAAAAGTGGAAGCGGGTTAGTTTTAAAAAGAGGTAGCGGACAAAAAGGTGGCTCTCTTGGCACTTTGTTGGCGGGAATTGGAATACCATTAATTGCAAAATTGCTTGAAGGTTGCCACGGAGAAAATCATGATGATGAGGATGATAGGTTAAGAATGTTTGAATCACTGTTGCCACCCAATTGATCGCGTTGAAATAGATGTATCCCAATCAGGAAATGGTTTAGTAATTAGATCACAACCAACTAAAAGTTGGGTTACAGTTATACCAGCTTTGAAATATTTATGAAGTGGAAATAAAAAAAAATCGGGTCTTCGTTTAGGGCCAAACAGCCCATTCAGTCAAATACTTTTGTTGGGCGTTCTGTTGTAAGTAAACCAGAATTTATAAATCCTCCAATATCTAATTTTGAAATAATCAGTTGGGTTGAACACTTGAAAATAAAAATTTTAAAGGAGTTATATCACGAGATGATATTCAAACAAAAGTAAAAAATATACCAGGCCAATGTTTTATTATTAATTTGGATGACACTGAAGGACCAGGAACACATTGGGTAGCCGTAAAAATAACCGCAGACTTTGTCAATTATTTTGATAGTTTCGGAATGCAACCACCACAAGAATTGGTAAACTTATGTTATACATTTAATAAGTTATATAAAGATGAATCAAACCAGTTTCAAGATTTGAGCATCGTTTTATGTGGATATTGCTGCCTGTATTTCTTAAAAGAGTTTGGGAGAAATAATTATTTTAATGTAGTAAAAATTTTGCTCGTAATAACTGTAAGAAGAACAAAAGGTACATAATGAACTATTTTGAGTAAACAAAATATGGGTTTTATAAACAATATTACTGGAGGAGTTGCATCAGGAGGAGCATCAAACTCAATATCATCAAAAATAGTAGATGAAATTAAAGTTGATGTTGGTGTTGTTGAAACAAAAATAAATAGTTTACCCTTTGATATTACTGCTGTAAAAGTGGATAAAAATTTTGACTTAAACAATTTTGTTGTTACTAATGTCCCAACACCAACAGCACCAAATCAGATAGCCAACAAAGGATATGTAGCAACTTGGATTAAAAAGATGGGGTAGGAAATATCAATGCGGAAGGTAAAAAAATCATAAACGTAGTAGGACCATCAAGCAGTGATTCAGGTGGAACTGTAGCAAACAAAGGATAAGTTGATACATCAATTACAATTTCTCAAACTTTTGCTATCAACGACGTTGCATTAAAATATTTAGATAAAAAACTGGTGGAACAATGAGTGGTGGAATAAATATGGACAATCAAAATATATTTGGTTTACAAAACCCACCAAAATTTGAAACAAGTGTAACTGGTAAAGATTATGTGCACAGCCATGTTAAAAACTTTCTTGTTGCTAACATTGTTGAACAAAATTGACTTGTTAAAGATAGTACTGGCAAAATTAATATAGATTTATCAATCGCAAGATCAACTATAGCCCCAGTTTTACCTATAGGTGGGGTTGAAAGAGATTGCTCTGTTAAAATAAAGCTAGTTGATGCAGTTATTAAAAGTCTTATTATGATCGATGTAAATTATCGCAGCTGGTCAAAATTATTTATAAAAATTGTGCCGCTGGACATTGGTTAATATCTGACAACAGTTCATCTAAAGTTGCTGCATATGGTTTTTTATCAGCAACAAATGTTGAATCATTACAGTATCAATGTTGTGGTGAAAGAAAAACCATTGTAAAATTTTCTGACGCAGAAAGACCAACTTCAGGAACAGGATTAATTACCGGCAGATACAACTATCTTACATTTGATGGCCCAAATGATAGAATGAAATTTAATATAGATTTAAATATAAAAAGTGGAGATAAAACGTTGTCAGTAACTGTTCTTTATAGAATGACTGCCTATAGCACCGGTGTCGGGTTAAAAAATTATATTATTGGAAATGATAGTCCAGGATGGAATTATTTCATTTGTATGAATGATAGTAAAAACTTTATTGTTAGCAACGCAAAAAAAGAATCTACATCATACAACGGTGGTGATAATATAACAATTTTAACATTCCCAACGAAAGCTAACCCAACCGAGTTAAACAAGTGGATTGTTGTAACAGTTACATGGTCACCCCAATTGGGTGCAGACGGATCACAAGTATGGTGCAACGGACAAAAGCTCAGAAACTTTACTGCAAAAGAAAACGTTGGTGCTACACATTTTGCTATAGGTAGTCTTAACGCAAACGGTGTAGCAGCACCACTAGCTGGAGATATTGCAGAATTGATAATATTTAAACAAGAAGATGAGTTAAATAATGCTTCAACAATAAAAAGAATTCAGAAACATTTGTTGGATAAATATGCTATTACACATGAGCCAATGCTTTCAATTTAAAAAATATAATGTAAAAAGGTAAAAAGATAAAAGTAGTTTCTTTTTTTTGTAAAAATATTTGTTAGTATCTTAGTTAGTTTTTTTTTTGTGTCTTTTTCTTTTGTTTTGTTTTTCTTAAAATGTCAATTTAACTGAGCCAGAGATAGGATCAGATGTTATTTGCCTTTCATACAAAACTACTGCCTTCCACACATAAGCTGTTGGAGCTCCATCAAGAGTGTATGAAAACTTTAATTTATGTGCTCCATCAATCATATCATTTCTCTGATCTTTTAAATCGAAGAACAATGCTGAATGAAGATCTTTAAACAACGTTCTATCCATGAAGCTACCTTCAGACTTATCATCGTTTATAATTCTCTGATATTCAATATATCGTTTGTATACTCTTATTAGTTCATCTCTTGGATTAAGTTCAAATCGTGGATAATAAACACCATTTCCTAGCTCCAGCTGTGCTCTTGTCAACTGTCTTCCAACAGGAATATTATATGTGTCATAATGAAAGCTATTTTTGCTACGTTGCCATCTCTTGTTAAATCAACTACGTAAAACATAACAAATCTTGGTTTTTCAATACTGCTTGAGATTTCAAATGTACCAGTTTGCAGCGTAGACACTGGTGATGTTTCAACTCTTTCAATCAAATATCCACAAGTTCTTGTTGCAGTCAATTCTGAACGAAATTTTTCTTCCCAGCAGAATTTAGCTCCATATTTGGAACCCAAAGTCTCATTTTTGTGACAACATATCTACCTTCAACAGCTACTGCATCTTTGGACAAGACATTTTCGTCTCTTTCAAGAGTAATGTCTAACTCCATATTACCAGTTGGATAAACAACATCTTGTGGTGCGGCAATGAAACTATGCATATTTAATGGCACGATAAGATTAACACCACACGCAGCATTAGTAAGCTTAGCCTGGTCACCAAAACCAGTATTTGCAGTACGATTGGCATTGCCAGTTCCACTATCTGGATAAAACAATGTGCTTGATGCTTGAGCAAGATAAACACTTGAATATTCTGCTTTATTTCTAATCGCAACACTATCATTTACATTTGGTGTATCATTTACATACTTTTCATTCAGCTCTCTAATGATTGAATAGGCATCTTACGCAAAAGTGATATGATCAGCAGCGGCATAAGTTGTACAATCTGCTTTCTTGTTAACTTCTACATCAATTTCAAGATAAGAATTATACCAATCATTGGGAGCAGTTACGTCACCAGTTGAATCTACATAAAACTTGTATGAACTTTTGTTTTGTGTTGCCCATTTGCTGGAAGCTGAATTGGATTTTGAAGGTTATAAACAAACTCCTCATACCATTCTAGAAAATCACCTTGTTTGTATTCCATTACTTTGAATTTTACTTTGTTAATTGTATAGCATATATATAAATAGTGTTTAAATAAAAATAAGTTTTTAAAAAAGAAATTACGTGAAAAATTTACGTAAATTGAGACAACTGTTGTTTTAGGTCTTCAATTTCTGATGATTGAAGGGGCAAGGAGTCTACTTTTTTTAAGCTGTCTACATTTTTGGCGCCATTATTTGGGGATGGCTTGTTTTCTTTAACAATACTTGGAGCCGATAATTTATTTACAACTTTGTCTGCAGCGCTTTTGCCAAGAGCTTCCGCACCAGACACTGCAAACTTCTCTACACCTGCTGTAGCGGCTTCTTTAGCGACTTCTTTAGAAAATTTTGAAGTTGCAAGTGATGTAATGTTTTTACCTGTTGACTTAAATATGTCAAACAAGCCTTCACCATCAATTTGATTTTTTGGGGCAACATATATCATTCTATTATACTTCTTCGCTTGGTTCATTCTTTGTCTACTGATTTTATTACAACTGTTAAACTAACTGGTGGTTCGTTGAAATCGATGGGTCTATTTATTGAGTCTGTCATATATATCCTTACTTGAGAAATAATATTTGTATTTTATTCATTATATAATCTTCTACTTGGTTCTACTTTAAAAGGATATGCATGTGAAATATCTGACGTGTCAAACGAATGTAAACATCTGTTGACACTCCACCGTCCAAAGAATCATCATTTATTAAAGATGTTTTAAATTTTACATTATCAACATAATTTATAATGTTTGGTAGCGCTTGTCCAAACTGAGATGTTGTTATATTAATTTTTGTAAACCCAATAAGATCATTAAAGTTTCTATCTGTACCTCTAAGATCAACACTATATCCTGTCGACAGCAGCACTTATACTCTAAATCTAGAAGTACTGAATATTAATTTAATACCAGGAGTCTTTTTATCTACTGTATGGCGATTTGCCTTTAAAGAACTTTTAATGTGATTATTTATATCATTATAATCATAAACTCCATCTGGAAAAGTAATTACAGTGTTGGTACTTCCATTATCATGTGAATAGCTAATTTTATTATTATTGAGCGTTGAATTGATGTTTTACCACGAATGATGACCATTAAATTTATCAAGTGCAATATAATGTTCTTTATTTTTATCCAAAATAAGATTTGGAATATGTTTTATTGTAAAATCACCTGGTTTTCATCCAGCGATTACATCAGTTGAACTGAAAACAAACGGTCTTTCCAATTCTTTCATTTTTTCACAGTGTTTTATGAATATATTGTATATATTTCATATATTTTTAGTTATAAAATTAATTTAATTTAAATTATTTTTTACGGTCAACCTTTTTTATCTTCACTTGTTATTACATTTTTTGCAGCTGCAATATCAATTAGTTGAACTATTTCATTTCTTGTATCTAAACTATTGTTACCAGCACGTCGTGTGCTGAGTTATTGGGTCAACCTCGTCAAAAGACCTTTTGGGGTGTCTGGTATCAAAGTAACAGTGGATCCACCTAGTAGTTTTTGTTTGCCTGAACCTCTACTCTTTTTTTAAACCAGAAAAGCGAGTCAAATCTTTGAAAATATCTTTTGCTTCTGATGTGTACTCAACTTTTGGGTCAAACCTTTCTGTTAACAAATCTATAAGAGAACTATCAACAACATTATCCATTACACTGTTTCCAGCCATATCTTTAACACTAAGTCTATTCATTCTGAGTTTAGCAGGATCAATATATACATGGCCAAAGGATCCACCTTTTGATATCTTGAAAGCATTTCTTTTTCTTTGATAACCAACCCCATTTCCAATTATATCTGATATGTCTGTAGACATTGTTGCGTCTAATATTTTTTTATATTTTTTTAATGTAGCTAAATCTTCATAAAGTCTACCCCTTTTCTCAACACCATTAGCCGCACTTTTACGTACACCAACAGATTTTTGTGCTTTTGTTACTTTTTGGTTTATCATTTCTAATTCATATTTTGCTATATTTGGAAATTCATTAGCACTTGGTAAACCATAAGTTCTTAGAAATTCTGGATCAAATCTATTATCAAAATTAAGTGTTATTGGTTGCTTTGGATGCGTTGGTCGCTTTGGTGTCTCAATTGCTAGTTGTTGTTGGGCAAGCATTAGAGCTAGTTGATTTTCTGTTAACTGGCATAGCATTTCATCTTGTCTTTTATCTATATCAGTTATTTGTTGCCCAACTTTACCAAGTTCCCTTGTAATTGGAGCAGCAACCCTTTCTCTTTCTTCCATGATTCCAAGTTGCAATTTTTTATAAACCCTTTACATCATCTTTAACTTGGTCAACAATATTTTCTGTTACAGCTTCTTTTTTAATTACACTTTTCAATTTGTTCAGATCCATACTTTTGCTTTTCACATACTTATATATACTTATATTGTTTATAAAGAATCAAAATATTAAAATATTTACGGAACTATAGAGTACTTATCTTTGAACTTAACTAACTGTCAGTTACTTATCGAACCTAAAAAATGACACCCCTATTTAAGTAACTATACAGTACTTATCTTTGGACTTAACTAACATACAGTTACTTATCTTTGCACTGAACCAACTGTCAGTTACTTATCTACCGTAAAAAATGACACCCTCTTTTAACTTGCTTACACTTACTTATATATTTTATAATCTAAAATTACAAATTTTCAAGCTATATAGACTATAAAGGGTACATCAAAATGAAGATTCCAAATTATGATAGTTAGTTGGTTGCTGACAAAACAAGGCATAAATCATTGTATGGTAACAATTTTAGAGTGCTTGTTTGTGGAAGTTCTGGCTGTGGAAAAACTAATATTTTAATGCATATCCTTAAAAAACCGTTATGTTATTATGATCAGATTATCATATATACCCCTAATAAAGATCAAGACAAGTTGGTATCATTAAAAAATAAGTTTGCTCTCGTTTCTCAGTTGGTAGGTCATCCAGTCTTGTTATTGTGCGGACAAGAAGATATATTAAATACAGATGAATATGAATCTGATGATTGTGTAAAGCTTGTCGTATTTGATGATCTAATGAACGCTGATAAAGAAATACAAGCAAAGATTGCAAACCATTTCACTGATGGTAGACATCACAAAATTTGTCCAGTCTACTTGCGTCAATCATATTTTACAATACCAAAAGACATAAGAACAAATTGCTCCAAAGTTATTGTCTATGATCTTCCAACAGATAGTGGAAAATCAAGAATTTCAAAAGAATGTAGATTTGACAAGTGCAAATTTGAGGGTCTTGATAAACACGATATTCTATTTATAAATTAAAACAAAAAGGAGTTTTTTTAAAATTTTGATGAATTATTTTAAATAATTCAAATAATTTGAAAATTTGTATTCCTGTATATGTATAGAGAAAAAGACTTTGATCCTGGAAATTTAGTTAGACAAATTTAAAAGAAAAACTGCGTCTTTAAATATAAGGACAGCAACCACAAAAAAAAATAGATCCGTAGTAAAAGGTGAGTGCAAAATATGTGGTACATCAAAAAATTGTTTTACTAAAAGTAAAGCCGCTGGAAAGTTTGATATTCATTCTTTGATCTGTAAATTACCAAAACCAAAAGCTGGTTGGACTCCTACTAATTATAAATACATGGGACCATTTAATCCATTAGATATATAGTTAGAATACAACCCAGAAACTGGTGAAATTACTAAATGGATATTTCCTCCCTTTAACAAAGTTGATGAAATTTCAGCACACGATGATGTATGTTATTCAAGAGGCGTTGATAAAAACGAATGTGACCAAAAAATGGTTTCTGAATTGGATAAGATTCCTTATGGTAAGCTGGCAAAATTGGTATGTTTGCTAGAAAAGTTATCAACACCAAACAAATACTTTGACTAGGTGTTTTAAGAAAAAGTTCAAAAATTGGAATGAACGGCTAGCAGATGAGTTACACAAACCAATTATAAGAAAGTTTAAAAACAGAAAAGTTATTGTTGGTAATATTGACGATATTTGGAGTGCTGACTTGGTTGATATGCAACAACTTAAAAGGTACAACCATGGATTTAGGTATATTTTAAATGTTATTGATGTATTTTCAAAATTTGTATGGAGTGTTCCTATAAAAGATAAAACAGGTAAAACAATTACCAATACATTTCAATCTATTGGTAAAACTAGCAAGAGGAAACCTAACAAATTGCGGGTTGATAATGGATCTGAATTTCATAACAACGTATTTAAAAAATGGCTGGTTGAGAATGAAATTGAAATGTATAGTAAATTTAATGAAGGTAAGGCCGTTTTTATCAAAAGATTCAATCGTACATTAAAATTTAAAATGTATAAATATGTCGATGTATTACCAGATTTAAATTAATGAATATAACAACCAAAAACACTCTACAATAAAAATGACACCAACGGAAGCCAGTATGAAATATAATGAAAAAGTTATTCAAAATGATGTATATTCAATCCATGATAAAACCATCTATGAATCTAAGTTTATGGTGGGAGACAGAGTAAGGATTAGTAAGTACAAAAGAACTTTGTTTGATTAAGGTTATACACCAAACTGGAGTGAAGAAGTTTTTGTTATAGTAGGAATACAACATACCAATCCTACTACATATATAATAAAAGACTATAACAATGAAATTATTGAAGGAAGTTTTTATGAAAATGAGTTACAAAAAACTGATCAAGATTTTTATAGAATTGATAAAGTAATCAAGAAAGATTATAAGAAAAAATTAGCGCTAGTATCATGGAAGGGTTATCCTAAAAAATTTAATAGTTGGATTCCGCTAAATGATGTTAAAAAAATTTAAAGAAATTTAAAAAGAAATATTTTTTTTATTCATTTACTTCTGATATAACATGTGATGACCATACGTTAATGTTGAAATACCATCTGCACCAATAACTCTTTTATCATCATCAGCAGACAGCGCTACTTCATTTACAGTTTCAGAATAAATCTCATGTTTGTGACATCTGATTAAATTCATTTTTCTATGAACTGGATTTACTCTTTCAAGCAAACATTTATGGTAATCGTTGAAGCTTATATCTTTTTTGACAAAATTCTTTTTTACACCCTTGCCTTTTTCTCTTCCTTTTCATTCATTCTGTAAGAATGCCTCTTGCTCTCAGCCGCACAAATTCTAAGATCTGCTCACCGCCACATTCGTTTTTCATCTTGCGAATTACCTTTTTGTTGCATCCAGTTTTAGTTCCTGATGGGTGATTTTTTGCATAGTTGCTTGTATCAAATTTTTCTGTTACATCGTTACTGATGTCTTGATAAAAGTTTTCTGTTTTTCTTTCGTAAGCCAAAGAGTCAGTATCTGTAAACAGCAACTTTTGATTTTGACCATACATTTTTACAATGTAATTGTAATGAAAGTCGTACATCAACGTTTTGCTTAAGTCTAAGGTGCAAAACCCTACATAAATTGGTTTGTCAAATTTTATTTTTGTTCGCTTCATGTGAACTGCCGCAAGGTCTTCACAAAATATTTTTCTTCCCTCAAACGTTGGCTTTGCAATCAACTTTTTGGCCTGTTTTTCTTCATTGACAAGTCTTATATCAACTCGGTCTCTTATGTTTTCCATAGTCTTTCCAAAGAAATAATCATTCATCAACTTGAGGAAATCCTTTTCAAAATCATTCTTACTAGCAGTTCTAAGACTAGTGTTCATGTCAATGTAAGGTCTCATCCAATCTTTCTGATCAAAGGCTAGCACTTTATGAATTTTTGTTAACTTTAGTCCCAAGTTAAGGTAAAGCTGAAGATTTTTTAGATGTAAAGTGTACTCTGTTTTGTTGTTCAAGTTTGGTGTTAATTCATCTACTTCATTAATGCTAATGTTTTCTGGTGCAAGTGGGTAAGCATTATGTGCGTTGTGCAACTCTTTTGGATATTCCAAATCTACTTGTAAAATGTATCCAGTATCACCGTTAGCATCGATTTGAAAAGGGTTTAGACCAATCAACTTCTTTTCATTTACCCATCTAAAGTTCTTATACGGCAGCCTTTGACTCATCCCCCATCCATACAAGTTGTTTGCATCTAAATATGTTATAAACTTTGATTCTTTGGCGGGGTTGTAGTTTTCCATGTACTTGTTGTTTCCTTATCCATATCTGTTTGAAATCATGCTAACTCTACCTCTTATTCGAGCTTCAATGAACAAAATCATGTTTATGTCACTTAGCAAATCCAACTTTATCTCAGTTTTCTTTAGCAGTGCATCCCAGCTAAGACCAGGTTATGTATAATACAAAGCCGGATCCAGTTTGTAATGTTTTAAGCAAACGTCTCTAAAGTTTTCAAATATATCATCCAACAAGATTACATCAGTTTTCAAGTACAAGTCATGGTATTCACCCATATTTTTTATGTCAAAGTGAGCCCATACCTATTGTGCATGTTCATTATCTTTTGGGTTTACGTCTGATTCGTTTAGCCTTGAATAAAATTCTTTTATGGGAGGCAATACAGTCTCATTAAATTTATCAAAACTATCCATATAATCGTTTGGGTAAACTCCTTTTTTGATCAACAAGTCTGTATCACCTTCGAAAACTTTGTTCATTTCCCTAAATTGTTCTCGCAAAAGATTTTTGCTAAGACTGTCAATTGATGATGGCAAAAAACTAAAGCTGTCAATGTATCTTATTTCAATTATATTTTTCTTTTTATCATCGTCGTCATCACCCAGCTCAACCGTTTTACTAAAGCTGATGTATTTTTCTTCATTTTTTGGTATGCAGTTGATGTTTCCTTGTGTTTTACCCAATATTTTTATGAAAAAATGTGAATCGTAACCTGACAAGTTGTGAAATTTTACAGGTAAAACTTTTGGTATTGGCTGTGTGCAGCACCTCTAAACCCTCCTGTTAAATGATCATGGTCACTAACTGTTTCACCTGTTAGGAGGTCTTTACAAATTGCACAATTAGATTTTTTATAGTAGTTGCACCAATCATCATTGTCCATTACACCACTTAAACTAAATTCTGGGGCGTCTTTATATTTTGCAGGCAAACAAGATTGATGAATTTGTTCTTTCTTGAAAGGAATTGTTTTGTTGTTACACAATTTTATATTACAAATATGAAAATCCGCTGCTGATTGAAAATTTTCATTATCTTCTGCCGTCATTTCAAGAGGATATAAAATAATTTTATAAATTTCAGCAATTTCTTTTACTTCTTCTTCAATCATTGTGCAAAATTTCTCCACACAATCTTCACCTCTGTATGCAATGGGTTCGGCGTAATTTTCGATGCCTTCTTTTTTTACATAATAACAAAACCCTGATGGAGTATGTTTTTGATATTTTTCGGTATACGATTTTTCTGGATTTGGTGTGGTTGAATCTATTTTTTCTATAACAGCTTAAAAAGTCTGCATAGATTACAAATGGAACTCTCATTGAATTTTTTATGACTCTTAAATGTAATTGTTTCACCTGGCTTTGGTACTTCAATTTTACAAGCAGAATTTTCTTTACAAATCTCAATATGTTCACTCAACTTTTCTGGTGAAGTAAATTTGTTTAAACATCTTTTTGCAGAAATATGACTTGTGTTCGTGCTTGGAGACTTGGGCTGAAACTAGTCTTGAAAAGTTTTTTATCCAGGAATAATGTTGATTTTCTTCGTTGGTAATAAACAACAAATCAATTGCATTTTGGGGGTCAGTTTTATTTATCCTTAATATGTGCACGCTTCTCTCATATCCAAACACGTTGACTTATATTTCAGGATTATTTTTTTCAAATTTATCGATGTCTTTTAGTGAAAATGGGAATTCAATACCAGTAAAATTAAGTTTGCCCAAGTGTGCTTAATATTTTGATGGCCTTTCATGATCAACCTTTATTTCACTGTGATGCAGTGCAGACAAAATTGCATATTCAAAACATTTGTTATCCTTATTTTTTACGTTTATAATTGCTTTTTTAGTTTTAATGGCTGTGGGTAAGTCGATATAACCATCTCCTTGTAGCGGATTAAATCTATCAACTTTAATTTTCAAAATTTTAATGCTTTGAAATATCCAACCACTACCACCGCTGGTGTATGTTGCAAACGATTCGATTGTCTTTTGTTTCATATTTTCATAAGTCTCGAGTATGTTTGTTAAGCTGTTAAAGCGTTGTATTCCGGAGCGAAAGGATGTTGATGCAGAAATATTTTTATCATCAGACCTTCTTGCCATGTTGACTGTTACTGCCATTTCAACTTTCATGGATTTATCTTTTTCTAACTCTTCTTTTATTTGTTTTTCCACAAGTGGAGTAACCATTTCTAGATAGGTTTTTATATCAACGTCATCTAGTCCGTTGACTTCGAAAGTTTTAAATACATCGTTCAGAGCAGTTTCTTTTCGTACAATTTTTAGTTGAGACATGTTGTGTTATACTCTAGGTTTTTAAACACCTTATATAATACAGAATATCAAATGTCTGATACAAAAAATAAATAATTATTCGTATATAAATAAGTAAAGAAAAAAAATTTAGTTAATTATTTAATATATTGCTTCTACTTTCTTAAGCAACTCTACGTGTAATTTCTTTTGATAATGCTTGGTTATTATACAATCATCCCTGTCTTTATTTTTCTTTGCCATTTTATTTATATGTCTTAGTTTTTCATAAGTGCAACCTTCTTTATAGCATGTTCTATATTTTGATCTCGTCTCTTTACCGCAGGTTATGCAAGGAAAGGATTTTACTTTTTGGTTGGCGTGATAATCACAATATCCTTCGCGCTTTGCCAATCTACAACAAGTTTCTTCTTGACCTAACATTAGCCAGCTACATCTTGGAATAGTTTCAGTCATCTCTTTGATCTGGGGTTTTTGTAACTCTTATATACAGTAGTAAATTTAAAACTCTAAATGAAAATTAAATAAATTGTGTTGTGGGGAAAAATGGTTTTGCTTTACTCGCTTGTGGAATGGTCGGGTCGAAAAGTGGAAAAAACCGGTTGAATCCAAAAAATGTTTAATACGAATAGAGTGCGAAAGAACCGGCTTTTCCTATCTACTTTCCTTCGCACAACTTGGTCTTTCTCTTTCATCTAATCTCACTCTGAAAGCCCACATCCATTTCATTGCTAAACATGCATCTCAAAAGCTTGGCTTCCTCGCCAGGGCCTGCTGCTTTTTCTCATCTTCTCACCTTCTATCTATATGTAAGTCCCAAATCCGTCCTTCTTTTGAGTACTGCTCCCACGTCTGGGATGGTGCTCCAAAATCTACTCTCTGTCTTCGCGAGAAAGTTCAATCCAAAGCCATTCGTCTCATCAATCATCCTAACCTCACCAACTCGCTCCAACCTCTTTCCCATCGTCGATTTGTTGGAGATCTTTCAATCTTTCATAGATACTTTAACGGACATTGTTCTCAGGAGATCATGGATATTATTCCAGTTCCTCTGAGGCGTGTCAGGACCACTAGAAGCTCATCCATACACACCCATTCAACGTTTCCCTTCTTACTTCACGAACTCTATCTCACAAATCATCATTCATCCCAAGAACATGCAACTTATGGAATGTCTTGCCTTCTTCTTGCTTTCCTGAGTCCTACAACTTGCCATCTTTCAAATCTAAGATCAATCAATAAACTTGATCTTATCTCTCTATCCTCTTAGCTGCGCGCTTTTTCCTTTCCTCCTATGTTGGGGCTTTGTACAGGCCACCATAGCCTTTCCTCAACATAACCCACTAAAAAAAAGGACTCAGGAATGAAAAATTTGTGCCAGAAAGCTGATAAATTATCTTTTAATTAGTTGACTGTGGAAGCATATGTCAGGCAGTATTCTTTGAATTGTCAGTCATGCTTCTTTCTAACTGTATCGTTTTCAAATCGTACTATTTTCCTTCATCGATTTTAGGGCCAATAGATATATTTATTGCCAAACACCCTCTAACCATGTCGATCAACTCTTGTTTCTTGCCTATCATTTTCACCCCGTGACACTTGAGCCATCGTTTTAATTCTAAAACTGAGCATTCTGATGGATCTTTCATCAATACAGCACCAGGAACATCTTCCTCAGTAGGTACGACTATTTTCATTTAGACATTCAAGTCCGAGTGGCCTAAAGTTACGGCTTGTTCTTCCGCAAGTCAATCCCAGAATGCTCTGAGACAAATTATTAAAGTGTTGTTGGTCAGCGGTTGCGTACATGCTGCATAGCTGTTTCTATTCATCAGCGTTGGAGTTGGAAGAGGCGGATTTCTCATTTTAAGGAATGTACTCCTACCTCAGATGAACTACGGTGGAATTAAGAAGGTAACTCTTGCTCAAACTTTTTGAAAAAATTTCAATGGACATCTGCAGGTCTTGTCCATCGCCCGACTGGCATTCTCTGCAGTAATACCCCCAAACATGATGCTTCCATTGACGGTATTCTTTAGAAGTTATATGTAAATGATGTTTACAAAGGTCGTCTGGCTTTCCTAAGAAAATCGTGACAAAATGACTTTTTTTCAAAGTTCTAAAAATTTTTTACGCTAAAGCTTTAAGGAGTGCTGCAAGGATCGTATTCTCCAACCAGCATTTATGAAAAGATACACACTAACGTTCAAAATGTAGTTTGACATCTTCAAAGTTTCGACGGCTTTTCCTGTTGACTTGAATTACTATTTTAAAATCTTTCTCAGTAAAAAATTGCGGTATATATTAAGATGAATTTTCCAGACACTGATGCATTTGCTTTGAAGCCTTCGACCTAAGCTAAAAATTTCGAAAAATATTCACAGAAACAATACTCTTTGGCCCTTTTTTAATGCATTATTTTGAGGAAAGGCCATAGTGGCCTATACAAAGCCCCAACAAAGGAAGAAAGAAGAAGGTGAAAGGTTAAGAGGAGAGAGAGGGATATCAGATCAAGTTTATTGATCTTAGATTTAAAAGATGGCAAGTTATAGGATTCAGGAAAGTAAGAAGAGGGCAAGACTACCATAATTTCATGGGTGCCTGCCTATGCACTAAATACAGAGGAGCAAGGTTTCTACTGAGGGCACATCACAGATTTTTTTCTTCTAAGATAGTGAAGTCCTTGGGGAAAATTTTACATTTTAGCCTACATATTGTTTCTTAATCCAATTCTTCATTTAAGCTAATCTAAGATGTGCTTCATCTAAATTTCTAAAATTATCTTATAGATCTAGAGACGCAAATCGAATGCTATCGCACTTATGGTGCATGTTCTGTTCCTGATTTACTCCCTATTAGTTGAACTGAGAATTAAGTGCTTGATTTGCATCAAGATACCAAAATCTTGTTGGTTGAGCCTCTCTACAGCTGATATTCTAATTGAATCTACAACTTCAATGTAACTTCATCTGAGCTCAGAGATACCCTTTTCATCAGATGACACCCCTCCTAACCCTTTTATAGCTTCAATCACAATGTCAGTGTTATCAAGCCTCTTAGGGATTTTTCTGCTTCTTCCTTCTAAAGAATCCTCAAATCTAAAGGCTAATCCTAAAGTCTCAACTTTTCTAAAAGCCTTCAAACTCTGCATCTTCCCTAAGGTCTTCACTCTTAACTCCACCGTTTTGATGAAAGAAAGAGCAAGCTCTGCAGTTGAGTTGTCTTGCTGGAGACTTGAAACTTCAATTCATTAAGCATAGTTAAAATCTACAATTATGCACCCCTCTAGTAACAGGTAGTGTACAACTGGCTATCTGCTTCAAAACAATAATAAAGAAAATCAATAGCAAAAAACGGTTAACAGAAGTATAGGCAATAGAAAGACAAATGAATAAAATAGTTAGAAGTCTAATAACTCTAGACGAGGCCACAATTTATTCCTTCTACAGAATACGTAATATGTGCACCTAATAGCAATGCTCACATCCCTCTGATTTCATTTCATCTGTCAACTTATTAAATTTTATTGATAGGTTAAGGTGTTCTTTCCTGTTTCCGATCCGACCTTCTGCAAGATGATATTTTTTGTGTTCGCTCGATGACAATGGCTGTGGTTTACTCTCATAGAGTAATTTTGAAATGAGTTTGGTGATGAGCCATTTAGGACTTTGAATACTTCAAGGGCACACATTTTGTTTCTTATACTACTGACCGTCTCCAGATTTACACTGCCCCTATTTCCATGTGTTATTTTCAGTGCTCGCTTCTGAATGTTCTCAAAGAGGGCTTTCTTTGATGGTGCGATGTGAAGGAACACATTGTTACAGCACAGCAGCATTGGTAGAATTGCTACCTTGTAAATTGTTTCTGCTGCATAAGGAGTGATGTTGTGCCGTATCGGCAGCAATAACTGTTCTCTAGACGTGGCCCATATTTTTTTTAGGGTTGATGATTAAACATCCAATTTCTGTTCATTTGTATCCCTAGGTATGCAGATACATATGGTACCGTGATTTTTATATGATTGATAATGATTTCTATTTATTTGGATCCCAAAGTTTTCTGGTGTGTACCAAAGAGGACACACTCTGTTTTGGACTTTTGAGCTCTACTACAAGATTATTTTCGATCAACCAATTAACAGTTTGTTCTAAATCACTATTTAACTTCTTATTGATGGTTTCGCATTTTCTATCAGCAACATAGAGTACTGAATCATCAGCATGGAGTGCCATTTCACACATCTTTAAATTTGCATCAATATCGTTTATTAGTAATGTAAAGAGCAGTGGACCTAATATATATCCCTGTGGCACTCCACAAGAGCTGGATGTTCAAATGCAGATAGATCTTCAAATATAAACAGCAGTTCATATAATACGTTTGGGCCAAATACTCAAGCAGAGCATGGTGAATATTTTTTCAACTCTCTTAATCTGCTTTTGCCACTTCTGAAATTGCTTTATCATCGTTCAGTTCCTCAAGAACTTGTAAGAGAGCTAGCCTTATTCTTGTCCTCTTGCGGTCCATCTGGTCACTGATGTGCTTTGTAGCCTTTGCGCTTTGTTGCTGTTGTCCCTTGCTTTGACTGCAACTCTTCAAAAAGCAAGATTCTTTTAGGGGAAACACCAGCAAGGGCATGAATTTATTCTCTTATCAAAGTTTCATGGGCAAGCAGGCTCCATTTGGGATTCACATCTTTGATAATCAATTCATTGTAGTGAGCTGATGATGAAAGACTACCTGCATTCGGACATGGTCAAGAGTGCATGTAGAATAAGTGTCTAAAGCATTTGGGGCCGGCCGCTTAGGCACAATTCTTGCCGCAGTCCGAGCAGTTGTGCCCAGTTTCCGGCGCCTTTTCCAGGTCTTTCCACCGCAGACGGTGCTCGTTCAGGATCTTGGTACGATTTAGCTCCACAAGAGCGGCGCCGTGGCGCACTTGCCAACACCAGCCCTCCCAGTGCACAGAGCCATTCAGGTTCTCTATATCAAAATTTTTTATAGTTAGTTTTTTAAGCATTTCCGTGGTCGGCCTCTGTGGCGTGCACCCTCTTCCAGCTCTCCGTATAAGAGTCTTTTGGGGATACGGTGATCGGGCATCCGCACCATGTGACAAGCCCACTTGAGTTGCCGTCTGTCGATCTCAGTTTCGATTGGCCCTATATCTGCCATTTTCAGCACCTCCACATTTGGTGTACAGCTTTGCCAGCTGATCGTTAGGATTTTTCTCAGGCAGCGTTGATGAATGGCTTCCAGCTTTTTAATGTGTTGCTGGTATGGAGCCCATGTCTCCGCTGCGTACAGTAGTATGCTCAGTACCACTGCATGGTAGACACTGATTTTGGTGGATAGTTTTAGGTCATGGCTGCTCCAGACTTCGGAGTGCAATCTTCCAAAGGAGCTGCTGGCTTTTGCGATGTGACTGTCGATCTCAGTGTCAAGCTGACCGTCATTTTACAGCTTGCTGCCCAAGTGAAGGCTGCCACTTTGAGGGGTTCTCCTGCTACTGTGACCTTTTGCTCCACATAAGGGTTGGCTGATGCAGGTTGATGCATGACTTCTGTTTTTGCAATGCTGATAGTTAGTTCGATCCCCGTCGAAGTTCTTGCAATGTTTTCAAGCAGCAGTTGAAGGTCCTATGTAAAGCAAAGCTCAATCTAGGTCCACCCAGACGTAAAACTATGTAGAGACCATGCAAGAAACTCAATGTCTCCATGCTCTCAGAACCAGGCTTCTCATCGGCCTTCCAAAACTCTCTTACAACTGCTCTTGGTACTCCTTCAGAAAACACTGACATAGAGACCAAGTGGTCCACTCTCAGAGAGATGACATGCAAGATTCCTGAATCTACCTGCGGACTCGCGAAGAAGCAACGTGATTAGTTCAACAAAAATCTGAAACATCTGAACAAGTTGGTCAAAGAGGAAAATAGGTTTCATCAAGACTGTTTCAACTCCAAAAACGCAAGCACTCAACAAAGATTCAAGGAATGACAAAAACATATGAGACGAAAAACTAGAAAAACGAAGAATGAATGGTTTGCTGAAAGAGCAGATGAACTGCAACATGCTGCTGACAGAAAGGGCAGAAAAATATTCTCTGAACTCATAAAAGAGCTCTACTGTCTCTCTAGCAGAGGATCTGCACCTCTCCTCTCAAAAGACTATTCTACCCTCCTTAGCGATAGCCAAGATAGACTTCTTCTATGGAAAGAGCACTACTCGGACCTACTCAACCTATGTTCTCATCATTGTTTTTTCAACCATTTCTTCTCATTTAATATATTTTTGTTGTGTTTTTGTATTTTAGGATGCTTCATGTTTGTAAACTTTTATGTTGAGTTTTATTTTCATTACTTATGAATCATAATTGTTGTTTCCTTCTAATTGCTGTAGTTTCTTCTAAGTTCTTCATGTGACTTGAGCTAAGTATTCTTGTGTAATATTGTATATATGTGTATGGCGATGTATGACTATTTATGGCTATGTATGGCTATGTATGACTATGTCTGGCAATGTATGGCTATATATGACAATGTGTGGCTATGTATGACTATGTATGGCTATGTCTGGTAATGTGTGGCTATGTATGACATGTCTGGCTATGTATGGCAATGTGTGGCTATTTATGACTATGTCTGGCTATGTATTGCTATGTATGGCTATGTATGACTATGTATGACTATGTATGACTATGTCTAGCAATATATAGCTATTTATAGCTATGTATGACTATGTATGGCTATGTATTACTATGTATTACTATGTTTGGCAATCTATGACAATATATGTTGATGTATGGCAATGTTTGGTTATATATGACTATGTCTAGCAATCTATGACAATATATGACATGTATGACTATGTCTAGCAATGTATGACTATGTCTGGCTATTTTTTTCATTGAGTCTTTCCTTCAAATGTGCTTTGAGGGAAAGTGGTTGTAGAATCTGTTGCGAGCTGACAAAAAATGAGTTCAGATCACTTTCGGCTGTCAATATCAAGGGACACCAAATTGGAAGTTTCTGCATTGTCCCGTGTATGAATATGTATGGCTATGTTTGACTAGGTACGTACTTGAGTGTGTTTGTCTTTGTGTCAATCTTGATCTATAAATATATATGTATATATATTTATAGCAGAAATGCAGAAAAGGAAAAGACCGATTCTCTGTTACTCTGAGTTTCGTGCGAAGGCACTCGTCAGACAGACTGGAGTTATAGTTACGGCTTGTTTGTCCGAAAGTCAATCCCAGAATGCTTTGAGATAAAATTTGTGACGTTTTGGAAGAAGGTGCTATTCGCTTTCAGGCAACTCGCTGTCCTATGAGGGAATCACCAAAAACAACAAAGACAGCACATTTGTACGTCATATGAATAGTGCTATTGCTCAGTGTTTTTCCACCATTATCAAGACAAATCAATTGATCTATTTTCTATTATTAGCATTATTCGGAATATTTGCTGCTTCAACACATTCTGCTAGTGGTTTAGACATTGTGCTGTGAATCATATTTCTCCAGGCATTATGATTTTGTGCAATCACTTTGGCTTGTTCTTCTGTGAGATTGAGTTCTTTGAGGTCTTTATTCACCAATTGGATCCAGATCAGTGTTTGGCCTCCTTTTGGTTTCTTTACTTTTCTTTCACATTCTTACAAAGCTTTTCTTGCTGATGTATCTTCATGAAGTCTTAACAGATGACCATACCATCTTAGCCTTCTCTCTTTGATGTCATGACTCCATAGCTTAAGCTTGTTTGTTTTTGTAGTTTTGCACTGGTAACTTTGTCTCTCCATTTGATGTTAAATGTTCTTCTCATTTGTTTCTTTGAAAGACATCAATTTCATTTTCTAGCTGTTTTGTTAACGTCCATAATTCTGAGTTGTACATAAAGATGCTCTCTACATATGTGCGATGGATTCTTGCTTTGGTGATATTTCCAATTTTGTTTGATTCTAGGACATCTTTGAACTTCTTACTTGTACTTATGGCAAGCCTTTTCTTCTTTTAATTTCTTTTTCTATGCCTAACAGATTTCCAAGTTATTTGCTTTTCTTCCAACAATCATCTTTGTTTTTTCTTGACACATGATGTTTCTCTGTTTTATCTGTGTTCGCACCTAAGTTTTATCTACACGATGTGTACCATTCACTTCTATCCACCCAGTATCAACAGCATATTGTTGCTCTATTAATTGATTTGGTTCTGTTGGTATAGTATATGTGTGATCTTTCAGATGGTTTGGTTGTAGATCTTCAGCAGGTATTGCTGGTTTACAGTAATTGTGTTCTTCATTTGGTTTTGGTGTTAGGGCATTTGCTAAGTAGAGTATGAAAAGTATTGGACTAAGACTATCTTCCGTGGTACACCGATGTTTGTTTTGATTTCGGGTCCAATTGTTTGACCAATTCTTACCTTGAGTATTATATCAGCGATTAGAATTCTAATAATATGTAGTTCATCTTTTCCTACAATTTGCTTGAGTGGCTGCAAAGAAACTTTTTCTTTTCACTGTATCGAATGCCTTTGACATATCAAGTAAGAGTATCATAATTTCATATTTTTCTTATGTTATAGCCTTTTCAATGAGTACTTTACATAAGAATATGTGCTCTCTTTTCCCCCTGTCCTTCCTGATATTCAGCTTGAGTTTTAGGGATATCCTGGTCTTGAATTTATCTGCCACTCTGTGTAGTATGCATATGGCGAGGATTTTCCTTAGAGTTGTTAGAAGGGTGATAGGTCTGAGGTTCGATAGTGGCCCCTAGGGTTTACCTGGATTTGGAAGTGGTGCTAAAATTCCCTGAATGATTTCTCTTTGTACTTTACCTGTTTTGGCCATGTTATTGAAAATGTCAGCTATTCTTTGATATATTGTATCTGGGCTATATTTTAACAATTCTGATTGTATCTCAACTATTCCAGCACTTTTTCCATCCTTGAGTTTTGAACTGCCTTTCGAGTTTCTTCTTCTGTGAAAGGAGTTTCAATTTCTGTAGGTGCTATATCTTTAACATTTTCTTCTTAATTTTTTAAAACTGATGTAAAGTAGTCTGATTATTTTTATTTGTTTCTCTTCATTTGTAGTTTTTCCATTTGCTGCTTGTACAAAAATCTTCTTTCTTTCTTTTGGTTGAAGCTGTCTTATAACTTGATATGTTCTATTGGTATCATTTGTGCATTTTCAATTTCCTCACACTTTTCATTAATCATGTCAACTTCTTCTTTGTGTGCTAGCTTGTGAATTCAATTAATTAGTTTATTTTATCTCTCTTTTAGCTTTATTTTCTCATTTTTATCTGTGTTTGCTTCAATATCCAATCTCAATTTCTTTGTTCTTGTGATAATGCTTCAATCTCTTTTTTGTCATATCTTCTGCCTTTTTCAGTTTTGTCGAGTGTTTCCATAGCGGCTTCTCTGCATATTTTTTGTTGTCAAAAAATGATTTGTGCGCGTCAAACTGATGTTTGAACTCCCCTTCAGTCATTCCTAGGTAGGTTCTTCTAGGGAAGTTCTGGGCGTCAATGTCACACTTGTAGACCAGGGAAGTTGCTCTACAGTTCCCTTGTAGGGGGCAGATGTTCTTGGAATTGCAGTTGCAGTCTTTGGTGGACTCGTCAGGTGTGTTGGAAAGGGTCATGTTATGAGATTTGATTATTCTGTCGACGTTTGCAGTGCAGCTGTAGTTGACTTTGACACTTTCGCGGTTTGATATTTTGTGAAGCTCATGCGAGATTCGGACGTGTTTGTCAATGAGTTTGAGGAATGATTTGGCGATGGTGGGTTGAACTATATTATGTATTGCGTATAGGATTATTTTTACGCTTGGTACGTTGGTTGTCGATGTATGAAAGATGAACGTTCTTGATTTCGCTCCTTTTGAGGGCTACTTCGTATTCGTCTTTGCATGGGTAGAATATGGATGAGTTGGATGAGTTTCTTGACAGATATTGGTTGATTGATAGAGGGAGTTGTTTTAGGATTTGTTGTGGATGGTTGGATGATGTATGTAGGTATAGAGGGGTATCGTTCGGTTTTCTGTAGAGGCGGTAAGTGCCGGTTTTTTTGTCGAGCGTCGTGTCCAAGAAGTTTGCAGAGTGGAAAATGTAGCAATTTCGATCTGGAATCCAAGATCTTGAAAATTTGATTTTGTTATTTCTTGCGATGTTGATACTGTATGTATTCATCCATGATTGATTTTGCATTTTATGCATCCAAGTTTGCCATCTTCTTCCCTTCTGGAGTCCTACAACTTGCCATTTTTCAAGTGTAAGATCAATCAACTTGATCTGATATCTCTCTCCCTTGAACTTTTCGCTTCTTTTTCCTGTCCTGGAACTTTATATAGATCGCCATGGCCTTTCCTCAACATAAGTCACTAACAAAAATAGGGGTGGACATTTTGCGTGAAAATTTTTTTCCCATGTTATTGCATTGGTTCTTTGTGAGTTTTTTCGCAGAATATGTTGGTTCAAGCTCTTTGTTCAGTGGGAATCAATTGTTAAATAGTGTTCAGTGTTTCTTTTGCTTTGCCCTTAGCGTCTTAGTGGTCACATTCCCATGCAATGAAGGAGCCATAACTCTTAATTCTGTTCAGTAAGTTTCCCGATAATAGTCGCCTTTTTATCGCATCGTTTCGTTTTTCCTTGTCATATAAGCAGCCTGAACTCGTCACTTTCAGTGTACAAAAAATGGCATCAGAATCTTCGGAATGGTTGTCAGAGCCACTGGAAAATAATGATCCTGATATTTACCAACTTGTGCTGAAGGAAAGGGAGCGACAGAGAAGAAGCATCGAGTTGATTGCATCTGAGAACTTTACAAGCACTGCAGTTCAGCAATGTCTGGGGTCTTGCTTAACAAACAAATACTCAGAAGGAGAGGTTGGAAAAAGATATTATGGTGGGAACAAATACATTGATGAAATTGAAACCATCTGCCAATCTAGAGCCCTTTCTGTGTTCAGGTTCGTTTTTCTTGATTTTCGAAAGAATTCAACAATATCAGCTTTATTTACTAGCTGTCTGTAATCAATTTTTTACTTTTATGTATCATCTTTGTCTAATGTTCATATAAACATGCAGCAACTAGTATATGAATCGAATTGACGACTCCCGTATTCAAAGAGATTTTCAGGAGGCACATTGTTACAAGCGTTCCATCTGGAGCCACAGCATTTTGAAAAAGGGTGGCCCATCTCATTCCTTAGGACAATTTACAATGACGAAAATCTTGTGCTGGCAATATTTTAGAAAGTTTCACCACTTAAGTATAATATTGAGCAGCGACAATCGGGTGCATGTTCCATTCTCTGATTTTGGTAATTTTGTTGCTTATAGGCTCAATGGAGATGAATGGGGAGTTAACGTTCAGCCACTATCTGGCTCTCCTGCCAATTTTGAAGTATACACTGGTCTGCTCAAACCGCATGATAGAATAATGGGACTGGACCTTCCTGATGGTGGTCATCTGACCCATGGATTTATGACAAATACAAAGAGAGTGTCTGCAACATCAATTTACTTTGAGTCTATGCCGTATAAAGTCGATCCTGTGAGTGGTCTGGTAGATTATAATCAGCTTGAACTCACTGCCCGCCTGTTCAGGCCTAAGATGATCGTTGCAGGTAGCAGTGCATACTCAAGAGAGTTCGATTATTCAAGATTTAGATCCATTTGCGATTCTGTAGGAGCCATACTGCTTGCTGACATGGCCCATATTAGCGGCCTGGTCGCTGGAAATACTCTACAGTCACCATTTGATTTTGCAGATATTGTTACAACCACAACACATAAAAGCTTAAGGGGACCACGTGCTGGAATGATTTTCTACCGAAAAGGGGTGAAGACTTCAACGCACAAAGGAGAGCAAGTATTGTATGACTATGAATCTCGCATCAATCAAGCTGTATTTCCTGCTTTGCAAGGAGGTCCTCATAACAATAATATAGCTGGAGTTGCTGTGGCTTTGCAGCAAGCAAGCACTAAAAAGTTCCAGCTGTATGCAAAACAGATTTTAGCTAATGCCTCTGCTCTTTCTTCTTATCTCCAAAAGAAAGGATACACTGTTGTAACTGGTGGTACAGATATGCACATGTTTTTGGTTGATCTGCGGCCACAGAAAATTAGTGGCAGCAAGGCCGACATTGTTTTGGATCTCTGCAGTATAACTGGTAAGTCGAAGAAGTTTCAACAATGGTATTCGTTTTTTCTTCATTTTTGTTTTTTGATTCATATCAAAGTGGATTAGACAATAAATAAAGATTCAATTGAAGCCATCACATACGTTTGCCAAAGTGATTGTTCTCATGCCGTTTTATTTATGTAGGTACTGCAGTCGATCAAAAGGGAAATTCTTACCATTTGCCACCTATTTGGGTAGTAAAATGGCTGTTTACCTCCGCTAGCCTAAGGGCACACCTTAGGCAAGTTCTAGTACCCCTTCCCCCTCACCTGCCATAGTTAAGGTGAAACATGGGCAGGCAGCGTGTGGATAGAAAGCAAGGAGGAAGATAAAGAAAATTAAAACGAAAAAAGAAAGGAGGAAGATCTTACGTCCAACTGCGAGTTCATCAATGGTGTTCGGCATAGGATTGGCCATTTGTGAAAAATGGTGGGAACCAAACGCCCAGTTGATTGGTACTGATCCTACAGAAGATAGCGGGCACGTCACTGCTAGGTACCTACCGCAAGGTGACCCCTCCAAGCTCCAACAGATGACTTAAGCCCTGTCCACAATATACATACTAGCCTGGGTTCATCCCAGGTGCAACTAAAGCTTCAAGGTCGCATTTCTGCCGCGTCGAATTAAATGCAACCGAATTCGACTGCAATGCAGAAAAATACGACAGCAGATTTAAAGGTCGCATTTAATTCTGTCGCATTGAATTCAAAAGTGCAAAGCCTTAGTAGCTATCTGTAAAAAAGCATCCTTTGCCAGGAAAACTGCACCGGGGATTGAGGATTTTATCCAAGAACAGGGGTATGGTAAATGGTTTTCCCAGCTCTTCCCGCATATCCAGAGCAAAGAATCCGCACAGCCAGAACAGTGTGTCTTTTCTCTTCTTATTATTACGTATTATCCCACTTGATTTAAAGGAACTTAACAATGTGAGCTTCGCTGAAGTTTACGCCATTTTCTAGACTCACTGTGCATTTTACGCATGCGTTGTTGACTGCAAGATATCAAAGCCGATGCTAAGATCCAGAACACAGCCTTGATCAATTTAATTCGATGCTGCAGAAGAGCGACCTTTAAAGCCAGACGCGCTATTGCCGTGTTTTGCGACAAACCTGGAGAACTTCTGTCAAACTGAATTATTTAATGCGGCAACGGATTTAAAGTTAGCATTTGCTTCCCATTAAATTGACACTTCCCCTTTGATTTAATTCAACGCGGCAGATTGCGACCTTTAAACTATGCTTTAGACTTATTGGCAGGCTATTTCTCTTCAAAGTCTAATTAAGGCCCTAACCTTGTGTTTTATTGCAGGTTCTTACTGAATCGACTATAAATCCGAGATGGATCACTTGTCATCTCGACCGGAAGTATAATTGCTTGATGACGTCACGATTACGCAAAATTACACACTTCGTCCATTTTTTACTATTAGAATGCTTTACACTATTAGTATATGCATTTGTGAAACCAGAAGGAGAAGACCTATCGATTGACATGCATTTTGCTCAATTTAAATGACGTTTCTATTTTTATCGATGACGTCATCAAATTGTTGGTTCTTTGGATACGTTTCCTTGTCGATGTAAGCGCTAATTAGTGTGCTAACTCTCATCACATGAACTATTGAGGGTATGTGCTGCAACTCTTGCCAGATACTTTCATCTTTTATTGTAGTTGCCTCGTAAATGGGTTTTCAGAATAAACAAAATTGTCAGATATTGTGAGGAATTAAACTACTTAAATAACCAAAAAATAGAAAATAACTCTAACGTATCTCCTTCAAACAGGAAATCGAAAAATGACAATTTGGCTTCCCCCCTTAATTTGACAAGGAAGATTATATCTGCCATTAATAAAAGATTTTCATTTGTTGACTTCATCCTATGGCGTCCAGTCGAAATATTCACCATCCAACCCACTTTCACCACTCCAAGAATGGCCAAGAACATACAGTCCAGCATTATATTTTCAGTTTCCAGTGTATCCTCATTACTATTGAATACTTCTGTGACCATGTAGCCATGATCACTTGAAAATTCTACCCCGGGAAACTACCCCCAAGCCACTTAGTTTCAGATTTTTGCAGGCCGGATGCTTCTTTTGTCCTAGCTCTTGAAGATCAACATCATCATCATCATGGTTTGGCTGATGTTACCTGGATCACAAATTTACATTTCGCATCAGTTCTCTCCAAACTTCTCTGTTGTTTCCTGCTCTGGTCATGTTTTTAATGTTTAGTCCAGGCTGGTCTTCAAATACCCGATTGATATACGTTGTCCAATTTCCCTGACCGACGCTAGGTGGTTCATAGGACCAGGGTCTTGACTGGTTGCCTACCAATTTTTCATGCTTAGCAATGAAATACACCAATACCCAGTTGAGCAGGCTCTCATCACTCCACTCACGTGCCCTCAAAATAGTCTCTAGAGATGTAAGACCAAACCAGGAGCTTATATCAGTTGTCAATGCAATTTAAGAATAGAGCAATCAAACTGGTACGAGAATGTCTAGACAAGGAAACATGTGAACAGTTGCATAATCATTTCACGTTGGAAGAGCATGAAAGGCAGACTCGAAGAAATAATGACACATTAAAACTACCAAGGGTCAAAATTGAGTACGCAGAAAATAATTTATGTTTACGGGTGCAAAGGTGTAAATGAACTACCGCTGGAACTTCGTATAATTGAGAAATATAATGAATTTGAGAAACAGCTTAAAGATCATCTTAAATGACATCTATATTTAAATTGTATCGAAATTTTATTCTATATTGTTTTCTTACTTGATGAGATTTATTTTAACTGGAAATTAGTAACTGTAAACTTTAAACTGTAATTTGTTTTAACATTAAGGCATAGGGCACAAGACACATTGATAACAGCAGTTTTTACTTGTTGAAATGTATATCTTGTGTAAACATTCGTCTTATCATTGTTATTGGTTCACTGGTTGACCGTCTTAGAGATAGACATGCTGATAAGATATGCATAATTTACGTGATCGAATGAGAGCGATGCTTTACTATCTGGAGTGGCTTTCACGTACAGCAGACACCAATGTTAACAAGGAAGAAGCGTCTTCTAGATATGCCAATGCCATCTTGCACTCAGTACCCTGGTTGGAATGAGCGATTGTCTTAAAAATAAGTGACATTCATCTTCTCCAATTACCAGGTTATTTTCTCCGAACTAGGGTTAGATGTAATTCCCTGAAGTGAATTAACCAACATCTGATTTTTGCTATTCTTTGCACACGGGATTATACAAAAGCATCAAAAGTTTCCTCATGCAACCTCATATTACGGTAGAAATGTCCACCTTTAACTGCCTTAGCTGCAGAACCAGCGGCAACATCTATCCATCAGGACGTATATTTTTACATGAATGTCTTTTGTGAAGGATTCTTCTGAATCCATCGTTTATTGATTTATCAACATTACAAAGAAAGTTAGAATAGCTTTTGTTGTCTTTATTGGTTTTATGGTGGAAGAGTTCAATCTTTCTTGCAGTCACTTGTGTCGTATCGTTCAAATATAATAGAAGGATCTGGCAAGAGTTGCAGCACATACCCTCAATAGTTCATGTGATGAGAGTTAGCACACTAATTAGCGCTTACATCGACAAGGAAACGTATCCAAAGAACCAACAATTTGATGACGTCATCGATAAAAATAGAAACGTCATTTAAATTGAGCAAAATGCATGTCAATCGATAGGTCTTCTCCTTCTGGTTTCACAAATGCATATACTAATAGTGTAAAGCATTCTAATAGTAAAAAATGGACGAAGTGTGTAATTTTGCGTAATCGTGACGTCATCAAGCAATTATACTTCCGGTCGAGATGACAAGTGGCCCATCTCGGATTTAGAATCTCCATCGTCTATTAAGTAAGAACCTGCAATAAAACAAAAGGTTAGGGAAAAACACCCTGCCTATTTTACTAAACGGTTTGCCTCGTATATTTGCTAAAATTACATCTTTCGGTAAAACTTTGTGCAGGTTTGTGGTATTTTCAGCCCTTTCATCTCTTTTATCTTTTTCCTTCGTAGTTAACAAAAATACTGTCCCTGGAGATAAAAGTGCATTGAACCCAAGTGGTCTACGCATTGGCACTCCAGCAGTCACATCCAGAAATATGACTGCATCTGAAATGGAGGTTATTGGAGATTTAATCCACCGTGCCATCCAGATTGCTAGAGAAGTGGAAGAGCTATCTTCTCAAACGGGAAAAGCGTCTCCTCTTAAGACTTTCAAGTCAACCTTGACATTGCCAGACATAGATTTAAAGCTGGCTCAACTGCGTGCAAGCGTTGAAGAATTTGCCGCGACATATCCCATGCCGGGCATCTAAACTCCACGTGATCTTGCTGAAAATAGTTGTAGCAAAAAGTTCAGGAAGTTTGAGATGAGACATTTTCTCAGCTTATTTATGCGAGATTTATCTATTGATATCAGACCAAAGATTGATGTTATTTTCATTGTACGCTCTATTTTCTAATTTTCTTCATTGATGCCAAAATGTTGAATGTTGTTCCTGAATTATGGAATTTTTTTAGATAGAATTAGACAATCCAAAAAGTCTATTAGTGTTCTAAGGGAAGCTAAAGATTTCAGTTTACTATCTCCATTTTATATTGTTCTATGTCTTCCTTGCCAAGCAGTGTCCCATTAAGTTTGTTTATTACATGTTAATTCCTCATGATCATCGGTCTTTCCTCTCATTTACGTGATGACCATTCTGTCACTTAATTTCTGCCCTTATTACCCTTCTTAGGACATGACCAACCCACCACATGTCAGCTGTATGATATTTCTCATCTTAGTTTCAATCTGCATCCCTTCTGTAGTTGCTGCAAATATAGGGTTTCATGAATTCGGCTTATTTCATCTCTTAACTGCAATCAAGATCCAGAAACAAATTAAAAAAAAGTTCAATTTAATCAACCAAAGTTCAAACTGTAATATATCGAGCAGAGTCACACGTGATAAAGCAGGCTGAATTGACGCTAAAATCCCAATTCAATTTTTATCCAAAACGAGGCTAAATACATCACACTTTTCCTCCCTTAACAAGGTGTTCATAAATCAACTAAGACAACTAACTCATCTAGAAGTGCTTGGTGGACTATCAACACTTGGAAAACAGGCAGAAATGCATTATTCTGGCTTTTTTTAGTTCTTCCGGTTTTTTTTATTTTTTCTTCTCCAGCCCAAGTCTCTTCGGAGGCCTTCTGATTCTTACTGAATATCGTCTTTCGGGAGTCTTTCCTGGTAAGTTCACATCAGGAGTCTTTGCAACTTTTCCCTCAGGAGACTTCTGAACTTTTGACTCAATCTGTAGCTCTACCTTCTCTGGAGTCTCTTTACTGGGTAAATCTTTGTCCTCGACAACTCTTTCATCACATGTTTTCTCTAATTCAATGGTAGGTAACACATCGGGTGTAGCAGTTAATTCTTCAGCTATTTCTTTCGGTGGAATTGCACCATTTAAAATGTGTTCTATGTGCACAAATCTTTTTCTTTGTCCACATCCGACAAAACAAGAAAGTGGCCCTTTTCTCTTTACAATGACTCCTGGAATCCATTTCTCCTTGCTATCTCTGTGATTTCTAACAAGCTCTTATTGGTTTGCTTCTAATTCACGCCTTTAACCCCCTTTTTGTCATGATATTCTATCTGCTGATGCTGCTTCTCTTCTACAGCACTAGCTAAGTTTGGCTTTAATAAACTTAACCGAGTACGCAATATTATCTTTACAAATAACTCTGATGGTGCTTGCTTTGTAAATGAGTGTGGCGTAGAACTATAAGTTAATAGAAAAAGAGCTAATTTTGTTGATCAGGTAATAGAAGTATGATTTCTATTTTCATGTAGCCACATTTTGTTTAGAGCTTGCTTTCCTGTCTGCACTGGCCTTTCTGCGGATCCATTACTTGCAGGGTGGTAAGGTGGAATGGGGGTTTGTTGAACTCCGTTTTTCTTTAAGAACATTTCAAATTCTGCAGAAACAAACTGAGGACCATTATCGGAAACAATTTCCTCTGCCAAACCATAACTTGCAATCATGTACCTCAGCTTATCAATGGTTGCTCCACTGGACGTCGTACTAGAAATGTCGTGAACCTCTATCCTTTTGGAATAACTACACAGGCCAACAATTTTTTGCCCCTTTAAAGGGAACAGATGTTTCTGGATAATTTTGATATGCTGAATTCAAATATGGCATCTATTTTAGCCCATCACATCAAGATATTTTGATACAGTGAATTCCATATTTTGACTGTTGCTCAATTTTTAGAAAAAATTGCCCAGGCTTGAGAAAACATTTTATCCTTTTAGTCAAACCAGAACGTGTTGTAATGTGTAACTCGGCAAATTTGACATATCCTTGAAGCTTCTTAGGTTTGTGGTGTATACCAGATCGTTCAAAATTCATGGCTTCACAACGAAGAAAATGCATCAATGATGTTGACCAGTTTTGTTATATTTGTGGATCGTATGCTCTACCGAAGCAAAGACGAAAGATTACTGACTTTGTAAAGAACCTCTACTTTGCCTATTTCGAAATGAAATTAGGAGATCAAGAGAAGTCTTGGGCACCCCATATTGTTTGTAAAACCTGTATAGCAAATCTTAGGAGCTGGTCACTGTGTAAACGAAAGGGACTTTCTTTTGGAATACGTATGATATGGAGAGAGCCTCAGAACCACATAAGTGACTGCTATTTTTGCATTGCTGAAGCAAAAGGATTTAATGCCAAAAACAAAGCTAATATTGTTCCCAAATTCAAAGTCAGCCATAAGACCAGTGCTGCATTGCACCAACATTCCTGTACCTGTTTTCAAAAACTGCCTGGATCTTTACATGGTAGACAGCGACGATTATGATGCACCAATGGGTGAATCAGCTAGAAATTTTGATCGCAAATATGAAGACTATGTAGTGGAAGCAGAACCTCCACAACTCTTCTCGCAATCAGAATTGAATGACTTGGTACGAGATCTTTCCTTTTCAAAAGAATCATCTGAGCTTCTAGGCTTAAAGAAGAATCCTCCTACTTCCAGGAACAAGGATTTCCTTCTATAGGAATAGAGAGAGCAAGCTCTTGCAATATTTCGAAAATAAAGGAAATTCTGTGTACTGCAATAATATCCCAGGTCTTCTTAATGAAATTGAAATAGACCAGTATATTCCAGAGCATTGGAGGCTCTTCATTGATAGTTCCAAGCAAAGCTTAAAGTGTGTGCTTTTACAGAACGGAAATACGTGTAGTTCAATCCCCATTGCTCATTCGGTTATAGCAAAGGAGACATGAGAGCATCAAAGTTGTTCTGGAGCTGATTAGCTACAGTGAACATCAATGGATCATATGTGTTGATATAAAAATGGTTTGTCTTCTTCTTGGTCAACAGAGTGGTTACAGAAAGTATCCATGCTTTCTATGTCTTTGGGATAGCAGAGCCAGGCAAAAGCATTGGGTGCAGAAGGAGTGGCCAATTACGAAGGAAATAAATGTGGGAGATAAATATCACAAATGTGCCATCAGTAGACAGGAGAAGGATAGCCCCACCACTTCACATAAAACTAGGTCTTATCAAACAATTTGTTAAAGCCTTGTGCAAAGAAGGAAACTGTTTCCAGTACATCAAAGCTGCTTTTCCAAGCGTAAGAGAAGAACAAATAAAAGCAAGGATATTTGATGGACCTCAAATTAAAAAACTGATCAAGGACCCTAATTATATTTTATCTATGAATGATATGGATGCAAATGCATGGAAAGCATTTTTTACTGTTGTCGTAAATTTCTTGGGTAATAGGAAGCAGGATGATTACATTACTCTGGTCGACAATTTGACCAAAAGCTTTCATGCACTGAGTGTGACATGAGTATTAAGATGTATTTCTTGCATAGTCATCTCCACATATTTCCTGAAAACCTCGGAGACGTTAGTGATGAACAGGGAGAAAGGTTTCATCAAGATGTTAAAACGATAGAGAAGTGGTATCAAGGTGGGTGGGACCAGTACATGATGGCAGATTACTGTTGGGGTTTGGATAGAGATTGTGTTGCTATTTGCCATCGAAGAAAGTCTAGCAAAAGAAAGTTATTACCTCGTTAAATTCACACCAGCATTACTATTGTACAATTGATTTGGTGCTATGTTTACTTTGCAATGCTTATTGCAATACGTATTCTTGGCACAGAACTACCTAAATATTACTGAAAAAGTTTCTTCTTTGCATAACTCTATTTTGATATTTCCCAAGACTGAAATTCCTTAAAGAAATGCTTTTGCAATTTATTTCAGTAGCTAGATGTGATAGTGGAAATCTGATGCGATTTTTGAATTCAGCACCCTTGCTGTCCATACATTGCAATGCCCTGCTCACAGATAAAGGTGAAAGGCTCAATCGATGGATGGAACACTACTCGGATCTTCTTGTCCAGCCATCAACTGCAAGCAAAATCTTAATTGAAAATCTGAACCATCCCCAATTCTTGAGGAGCTGGCGGCTCTACTCACGGTTAAGGAGGTTGAAAGTGCCATAGCTAGCCTGCAAAATGGTAAGCTGCAGGAGATGACGGACTGTCTACAGAGATTTACAAGCAATATGGTCCTAAGCTGATCAGCAAAATCCACGATCTGCTCTTGCACCTTTGGACCTATGAAGAGGCACCCTGCCAATTCAAGGATGCTGTTATAATTGCCATATTTAAAAGCCAAGGCAGCAAGGCTGACTGCGCAAACTACAGAGGTATATCTCTATTATCCGCAGCGGGTAAAATACTTGCAGAACTGATACAGACACGCCTGAACGACAAGTTTATTGACAATGCAATATCTGAGTCATAATGTGGCTTCAGAAGTGCCAGAGGAACAGCGGATAATATCTTTGCTGCTCGACAACTTCAAGGAAAATTCATTGATTGAAAAATGGCTCTATTTGGTGTATTCATCGACTTTACAAGGCCGATTGAGCACGTGCACCCGTAAGAACTCTGAAAAGTTCAAACAAGGATGTGTCATTGCCCCTATTTTATTCATGATGTACTTTGATACCATGTTGAAATTAGCTCTTCGGAACTGTAACTTTTTTTTTTTTTTTTTTTTTTTAGTGGGTTATGTTGAGGAAAGGCCATGGTGACCTATACAAAGCCCCAACAAAGGAAGAAAGAAGAAAGCGAGCAGCTAAGAGGATAGAGAGATAAGATCAAGTTTATTTATCTTAGATTTGAAAGATGGCAAGTTGTAGGACTCAGGAAAGCAAGAAGAGGGCAAGACGTTCCATAAGTTGCATGTTCTTGGGATGAATGATGATTTGTGAGATAGAGTTCGTGGATTAGGCAGTGAAACTTGGAAAGGGTGTGAATGAGTTGAGCTTCTGGTGGTCCTGACACGCCTCAGAGGAACTGGAATAATATCCCTGATCTCCTGAGAACAATGTCCGTTAAAGTATCTGTAAAAGATGGAAAGATCTCCAACTAAACGACGATGGGAAAGAGGTTGGAGCGAGTTGGTGAGGTTAGGATTATTGATGAGACGAATGGCTTTGGACTGGACTTTGTCGAGAAGACAGAGAGTAGATTTTGGAGCACCACCCCAGACGTGGGAGCAGTACTCTAAAGAAGGACGGATTTGGGACTTGTATATAGATAGAAGGTTAGAAGATGAGAAAAACCCACGGGCTCTGGTGAGGAAACCGAGCTTTTGAGATGCATGTTTAGCAAGGGAATGGATGTGAGTTTTCCAAGTGAGATTAGATGAAAGAGAAAGACCAAGTTGTGTGAAAGAAGCTGAAGCGTCCAGTTTATCACCATTCATGAAGACAGCTGGAAAGTTTTGATTACGTTTGCGTGAAATGACAGCCTGTTTCGTCTTGCTTTGGTTGAACGAAACTAGGTTGTCTTTACCCCACTTCTCAATAACTGTCAGATCATTGGAGAGAAGCGAGGCTGAAATGTTTCTATGGAGTTGGATATCGGTGGAAGCATGGTCATTTGGATTGAATGAAAATGAGGAACTTAGGAAGGTATCATCAGCAAAGGAGTGAATGCTAGAAGACGTGGAGGTGAGCAGGTCATTGATGAAGAGGATGAAGAGTATAGGAGAGATGACAGAGCCCTGGGGTACACCAGCATTGATAGAGTGCAGATTGGAGAGGAAGCCGTCCACTCTGACGGCAATTGACCTATCGGAGAGGAAACTACCAATCCAATTAATGAGAGTGTGATGGAGACCAAACATCGGCAGTTTAGCGAGGAGACCCTTGTGCCAAACGCGATCAAAGGCCTTGGAGATATCTAGAGAGATAACTCTGCTCTCACCACTGGATTCTAGAGCAGAGGACCAGACATGGACAGCATAAGCAAGAAGATCACCAGTAGACCTGGCTTTTCGAAAGCCATACTGGTGATCAGAGAGAAGATTGTTTGTTTCAAGGAAGGTAAGAAGTTGCTTCGTGATGATGGTCTCCATAGTTTTAGAGATGAGTGAAGTGATTGCAATGGGACGATAGTTGAGTGGATTAGACTTGTCGCCTTTTTTTGGGATAGGAAAGACGTGGGCTTGTTTCCACGAGGTGGGAAATGTGCCAAGAGTGTAGGAAAGCTGGAATAGTTTGTTAAGAATAGGGGCAAGTTCAGGAGCACAGGTTTTGAGAACTATTGCTGGAATACCATCAGGGCCTTTGGATTTGGAGGTGTCAAGCTGGAGAAGGGTTTGGCGAACTTTACGTGTGGAGAACTTAATGGGTGACATAGTGAATTTTGAAGTTAAACTAGAGAGTTAACATCGGATACCGCACAGATTGGTCACTTTTTAACTTGGCTAGTCTAAGTGCTCAGATAAAAAGAAATAATATGGTGATACGTGACTTTCTGTGCGCAGACGACTGTTTTATTTTTCAAGAAAATCTTGTCTAACGTGGGAAAATTTTATGAAGTTAGTAATGGTTACCATAAGACCATCAATTTTTTACTTCTGTCTGAAAACAAGGCTCTTTGACTGCTGAAGTCAATTGTGAGTCGCTTTTTCCCAGGAAGCTTTCTTTGTCGTTGTGTTTTACAACATTGGATTGTCATCTTTGCTCGCTCTGCAACTGATCTACAAAGATTGATGAACCAGTTTGCAAGCGCATTGAAAGATCTTGGACTAAAAATTAGTATTCAGAAATCTGAGGCCCTGCACAAACCGGC
Organism: Pseudorhiza aurosa; assembly: GCA_964026355.1. Classification (NCBI taxonomy): domain Eukaryota; kingdom Metazoa; phylum Cnidaria; class Scyphozoa; order Rhizostomeae; family Lychnorhizidae; genus Pseudorhiza; species Pseudorhiza aurosa. Next base: position 514,780 of record OZ032119.1, on the reverse strand, counting down.
CCACGATGCAGGATGTGTGGCTCCGCGGATCCTTGTTGACAGTTTGCCTCTGAGAGTGACTCAATCTTTTATATTTCCGAGCAGCAATCTTCCTCATGATGATCAGCTCAACAGCGAAATTGAATCTCGTATCAACAAATCTAGCGTCACCCTTTGGTAGGCTCCAATCAAGAGTCTGGAACAACTATGACCTAAGGCGGTCTGTCACGATAGGCGTTTGCCAAACTGTAGTTTTGAATACCTTGTTGTACTCATTCGAAACATGGACTGTTTAATAAAGAAGACTTAAGAAGCTTGAATGCTTTCAACAGCGGTGCCTGACCTTCATGACAACAAGCATTTGTGTTCTTGCAAAAAGAAGCATCAAATCCATCGAAACCGAATTGAGGCAGTGTAGTAAGATGGACAGGACAGCTATCCCATATGCCAGAGGATCGTATTTCGAAGCAGCTTTTTTATGGCGAGCTAGGACAAGGAAACCACCCCAAAGGTCGACCAAGAAAAGATGCCGCTGTGAACCCTAAGTATCGATGAAGAAGTTAGACGTAGAGTCCCTGTCACATGCGACCATTACGAATGGAGAAGACTGTACCATACACGAGCAAACACTTCTGAAAGGAATAGGAATGCAAGATTTCACGACTTCAGACAAAGGAGACAAGGCAATGCCTCTTCTACCGGCAATGGACACAACTGCAAAGCTTGCGGCAGAAAATGCACTTCTGCTGCTGGACTGACTGCACATCTCCGGATATGCAGGAAATATATATAGAAATAGAACCCTTCTCCCCTGTAGAAGGCGAGGCCGACCAGACAATCAAAAACACATTATGTAAAATGCAACTATGGGAGCAAATAAACTGTAATAAGATCTTATTAAAACAATACTGACTTATCGAATATTTTCCTATCCCAGCCAACTACATTTCTAAAATAAAGATGTCCCCTTAATTACGCCACCACCAGCAACAAGCAAAATCATTTATTTGATAAACTACATGAATGCAACACTAATCTGTTCCCTAGATGCATACAGAGGGACACACGCACTAAACTTTCATAATATCACCATAACAACAACTAGCAGGAAAATTGAAAGAAGAAAAGCTCAAGAAAAAATAGATAATTCTAACATTGGGCGAAGTTTAGTAATAACACCGTCATTTTTCATTTTGTTACTGAAGATTATATTCCCCTGAATCCTTTCGCTTTAGTTCGTATATTCAAACATTTCATTTTGGTCTTGCTGCTATTATGCTTTACATGTTTTTTTGCATTCTCTTCAAAATTCCTCAGAGTGCATCTACTTTCACTGGGCGATGTGAAAAAAAGCTCAGAGCCCTGTTTCTGTTACATTCGAAATTAAGTATGCAACGCATCAGATGTGATATGCTACCCAGGTGGTAAGAAAATAGACCACAAAAAAATTACTAGTTTTGCAATGGATATTGTATTGATAGTTGGTGATGTAATCTTGCCATCTAACAGCTAGTTGATCAACTTGTTACGCAGTTTGAACTGTTAAGAGGGAAAAAGAAAAATGTTGCATTTGGCTTAGGTACGGGAGACGTGAGGCTTTCGCTTTAAAATCAAGATTTTGAAGATTTTATAAGCAGCTCGCAAGGGTATGTTATGCTTTATAGTATATTTACTTTGGTTAGACCTTTTTGGGTGACATGTGCTGCGTTAATTTTATAGGGAATTTTGATAAATCACACAAATAATTCGGTTATAAAATAAAGAAGAATAAGACGGGAAAGGCGGCACAGAAAAGTGAGCAGCAACAAATTGTAAACAGAACAAGCGTAACATCAAAGAAATCGTAAAGGCATGGAAAGTCCCGGTAAAGTTTGTAAAATCTCATTTTATGAATATTATGAAGTGAAGAAAATTGTCTCGGCTCACAGTTTGTAGGAAATGTCTAGCTCGATCGCCATACCTCGTAAAATCACAAAGTTCCGTTTCACGCCGCCATCTCGGCTCACAAAAACAACTCCCTCTATTTTATCTTTTTGATTTCCTCGCCGTCTAGCGACAGTTGCATTTTAACCAACAGAATTAGAATAAACGAAACGGGAGTAGTTGTTGGTCGGGAAGTCCAGTGCACGCACTTTTTAGGTATTAGAGAATAAAACTTTTACTTTTCACATTTTTCCCCGCAACACACGCAGTTTTATTTTTTCATTTAGAGTTTTAATTTTACTAATGTATATAAGAGTTACAAAGTTTACTAGCAGAGTAAAAACAACAAGTCACACCAATCTCAAAAAATGAGCCAATTATATGTACCATTCTCAAAGCTGACAGTCGACGCTGTCTTTAAGATTCTTGATAAAGAAAAATCAGAAACCAAATATGGGGAAACACTTGTCTTATATTTAGAACAAAACCCAGCAGACGAAAATTATGCTGCTGATGTTATAATAAAGACATACGCGCCAAAATGCTTGAAAGAAGAGATGCCTGAAGATACAGAAATGAATGAAAATATTATTTCAAAAGGTAATGACAAAGGAAAGAAAACAATAAAAATATTGTATCTTGAATCAGACAGTAATAGTTATCCACAAGAAATAGACTTTTAAAGTATAAAAGATGAACCAACACAAGCAAAAAAGATCGACCTTGCACTAAAAGTAGGTCATACATATATCATAAAAGATGTATTTTACTTTGATACTAAATATGGTGAAAGTGGTATTGCTGAGTTAAAAGATGAAGAAACTAAAGAGCCAGTAAGAATTTATTTACCAAAATCACTCAAACAAGAAATTAAACTAACCAGAAAAAGGAATAAATACAAGGTAGATAATGAAAAAATAAAATATGAAGGTTTCGAAAGCAAAGGTAAAGTAAAGGTATATAAATATAAATTCACCTTTGACAAATCAGACTAATTGTTATCATTTTAATAAAATGTATTAAAAATAAAAAAACAATAGATATTAGTAACAATTTATTTTCTTTATCTACAGTTTTAAATTTTACTACTTTATATAAGAGTTACAAAGTTTACAAGTAGAGCAAAAACAAAAAGTCACAACAAACTCAAAGATGCATCAATCATATGTACCGTTCTCGAAGCTTGACGTTGACGCAGTCTTTAAGATTCTTGATAAAGAAAAAACAACTTGGCAGTTTGGAGAAAAACTTGTTTTATATTTAGAACCAAGTCCACACAACCAAGATTCTATATCTGATGTTATAATAAAAACAAACGCACCAAAGAGTTTGATAGAAAAAATATCTGAAGATTCAGAAATTGATAAATATATTGTTTGAAAAGGAAAATTTAATGGAAAGAAAACAATAAAAGCATTATATCTCAAATGAGACAGCAATAGTTTTCACACCGGTTTTCCTTATGTTGCGGATTTCGATATAATGGAAGACGATTTAGTAGTAGCAAAACAGATTGATGCTGCGTTAAAAGTAGGTCATACTTATGCTGTGAGAGATGGATTTTACTTTGACACAAAATATGGTGAAAGCGGTATTGCAAGATTAAAAGATGATGAAACTAAAGAAACAGTTAGTATATATTTACCAAAATCAATCAAACAAGATATTAAATTAACCAGAAAAATTAGCAACAAAATTTGTCATGAGTAAATAGAATACAACGGGTTTACAACTACGGATACTAAAGTAAAGATATATCAATATAAATATACTTTTGACAATTAAATCAACTGTTTACAAAATGAAAATAACAAACCAATAATATTTCCAAACAATGAATTTTTTTTGCAAAATGTTGGTAAATTGTGAAATAAATAACAATAACCACTACCATAACCATATCTTGTGTAAAATCGGCCATAAGCATCATAAAATGAACTGTGAATATGACAAAATGAGTATCGAGAAAATAATGCTTTTAAACAACATGTTATTCTACCATTACCAGGCCCAATCAAACCAATTTCACCATGATACGAATTTATTATGTTTTGTACACTATCTTTTTTACCCGTATATTTTACAAGTAAATATCGATAAATTAATGCTGATTTGATAATAACAGGACTAACGTTTCCTTCAGTGCCATCCAAATCAGACATTGTGGTTTCATAAAAGTAGTCCACGTATTTTTTAAATTCTCTTATTTCACCAAGATTTGACATTTTGTTTTCAACTATACAAAAATAAATACTAATGTCAAAATTTAATTTATTTATTTAAAAAAATAAAATACAAGATACTAATATACATTCGTTTGAAACTAAAAATTGCAAAAATGTCAACAATATATCACCCATATAGAGTAAACTTGCGGGCTGGACAAGCTGAATTTTGGATTTAAATGATTTTGTAGTCGATAATGTACCAACAGCAGCAGCATCAAATCATATAGCAAACAAAGGATATGTAGAATCATGGATTAAAAAAGATGGTTCAGGAGACATAGATGCTGAAAATAAAAAGATAATAAATTTGGCATTAACCCTATCTGCCGACCGTGATGTAGTAAGCTATGGATTATTAAATCTCTATTTGCCAAGAATAGTTTATGGAGATATTTCGAGCGACTACCACATGCAAACCAAAAGAATATGTTCATTAGGCCAACAGCATATGCTGACGCAACAACAACAAATTATGTTGACCTAGGCATAATGAATGCAACAAAAATAAGTGCGTTTGGTGGAATAAAGAAAGATGCAACAAACCAATTTTAACCAACGTGCCACAAGCACAATGATTGATAGTATCTGTTTTACTAAATGGAAGCATCATCAGAGACGCTTCAGGAAGCATGTCCGTTGACGTTGAACTAAATGGCGGAATTACCAAAGATGTGACTTGTATGCTGCAACTTAATGTACCAGAAGCAAAAACTTTGATAGCACCCATTCTAGCAAATGGTGGAATAGAAAGAGATGGAGCAGGAAAATTAAAAATAAATGTTGTAACTGCGCAAATTTTAATAGCTCCGGTTTTACCCATTGGAGGAGCTGAAAGAGACAGTGCTGGCAAAAGAAAGCTGGTTGATTTTTTTTTCCTTTTTTTTTTATTTAGTGGGATATAATGAGGAAAGGCCATGGTGACCTATACAAAGCCCCAACAAAGGAAGAAAGAAGAAAGCGATCAGCTAAGAGGATAGAGAGATAAGATCGAGTTTATTTACATTAGATTTGAAAGATGGCAAGTTGTAGGACTCAGGAAAGCAAGAAGAAGGCAAGACGCTCCATAAGATGCATGTTCTTGGGATGAATGATGATTTGTCACATAGAGTTCGTGGATTAGGCAGTGAAACTTGGAAAGGGTGTGAATGAGTTGACCTTCTGGTGGTCCTGACACGCCTCAGAAGAACTAGAATAATATCCCTGATCTCCTGAGAACAATGTCCGTTAGAGTATCTGTAAAAGTTGGAAAGATCTCCAACTAAACGACGATGGGAAAGAGGTTGGAGCGATTTCGTGAGGTTAGGATTATTGATGAGACGAATGGCTTTGGACTGGACTTTGTCGAGAAGACGGAGAGTAAATTTTGGAGTACCACCCCAGACGTGGGGGAGCAGTACTCTAAAGACAGACGGATTTGGGACTTGTATATAGATAGAAGGTGAGAAGATGAGAAAAACCCGCGAGCTCTGGCGAGGAAGCCGAGCTTTTGAGATGCATATTTAGCAAGGGAATGGATGTGAGTTTTCCAAGTGAGATTAGACGAAAGAGAAAGACCAAGACCAAGTTGTGTGAAAGAAGCTGGAGTGTCCAGTTTATTACCATTCATGAAGACAGCTGGAAAGTTTTGATTACGTTTGCGTGAAATGACAGCCTGTTTCGTCTTGCTTTGGTTGAACGAAACTAGGTTGTCTTTACCCCACTTCTCAATAACTGTCAGATAATTATTGGAGAGAAGCGAGGCTGAAATGTTTCTGTGGAGTGGGATATCGGTGGAAGCATGGTCATTTGAATTGAATGAAAATGAGGAACTTAGGAAGGTATCATCAGCAAAGGAGTGAGTGCTAGAAGACGTGGAGGTGAGCAGGTCATTGATGAAGAGGATGAAGAGTACAGGGGAGATGACAGAGCCCTGGGGTACACCAGCATTGATAGAGTGCAGATTGGAGAGGAAGCCGTCCACTCTGACGGCAATTGACCTATCAGAGAGGAAACTACCAATCCAATTAATGAGAGTGTGATGGAGACCAAACATTGGCAGTTTAGCGAGGAGACTCTTGTACCAAACGCGATCAAACGCCTTGGAGATATCAAGAGAGATAACTCTGCTCTCACCACTGCATTCTAGAGCAGAGGACCAGACATGGACAGCATAATCAAGAAGATCACTAGTAGACCTGGCTTTTCGAAAGCCATACTGGTGATCAGAGAGAAGATTGTTTGTTTCAAGGAAGGTAAGAAGTTGCTTAGTGACGATGGTCTCCATTGTTCTAGAGATGATTGAAGTGATTGGAATGGGGCGATAGTTGAGTGGATTAGACTTGTCGCCTTTTTTTGGGATAGGAAAGACGTGGGCTTGTTTCCACGAGGTGTGAAATGTGCCAAGAGTGTTGGAAAGCTGGAATAGTTTGTTAAGAATAGGGGCAAGTTCAGGAGCACAGGTTTTGAGAACTATTGCTGGAATACCATCAGGGCTTTTGGATTTGTAGGTGTCAAGCTGGAGAAGGGTTTGGCAAACTTTACGTGTTGAGAACTTAATGGGTGACATAGTGAATTTTGAAGGGGGGAAGTGATGAGGTTGGACCCCTTGGTCGTCCAGGTTGGAGTTGGAGGCAAAGATTGACGCGAAAAGATTCGCCTTGGATGAAGGAGTGGTAGAAGAAGAGTCAGAGTTGTTTTTTAGTGGAGGGAAAGATGATTGGCAAGAGTTCTGGGATACAACTTTGGCCATAGACCAAAAGGAGCAAGAGCCAGCCTGGCAGGAAGCGATTTTGCTGTTGATGCGTTGGACAAAAGATGATTTGGCATTTTTGATGGTTTTGGAGCAAGTATTGCGTGACTGGATGAAAAAAGTTCTTGAGTGTTGGGTTTGAAGTCGCTTCCATTCCTTGAAGTAGTGGTTTTTGTTATTCACAGCTTTGGCGCGCTGTGAATTGAACCACTTAGGGGAATTTTTTTTACCAGGCTTGTAAGAAGAAGGAATAAAAAGATCCATGCCAGGAAGTATTGCGTCGGTGATGAAAGAAGCAAGGGAAGAAGGATCATTTGAAAAGTCTGAGGATGATGCTGTTGTTAAAAGTCTTATTATGATGGATGGAAATTATCACAGCTGGTCTAATGAATTTATAAAAAAAAATCCTTCCGGGTATCGGTTTATCTCTGACAATAGTCCGTTGAGCTCGAAAGTTGCAAAATATGGTGTTTTATCAGGAAAAAATGTTGAATCATTACTATATCAAGGTTTTGGTGAAAGGGCAGACATTGTAAAATATTCAAACGCAGAAAGACCAACTTCAGGAGCAGGATAAATTGATGGCAGATACTACTATGTTACCTTTGATGGTGTTAATGATAGAATGAAATGTGATATGAATTTGAATATAACAAGCGGATATAAAACGTTGTCAATAACTATTGTTTATAGAATGACTGCCTATGATACTACTAATACTGGTATTGGGGTAAAAAATACTATTATTGGAAATGATTATCCAGGAGGGGATCATTTTATTTGTATGAATAAAGATCAAGACTTAATTGTAAGTAATGCAGAAAAAGAATCTACATCATACAATGGTGGTGATAATAAAACAATTTCAACATTTCCAACAAACGCAGATCCGACTGTGCTAAATAAGTGGATAGTTATAACAGCCACATGGTCGCCCCAGTTAGGTGTAGACGGATCACAAGTATGGTGCAACGGACAAAAAATGAGAAACTTTACTGCTAAAGAAAACGTTGGTGCTATAAGTCTTGCGTTAGGTAGTGTTAATGCAACCAATCTAGATGCTCCACTAGCCCAAGATATTGCAGAATTGATAATATTTAAACAAAAAGATGAATCAACAATAAAAAGATTTCAGAAACATTTGTGGATAGATATGCCATTACGCAAGAACCAATGCTTTCAATGTAAAACATAAAATTAAAAGTAATAGAGTAAAATAGAAATCTTTATTTTTGTGAAATTATTTTTCTAAAATCAGTTTTTTTGTTTTTCTTCCTAAAATGTCAATTTAACTGAGCCAGAAATAGGATCTGATGTTATTTGTCTTTCATACAAAATTACGGCTTTCCACACATATTCTGTTGGAGCTCCATCAAGAGTGTATGAAAACTTTAATTTATGTGATCCATCAATGATATCATTTCTCTGATCTTTTAAATCGAAGAACAATGCTGAATGAAGATCTTTAAACAACGTTCTATCCATGAAGCTACCTCCAGACGTACCATCGTTTATAAATCTCTGATATTCAATAAATCGTTTGTATACTCTTGTTAATTCATTTTTTGGATTAAGTTCAACCCGTGGAAAATAAACACCATTTCCTAGCTCAAACTGTGCTTTCTTCACTTGTCTTCCACCGGGAATATTATTTGTATCATAATGAAAACTATTTTTTGTTACATCACCATCTTTTGTTGAATCAACTGCATACAACATAACAAATCTTGGTTTTTCAATACTGCTTGAGGTATCAAATGTACCAGTTTGTATAGTAGACACTGTTGATGTTTCAACTCTATCAGCCAAATATCCCCAAGTTCTTTTTTCAGTCAATTCTGAACTAAATTTTTTCATCCCAGCAGAATTTAGCTCCATCTTTAGAACCCAAAGTCTCATTTTTGTAACAACATGTCTACCTTCAGCAGCTGCTGCATCATTGTACAAGACATTTTCGTCTCTTTCAAGAGTAATGTTTAACTCCATTTTATAAGTTGGATAAACAACATCTTGTGACGCAGCAAAGAAACTATACTTATTTTATGGCACGATAAGATTAGAACCACCGGCAGCATTAGTAAGTGCAGCTCGACTAGCAAAACCCATATTTGTAGTACGACTAGAAGTGCCAGTTCCACTATCAGGATAAAACAATGTGCTTGATGCTTGAGCAAGATAAGCGCTTGAATATTCTGCTATATTTCTAATCGCAACACTTTCATTTACATTTGGTGTATCAATAACCTGACCACCTCCATACTTTACATTAAGCTCTCTGATGATTCAATAGGCATCTGACGCAAAAGTGAAATTATCAGCAGCGGCATAAGTTGTACCATCTGCTTTCTTGTTAACTTCTACATCAATTTTGAGATAAGAATTATACCAATCATTGGGAGCAGTTACTTCACCAGCTGAATCTATGTAAAACTTGTATGAATTTTTGCTTTGAGATGCCCCATTTGCTGGAAGCTTAATTGGATTTTGAAGGTCATATACAACCTCCCCATTCCTTTCTAGAAAATCGCCTTGTTTGTATTCCATTACTTTGAATTTGACTTTGTTAATTGTATAGCATATATATAAATAGTGTCCAAATAAAAAATTTTTTTTTTAAATAATTAATCCCTACCTAAATTGAGACAACTGTTGTTTTAAGTTTTCAATTTCTGATGATTGAAGGGGCAAGGAGTCTACTTTTTTTAAGCTGTCTACAATTTTGGCGCCACTATTTGGGGATGGTTTGTTTTCTTTAACAATACTTGGAGCAGATAATTTTTTTACAACCTTGTCTGCAGCGCTTTTGCCAAGAGCTTCCGCACCAGACACTGCAAACTTCTCTACACCTGCTGTAGCGGCTTCTTTAGCGACTTCTTTAGAAAATTTTGAAGTTGCAAGTGATGTAATTTCTTTACCTGTTGACTTAAATATGTCGAACAAGCCTTCGCCATCATTTTGGATTTTGTGGGGCAACATATATTATTCTATCATACTTCTTCGCTTGGTTCATTCTTTGTCTACTGATTTTATTACAACTGTTAAACTAACTGGTGCTTCGTTGAAATCGATGGGTCTATTTATTGAGTCTGTCATATATATCCTTACTTGAGAAATAATATTTGTATTTTATTCATTATATAATCTTCTACTTGGTTCTACTTTAAAAGGATATGCATGTGAAATATCTGACGTGTCAAACGAATGTAAACATCTGTTGACACTCCACCGTCCAAAGAATCATCATTTATTAAAGATGTTTTAAATTTTACATTATCAACATAATTTATAATGTTTGGTAGCGCTTGTCCAAACTGAGATGTTGTTATATTAATTTTTGTAAACCCAATAAGATCATTAAAGTTTCTATCTGTACCTCTAAGATCAACACTATATCCTGTCGACAGCAGCACTTATACTCTAAATCTAGAAGTACTGGATATTAATTTAATACCAGGAGTCTTTTTATCTACTGTATGGCCATTTGCCTTTAAAGAACTTTTAATGTGATTATTTATATCATTATAATCATAAACTCCATCTGGAAAAGTAATTACAGTGTTGGTACTTCCATTATCATGTGAATAGCTAATTTTATTATTATTGAGCGTTGAATTGATGTTTTACCACGAATGATGACCATTAAATTTATCAAGTGCAATATAATGTTCTTTATTTTTATCCAAAATAAGATTTGGAATATGTTTTATTGTAAAATCACCTGGTTTTGATCCAGCGATTACATCAGTTGAACTGAAAACAAACGGTCTTTCCAATTCTTTCATTTTTTCACAGTGTTTTATGAATACATTGTATATATTTCATATATTTTTAGTTATAAAATTAATTTAATTTAAATTATTTTTTATTGTCAACCTTTTTTATCTTCACTTGTTATTACATTTTTTGCAGCTGCAATTTCAATTAGTTGAACTATTTCATTTCTTGTATCTAAACTATTGTTACCAGCACGTCGTGTGCTGAGTTATTGGGTCAACCTCGTCAAAAGATCTTTTGGGGTGTCTGGTATCAAAGTAACAGTGGATTCACCTAGTAGTTTTTGTTTGCCTGAACCTCTACTCTTTTTTTAAACCAGAAAAGCGAGTCAAATCTTTGAAAATATCTTGTGCCTCTGATGTGTACTCAAATTTTGGGTTAAACCTTTTTGTTAACAAATCTATAAGAGAACTATCAACAACATTATCCATTACACTGTTTCCAGCCATATCTTTAACACTAAGTCTATTCATTCTGAGTTTAGCTGGATCAATATGTACATGACGAAAGGATCCACCTTTTCACAACTTGTAAGCATTTCTTTTTCTTTGCTGCCCAAACCCATTTCCAATGGTTTTTGATAAGTTTGTAGTCAATGTTGTATCCAATATTTTGTTATATTTTTTTAGTGTGTCTGAATCTTTATCAAGACTTTCCCTTTTCTCATCGCTTTTAGTTGCGCTTTTACGGCCACCAACAGATTTTTGTATTTTCGTTACTTTATCGTATAAAATTTCTAAACGTTGATTTGACATTTGCAGAAATTCGTTGGCACTTGGTAAATCATAGGTTTGTTGAGATTGCTTGTCATGTAATTTATCCAAATCAAGTGTTCTTGGTTGCTTGGGTAGCGTTGGTCGCTTTGGTGTCTCAAGCGCTTGTGGTGGCACTGGTGACTCAATGGCTAGTTGTGGTAGATACTGTATCATCGCATGTTGATTTTCTCTTAGCTGACCGAGCATCTCGTCTTGTCTTTTATCTATATCAGTTATTTGTTGTCCAACTTTACAAAGTTCTCTTGTAATTGGGCAGCAACCTTTTTTCTTTCTTCAATGATTACAAGTTGTAAATTTTTAAAAACCCTTACATCATCTTTAACTTGGTCAACAATATTTGTTGTTGCAGCTTTTTTTTTAATTATACTTCTCAATTTGTTCAGATCCATACTTTTTGATTTCATATACTTATATATAGTTTATAGTTTATAAAAATTCAAAATATTGAAATATTTAACTAACTGTCAGTTACTTATCTTTGGACTTAACTAACTGTCAGTTACTTATCTACCCTAAAAATGACAATCCTATTCTAAAAATTATACAGTACTTATATTGGGACTTAACTAACATACAGTTACTTATCTTTGGACTTAACTAACTGTCAGTTACTTATCTACTCTAAAAAATGACACCATTTTTTAACTTGCTTACACTTTCTTAAATATTTTATAATTTAAAGTCATAAATATACAAGCTATATAGACTATAAAGGGTACATCAAAATGAAGATTCCAAATTATGATAGTTAGTTGGTTGCTGACAAAACAAGGCATAAATCATTGTATGGTAACAATTTTAGAGTGCTTGTTTGTGGAAGTTCTGGCTGTGGAAAAACTAATATTTTAATGCATATCCTTAAAAAACCGTTATGTTATTATGATCAGATTATCATATATACCCCTAATAAAGATCAAGACAAGTTGGTATCATTAAAAAATAAGTTTGCTCTCGTTTCTCAGTTGGTAGGTCATCCAGTCTTGTTATTGTGCGGACAAGAAGATATATTAAATACAGATGAATATGAATCTGATGATTGTGTAAAGCTTGTCGTATTTGATGATCTAATGAACGCTGATAAAGAAATACAAGCAAAGATTGCAAACCATTTCACTGATGGTAGACATCACAAAATTTGTCCAGTCTACTTGCGTCAATCATATTTTACAATACCAAAAGACATAAGAACAAATTGCTCCAAAGTTATTGTCTATGATCTTCCAACAGATAGTGGAAAATCAAGAATTTCAAAAGAATGTAGATTTGACAAGTGCAAATTTGAGGGTCTTGATAAACACGATATTCTATTTATAAATTAAAAAAAAAAGGAGTTTTTTTAAAATTTTGATGAATTATTTTAAATAATTCAAATAATTTGAAAATTTGTATTCCTGTATATGTATAGAGAAAAAGACTTTGATCCTGGAAATTTAGTTAGACAAATTTAAAAGAAAAACTGCGTCTTTAAATATAAGGACAGCAACCACAAAAAAAAATAGATCCATAGTAAAAGGTGAGTGCAAAATATGTGGTACATCAAAAAATTGTTTTACTAAAAGTAAAGCCGCTGGAAAGTTTGATATTCATTCTTTGATCTGTAAATTACCAAAACCAAAAGCTGGTTGGACTCCTACTAATTATAAATACATATAGATAAACAATGAGAATACGACCAAGAAACTGGCGAAATTACAAAATGGATAGTTCCTCCTTTTAACAAAGTTGATGAAATTTACGCTCATCATGATGTATGTTATTGTGGAGCGTTGATAAAAACGATTGTGATGGAAGAATGGTTTCTGAATTGGATAAGATTCCTTAGGGTGAGCTGCCAAAAATGGGCATGTTTGCTAGAAAAGTTATCAACACCAAACAGAAACTTGGACTAGGTGTTTTAAACAAAAATTCAAAAATGGAATGAACAGCTAGCAGATGAGTTACACAAACCAATTATAAGAAAGTTTAAAAAAAGAAAAGTTATTGTTGGTAATATTGACGATATTTGGAGTGCTGACTTGGTTGATATGCAACAACTTAAAAGTAACAACCATGGATTTAGGTTTATTTTAAATGTTATTGATGTATTTTCAAAATTTGTATGGAGTGTTCCTTTAAAAGATAAAACAGGTAAAACAATTACCAATACATTTCAATCTATTGTTAAAACTAGTAAGAGGAAACCTAAAAAATTGTTGGTTGATAATGGATCTGAATTTTACAACAACGTATTAAAAAAATGGTTGGTTGAGAATGAAATCAAATTGTATAGTACATTTAATGAAGGTAAGGCCGTTGTTATTGAAAGATTTAATGGTACATTAAAAAATAAAATGTAGAAATATTTTACTGCTAATAATACATATAAATATGAAGAGGTATTACCAGATTTAATTAACGAATAGGACAACCACAAACACTCTACAATAGAATTGACTCGAACAGAAGCTGTACGAAATATAATGAAAAAGTTCTTCGAAGTGATATATATTCAATCCATGACAAAACCATCTGTAGATCTAAGTTTATGGTGGGAGATAGAGTAAGGATTAGTAAGTACAAAAGAACTTTGTTTGATAAAGGTTATACACCAAACTGGAGTGAAGAAGTTTTTGTTATAGTAGGAATACAACATACCAATCCTACTACATATATTATAAAAGACTATAACAATGAAATTATTGAAGGAAGTCTTTATGCAAATGAGTTACAAAAAGCTGATCAAGATTTTTATAGAATTGATAGAGTAATCAAGAAAGATTATAAGAAAAAATTAGCGCTAGTATCATGGAAGGGTTATCCTAAAGAATTTAATAGTTGGATTCCGCTAAATGATGTTAAAAAAATTTAAAGAAATTTAAAAAAAAATATTTTTTTTATTCATTTACTTCTGATATAACAGGTGATGACCATAAGTTAATGTTGAAATACCATCTGCACCGATAACCCTTTTATCATCGTCGGCAGATAATGTTACTTCATTTACACTTTCAGAAAAAATCTCATGTTTGTGACATCTGATTAAATTCATTTCTCTATGACCTGGATTTACTCTTTCAATCAAACATTTATAGTAATCGTTGAAGCTTATATCTTTTTTGACAAAATTCTTTTTTACACCCTTGCCTTTTTCTCTTCCTTTTCATTCATTCTGTAAGAATGCATCTTTGCTCTCAGCCGCATAAATTCTAAGATCTGCTCACCGCCACATTCGTTTTTCATCTTGCCAATTACCTTTTTGTTGCATCCAGTTTTAATTCCTGATGGGTGACTTTTTGCATAGTTGCTTATATCAAATTTTTCCTCTACATCCTTACTAATGTCTTGATAAAAGTTTTCTGTTTTTATTTCGTAAGCCAAAGAGTCAGTATCTGTAAACAGCAACTTTTGTTTTTGACCATACTTTTTTACAATGTAATTGTAATGAAAGTCGTACATGTGCGTTTTACTTAAATCTAAAATGCAAAGTCCTACAAAAATTGGTTTGTCAAATTTTATTTTTGTCCGCTTCATGTGAACTGCCGCAAGGTCTTCACAAAACATTTTTTCTTCCCTCAAACGTTGGCTTTGCAATCAACTTTTTGGCTTTTTTTTCTTCATTGACAAGTCTTATATCAACTCGGTTTCTTATGTTTTCCATAGTCTTTCCAAAGAAAGAATTATTCATCAACTTGAGGAAATCCTTTTCAAAATCATTCTTACTAGCAGTTCTAAGACTAGTGTTCATGTCAATGTAAGGTCTCATCCAATCTTTCTGATCAAAGGCTAGCACTTTATGAATTTTTGTTAACTTTAGTCCCAAGCTAAGGTAAAGCTGAAGATTTTTCAAATGTAAAATGTACTTGGTTTTTTTGTTCAAGTTTGGTGTTAATTTATCTATTTTATTAATCAGTAAAGACTCAAGTGCAAGTGGGTAAACGTTGTGTGCGTTGTGTAACTCTTTTGGATATTCTAGATCCACTTGTAAAATATAACCAGTTTCGTCTTCAGCAAGGAAGGATCTAAGCCAACTAATATCGCTTCGTCTATCCATCTAAAGTTCTTCTACGGTAACTTTTGACTCATTCCCCAACCATACAAATTGTTTGCATCCAAATATATTATATACTTTGATTCTTCGTTTTGGTTGTAATTTTCCATATATTTATTGTTTGCTTTCCCATATATGTTTGAAATCATGCTAACTCCACCTCTTATTGCAGCTTCGACAAACAAATTCATGTTTATATCGCTTAACAGATCCAGCTTTATTTCAGTTTTCTTTTGCAGTGCATCCCAGCTAAGTCCTGGCGATGTATAATACCAAGCCGGATCTAACTTGTAATGTTTTAAGCAAACGTCTCTAAAGTTTTCAAATATATCAGCCAACAAGATAACATCAGTTTTCAAGTACAAGTCGTGATTTTCGCCCATATTTTTTATGTCAAAGTGAGCCCAAACCTTTTGTGCGTGTTCATAATCTTTTACATCAATACCCGAATCGTACAATCGTGAATAAAATTCATTTACAGGGGGCAACTCGGTTTCATTAAATTTATCAAAGTTGTCCATATAATCGTATGGGTAAACTCTTTTTCTGATCAACAAGTCTGTGTCGCCTTCGAAAACTTTATTCATTTCCCTAAATTGTTCCCGCGAAAGATTTTTGCTCAGGCTATCAATTGATGATGCCATAAATTTAAAGCTATCAATATATCTTATTTAAATATTATTTTTCTTTGCCTTTTTCTTTTTATCACAGTCGTCATCATCAGCATCATCAACCAGTTCAATCGTTCTGCTAAAGCCTATATATTTTTCTTCATTGTTTTGTATGCAGTTGATGCTTCCTTGTGATTTGCCAAGCTGTTTTATGAATAAATGTGAATCATAATCTGACAAGTTGTGAAATATTACTGGAACAAATTTTGGTAACTGATATTGCAAATTGCATTGGTTGTGTGCAGCACCTCTAAACTCTCCTGTTAAATGATCATGGTCTTCAACTGTTTCACCTGTCAAGGGACCATTACAAATTGCACAATTAGATTTTTTAAAGTAGTTGCGCCAATCACCTTTTTCCAAGACACCACTTAAACTAAATTCTGTGTCACTTTTATATTTGTCTGGTAAACAAGATTGATGAATTTGTTCTTTCTTGAAAGGAATTGCTTTGTTGTTGTTCAATTTTTTATTACAAATATGACAATCCATTGCTGACTGAAATTTTTCATTATCTTCTGCTGTCATTTCAAGAGGAATTATATTTTTATTAATGTTGGCAATTTCTTTTACTTCTTCTTCAATCATTGTGCAAAATTTCTCCACACAATCTTCACCTCTGTATACAACAGGTTCGGCATAATTTTTTCACTATCTTTTTTAACATAATAACAAAATCCCGATGGAGTATGTTTTTGGTTTTTTTCGGTATAAGATTTTTCTGGATTTGGTGCGGCTGAATCTATTTTTCTGTTACCGCTTCAAAGTCAGCGTAGATTACAAATGGAACTCTCATTGATTTTTTGAAGTTTTTAAACGAAATTGATTCACCTTGCTTTGGTACTTCAATTTTACAAGCAGCGTTTTCTTTACAAACCTCAATATGCTCATTTAACTTTTCTGGTGTTAAAAAATGGTTCAAGCATCTTTTGCAGAAATAAATAGCACCATGATGCTTGGTAACTTGCGATCTAAGCAACTTTGCAAAGTTTTTTATCCAACAATAATGTTGATTTTCTTCGTTCGTAATAAGCAACAAATCAACTGCATTTTGTGGGTCTGTTTTATTTAACCTCAAGATGTGAATACTTTTTTCAAAACCAAACACGTTAACTCTTATTTCAGGATTATTTTTTTCAAATTTATCAATATCTTTCAATGAAACAGGGAACTCAATACCAGTAAAGTCTAGTTTGTTTAAGTATTCCTTATATTCTGATGGCCTTTCAGGGTTGGTCTTTATTTTGGCATGATGTTGCGCAGGCAAAATTGCATATTCAAAGCACCTGTTGTCTTTGTTTTGTACGTTTATAACTGCTCCTTTTGACCTAATAACATCCGGTAAGTTGATATAACTTCCTCCGTTTAGTGGATTATATTTATCAACTTTAATTTCCAAAATTTTAATGCTTTGAAATATCCAACCACTACCACCACTGGTGCATGTCGCAAACGATTCAGTTATCTTTTGTTTCATATTTTCATAAGTCTCGAGTATGTTTGTTGAGCTGTTAAAGTGTTGTATTCCAGAGCGAAAGGATGGTCTTGTGGAAATAATTTCATCATCAGACATTCTTACCATGGTGACTGTTACTGCCATTTCAACTTTTAAAAATGTTTCCTTTTTTAGTTCTTCTTTTAATTGTTTTTCCACAAGTGGAGCAGCCATTTCTAGATAGGTTTTTAAATCAACATTATCTAATCCGTTGGCTTCAAAATCTTTAAATACATTATTCAAAGCAGTTTCTTTTTGTACCAAATTTAGTTGTGACATGTTGTGTTATTCTTGGGGAAAGTGATGAGCACTTATATAATATGAAAAATCAAAAGTCTAATATTAAAATAAATAATTATTCATATATAAGTAAGTAAAGAAAAAAAATTTGGTTAATTATTTAATATACTGTTTCTACTTTCTTAAGCAACTCTATGTGTAATTTCCTTTTAAAATATTTGGTTAAAATTTGTTCTTCTGTTTCCTCTATTTTAATAATTTTTTTCGTTTCATATCTTCTTAGCTCCTCATAATTACATTGCTTGCTTTTGCACATACCTAAGGTTGATCTTGTTCCTTTTCCACAAGTCATACAAAGAAAGGATTTTACTTTTTGTTTGGCGTGATAATCACAATCCCCCATCACATTTTACCATCCTGTTGCAAGTTCTTTCTAGGCCCAACATTAACCAGTTACATCTTGGAATAATTTCTGACATTGTTGTGTTAATTTCTTACACAGCTAGAAAACTTTGTAGCTCTTCTATAAAGTAGTAAATTTTAAAACTCTAAATAAAAAAATAATTAATTAATATCTACGGTTTTTTTATTTTTTTGTTTATTTTGTGCCTTCTAGATTTTCAATTCATTTTATTAAATGATATTTAAGTTTTGCTGTTGAGGAAAACTTTTTAAAACAATTTTTACAGAAATAAGCATCCCCGTTAAGTTCGGTGGTTTCCATTAGTTTTGAAAAGTTTTTTATCCAACAATAATGATCTCGATTTTCTTCGTCCGTAATAAGTAACAAATCAATTGCGTTTTGAGGGTCTTCTTCATTTGTTCTTAATATATAAACCTCTTCCTCATAGCCATATACATTAACACCTATTCCTGGATTTTTTTTTTCAAATTTTTCAATATCTTGCAATGAAACTGGAAATTCAATACCAGAAAAAGTCAAGTTTACCCAGATATTTCTTAAATTTTGATGGTCTTCCGGGCTTAACCTTTATTTCATTATTATACATTGCAGACAAATGTGCATATTCAAAGCCTCTGTTGTTTTTGTTTTGTACGTTTATAATTACTCTTTTTAACTTAAAAGGTAAAGGTGTTTTAATAAATCCCATTTCTTTTTGTGGGTTAGATGAGGTGGTTTTCTTAGTAGTTGATTGCATTGTTATGAAGAGATGTAAACTTTGTAACTCTTATATAAAATAGTAAATTTAAAACTCCAAATGAAAAAATAAATATACTAATTAATATCTACTGTTTTTATTGACGGATGAATAAATTTCTCAAAGTTTTACATTTTTGTAAATGATAAACAAGTCTTTTTGGTGATAAATACTTTTTATAGCAACCTTTACAGCAAAAGTACATACGTCCACTTTTGGAGGCTTGAAAAGCAACTCGTTTTGAGAAGTTTTTCATCCAACAATACTGTTGATTTTCTTCGTTTGTAATAAACAACAAATCGATTGCATTTTGCGGATCTGTCATACTCTTTCTTAATATACCTACATTTTCATTCTCAAAGTCATATACGTTAACACCTATCCCTGGATTTTGTTTTTCAAATTTGTTATTATCATCCCATGAAATTGGGAATTCGATGCCAGTAAAGTCAAATTTACCCAGATATTTCTTATATTGTGATGGCCTTTCATGACCAGCCTTTATTTCGCGATGATACAACGCTGACAAAATTGCATACTCAAAGCATCTGTTTTCTTTGTTTTGCACATTTATAACTACATTTTTAGCTTTAATTTCTTGTGGTAAATCAATATATCTTGCTTCTGTTTGTGGACAGGATGAGGTGGTTTTCTCAGTATCTGATTGCATAAAGAGATGTAAACTTTGTAACTCTTATATACATTAGTAAAATTAAAACTCTAAATGAAAAAATAAAAGTGCTTGTGTTGCGGGGAAAGAATGTGAAAAGTAAAAGTTTTATTCTCTGATACCTAAAAAGTGCGTGCACTGGACTTCCCGACTTACAACTACTAACGGGGGGTGGACTTTTCACCATACACTCCCCCTATTTGATATCAATGATGTCAAATATAAGTTCATAGTTCCTCATATTCCTCATACTCTAGGGTCCCGGGTATATTATGCGATGCGTCGGCTGCAGCTCTCCTCTTAGGTCGATATTCCTTTGCCTGAGCATTCAATGCCGATGTTTACCTATTCGGCTGTCCGATATTCAGTTCCAATGGATATAGAAATTGTATTGGCCTCTCCAGCTCTCCTTTCCGAGTACGCATCTTCACGACACGACACCGTTCAGAAGAACGGCGGAAGATGGAAACTCGCAGTCGTTACAGCAATTATTCCTCGGTGAGACGGAGTCACGTCTTTCCTGCAGAGATCTGAGGTACTCAGACTGCCAGCGTCTCCATAGAGATTCTTTGCACTGAAGTAGGTATTTCGCTCTCCTTCGCAAGTCGTCTTCTTCAATACTAGAGTTGTTCTCCTCTAGTAGGAAGTGTGGCTTTCCGAAGATCAACATGTTCGGCATCAAGGTAGGTAGCTGCACGTCGTCTTCACAGTATGAGGGGGCGGTTGTTCAGAACAATCTGGATGTCAAGAAGGATTTCTGGCACCTCAATGAAATTGAGTTTTGCTGCTTCAATTACTTTGTAAAAGGAGCCATTAACTATAATGACCCTTCTTTCGAAAAGTCCTTCCCACCAGCTTCCGAAGCTCACGTTGAACTGCCATCTAATCTAATGTTCTCTGAGATGTTTCTGTAATCTCTCGTCATTCCACATTTTGTCAATCCATTTAGCAGCGGCGACAAATTCTTTCCCGTTGTCAGATATGACTCTCCTTGGTCTCCCCCTAGCAACAATGAGGCGCTTAAAGCTCAGCAGAAACTCTTCAAAGACATGTTAGGAAGGAATTCAAGGTACAGCCACGCGTCAAACTGCAGGGGCACAGGGTAATGTATCCTTTGCAGTCTTGTCTCCTTTTGCCTTTGTATGTAATTGGACCGGCGAAGTCAAGTCCAATCACGTCAAACGGTATGCTCCCTTCTCATCTCTCTCTTGGCAGGTTACCATCAGGCGGAGCAGGTAAGGATGAGATTTGGAACCTTTTACAGCCAGAGCAGTTTTTCCTCACTCTCTTAATGATAGATTGCAACTTTGGCACCCAAAACACATCTCGGGTCTTTGCCATGGTCAATCCGACTTCCCCGTGGAAAGTTTGTAGATGGGCTTGTTGCACAAACTTTTTAGTTATCCTATGATTTGATGGGATAAATTTCGGATAGTCTCCTTGAATTCGTCCTTTACAGATGAATATCCCATCCTCGTTCTCTTGCAAGTTAAGACTCCTTGCATTGTCTTCAAATCGCTTCGTCTCTTTCATGTCTTATTGAGCTCGTCGGATCAAGAACTTCTGCTGTCTTTCGATTTCATCAATGGTCAAGGGACAATTGTTCACTTTGATACCTTTACATTTCTCAACAAATCTGTCGACGCAGGCTAGAACCCTTGTCGTTTCGGCCATTTGCTTTTTCTAAATCAGACTATCTAAACTATCAGCTGACCTTTCTGTCCAGACTTTCATTATCTCCCTCACAAGCTTATTCTCAGCACCCGTTTCTTCTGCTGATTTAGTTACGATGTCCTCAGGCCATACCTTTGGTGACTGAAGCCATAGAGGACCTCTCACCCACTTCTAGTCTCTGATGTTGGTTGTGCTGCGACTTCCTATGTCCGCAGGATTCTCCTCAGTTGGGAAATGTCTCCAGGTGAACAATTTTTCCCTGATCTTCTTGACTCGATTACCGACCAACTGTTTGTACTGTCCATCACCTCTGATCCAGTGAAGACACACAAAAGAATCAGTCCAAGCACAGATCTTGGACACTGGATAACGCTCAAAATCATTCGATGTGTTATCCAAGAGATTTACAACAATGTGACAGGCAGCCAGTTCAACTCGGAATAGTTAGATCACGTTTGGATAAACGTGTTTTCGATACCAAGATGCTTTGATTGATAGTCTCTTCCTGAACAACAACTGCGTAAACAACAGCACAGCAACCCAAAAGACTTGCATCTGCGAAGCCGTGAAGCTCCACAGAAGTCAGATTTTCCCTCCTCAAGGGAATAGATCTTGGGACGCTAACCTCACTTGGTAGACAGTTGATCTATTTATTCCATCGCTTTCTTAGCTCCTCCGGAAGCTCATTATCCCATGGTAGTTTCTTATAGCAGATATCTCTGAAGATGACTCTAGCTGTTAGCGAAATTGACGATGCTATGCCGACTGTATCGTTAACTTTGGCAATGCTCCTTTTAACACAACTCTCTTCGTTGGTGTCTCATTAAACTTAGGGAAAGTCACTGACAAAATGTCTTGCTACTTGTCCCATGTCAGACCTAGAAGCTTTGTTTCAGTCTGACCCGTGCCTAGACTATCTTTTGCATAGGTTAGTTCACTGTCATTTGGGGCTGGTTCTGCTAATTAATGCCTTAGAATGCCACTTGTGTCGTTCGAATTTCCCATCACTGAAGAGCTTTATAGCAGTTCCTTCAATCTTCTTGTCCCATTAACATCACTTCCTCCGAGATCAATATCTTCAACATATGTCCCTTCCTTGAGTTCATTAGTGCAGTCTGGGTAAACATGCTTGTACTCTTCAAGATGTTGTTCAAGTGTCACATTCAAAAGAAATTTACTAGGAGCTAGGCCAAAAAGAACTCTGCTAAATCTGTAAATCACTTGCTTCTTAGTTGCTAGATCTTCAATCCACAGAAATCTGAGCACGTCCCTGTCATTTTCTGTGATGAAGATTTTTAAAAATGCTTGCTTCATGTCTCCGGCTAGGAAAACAGGTTTGAATCTTGACCTTCGCAGAATATCCAAGATCTTCCTCTAAAGTGATGGCCCGATTTCAAGGCATTCATTGAGGGATGGTGAATTGTAGCCTGCTTTCGCAGAAGCATCATACACGATGCGTAGCTTCGTTGTTTCGGCTGTCTCTTCTACGACTGGTTTGTGTGGTAGGTGATATTCTTGGCTCTCTGATTTCTCTGGTGCAAGCTCAACAATTCCTTCTTGGATTTGTTTTCTTATTACGCCATCATAGGCCTTGTACATCTCAAGTTGATTTTCCAATTTCCTTGTCAGAGTGTTGAATCTAGCCTTAGCAACCGCAAAGTTGGTTGGCAAATCGGGGTGGTTTGCTTTCCAAGGTAAAGATGTTTCATACCTTCCATCAGTTCTTTGGATTAATTCATCCTTGAAGTTTTGGTACACAGCAAGCTGGTCACCTTCAGGTTTATCCTCCCAACCTCTTACATCTAAATTGCACATCTGCCTATAATCGTCTTGAGTGTTTCTAGCAAACATTAATATGGACTAAATATTACCTCGCCCAGATGACATGATCACCCATCCCAGCTTTGTTCTTTCCGCAGCAGGTTGTCCCATTTCACCGACCCTTGCAGGGGTCTGCATCTACATTAAGGCATACTCAATTGTCCCTAAGATTACATGAACAGGCAAATTCTCCTTTAGATTCTCATCATCCATTCTTATTCCCTGTAGGTGTGTGTTTGCAGCAGTCACTTCGTTGTAATGTGGGTTTGGTATAGACCGTAGAACATTCCTTTCGACTGCATTCATCTCAATTTTGGCCTTACAATCACTACTCTCTTCTGTCAGCTTAACCTCATAAAACTTAATTGTTTTTGTAGTGTTCTGAAGCATCATCTCTATGGTTTTTTATTCTTGCCTCACCGGTTCTTTATTAATCATGTCTACTAGTGTAGAGAAAATGTATGAATTTCTTGCCCCTGTATCTAATAGAGCTTTGCATGTTATTCCCTGAACCTTTGCAACCACAACTGGATGTATGTCTTGTCTGCTTTCGGTTGCCGTTAGTAATTGATTGGTTTCTCTGCTATCACATATTGAAGTGCGATGTTTCTTCTGACAAATTCTGCAACTGAGTTTGCTTCGACAGTCATTGGCTCGATGTTTCCCGCCTGTACAGTTAAAGCATAGCTATTTCAGGCTTAGGATCTTCCTCCTGTCTCCTGTTGTCTTATTTTGCGCACAGTCTGTTGCTTTATAGTCAGCCCTTTCAAAGTAGATGCATGCATTTAGAATCTGGAGGGGATTTCTATTGACCCGCTGCCTTATAGCTTCAAGAAGGTCCTGAAAACTCCATCTTTTCCAGCCTGCGTCTGTTCTCATGAGGTCTGCTCGAGTGCCGTGAAGCTTGTCGTAAGGTGTCAAGTGCTTGCACATGAGACAGAAGTTGATCGTAAAACTCGTTGATTTTGTGCTTTGATGTCCCATGAATAACAGGAAGACCCATCATTTGCTTTAAATGCGCTTTAAGCACCTCAAACACATCTCCGAATCTCTCTTCCAGCATTGTTTTGCTTTTGCGTAGCCTTGAGCATCTGGTGGTAACCTGTCAATTATTGCTCTAACTTTAGGTACTACGAGTTCTTTCAAATAAGAAAATGATTCCTCTTCTTTCATTGCTGCTTGGTCTATTTGGGTTGCAAATAGACTCCAGAACCTTACCCAGTCCAAATGCTTCTCTTGAAACTTTGAAATCTGAGGGTCTGGTAACTTTGTTTGTAGGCGTTTCTTCTCTGCTAGTCTCATTTCTTCTCTTCAAGCTCAAGGGAAAACTTCTCTTTTCTTGCGAATTTAGCTTCTTCAGCTTCTCTCTGTTCTTCCTCAACTTCTCTTTTATCTCCGTTTTAAGCTTAAGTTTTCAGATCTTCCCTTTTCAAGCTTTTTCTGTTCGACTACATGTAGCCTTAAGTTTAACTCAAAATCCCCATCTGAAAAGGGCTGTATCTGTGCTTTTGTTTATTCTGACCAGCTATCGACATCACTCTCATCCTGCCCCTGCTCAATACACAAATCCTGTATTTCATGAATCAAATCATAGGCCTCTTCGGCTTTTGATTTTAACAGATTACACTGTCTCCTTAGATGATTTGTGATAACAGTTCAGCTTCTTTAAAGTCGAACTGAGTAACGACTTCATACTCTCAGCCCCGTCTGGCTCACCTTTCTCGCCACCATCGTCTGGCCTAGGCCTGTTCGGCTCTTTAGCATTTCATCTCGTCGTCGCCATGAATCACAGTCCTTATAACCAGAATCAAATCTCAAAATTATGGAGAGTGTCCCGTTGGAGGTGCCACTTTTTGGGGAATGTTGATAAATAACACAAATAATTCTGTTATAAAACAAAGAAGAATAAGACGGGAAAGGCGGCACAGAAAAGTGAGCAGTAACAAATTGTAAACAGAACAAGCGTAACATCAAAGAAATCGTAAAAGCATGGAAAATCCCGGTAAAATTTGTAAAATCTCATTTTATGAATATTATGAAGTGAAGAAATTGTCTCGGCTCACCGTTTGTAGGAAATTTCTAGCTCGATCGCCATACCTCGTAAGATCACAAAGTTCCGTTTCACGCCGCCATCTCGGCTCACAAAAACAACTCCCTCTATGTTGTCTTTTTGATTGCCTCGTCGTCTAGCGACAATTGCATTTTAACCAACAGAATTAGAATAAACGAAACGGGGGGTGGACTTTTCACCATATTGTTAGTAATCTATTTTTTGTCGAATTTGACTTTGTAGTGTTGTGATGACAACACCCATCCACCGGCTCCCCAGGTTGCGGATCGGGGAACGGCCTTCAGATATGAAGGTTAGCTGTGAATATGGAAATGAGAAATGCTGGAAAAAATCACGGGTTACCAATTGGCAAGGGAAGACACCCGATAGCCACCCAGATCAGGGATACGGTGAAGACATCAGCAGTAGGATGTCGGATTTTTTCTTCTTGTGAGTTATGTTGGGGAAAGGCCATGGTGGCCTATACAATGCCTCAACAAAGGAGAAAGAAGAAAGCGATTGGCCAAGAGGTGAGAGAGATCAGATAAAGTTTATTGATCTTGGACTTGAAAGATGGCAAGATGTAAGATTCAGGAAAGCAAGAGGAAGGCAAGACGTTCCATAAATTACATCTTTTAGGGATGAATGATGATTTGTGGGACAGGGTTCGTGGATTAGGCAGTGAAACTTTGAAAGGGTGTAAGTGAGTAAATCTTCTGGTGGTACTGACATGCCTCAGAGGAACTGGAATAATATCCCTGATCTCCTGAAAACAATGCCCGTGTAAGTATCTATAAAAGATTGAAAGATCTCCAACAAATCGACGATGGGAAAGAGGTTGGAGAGATTTGGTGAGGTTAGGATTATTGATGAGACGAATGGCTTTGGACTGGACTTTGTCAAGAAGACGGAGAGTAAATTTTGGAGTATCACCCCAGACGTGGGGGAGCAGTACTCTAAAGACAGACGGATTTGGGACTTGTATATAGATAGAAGGTGAGAAGATGAGAAATACCCACGGACTCTGGCGAGGAAACCGAGCTTTTGAGATGCATGTTTAGCAAGGGTATGGACGTGAGTTTTCCGAGTGAGATTAGATGAAAGAGAAAGACCAAGATGTGTGAAGGAAGCTGAAGTGTCCAGTTGATCACCATTCATGACGGCAGGAAGAAAGTCCTGATTACGTTTGCGTGAAATGACAGCCTTTTTCGTCTTGCTTTCGTTGAACGAAACTAGGTTGTCTTTACCCAACTTCTCAATAACTGTCAAATCATCGGAGCAAGGCAAGGCAGGAATGTTTCTGTGGAGTTGGACATCGGTGGAAGCATGGTCATTTGGATTGAACGAAAATGAAGAACTCAGGAAGGGATCATCAGCAAAGGAGTGAATGCTAGAAGACGTGTAGGTGAGCTGGTCATTGATGAAGAGGATGAGGAGTACAGGGGAGATGACAGAACCCTGTGGTAGACCAGCATTGATAGAGTGCAGATTGGAGAGGAAGCCGTCCACTCTGACGGCAATTGACCTATCAGAGAGGAAACTACCAATCCAATTAATGAGAGTGTGATGGAGACCAAACATTGGCAGTTTAGCGAGGAGACTCTTGTACCAAACGCGATCAAACGCCTTGGAGATATCAAGAGAGATAACTCTGCTCTCACCACTGCATTCTAGAGCAGAGGACCAGACATGGACAGCATAATCAAGAAGATCACTAGTAGACCTGGCTTTTCGAAAGCCATACTGGTGATCCGAGAGAAGATTGTTTGTTTCAAGGAAGGTAAGAAGTTGCTTAGTGACGATGGTCTCCATTGTTTTAGAGATGAGTGAAGTGATTGCAATGGGACGATAGTGTAGTGGATTAGACTTGTCGCCTTTTTTTGGGATAGGAAAGACGTGGGCTTGTTTCCACGATGTGGGAAATGTGCCAAGAGTGTAGGAAAGCTGGAATAGTTTGTTAAGAATAGGGGCAAGTTTAGGAGCACAGGTTTTGAGAACTATTGCTGGAATACCATCAGGGCCTTTGGATTTGGAGGTGTCAACCTGGAGAGGGGTTTGGCGAAGTTTTCGTGTGGAGAACTTAGTGGGTGACATAATGAATTTTGAAGGGGGGAAATGATTAGGCTGGACCACTTGGTCGTCCAGGTTGGAGTTGGAGACGAAAACTGACGCAGAAAGATTGGCCTTGGATGAAGGAGTCGTAGAAGAAGAGTCAGAGTTGTTTTTTAGTGGAGGGAAAGATGATTGGCAAAAGTTTTGGGAGACAAATTTGGCCATAGACCAAAAGGAGCGAGAGCCAGCTTGGGAGGAAGCGATTTTGTTGTTGATGCGTTGGACAAAAAATTATTTGGCATTTTTAATGGTTTTTGAGCAGGCATGGCGTGAGCTGATGAAAGAAGTTCTTGAATGTTGGATTTGAAGTCGCTTCAATTCCTTGAAGTAGTGGTTTTTGTTATTCACAGCTCTGGTGCACTGTGAATTGAACCACTCAGGGGAACTTTTTTTTGCTGAGCAAAGGGTCTATCCAGGTGAGGGAGAATGTCATGCAGTATGGTTATGAGATAATGATCGGAGTTACGAAGAGGAGGGCTAACGGTGGGAGGAGAGTAAATGCTAGGATTAGATGTGAGGAAAAGATCGAGAGTATTTGCTTTGTCTCCTGCACGATCAGGAACGCGTGTCGGCTCTGAAATTACCTGTGTCAAGTCATTGACAATGGCAAAGGCCTCAGCTTCCCGACCAGCAGGGTTGGTGACATTGGAGGAATAGGAGAGCCAGTCGGAGTTGTGGATGTTGAAATCACCAAGAGCAATGATTTCAGAGCGTGGTGATTGTAAAGTGATGGTTTCGATTGATTTAGGAAGGTGGTCGAAGAGAAGTTCATGATTGTTTGAGTTAGGAGAGTTGTATAGAGTGCAAATGTATTTTGTGGCATGAAGGGTTGAAACTTTCAAGCAGAAGAGTTGAAAGCCAGGATTAGAAAGATCGAAATGTTTGAGCTGTAAAATCGGCACATCGGAGCGAATAGATGCACAAACCCCACCATTAGGGAAGATGGAGGAAAATATCTCATAACAAGGGCATTTGAGATAAGGACAGAGCACGGTGCTGTTACCGGAATCAAGAAGTTTGATTTTGGTTTCAGTAAGGAAGAGAACGTAGGTGTTTATGGATTGGAGATGATGCTGCACTGGATTGATGTTGGAAGAAAGTCCACGAATGTTGCAGAATGAGATGGAATAGAGTGTAGGTACCACGTTAGTTGCTGCAGTTGAGCTGTTTCTAAAATTATCTTGAGTCATGTTGAAGCAATGGTGAGTGGTGGTTGGGACAGTCAAAATGACAGTGGTAGCGGTAATCTGAGATCCCTTGAGAGTTCCCTTAGCTATCCTGTAGCCTCAGAAGGGCCCCCCGGAGCTGAGAGCTAAGAGTGGCTCCAGTTGCGAACTGGCATAACAGGCAGCCCGGGATTATACACCAGCTGATGAGGTAGTCTGCAAAGGCGCTACCAACAGGTTTGGGCCTCTGTACTAACTGGCGGCGGGGCCTGCAGTGCACCCTTTCCAACGGTACCCTCAGGTATAGCCAGGGAACAGACTGGTAAATCAGTCTCCCGCAGTCCCTGTTCACAATGACAAACCAACCACAAGCACCGGAATTTTTTTTTTCTATTAAATATTTAATCGCTACAATCACACATTACTTACCATAATACTTACAATTAACTTAACTATATTTCAAGACCGATACCACGGAGTGCAAGGTAACATGACAACTCCGTAGCCATTAACACGAATAACATGCAACATGACAAAAACAACAGTACAGCTACAAAAAATGCATATAAATAACGCATAAACAATTTTCACCATTAAACACTTAGGTTTGCTTCATATTGTATCCCGGGCCAACCTAGAGCAATCAGATCAAATCATTTCCGTTTTGTCAGAGGGTAATCTAAAATTTATTTGAAATATGCCCTCCAAGCTCGGCATCCAACATGGAACAAATCTTCATGCTAGATGAAATGAGTAGGGGGACTTGCGTAATACTAGAGTTTGAGACTTACTTAGTTAAACCGACCAGTTTCATGAATAAAATCTAGAGTATATTCTAGAACACGTTTTTTAACGTCACTAGGAAGGTCTTTATCACCATACAATAGAAGACCCATTAGGTCATGATTTGAAACAACTTTAAGTTAGAAAAATGGTCGTGCTGTCGTTGATTGTTGAAGCACCGCAAATCTACTCTAGAGCTGAAAGTGACATAGTCACTGAAAGCACCAAGAGGTTAAGTGGTGGTTCTGCCCCTTATGATGAGTAAGACTCATCTACCACCTACGGATTGGAGTACACGCGGAGCCTGGCAGACCAGGTTTCCGGGTTTACCTATTTGGTGCTCTGTCAATGATCAATACTACAATGGAGAGGACCTCACAAGCCAAGTCAAGTCGGTTACTGCGGCCACAAGAGGAGCAGTGACCCTTGAGGGAATCCAGCTACAGAATTTTCAATGATGAATACCAAATCAAAAGCTCCTAGGGGCGGCCCTGGATCATCTGGACGAATTGATGCTCCAAGCTCCATTAATGCAGGAGGAGATGAACGATTATCCCTAAATCCTAGC
Organism: Pseudorhiza aurosa; assembly: GCA_964026355.1. NCBI lineage: Eukaryota > Metazoa > Cnidaria > Scyphozoa > Rhizostomeae > Lychnorhizidae > Pseudorhiza > Pseudorhiza aurosa. The sequence goes on along the minus strand of OZ032119.1, from coordinate 484,935 downwards.
GAACGGGATAGGCATTTTTTTATCATCATAAAAAATACAATTTGTGGAATACTAACAAATAACACAAATGAATTATAGCGTGCTGAATTAGAGGTAAAAAACATACTCTATCGTGTCACCTTGAACCCAAACACAGTAAGTTAAATTGTTACTTTATACAAAATTAAAATTACACATATACAAATAACAACACAGGCAGAGATTCAAGGACAGAGCAACTTGATTTATCGTACGACGAAATCCATTTAAAAACGATTTGTCTTAACTAAAAACCTTACAGTAGCAGCTAAAATCATTCTATTAGTTATTGAATTTTAGACTACCGAAAAGTAATAAATTGCATAGATGATATCCAGGCAATTGTGTCATATCATTATTGAGTACATCTGATACTTCACCAAGCAGGCTATTTCTATGAACTAAATGGAATGGAGTGGGCAGTGCCGGAAAAAATGAGTTCTGGATTCGATTCCTACATTACAAATGGGACTTGCGCATGCAATATTATGGCGGAACATGTGCTCATTCAGATCGCTAAAGTGAACTCGAAGCCTCGTTATGAGTGCTGAGTGATGCCTGTTAATCATTTCATGCAGAGATTTCCTTGCTGGTCGAATTATTAATAGTAAGGCTGTTTTGAACTGAGATATTTTCGAACAAGTTCTTATTTGGTGATCGAGTGTGTTCCATATGTTCACACAATAGGGAAATAAACTCTTCGAATACCTTTGTGAGGATGAATTTTCATATCTAAAAACGTTTGTATAGCGGAGTTGATCTTGATTTATGTTCTCATCAGAAACACAATCACGTAGATATTCAGGAGGCTGGTTATCCACAATTTTATGAAAAAGACAAAGTCTGCGGTACCATCTCCTGTTACCGAGTGTTTCCCAGCCAAGTTCCTCAGGGAGTTTGTCCGTGTTGGTACCCTTCCATGCTCTAATCACTGCCAAAGCTGCCTCATGTTGTATGGATTCAAGTTTACGAGAAAGAGACATATTTTGGTCATGATAAATTGTGTCTCCATAATACGAATGTGGTCTCACAAATAGTTCGCACATTTGATCAAATGTGTCTCGTGAAACGTATTTTGAGAGAAAACGGATGATACCTATCCCTCTGTTTGCTTTTACAATTGCAGCCCTAACATGCTCAGAAAACGTATGTTTCTCATCCAAGATCAATCCTAAATGTCTGTGACTATTTACAACATTTATCTGATAATCGTTGAAGCTTAGTGGCAGATGATAATCTTTGATTCCTATTGAGGAGAAAACTACTTCCTGCGCTTGTTTGGATGGATAAGGATTGAAACTCATCTTGCATAATGAAAAGATCATTGCTTAAACTTTGCCGCAACAAGTTTACATCAGAAATTATTTGAAATATGGAGGTATCATTTAGAAATATGGAGGTAATATTTAGAAAGATAAATTTCATGAGTTTTGGAGAGAAGTTGATTCATTGTCGAGTCACCTGGCCGAAAACCTGACTGATTAGATAATAAAAGATCATTGTGAGAGAAATGGTGATATATTTCACCGAAGATTGTTTTTTCGAAAATTTTACCTCAAATTCGAAGAAGCAAAATCGGTCTATAATTAGTTTTGAGTTGACGAATACCTTTTTTGTGGGCTGGAACAACATTAGCTTTTTCCAAATAGCGGTATAATGACCTGATTGAAGGCATTTTTCGAATAGCGTCTTTAACGGTTTACTGCACTCCCGAGCATTTAACTGTAACATATGGATTGATATTTCGTCACATCCATACGTCATTTTAGGATTAAGCTCATTGATTATCTTAAGAATCTTTTCCTCAGAGATTTCAACATTTTCTAACCTGCTAGTGGTCCTATACGGCAAGGAATCTGGAAGACTACTATCAATAACCAGTAACGAACACTGTTTGACTATTCGTTAAAGATACCGGCTTTCTTCACAAGCTAGTTTAGACAACATCATTTTCGATTAATGGTGGGATACACGCGATGTTGTTCCTATTTAATATCTTATTAATAGTTTCCCAATAAACCTTTGTACCTTTTGATGGATAAGCATGATGAGAGTAGAACTAAGACGAAACTGCTCAGATGTAAGTAACATATCAATATAGCTGTTATGAATGTAAGAACTATCAGACTAAACGTTGCAACGAACAAAATGCAACGAACAAAATGTCAGAATATTAGGTATTGCTGACCACAAAATAGTTCATCATGGGTCAGAGAATGATGAAGTAGTGCATGAAGAAGTTGATAATTACGTACTGATAACAACATCAGCTTGGCACAATTCCAACAATGCAGCAGCTGGTGGAGTAGGAGTGATGATTGAAAAGTCGCTTGAAATTGCAGTATCAGAAATAGTGCCCTGGAATGAAAGAATTATCATCGTCCATTTAAACGGCAATCCTGATTATCGATCATTTTAAATTATGCACCAATTGAAGGAAGTGAAGAAACAAAGGAGCAATTCAACAACCTTGATGCAGCCATTCATGAGATACCAAAGCACAATCTACTAATTGTTATGGGTGACTTTAATGCGCATATGGATAAAGAAGTAAAGAAGTAAGGAAGTACAGCTACCATGAAACTACAAATAGAAATGGAAACAGTATGAAGGATCTAGTCCAAGAAAGAAGCCTTGTGATAGCCAACACGCAATTTCAGAAAAAGGGAGGCAAGTTATGGACATTCGTTTCAGACATGTCAGGCACTAAATCACAAAATTGATTTAATTATGATAAACAGGAAATTGAAAAGATCTGTGAAAAATTGTGGAGCATATAATACTTTCAGCGGTATTGGCTTTGATGACAGGGTTTTAACTGCGAAGGCAAAACTCAGCTTGTGGACACATCGAGCACCAGGAAGAAAAATGAACTATGACTGGAGTGCGTTGAAAAATGAGAACATAAGCAGGTTGTATACAGTACTTGTCAGAAATAGATACGATGCATTCTGCCAAGATGAATAAAATCAAATAGAAAGGTACGCACACCTCATTGAAGTTAACGAAGAAGCAGCAAAGATACATATACCCGTAAAAAAGGTAACGAGAGAGAAAGGGTCAAGTGATCTGCGTGTGAAAGAAGTCAGAACGGAAACTCACGAGTCTTCAGAAATGTACTGCAGAAAACCAAGCGAAGGGAACAGTGAGAATCTACAAAAAGCTAAGAAACTCCAACATGTAAAGGAAGAAAACCTAGAGAAAACAATAAGGAGTGTAGAAGTTGCAGATCAGAATGCACAACATGGTGAAAGTTGGAGACTGATAAATCAGCTAACGGGAAGGAAGAACATCAAAGAAAGGGATCATCAAAGCTAAGAATTAGGAAGAACGAATAAATAAGTGGCTCTCTCACTTCAAGAAACCCTTGGGTAATGAGCCGGTGGTGGAAGGTGATATATATGTATCACATCCTACACTAGTAAATCTAGGTATATAAAATGAACCATTCTCTTTTGAAGAATTCCAGAAGGTTAAGCAAACGATCGTTGAAGGAAAAGCGCCTGGGCCAGATGGCAACCAACAGAAGTGCTGAAGAGATGTAACCTAGATGAGATCTTTCTGGAATACGCCAACAAGCTATTAAATGGAGAAAAACCGTAGCAGTGGTCATAAAGCAACCTCATCACACTACCAAAAGGCCGAGATCTCAGTTATACAAAAAACTACAGGGGAATAGCATTATCAGCAGCTGCGGCAAAGATAACCAACAGACTAATACTGAATAGAATTAGACCAGCAATAGACCCACATCTACGACCAAACCAGAACGGCTATAGAACAGGAAGATCTACTACAGCACATATTCTTGCGCTGATGAGATAAATTGAAGGGGTAAAGAGCAATACCCTCAAAGCAGTCATCACATTTGTGGATTTCAAAAAGCATTTGACGGCGTCCATTGCAAAATAATGATCCAGATTTTGAGATTATACGATCTTCCTGAGAAACTAGTTCATGCAATATATATTATGTACAAAAACACCAAAGCGAAGGTTATAACACCAGATGGAGAAACTGAATCCTTTGAAATACTTGCAAGAGTTCTACAAGGAGACACCTGGCCCCGTATCTTTTTGCCATTTTACTGGACCATGCAATGAGAAAAGCACTAGAAGGTCGGTTTTAAGTTAGAGAGGAGAAGGTGTCATCGGCATCCTGCGATAACCATCACAGACACAGACTTTGTGGACGATATAGCACTAATATCAGAGGAGATTGTACAGGCTCAAGAAGTGCTGCTGGCAGTAGAAAATGAAATGAAAAAGGTTGGACTTCATCTAAATGAGAAGAAGACCAAGTTGATGATTTGCAATCAGGAATATGACTCACCAGTTCTATCAAGCATGGGGAATGCAATCAAGAGAGTTGACAACTTTGAATATCTTGGAGGATGGATGGAAAGTTCAGAGAAAGATTTTGAAGTAAGAAAAGCATTAGCATAGGAAGCATTGCACCAGCCTGCAAACGTATGGAAGTCTAACATCAAGACTTGGTTCAACGAACGACTCTTTTTGTCCACAGTTGAATCTATATTATTGTATGGCTCAGAGACCTGTACCATTACAAAAGCAATGAAACTGAGACAGAGACTTGATGGTAGCTGCACCAGGATGTTAAGGATAGTACACAACGTTACCTGGAAGGAGAAAATACCAAGCAAGGAACTGTATGCAGGCTTGCCTCCAGTTTCATCGAAAGTATCTGCTCGAAATTTGAAAGTAGCTGGGCACTGTGTAAGACACCCAGATGAAGGGACATCAAAAAGTAATGCTATGCGATCCTTCAGTCGGAAAGAGAAATGTAGAGAGAAAAGCTGTCATATACCTTGAAACGCTGAAAATGGACGCTGGGTTGGCAACTGCAAAGGGGTTGAAGACAGCAATGGAAGATAGGAGCGGATGGAAGCAGCGAGCATCATTGGCACGAGTAACAACTCGGCCAAAGTGAGAAGTTGTCCTTTATAACATAAGCTGCATCTGAAGCAAGCAACTATATTTTTCCCGTTTGACCAACAATGATTTGAGTGACTGTAACTTTGACTCATTCCGCCTGACAATTTGCCTGAGAGCTTTTATTTTGCGTTATAGCATTTTTTTTGGGGGCACTGGTGATGAATAATTTTTTTTAATTTTCTTAGCATTTGGTGGATTTGGTTCGTCTTCATCAGCATCCACCTACTTCGTTTTCGTCCGTTTTGTGGGTAACTTCCTTCTCGGTGCTTTTGGAACGGATAAAATTTGGAAAGGTAACAATACTTGGTGTGACATCTTGTTTAAGCTTTCGTCTCTCAGATGCTGAATCAGCACCATCACTGGGCAAGAAATGATCACTACAGACAGAGCTGTTTGATGTTGGTTTGGAATCAACATGCCTCAATGCAGCAATCCATGTTGGGCATAAATCTCTGTTATGTAATGGAATCGAATGAATTGAAACTGGTGAATCTTTAGAGGCTCGATTTCCGCAACCGTATGCTGAACAAGTCTTAACCATATTTGTCCTAAGATGACTTGGGTCTCAAAGCAATGACTGCATAATACCACTCTAGTTGTTTTTGCGCTATCTTTATCCAGCACGAAAATCAACTAAACATTTTACCATCAAATCTATCAGTATATAACTGTTCCTGGGGTTACGTAGAAAGGTAAAATAAACAAACCTGTGTTAGACAGGAAGGGTTACGTTAGATATGACAAAGTATTGAAGGAAGCTAGCATGTTAATCGGGCTGAACTGAGTGCAAAGGGCTTTGATGTAATGAAATTTTAAAACATTGCTAGTTTAGTCTTAGCATAAGAAATTATCTTAATGAGTTTGTATTACAGAGAAAATGACCATTTTCACAAAAAATAATAGTGTTTATTTTTATTAGTAAAACCGTACTGAATGGATGGGTGGAAGGGGCTACATTTGGAAAATAAAATGATAATGAAATCGCTACATGACTGAAAAATTCAACAACCAAGCGGACATTCTCACAAAAATCAATTGTAAACATATTTATCTTTATAAACTTAACTTTACCTTCGAAACTGTTATCTTTCTCAACATAACAAGATAAAATCAGTACTACGCCATTATATGCAATGGCACCGTTGTAATCTTAACGCAAGAGTGATTTTACCTAACTGGCTTAGTACCAATAGTCCCTTAGATAGTTATCTAGCGCCTTCGGCGATCTATATAATTGGCCATATAGCCCCTTGTCTCGACCTTGAGAGCCTCGACTCGGGTATCTTGATCTCTATCTGACCAGCCATCACTGGTTGTAGGCCCAGTTATACTGATCGATCGTCGTTTTGCGCAGAGTATACTGAAAATGGCATCACCTCCACCATCACAGTCAAAGTCAAGTGACTTAAAGTGCGCCAATGAGGAATTTCACATTCCCAGGTCGCCTAGAAAGCCACCATTTCTGGTACCGAGCCCAGTTCCATGTAGACGAACAAGGACGTCATCACAGTGAGTGCAGTTCTGTAGTCAATTTTGCCTTCTACTATATCTTAGTCGAAGTAAATTAAGCCCGATCAAAAAAAATTTTCAGCTGTTTAATCCAGTGAAATAGTCTGTGTATAATGATGAATGTAAGTTAGTCTCCTTGATTATAGCATTGCCTCTGCATTAGATGCTAATCACAGAAGCAGAGATTCACCCAAACAAACGTGATATACTGTCATAGCGGTAAAAAAATCTAAAATCTTTGATAATGGCATGCCTGTTTATAAGGTTTAGTCAGTAGTCGATCTGGTTGGCACCAAAGTTGCTTCCAACCTTTGTGTATTTGCATTTGATGGCCAAAGACAGAATTGACTGACCTGTCCTTTAATGGCTTCTGATGCTTCACTTATTGGTGTTTTTTTGCCTTAGAATATAAGGCTTTTACAGGGAATCTTATTTTAGTTTATCTAACACTCATGGGTATATGTGACTTTGACCTATTGGCAATGGCCAGTGGGTATGGAAAAGTCACTGTGAGCTAAGCTTGATTGGGCCAAATTTTGCATGTTGCACTATGTCTGTATCTAGTTCAATCAACTTTTCAATATAATTTTGAAGTCAAGGTCAAAGGACTTTTTAGTTGGGCATACCTGAATGCGTGAAGCTTCTTGTTTGTTTGTACTTTATGGAAAGGTCCCGGTTGCCTCTCCAGTGGTGGCATGGAGTGCAAACATTTTGGAACTTGTATTTTGGGACACCAGAATCCACAACTCAATAACAATTATTCATTTTTTTATATTATTAGAAAATCTTAAGAATGAATTCCCTGCTTAATGTGTAAAATCATTCCTTATGATTTCCATGTGAAAGTGAATTTGTTCTGTAGATGTATTGATGCCTCTGAGCACTTGTTTTTTTTAATTTTGTTGATGTGTAACATGAAGACAAGCATATGAAATTCATTTGCCATGACAATACCTTCAATCTTATAATTTTTTCTATTAGATCTCGCATGGCAGCTGACAGTCCTCTACAAAGAGGAATAGTCGCTGAATTCAGCAGGTCACATGGTCATGGATTTATACAGGCAGACAAAAATACAGAGGAAAAGCATATATTTCTTCATATTTCTGAGTAAGATTATTCTACAGTGCTCTACCTCAGAATAATTGTATTCTTAAATAGTAGCATCAAGTTACTATCTTTAAGTTACTGACTTCAGCTGCTCTTTCTCAATGTTTTGAGGCTCTGATCCCACCCTCGATAGGGTCATCAGTGTTGTTCTCCTTCTGCATAATGTAATATCATATTTTAGCTAGATTGATTAACAGGTGCAAAACCTCCCTGTCTATTCCATTCAATTTGCAATATGTATGGAAGAAGTTGCGGGGACGCCTTTTGGCTCTTGAAACATATGCATAGGGCTTAGGGCTGGGGTTACCTTGTGGTACAGTTTTATTGTTATATGATTTTGAGCTCGCTCTAACAAGAATCGATCAAATGAACAGATGTAAACTAGAACTATGACACTCGTAAGCATCTTGGAGGGGAAGTTCTGCGTGTGGAGCAAATTGCACACATAAATAAATTTGCGCGTGCTATCGCACTTGTAAGAAGACTTGAAATGCAAACCAGATATCATTGTTAAAAGGAGCAAGAAAGATAAAAGCCACTCAAATTCGTGCAAGAGTCATGTTGGATCGGCAAGGATAGTTTCTTCATACTTAGCACAAAGCTTACACCAAAGAGGGATGTTCGTTTGTTTATTCAATTAATTTTGATATATCAATCGCTTATTACTTGCTAGAATTATTATAGAAGTCATATATTACTTTGCATAAGCCATAGGTTTTTTTAATCTTCCTTCATATAGAATGATTGGAACAGTTCATTTCGATAAAAGTTTGATAGTTTAGGGAGACAGTCCTCCTCCCATTTGTCATATTTACTCACATGTGAAATTATAATTGTTTCTTTGGTCCATATAAAAAAATGAGCCCATTTTGCCCCAAGAACTGCCATCTCTGCCTGCACTTGGTGCCAATATTCGTGTTCTGGGTTTATCTCACATGCTTCTGTCGAGGAAAGCGTTTTCAAGTCTTTGTCAAAAACTTTCTCTTTTTCCATCATATCTTGAAGGGTTGAATCTCTATACTTCCATGGGCATTCAATTTCTAAGGCATCACATGTTCCACTCCCTAAATTATTGATTATTATGCCATCAGGGCTACATCCTAGATATCCACATGGAATTAGTTGTAATCCTGATGGCATAACAATATTTCCTGTTTTTTCTCTATACAATTCTAGGGCTTCCTCTTCATGCATTTGACCTCGCAATATTGCATCCCTTCTTTCCGTGTTATATTCCCTTTTAACGTCTTTTGAATAAAGGGGCTGGAAATGCATGTCCACTGTCTTCATGTCGTTCAGCTGCTTCAGCACCCAACCAAAATTACTTGCTGTCAATCTGAGCCTTTGATACATCCCCCAGTATTGTTTTAGGAAGTCACTCATCATTTTGGTTCCAGAATGCTTCCCCGCTGCCTTCCCTGGGAGTGCTACCCACCTATTTGGCAAGTTTGTCTTTGAATATCCTTGTTTGTTTGAATATATTGCTGTGGCTTCCATGTGGCTACAGAGCCGATTGCTTCTTACACATTCGCAAAATGCAGAAGCAATCCTGCCACTTCCATCGACGTTCAGGCCAACTTTGTATGACTGATCTCTCATAGACCCCCGTTCCTTCGCAGCTATTTCGAAATCATCGAGTGACGCATCTAGGGCAAATTCAGAGTTGAACTTTACCTCCCCTTTTCTAAAGGCATTCATATCTTCGTTGAAAAATTGCATCAAACCAGCTAAGCTTACTACTTGTTGTGCTGTCGCCATTGCTTGCAAGGACTTTGCTACCACATAACTAAGGACCAAAATCATTAGCCAGTCAACGCTAACTTCCATTTACGTGGCGTATTCCTTCCTGTTAAGGGCCTTGTCGATGAATTGTCTGAGTTCATGTAGGTAGCTTCTTTGATAGCATCGGTCCATCTCTGGCTTGTTCTACCTCTAAGCCCCGTCCCCTCCATCATGACGAGCATGATCTGGCTCTCCATGCCGTTGGCTCTAATCACGTGTCAGAAGTATTGAAGCTTTAGTTTAAAATTAATTCCGTAGAGCGAAGTTGGCCTCCCGACTGCTTCAAGAATGTCGTCATTCCTTCTCCTCGCTGTCCAAGGAACCCGGAGAAGTCTTCGCCAGCACCAGAGTTAGAATGCATCGATTTTCTTTTGATCCGGCTTCTTCACTGTCCAAGTTTCAGCCCCATAAGTGACGATGCAAAAGACCAGCGCTTTCACAAGTTTGATTTTGGTTGTTAGTGTAATGTCGCGATCTTTCCATATCTGATCGAGCTTGGCCATTGCAGTCCTTCCCAGCGTGAGACGCCTGATGATTTCTTGATGGCTTTCACCTTTGCTGGTAATCTGGGATCCTAGGAAGCAGAAACTACCGACAGCTTGAATGGGCTCGGTCATTGAGAGTGAAAGCTGTCATGTCGTTTGTCGGGAACATTTTGGTTTTCTGCAGATGGAGGTGTAATCCTGCGTCCTCACTCGCTTTTACTTTGCTCAGGGAAAGCTCGAGCCGTGAGGTGCGGCTGGCTGTGGTGGATGTATCGTCGGCGTATCTAAGATTGGTGATGAGTCTTCCACCGAGTCTGATTCCATCCATTTCTTCGTCTAGTTCGACATTCCTCATGATTGCTTCTGCGTAAAGATTGAATAGTTCAGGAGAAAGTATACAGCCTTGACGGACTCCTTTCTTTATGCTGAACCAGTCACAGTTGCTATGGTCCGTTCTCACTGTCGCTTCTTGATTGTGATAGAGTTGCTGAAGCCGGAGCACACTATGTTTTGGCGCTCCCATTTCCGAGATTTTTTTTCAATAGAAGACCATGGTCAACACCGTCGATAGCTTTACTGTAGTCTATGAAGGCTGCGCATAATTCTTGATTCCTTTCTCTCGCAGTTTCCATGATCCATCGGATATTGGCGATTTGATCTCTTGTGCCTCAATATTTTCTGAAGCCGGCTTGTTCTTCCGGCAGCTGTGAGTTCGTAAAGGTGCTCATACGTTTTTGAACAATTTTTCGCAGAACTTTTCTGGTATGTGAGATGAGCGCGATGGTTCTGTTATTGCTGAAAATCTGGCTGTCTCCTTTCTTTGGAATAGGTACAAAGACTGATCTTTTCCAGTTGGTTGGCCAGATGTTGCCTTTCCAGACTAGGTTGCACAGAGCAGTGAGCATCTTGATGCCAAAGTATCCGAGATTCTTCCACATCTCGATGGGAATGTCATTGATTCCAGGGGATTTACCATTGGTAATGTCTTTTAGTGCTGCTTTGACCTCTTGTTCTAAGATGATGGGTTCCACCTCATCCGGTTCTTCTATCTGCTGGTTTGAGATGGTATGATCTTTACATTACAGGCTTTCCGTGTACTTTTTCCTTCTTGCCTTTATGTCCTCTGCCTGCATTAGTACTGTTCCGTTTTCTGATTTCACCCCAGAGGTTTTGGGAGTGAACTTTCCAGTAGTAGCTTTGATCTTCTTAAAAAGGTCTCCTGATTTGCCTCTGGTGTTATCTTCTTTAATTTCTTGGCAGACGTTGTTGATGGAGGCCTTTTTGTCTTTCCGGATTTATCGTTGTAGATCGCCGCTGAGTTTTCTGTATCTTCTTTCCCCGTCTTCTGTGTTTTTGAGCGGTTTAGAGTTTCTGCGTTCAGCTGCTATTGCAACGGCTTCATTAGAGATCCACGGGGTTCTCTTTATCTTTCTCCTTTTCGGAATATGCTGATTGGTGGCGTCGTGGAACACTTCTTTGATAGTTGTCCAAGCATTCTCCGGTCCTTGGTTTTCAATATCTAAGCCCTCAAAACGATTGTGAATGTTTGCTGCGAATTCTGGAGGAATGTTTGAAAGATCATATCTTGTAGTTATTGTTGGTTTCTTGACACACTTGAGTCTTAATTTCAATTTGATAATGATAAGTAATTAACAAGCTACATAACGTGATGGTTTGCTATTTACAAAATAGAAAACCATCACGTTATGAAGCTTGTTTATTTACTATTTTTCTTTAGACGTAGTTGTAGATTATATGGTCAATAGTTGGTTTTAATAAGTTTTCATTCCACAAAACTATGTAATCACCAACTTTAAATAATGATTATGAATGAATGAATGAATGAATGAATTTAGTTGCTAAGAGTTCGTTGTCTGTGCCACAGTCGGCTCCCAGTCGGGTGCAGGTTCTCTGACAAGTGCTGCGCCAGCGGTTGTCGATAAGACTATGGTCGATTTGGTTCTTGGTGTCACCTCCCGGTGATGTCCATGTGTAAAGCTTTCTTATGTGCTGGTCAAACATTGGCCGCACAAAAGTTAATAGCTTCATTCTTACTTCCAAGGTGATATTGTGGATTCTTCCATTTCCCACTTTGGCGTTGAAGTCGCCCATGAGAATTTTCATATCTGAGTTAGAAATGTTGTCGAGAGTGTCTTGTAGTTTAGTATAGAATCCCTTGATATCTCTGTCATCCGCGTATATCTGTATGATACTGGTGTTAACGGGCTTTGCTTGTATTCTGATCGTGATGATTCATTTTCATTCATTTTTAGATATTTATACATGGTGGCCCCTCAGAACTAATTTCTGTTTTACAGGGGGCCATGTTAAAAAGCTAATTACAATACTACTTCCATATCAAACTAAATTGATTTAAGATATAATATTAGCTAAAGAAATTCAAAATAGATACTAAGAATAGATTGTTAAGATAAAACTCTCTTTTCTTTTTCTTTTTTTTTAACTAATTTCCGTAAGCATAGCTTTCAGTTTTCTCTGGAATGACCCAAAAGTCCTGGAAGATTTTATTTCACTCAGTAGGGAGTTCCAGACCGATGATCCTCTGTAAGCAAAGCAGTTTTGGCCATTTCTAGATTTTAATCTTGGAAGCCTTAAGCTCAAATTGGAACCACGTAAAGATCTACTTGTTATAGGAGAGACTCTATTAAACTGTTCTGTCAGGTAGAAAGATGCTTCAGAATTTACTGCCTTATACACCACGCTTGCGGATTCTTGCATGATCATATCAGAAATGCTAGGCAATTGTAGTTGTCTTAGCAGGGGACCAACAGACACATCGTATGCACTATTTGTGATAATACGAATGGCTCTATTTTGTAGTTTATCTAGGGTTTTGCGGGTAGTGACCCCACATGTTCCCCAAACAGAGCAGCAATATCTAAAATGAGCAGCAATATCTAAAATGTGGCTCGACTAGCCCCAAATATAACATTTTCAATAAATTGTTTGGCAATACTTTTTTGGCACATTTTATCATCTCAATAGCCCTAGAAACCTTCGAAGAAACAAGGCTGCTATGGTCTTTCCACTTCGTTTCATTATCCAAAATAACTCGCACGTACTTTACAGACGTTTTCTGCTCTGTTTCTTCTCCTGATATGCTGAAATATGCTTGTATAAGCTCCCCACTGTCGCTTTGATGCAGTTTCCTGTTAGTGCCTATTGCCATGGATGTAGTTTTTGCAACATTTAAAGTTAGTTTGTTTCCATGCAGCCATGTTCTTAGGTTTTCTAGTTCAGCATTCATGGACTCCGTTATATCATCTATACTATTGGAAGCATACGCTAAGCTAGCACCATCTACATACATGGTCACTTTTGAGACATGAACTGAAAGTGGCATGTCATAAATAAATAACAGAAACAACAGAGGTCCTAGACAAGACCCCTGTGGTATGCCGCATTTGATATGCGGTTCATTTGAAGATATACCATAAGCTTTACATAGTCGTTGCCTATCGTTGCAGATGATTCCCACGCCGTTGAGTCTCACACTGTCCTGTCCTGAGGAAAAGGATCTGTGCTCGTTGTAGTCAAAGTAGCCGCTTCATGTCCATATCATTTCTCATCAACAATCCTAACCTCACAAAATCTGTCCAACCTCTTTCCCATCGTCGTTTAGTCTGAGATATTTCCATCTTTTACAGATGCTTTCAAGGGCATTGCTCTCAGGAGATCAGGGAGATTATTCCTGTTCCTCTGAGGCGTGTCAGGACCACCAGAAGCTCAACTCACTCACACCCTTGCCAAGTTTCATTGCCTAATCCACAAAATTTATCCCGCAAGTCATCATTCACCCCTAAAACATGCAATTTATGGAACATATTCCCTCCCTCTGGGGTTTTATTGCCCTTGGGAACAAGAGCTGCGCTGGTCAGGGGTTCGTCCACAGGTGGCGGATAGTGGAATGTCCATCAGATATGGTGGTTAGCTTCGAATATACTGAATAAGCAGCCCCAGAACAACAGGGGTATCGCCGAGGGTGAGAGGGGCCAACTGCTGACAAGGTTGGATCATCAGGTTTGAATAAAACCCTCATAAATTGTTGGTACATACCCAACATCAGCAACGAGTACCAATTTTATAACATGTTAAACTTTTTCCATTGCAGTGTTGAGAGTGAATATGAGTTGAAGGAAGGAGACCGAGTAGAGTTTCGAACAATCTTGATGCCACCAAAGCTAGTTGAGAAGCAGGCTGTGGAAGTTAAGATTTTAAAGATGGCCAATTTGAAGCACGAAAAATGGACATCCCTGAATTAAGAAGTACCGCTATGTATCGCTTCAGTTCCCAACGCTCAAAATGTATTCATCGAACGTCGTTTTGTACGTTTCTCACTATTTTCCTTATAAAAGTATTTACACTTTGGAATCATCAGCTATTGATTGTACTTATTATCACTAGTAGCTCATTTGGGAAATCCTCCTGTTTTTCTGTATGCGATGATTTTGCTTTTTAGATTGATCACCTTTCCATATTGATTACTGCGGCATTGCTGCACCTATTCCTCCAGTATCACGAGCCCTCTTCGTCGGGGCTCAGAGGCCTTTGCCATTGTCAATGACCTTTCATAGATAATATCAAGTCCGGCTTCCTGGGACTCCCTTTTTTCGCATTTTTTACTCTGCTTACCCTTGGTCTTAAGGCTTTCCAAATGATCTTTTCTCTTTTGTTACTTCATCGTGAATGCAATACTCCTTGCCATGGATCTTCTTATTCCTTCTTCTTTCGAGCCTGGTAGAAGAATTATAATAATGGGTTTATTTAACAGTGGACCAAACCAGTCAATGATAAAAGCCACTTCTTTAAAGAATGGAAGACAAATATTTGGAGCCAAGATTCAGGAGCTTCGTTCATCTGTTCAAGCAACATTTGCTCCAAAACCATAGAAAAATGAAGTCGTTTTTCTCAAACGCATTAAGAACAAGTCGTTGCCTGCCAGGCTTGGTCTCGCACCTTTTTGGTTTATAGACAAGACATTCGCCTAGAAGCTTCGCTAATCTTCTTTCCCACCGCAGAAAAATAGTTTGGCTCTGCTTCAAGTACTCCATCATCCAAAGCAAATCGTATTACCGTCATGGAGACCCCGTTGACACAGTAACGGAACGTCTTGGATTCGTTACAAAAGTGTTTCGGAAAGACCTCCTGTTTATACATGTCAAGTGGATCCGTAACACTTTTGATACAGTTAACGCGGATGCGGCACTGTGTAAATATATTTGCCGTCACTATTTTGATACTCTACGAGAATGAGGACGTTGTATTATTGTAAGCGAGGTTACCAGCTAGGGCGCCAAAACTAAAGCGTGTAGGCCAAAGCACCACCAGATTTAACATTTGACAGCAGGTTGTCAGAGATACGAGGCCTGAAATTTCTCGGTAGTTTCTTATTTCTTCATATCGGCTTTTTATGGTCTCCCACTCAAGTCCTGCAACCGTTTTAGAAGCCTTGTAGTTGATTTCGACTTGTAGAAGCAGATAAGTTTTTTGCTCTGTCCAAGAGCGTATCTTAGCAGCTTTGTTTACGTTTGACATCGTCTTCAAAGACTTAGTTGCTGCCATCATGCTTCCTCCACTTTACCTCCAAAATAGAAGACTCTCTGCATTGCGTATGCCCAAACTGTGAAGTACTCACCGCTCCGGTACAGTGCAAATGCGAGGGGTAACCCATACGAGTTTGATCCGGCACTGTGTAACGTGACCGAAACGTTGCAAAACTGTGACAGATCGAAGATGCTCCGTTACTATGCAAACGGGCCCTGAATCATTGTTTCCAGTTCTAACCTGAACGACCAAGGGTTTCAATCAAATCATTTCCCCGCGTCAAGGCATTTCACCCAGGATGTTCTCCACAGGAAAAGTTGGACAAACCCTTCTCTAACTCAAAGCCTCTAAATCTGACTCTCGTTCCTTTTGGTCTATAGCCAAAGTTGTCTCCCGAAACTTATGCATTAATATCTCTTTAGATGGATTCGTTTAGTCAGGGTCGAACCGGAGTTATTTTTATTCTCCAGGCAAAAGAAATTTCACTAACTTGTAGCTTGGTTATCTCCTCCAGCTGTGGTTTATGGAAATCCGTTGGTATCCAGCTTTTACTTGGGCTCTTTGTTTCTCCAGCCATGACCAGCAAAAGAAAGGAGGCGATATTGAATAGTTTTTCATTTCTTTAATGCCGCCATATAGATTGCAATTTGTCGCACATTCTTGCAAATGCACTTGTGATTGTGATTTTGCAAACAATATTGCACTATTTCTAAAAACCATCCAAGACTCAACTACGCTACCGTGCAATGAAGAAACAGCTCGTTTCTATCAATGCGGTAAAAAGCTGAATGCAATTGTTTTAGGGGAAAAAGTAAGCTACTCTCTAGAAGTTGCAAAACCGTCGGAGTAGGACTCCAATATCTCGGCTCATAGCTGAATACAACACAGCATGATATAGACATGCGTCATCCCAAGCATGGCCTGCAAATGGAAAAATAAACGCCACTTTGACATCAAATCTGAAGCGAAACAAGAAACACTAGCCCTTCAAGGTAGAAATGAGAAGCATTCCATTAAATAGATCAGAATCCTTAAGTTAAACTGAAGACGTTGCTCGTGGCGAAGGCTTGCTGAGTTGGAAGTAGCAAAAAAGCTTTGGTAACTCCCAAAAGGGAATCACTGTCGACTATACGGTTCATGTTGACAATATGTATCTTAACATACTGGTGCTGTAGCTTCACAAAACTAATAGTGCCGAGCGGAGGAGCTCATTGATATCGCTGTGATTGACAGGTGATATAAAAAATTTGATTGTGGCAGTATCCCTTGATATTACGCTCGTCCTATTAGAAGTTGAAAAACTAATATCATGACTCATCAGAATGACCAGGTACTGTATAATCGCACACAGAAATAACTCGTTGACTTGTTAAGTAGAGTATTTGCCAACAATGGAAGTCTGACAAACTTCACAGCCCAGGATGACGCAAACTGGGAATAGGGAATGCTGAAAATAATATTTCACTGAATTTTGCAAAAGATCGGGGCATACAAAAGTCGCCATTAGCCTAAGAGCATGAATAGCAGCCCTGCCGCCCCTGCCATCAAGAGCGACTCTGGTGCATCCGGGCAAGCTAGAAGCAGATTTCTTTTAGTGAGTTATGTTGGGGAAAGGCCATGGTGGCCTATTCAACGCCTCAACAAAGGAAGAAAAAACAAAGCGAAATGCTAAGAGGAGAGAGAGATCAGATGGCAAGTTGTAAGATTCAGGAAGGCAAGGGGAAGGCAAGACGCTCCATAAGTTGCATGTTATTGGAATAAATGATGATTTGTGCGACAGAGTTCGTAGATTAGGCAGTGAAGCTTGAAAAGGGTGTGAATGAATTGAGCTGCTGGTGGTTCTGACACGCCTCAGAGGAACTGGAATAATCTCCCTGATCTCCTGAGAACAATGCCCGTGAAAGTATTTACTAAAGGTGGAAAGATCTCCAATTAAACGCCGATGGGAAAGAGGTTGGAGAGATTTGGTGAGGCTAGGATTGTTGATGAGATTGGACTTTGGACTGGACATTGTCGAGAAGACAGAGTAGATTTTGGAGCACCACCCCAGACAGAGAAGCAGTACTCTAAAGAAGGACGGATTTGCAACTTGTATATATTTAGACGGTGAGGGGATGAGAAAAGCCCGCGGGCTCTGGCGAGGAAACCGAGCTTTTGAGATGCATGCTTAGCAAAGGAATGGATGTGAGTTTTCCAAGTGAGATTAGATGAGAGAGAAAAACCAAGTTGTGTGACAGAAGCAGAAGTACAGGTTTTTTTTTTTTTTTTTTTAGTGGGTTATGTTGAGGAAAGGCAATGGTGACCTATACAAGGCCCCAACAAAGGAAGAAAGAAGAAAGCGAGCAGCTAAGAGGATAGAGAGATAAGATCAAGTTTATTTACATTAGATTTGAAAGAGGGCAAGTTGTAGGACTCAGGAAAGCAAGAAGGCAAGAAGTTCCATAAGTTGCATGTTCTTGGCATGAATGATGATTTGTGAGATAGAGTTCGTGGATTAGGCAGTGAAACTTGGAAAGGGTGTGAATGAGATGAGCTTCTGGTGGTCCTGACACGCCTCAGAAGAACTTGAATAATATCCCTGATCTCCTGAGAACAATGTCCGTTAAATTATCTGTAAAAGATGGAAAGATCTCCAACTAAACGACGATGGGAAAGAGGTTGGAGAGATTTGGTGAGGTTAGGATTATTGATGAGACGAATGACTTTGGACTGGACTTTGTCGAGAAGACAGAGAGTGGATTTTGGAGCACCACCCCAGACGTGGGAGCAGTACTCTAAAGAAGGACGGATTTGGGACTTGTATATAGATAGAAGGTGATAAGATGAGAATAACCCACGGGCTCTGGCGAGGAAACCGAGCTTTTGAGATGCATGTTTAGCAAGGGAATGGATGTGAATTTTCCAAGTGAGATTAGATGAAAGAGAAAGACCAAGTTGTGTGAAAGAAGCTGAATTGTCCAGTTCATCACCATTCATGAAGACAGCTGGAAAGTTTTGATTACGTTTGCATGAAATGACAGCCTGTTTCGTCTTGCTTTGGTTGAACGAAAGTAGGTTGTCTTTACCGCACTTCTCAATAACTGTCAGAGCATTGGAGAGAAGCGAAGCTGAAATGTTTCTGTGGAGTTGGATATCGGTGGAAGCATGGTCATTTGGATTGAATGAAAATGAGGATCTTAGGAAGGTATCATCAGCAAAGGAGTGAATGCTAGAAGACGTGGAGGTGAGCAGGTCATTGATGAAGAGGATGAAGAGTACAGGGGAGATGACAGAGCCCTGGGGTAAACCAGCATTGACAGAGTAAAGATGGTTATGATGATGAATTCCCAGTCACTAGCACCGTCAGTTTTCGTCAATGATGTTTCGCTCATCATCATAGTTCAGCAGGTTTTGCCGGGATCAGAAATTTGTTCTCCACGCTTCTCTGCCATCGCCTGCTTCGAGGATTTCTTCAATTTCCAATCCTGGCAGGTCTTTACTCAGTTGTCTTATACAAGTCTGTTTATTTCCCTTCCTAAGAGTCTCTGAAGACTGCCACAAGATCAAGTCTTTTACAGGCTGATTCTGTCCGTTGCACCTTATGTAGTGGCCAATGAATTGGAAATTTCGAGTTCTTGTCATAGATGTCACTTGCGGTATGCCTCCGTAGATCTCCGCCAGTGTTTTGTGGTCCTACTATCGTCCTACTATTGTCAGCAGTTTTTGTCCATCTTGGTTAATAACACGATATCATCTGCGAAGTCAAGATCTGTAATGTGAAGTCCTGGGTGTAATCCTTGAGCATCTTGATGTTTCGCTGAGAAGCAATTAAAAGGGCACTTTTTCCCTCCTTGTGATAAGGCCGAAGGGTTGCTGCCCCGCGCCCCCCTCTCCGAGTTCTTTCTTGACTGTACAATTGTTTATTGATTCGTTCAACAATACATTTCGTGTCACTTCTTGATGAGAGGTTACAGGGTTACGAGGCAGGTGAACAATGCTTGCTGGTCTTGGGATCAGTTCTTGAAATATAATTATTTGACGGAAATTGATAAGGAAATGTGATGGCAAAAAACTGCATTTGATTTGAAATTGTGCAAAAATTTTCACTTGCTCAATGGCACAAGGTTGATAAGAATCTCCCAAGTAAGGTCTTATAATGTTAACAGTTTTTGTGTACGTGAATTTCTACTAATCATAGGCTACTATTTTCACAAATGCCAATATGGAACTCAGTCAACTTCTCACAAGTTCCAGCATAATCTTAGAAACACGATAAGCGCAATGTGTCCAATTTCTGATGTTGCTAAGGACGCGGGCAAATTTTTGCTCCATTGCAACTCCTTTGAAGAGCATACAGTAGAGAACCTTGGTTGCATTGAAACTCTACTTCAAGTTCATAACTAATTATTCACTCTTAAGCTGTGACATTCTGTGCCTTCTTTTATATTGTCTTAGTGGTAGTTTTTCATATGTTAAATGTAATGGACTTATGGACTCAAGTACTCCATAAGCTATCCTAGATATATTTTTGGTATTGTAAATCTTATTTGTGGATAAAAAGTTACTATTCTTTTTGCACTTAAAGTTTACATCATTTTTAAGTGATTGAAGTAGTTGCTCCAAGGAGTGCAGAATCTGCCTTTCTACAATTTATATGACTGTGATCATTTAAATTATAGATGTTATTATTTCTGAAGTATTGCCAGCCTTATTCAGAAAAAGAAGAAGAAGAAGAATAATTTCAGTGGTCACGAATGGTGTCATTTTCAGTGGTCAACAATAAATTTCAAATTTAATCACTTTAACGGACCCTGTAGAAGCATTAAAAATGATCCAATCCAAATCAGTACCAAGGTTTGTGCAAAATGAAAGTATAAGGTCAATTACACGGTCACACTCAGACAGTGAATGGAAAGACACATGGAAAACTGCAGCAATGAAAGCAAAAGAAGTTAAAGACCCTTGGGCAAAATATGATATTGCCTCCTGTTATGAGACAGAAAAAGCGTTTCGATTCCGCTATAATGCTCTTGAAAAGAAATGGATCAAAGACAAAATTGAAGTTAAGATGCAAAGGGAGGTAGGCTGTTAAAGTTGGTATTTCATTTGGTAGCAAATCTATAAAAAGGGAGAGAAAGAATACCCATAAATGTAATCCGATGTGTATTTGACTGGTGGAAAGCTTTATCAATGAAATTTTTCCTTTTATTGATTTAGATTTGATCAGTTTTGCTTGTTTATTTTAGTCTTTTGGAAGAGGTGCAATGAGAAAATGTTTTCGTACGTAAGTAAAGATCCTCTCTTGCGGAAATAAAGATAAACTTTTCATGCAAATGTAAATTTACATAAAGGTTAACAATTTGGGACACCTTGATAGGCATTGATTTTTATGTATCTTGGATCATCATCAATAAATGGAAGTGGGTTAGTGGTACTATGGTGTAGTAATTAAGTGTGCTAACGCATAAGACAGGGTTGTGAGTTTGAATCCTACAGGTGTCAGAATGAAAGCATGATTGTCAAGGAAGGGAATGAGAAACCACCTCATAAAATCCACCTACCTAGAAAAAGCTCAGAGCACTACCCTTGGTTACTGCCAAAGTAAAAATTTGGATGTTATGAGGATAAGTCCATACTTTACCACAAATTCTTGATAATGATTCATAATGTTTGAAAAAGTAATTGCTCTGTTTCAGTCCTTAAAGCTTTATGGTTGGTTTGTTGTATAATACAAATTAATTTTTTTATAGCCAAGTCAAATTTGGGATCCCTTGTAATTGACTTTTGTGATAAATACATGTGTTATTTTCAATACTTTGCTACCTTTTGCACATGCCAAAGAAAATAGATTTTGGAACTTCAATGCAAAATTTTATGATGATTTTTTGACATATTTCACAATTAATAGCATACCTTCTTATACGTAGAATCAGTGTTTTTCTTGCCAAATAATGCAATCATATAATTTTAGGCTCTTTTTGATATTACTTGCAAATATCTAACCCCTGATTTAGCTACCTCACCGGTATGAAATAAAATCGTAAGTTAACTGTCGGAGGAATTAGATGCATGGAATCTTCACACTTAATCTTTCAAAGCATTATCAATGTGATCATATCTTCATAATATGTCATTAGGAAAAAATTGTCGAAGTTCAGCCACAGCAAAGATTGGAATAGTGCAGCAAATTATGTTGCAAAAAATTATATTGAGGAAGTTGCAAGAAGAACATATTTTGATGATGTTAAGATCCAAATGGATGCAAAGATATGGGCAGAAGAATACAACAGACAAAACCCACCTAAAAAGGTATTGCCATATTTGATATTGTGAGTCAAGAGCGATATTCCCATTTGGAAACAGCCCTTATCTCATATTAGGACAATCTCTGAATAACTGTCTTGTATCATTAGTAAGATATCATGTCATTTTGTATTGTGCTTCATCATATATAGAAATAGTTCTAGTCCTGTAAATTGTAACTCACAGATCCTATGGCCAGCTAAGGTTTATCAAATGCTCAACTTTCATAGGCACTCTTGCTTTCTTTTATTCTAGGTAAATGAGCTAAATTATGTGCTCCCATTATAAGATGGACTAGAACACAGTTTAATAGGCATCATTACTCAGTATCGTAACTTCTTTTATAGGTACAAAATGTAGAAACTTATTCGAAAGAATGATTAACTGCATGGAAAGCCACTTAATCAAATTTTATATCACTTCAAATATAACCAGAACAATATTGGATAGTAGGTTCAATTTTATCAATTTTTTTTTACTTTTAGGTCGATATATTCCAAGTGTACATTATAGAGTTGATAGAGCGGGAAGGTTCACCGTTGTTTCATTTTGAGCACTTTATTGAAGGATCTTACGTCAAGTATAACTCAAACTCTGGTTTTGTGTTGGCAGAAGTCAACTTTCGTATGACTCCACAAGTGAGTAGATTTGAATGGCCTTTTTGTTGATCGAAATCTATTTTGTAACCTGTTTATGAAGTTTTCTTTTAAACATTAAGAACGTTAAGAATTTATTGTCTTCATTGTGTGAAATATTGAAATGTTTTAGATTTTATGTGATTATGGTTTACCATTGAGTGTTTTGAATTTTGTTACTCGAATGTGCCAGCTTTGTATATGGTTATTTCATACAGGCATTCAGTCACTTTACATTTGAAAGATCTGGCCATCAACTCATTGTTGTTGACATACAAGGGGTTGGTGACCTATACACTGACCCCCAAATTCACACTTCATGTGGTAGTGGATATGGTGACGCAAATCTAGGGACAAAAGGTATGGCATTGTTTTTTGCATCGCACCAGTGCAACAAGATTTGCAAAGATTTGGGCTTGACCCCGTTTGATTTAAGTCCATTGGAAGAACGCCGAATCGACGATATTCTGACTTCATCTGAGCCATCAACAAGACTTCGTAATACTTACTATATTGGTAAAAGGAAAATGTCTGCCATGTTTGATCTAGTGGAAAGATTATCGGACAACTCTGGCTATTCCTCTGACAGTAGTAGTGATATGGAGAGCCCACGTTCACCGTATTTGTCGGATGCTATTTCATATGAAAGCAGCATTGACCAGTTATCATCATCTGATAGCAGTGTCTCCTCGTATCCGGTACGTAGTCAGTTTTATTTTACATCCAGGCTTACCTTTTTGCGGTAGGCAGTTTTCACTGCTTCATCGGCAAAAACCGTTCGAACGCGAATTGACTAAGCTTTTGGCATTTTGTTTCTGCTATGTGCAAGCGTAATTTTCTGTAGTTCGTTGATTATTGTTGAGTTGTCAAGAGATATCTGATGTAAATAGATCAATGCTAGAAGCTTCTATTCTGTAGATGAATATGGTCAAGAACTCTGGAAGAAGAATTTCAATTCTTCTTATTGAGACCTAGTTTCTTATCATGTTGGCTTTTGCTTTAGGAAAACGATGGACCAGTGCTCGATAGTTTTTTCTCAAACTTTGGTCGAAAGAAGTCATCTGTTCCTGCACACAATGTCTTTTACGAAAAGCCATCGAATACTGTGGAGTCGCAACTTCCAGAGCTCATTTCCAGTGATAAAGTTGTCGAAAAAAATGATGTTGATTATGAAAATGTGCAAGAGACTGTTCTTGGTGAAGTATGCAATAATTTTTTCGTTCATCCGTCAGCTTGAATTTGCAAAACTTTAGGAGAAAAGGAAGCGCAGAACTTATTTTGAGCATTCCCCGTAGAAGATGACACGTCAAACCTACAAAACGCTAAGGAATCCCGTATTAGAATATTAATCAATTAACTGGGAAATTAATAATCAAGTCAGGTCAATAAATCAATGCAGTATTGACCAATTCTGAAGAGGTAGATGAGCCTAAAGTGCAACGGTGACGTTTAGTGATGTTCCGGGGTAGTGCCACCATTGTGCGATTTGGTACCTTCAATGACTTGTTATTATTTTTTGAATCGATCTCTTGCCTCTCTGTTTATGTATGATTAATCATTTCTTGGGTTGTCTTGTGTTTGAAATAACACATTTGAAATGGATATTCTAAAAAATAATTATTTATTGTGCAAGTAAATAGTAGGATTGGTACGAAAGGAATGGAAAACAGGATGATGCACTACCTGGGACAGATAATCTTTACTGTCTATACATTTTTCATATGAAATGGTATCTCCCGAACATGCACTACCTGCAAGCTATCTTATTCTGCTGAGCTAGATAAGTTTTCCCTACTTTGCGTTACTGCCATGGCAAGATGAGATGCTTGGTGAGTGTCCTGCAGTGTGAACGTAGTGACCAGGTGGTTACAGACCAACAAGCGGGCCATGTCCTGAACGGTGCTACATTCAAAATGTTTATTTTCAACGTATAGAATATCTATTTTCATCGTGCTCCCTCATAAGGTGCGCCGCTCTGCCGTATACAATACGTAATCAGTTCAGGCTGCGTCGCATCAATCAGCCATATTGGCCACTTTTTCCAGGCTTTCCAATGGTACCAGTTCCACAGGAGTGATGCCAGCTAGATTGTAGAGTGAGTTCATATTGGTTGGTCTTAGATAACCCGTGCGGCATGTTTCGCTTAGCGCAGGATCCAGTTTTCTGGCATGCTTTGACTGGCTTTACACTGGACGAACATATTCTGCCACCGAGGACACCAATCCTAAGGTTCTTAAAGTTGATGCTCATTCTAAGTTTGCTCAGTTTTGGACGATTGCATTTCGTGAGTTTGCTGTGAGGTTTTCGTATGTGACGTTTGTAGGATGGTTCTCTGTCAAGGATTACTCCAAGATGGACTGTGCTCTACGTGATCAAGAGCTGTTCTTTCCCAGATCAATTTGAATTTTCTTTTAAGCTTCGCAGTTATTTCGTTCGCTCGCCTGGGTTTTCAATGAGTTGACTTTGAAGCAGCTGTGTTTGAAATTTGTTTTTAGATCTCTCAGAGCATCTCTTAGAGATTATTTCAAAGCATTTTTCAGAGCATCTCTCAGAGTAATTGTACCATGCACTTTTCTTTTCATTGAGGTTGACAGTGAAGCAGGGATCACCTAGTAAGTAGTTGATTAGTTGGGGGAAATCCCTGTTGGTGAAATTGGAAAGGTTTTGTGGAGATTGTCATTCACTGTATCGAAGGCTGCACTAGGATCGAGAGTAGTTAGAAAAAGGTGACCCTATTGCACGTTTTTGTTTTTCTATCACTACAACCTTTTTTAAAAATTTTAAACCTAATTAAAGCACTTTGTCTAAAACACGAGTTCTGCACTAAAGAAAATCAATTTTGCAGTCTTATACGTCCTTCCACCAAAAAAGAGTTATTTATTTTTTCATTTAGAGTTTAAAATTTACTACAGCATATAAGAGTTACAATGTTTACAAGCAAAGTAAAAAAATTCACATCACATTAAACTCAATATGAATCAATATTATACTCCATTTTCAAAATTAGCAATCAACACCGTATTTAAACTTCTTGATAAAGAAGAAACGGGAAACAAATATGGTGAATCTTGTTATTTCCTTGGAACAAAATCCTATTGATAATAAATATGGTGAAGATGTTATAATAAAAACAAACGCGCCAAAATTTTTGAAGGAAAAGATGACGGAAGACATAGAAAAATATGAATGCATCAAAAGGTAAACTTACAGGAAACAAAAGTTTAAAAGTATTGTATCGAAAATCAGACAGTATTCAATATCAAAATGATGAATATTGTTGGAAATGAAATTTTCAAGTTGTAAATTGAAAAGCACAATGTTTGACTTGCAACACCGTTTCGACGCACCCCCTTTGATCCAAGGCAATGTAAGACTGGGCCTTGTTAACATGGCTTTTCACGTCGTCAATCAGCAGTTAATTACACGTATTTTGTTTTACAAGAACCGTGATTCTAAGAAACATGAGCCTCAGATTGCCTAAATTTCAAAGAAGAGTTAAGAAACATTGATAGGCTGAGCGAAGGAAAAAGGGCATCTTTTTTGAAAAGCATTACAGTAAAAATACATATCCTACATCATTTTATTAACTTGTCAACAGACATGACATAACTGATGACATCGAGGATATTTGTATCACCATCTATTTTTCAAATCTAAACTGAGGTACATGTACTTTTAAGAAATATTTGAGAAACATTGCTGGCTGAAAATATGAAAATATTAAGAAACAGTCAGGCCAGGCTCAACTCAATTGGCATGTTTCTTTTATAATGAAAAACGTGTGTTTGTTAAGAACTTTTGCAATAAGAATTTTAAGATTTACGGGGTACATCTTGTTGCTGAAAGAAAGTTTTATCCTTTTGAGGCTGACTAGACAAATTTTATAACGCATGAGGCATCTGACAACCACCTGGGGTGGTCTGATGGTCTTTAGGAGGTATTAATACTTATTTGAGTAGCGGTAGTAGTACATAGATTAAAAAATTCTTAGGTATGTTTCGGGCTTTTGACATTCAGCAACATGTGACGAAGCCAACTAGGTGGTCTAATAGCGCAGCAACATTGCAAGATCAAACCATTTCAAACATAGAATGCCGAATATCGTATGCCAGTGACCTACCATGTCACATAGTGGAAAGATCAAATAAGCAGCAAAAAGAGTTTTCACGCTCCAGACTCTCTAATTTCCTCATTCAAAATACCAAAGGAGGCTTGGAAAGTGACTCACTGAATTCTACATCAATATCAAAAGCGGCTGGAATTCGACCCAAATAAACTAAACGAGTTCCTTGCAGCAACTGCTGAGCGAACATTAGCAATAAACTAGCCAATGCAATGAGTATGAGGAAGTTTAAAAGCTGTTCGAAATCCTACCTATGTCCACCAGAAGAGGCTTCTTCATTAGACTCCTGCACTGCGACATGGGTTTGAAAGAGCTGTGTGATCTTCAAAAGGACGGTTCAACAGTCCGCTAGATCATATCCGAGTCAAGGCATTCAACCCAACATTCTCTTCTCTATGTGGGCCAATGGGGAAACGCAATGCAATTGAAAAGCATTAGTTTTCTACAGCATGAAAAATTGCACGCATTTCTGCTATCCCCAAAGGGAGTCAAGTCACCTGGGAGCAAGATTCGAGGCCAAATCAATCTTATCACCATTTGAAAAAGTTGCAAGGCTTTATATTATGTTCATTGGGTGTGAGTATAAAGAAGATAATACTAATGAAGTCACAGGCTTATTGTGATACGGCAGAGATGTGTGTTCTGTTCCTTTCTTGTGATGTCATCTAAAGCATTTTTCCCATCGATGCCAGCAATCCTCGCTTGTTTCTTAGCTCGTGGGTGAGCCTATCTTTTCAAGTTGGCCAGTCGTGTACCTCTTTTGCTTTTGGAGTCATTCGTCATCATAACCATTAGAATTGGGTAGTTTACTCTAGCCAGATGTCCGAGCGTTTTTTACCTCCTCCATTTTATCTCACCACTTGCTTTTCCTATGTTTGCGTCGCATTTTACATTTGTTATTGTATCTAAGTAAAATTTTTGATGAGCTCTTCTTAACAATTTTTGTTGAAATCTATAGATTGTATCATTTATCCTTTTTGACTCAACTAATGTATTCCTTACATAACGTTAGTATTTTTATGTTGCTCAAATATTTCCCGTTCCAAATATGATTCAACGTATTCATTGCAAGCTTGCCATCTTTCAAATCTAAGATAAATAAACTTGATATTATCTCTCTATCCTCTTAGCTGCTCGCTTTCTTCTTTCTTCCTTTGTTGGGGCTTTGTATAGGTCACCATCGCCTTTCCTCAACATAACCCACTAAAAAAAAAAAAAATGGCCGAGGTCTCTCTGGGCTTGATGTCCTTTGCTGTGCTCAGAAATGATCCCAATAATTTTTCTTTTTCAAGTGATTTCATATCCTTCAGGGTGGTGATCTATGTCTTGGATCGGTTTAGTATGAACCAAAGACTTCACCAATTGTTGCAATTTCAATTGGCTTTTTTGATGCGAGGTTTGCATCATCGCCATTGATCAATTCCATAGCATCATTTGGGAGGATGTGTCTTGCTTTCCCCATCAAAGTCTCCAAGTAGCTTGTGAAGAGATGCGAAGAGAAAGTGACTCAATGAGTCTCCTTGAGGTATCCCAATCGATGTTCAAAAAGACACCCCCTCTTCGAATCCGTTTCTCCAGCAAGGAACTTGTCATTCTAACTTCTGACTCATCTACAAGTTGTCTTAAAACCGTGATTTGTTTTGTCAAACAATCATCTCAAAAGCTGACGATAGAATGGTGGATATTAGGCTTCTTTTTTCTCCGTCCAGGATGTTCTTTTCCACTGCCATTTTCAGAGCCCGCACTGCGTCAGTCGTGGATCTTCCTTTTCTGCCGGCAGCCTGTGTACTTGGTAGATAATCTTCAACACTAGGCCTGATTCTCTCAAGTAAAATTCTAGCGAGCAACTTTCTTATTGTTGATAAGATGATGACTGGTTTTGTTTTCACACCATTTTTTGGTTTATTGAGCTTTGATACTGAAGTTAGGATACCTGCTTTGTATTTGAGTTGCCATAATTCTTGATTGATTCTTTAATCAAAGACACTGAACGACATCTTGCCCTCTTGCCCAACATTTGAAGTTCTTCAACAGTCACTTGATCAGGTCCTGGTGCTTTGCCACATTTTAGTGAGCTGACGGCAGA
This sequence comes from Pseudorhiza aurosa, assembly GCA_964026355.1. Taxonomy (NCBI): domain Eukaryota; kingdom Metazoa; phylum Cnidaria; class Scyphozoa; order Rhizostomeae; family Lychnorhizidae; genus Pseudorhiza; species Pseudorhiza aurosa. The sequence goes on along the minus strand of OZ032119.1, from coordinate 456,385 downwards.
GTTGCGCTTTTTATATTTGAGCTTTTTCCTGTCAAGGTATGTTGTTTCAACATGCTGAAAGTTTTGCTTTTAATGTTCTATAGCACGAAAGATTAATCTTTTGGCAAATGGCGCCTTTTATTGAAAGATGAATCATAGCCGACAGATAGTGTCAGATAGCTCAATGGTAAGATTCTTGCACATTGATCCTATGGTCAATGGTTCGAGTCCTACCTCAGCTAAACTTTCACTTAGAGTGAGGAGAGTTGCCAGCTCTCTGTAATTGCAAGCGTAAGAATCAGGAGGTGTGGTCACATCGAGAGGAAGGGCCTGGACACTGCTCGTTAAGCAAAAATCTTCTCAGTGTTCAAATTTCTACCTTTGGCATCTATGTACAATCATGTGTATAAAAGAAATTATATATGCATACAGGAACAGATAGTCAGCCATCCGTGCTCTTCATGCAAATGGTGATGAGATGATGTGTTTTTATACGCGGAGATTTAACAATGATGAACATGGCTGACTTTCCTAAGCTAAGGCTTTCGACGCAATCAAATTTCAACCTCCATTAAGAAAATGAGACATTCAGAAATTCTCAAAAAGCTTTCTGAACTGCACGCTCAGCAATGTATCGAAGAGAAAGTATTTCATTCATGTTGGCGATGTGTTATCCGGTTGATTAGAAGTTATATTTGGAGTACCTCAGGGACTCATCCTCGGGCCAGTGTTGCTCAGCATTTAGTGAGTACTGGGCAACAGTGAGTGAGCAACCGGAAGAAGAAGAAAAGATATATTGAAATCAGAATGGCGTCAATAAAAGAAATAATATATTTTAATCTTCTCAAGCAAATCTTCACGGCAATGAACTCAAAAACGTGGCTTTATTTTTTGCAACTGAATGTGAGAGGATATAAACGAGAACTGACAATGAGAGGCAACACAGCTGAAACTATGAATGAAAAGATCCAAACATTCAAAGATAACGCCGCTAAACTCCTTACCTGTGACAATTAGATATAGCTCAAATTGGAACATTGTCTATTTTCAAGAATGAATTTTTAGTTAATCGAGCTGAACAAATTAATTAGCTTTCAAACACATTTCTGTAAATTTGTAAGAACGCAATGTATTTTAGAAAGAGCAGCTTTAACGGGGAAAAGCCAAGTTGTATTGGGTCTGTTAAAAATACGTTATTAATGTAATCATAGTTATCATCGATTTCTTTCTAATTTTAATGTTGGTCAATGAAATCCTTCCAGTTATACCAATAGTCCGTGCCAAATACTGTGGTCGATTTTTATGTAAATCGTGGGTCCATTTCGTTGAAGAAGTCTCATCAAGTCAACAAATTTTTCATCAATCTTTTTACAATCGCGTATTTAATTGCGATCATTTTATAACAATTATGTCAAACAGTGTAAAGATGTATGGAGGCTCCCAATGAATGCAATATATTTTTCTGTAATAAATGTATAATTGCTATTGATATTTCTTGACCAGTGGTGAAACTTGCATACTTATTTCATTTAAATGATTAAAATTTTGTAATTAAAATGAATCATTAAGTTTTCCGCATTTTACATTTCAACGTGTAAATATCATCATATATTCTTTGTAGATTCATTTGGAACTATGTCGCTACAATTTTGCTGGTCGCTTTACAGACAACCAACCTGATACGGATTCTGCACTGTTTCACCTAGAGCAAGCCAGCTCGTGTGATATTGTCGAAGCGAATCGTGAACTTGCTAAAATCTACATGCAATTACCACATGAAATTTTAGCAGAATACACTGTTGAGGTAGCAAATTGTGCTGCTTATTTCTAGTTAAGAAGTTGGTAATTAAGTTCAGGAAACTTAATGCGTGTTTAGCTTAACTCTTGCAAGGTATTTTTCTATTGGGTCAGGTATCAGTTTGTTTTGCTTCTATTTTGTAGGAAACTGAATACAATTATAACAAAGGGATGGCGTTCTTATTGAATGCAGCATTTCAAAACGATAGGGACTGTATGTTACTTGCCGCAAAGGCCTATGACGATGGTCAGAGACTCGGCTCGAGGTAATGTGTATTCTAGCAAAGCACTTATCACAACAATTTTTGAGGTTATGGATCTTTGACCCTAACAGATTTATTGAAAAATGAATGTACTAGATCATTGAATGAAATGAACGGTAAAATGGTACAACGGTTGAATTGCACACCAGTTTTCAGCAGAATTACTTAAATGCACAAGTCTGTTGGTAGTATTCCTCTGATGTGAGGAATGGACCGAAATTAGGAGTTTGCTCATAGCTCAAAAGTGTAAACCTTAGTATGTCAATGTTTACTAATCAATCTTTACTTCGCGTAATGTCTCCTTACATTATGAGATAATAAGTAATTTTTTTATTAACATCCATTTGATAGAGAACGATCTTGGCCAGAAGCATTGTACTGGTACGAAAAATTATTGGAATCGTCAGATTATGCTTTTGGAGATCTCTGTGAATATCCGGCACATAAAATATTCGCACGTATGGCCGAAATGTGCCGGGATGGTTGTTATGGATTAGAGAAAGATTTGAATAGAGCGAATGAGCTGTTTAATAGTGCCGCAGAAGCTGCATTGAACGCCATGAAAGGTAAGCTTGCTAACAAGTATTATGTCCTGGCTGAAGAGGCATTGGAGAACATTGAAGGGTAGGAACTACCAGCTACAGCTTCCATCGACGTACTACACAGAATTATTCAATGTTTGATAAACTCAAATTTTAAAGTAACGAGCATGAGTAGTCTAGGCGGCCGCTAAAATATCGTGTATGGTTCAATGTTGCATATTTTCATTGTTCAGGTATTCCGAAAACGTCCAATTTCTCCAGAAGGTACTCTACCTGATGAGTCTCAATTTTCACGCTTTCTTGCGCTCCAGTTCTTCTCGGTTGAGAAGTGCTGATATATTGCCACTGAAAAATTATCTCTGCTATCGAAGCAAAACTGAGCCAGCTCATTTTGGATATGCCTGCTTGAAAATATCAGTTTGACGTTGATTGATGCAACTGGGAACTGCGTAAAGTTGAAAGTAATCGATACTTCATAGTGCATTTTCGAATAATATTAGTCTATTTTCTTTTTTGTATGTTAATCAAAGTCAGAGCCATCGATACTTTTATACACTTCTTAGCAACTCGACTTTTTCATAACGTTTGAAGATTTCCTGATTCATAGCATTGACATTTCATACCATTAAGAAGTTTCCTTATCAGAGGTTTCCTGTAATAAGGTAGTCAGTAGTGTATTCTATCTCGTTGCACTAAAGTTTGAATTATCGTGTTTAACTTCAATTGCCTTTACTTGTAAGTTTTTTACAAATCTTTCTCCATTTCTGAAGTTTCAATTGACATTTAAGATCTTTTGCCTCGTTTTCCGTTCTTACTTTCTCTGAAGAATCCTCATTTTGCAGTTTTTGTAATTCTTTTCTTAGTTCTTCTGTGCATTCATCGTCACTTTCTTCTATTTCACTATTTTCTTTGTTCAGTTGTTCTTCTGATTCACATTTCTTCTTTGCTCTGATCAGTTGCGAAACTAAACCACACATTTTGTTGCCTTTTCCATTGTAATCTTTATATTTCACCGTACCCTTTATTTTCTTTGAACCCTCGCTAGATTCTTCTCTCATTTTTTTCTTCCCCAGTCTTCCTAAGCACATTATTGCAGCTCTTTTCTTTTTTACTGTATCTGCGAAGCTCAATGTGCCTTTTGGAGGTACCATATTGGTCTGAACTTTATTGTTGATGGCACTTATTACAGTTGATCGCGGAACTTCAACTATTTGGAACTGTTGGTCTAAAATATTCAGTAGAGTATGCACTTAATGTAGTATCATTCAAAGAAGTGCTATTTTCGTGTATTTATTTATCTTATCTTTTCCAACTTTAAACGAAAGCAATCGCAATGGAAATTTAAATTAAATTGATTCGTAAAACATCAATTGAAATGTTTACCTTCATTTAGAAGTCTATTTTTCTCATCATTTCTTTGATTATCTCCTCGTCTGATTTTAAGATTCAATGCTAAATGACTTGCCGCTGATCCTACAGACATTTCCCTCTCCCATTCTGAACAAGCTTCAGCAGCGATGCAATCGTTCAACAACCATTCATGATTCAACACTTCTCTCGTTGTCAACCTTTTGCATGGATCCACTTCCAGCATTTTCCTTATTAAATCCTGTGCAGCTAGAATAAGGCGATTTTCATGCATAATGCTTTAAACCTTGTATAAATCGATTTTTCTATGCAGCATGGGATGTTGCATTTTTTGATAAATGAATATTTTCAGTTTCATTTGATTCTAACCTTCTTTATGACAACTATTTGTATGTAACGTTATGTTCTGTATATATGTGATTATAGACGTAGGATAAGCAAAGAAATGACCCTGAATCTTTTTGGTCGCCTAGAATCCCACAAGTGCTTCCTGAGAATGTGTTGACTTGCAATGTTGATCACTTTGCGGTCGTAACTCAGCGAAGCTTTCGGGTCTCACAGAGTTAATAGGCATACACAACTGGAAAGGCCTTATGAGTCAAAAACTGCTATTTTTGATTCCCAGGCTGCATCAAAGTGCGGCAAACCCCTGTAAAATCCTGTGTAGTTGAGCAGTCTATGACTGTAGTAGGGTGCTGTACATTCAGTACCATACCTACTTCATTAACGCTCAATCAAGCTGCACTGATGAACAATGAATGACGAACCTTTGCAACAAACTATATTTTTATGTATACTTATAGTTGTTTTAAATTTCACCTAATGGAGTGTCTTTGGTGAATTTAAGTTCTTTCATTTGCTTGTTTTTTGAAAGCAGTACCAGGTCTGTTTCGGTATATGGAAGCCTATATGTAAGCATTGCATACAGTATGATACCCATACTCCAAACATCTGCTGCATAGCCATCGTAAGGCTCTCTTCTTAATATTTCTGGACTTGCATAAGCAAAAGAACCGCAGAATGTCTCTACCTTGCTCCCTTTGAAGGAATGACGGGCAAATCCAAAATCTATAGTACAAAGCAATACAAAGAAGCGATAAGCATAATCTAGTGTTATGTAAGATAAATATACCAGCATGTTGATTGCGTTATTAATAAAATGCCCATTGCCACATTACCTGTTACTTTGACGTTTCCCTCTGAGTCCAGAACAAGATTTTCTAATTTAAGGTCACGATGTATTATTCCTTTTTCGTGCGCATGAACAATTGCCGACGCGAATTGCTCAAAATGTTTCCGTATTTCTTCGTCTGTCTCATACTTTTCTTCGTTTATAAAGTCCAGGAGATCACCACCAGAGCATAGCTCCATAACCATGAAGACCCTATCGCTTGATTCAAATATTGCCAGCAGTCTCATCTAATAGAAACGACAAGTAAGCACTAAAAATGCTGCCTTTGCAGGTTGCTTTCAAAATGAATAAGTTTCACTCTATTATACCGTGGTTGTATCTTTCATATTATTAGGCTCTAATACAAGTTCGTACAGAAAAAGTGTACTCACGATATTTGGGTGGTCCAGTTCGCATATTAGCTTAATTTCTCGCTCCAAAAATGTTTCCATGTAGTCCTTTGGGGCTTTTCTTTTGTCCGTAACTTTCACTGCCACTTTCCGTTTTAATTTCTCATCGTACGCTGATATCACTATTGCATATGCTCCTTTTCCTATTATTCCGTCGTAAATTATGCCCTCTTGGGCTAACATTGCAGTAAAAGTTTCTCCTTGTTTCAGCCATTTGTTATTTTTCAATTTCAATGTAAAATCTGCTTCATCTTCCTCCTTCATTGTACTCTTCTACATGCAGCTAAATCTTACGATATCTTAGGTTTCTGGAAAACCTCTCGTCTCCCATTTGTAACTCTGATGGAATATTGGATGAATTGCTTCTCAATTCAGTTTGATCTGAAGCTGCAGATCTGACGTTTAATTTGGATACTATGAATTTATGACGTTACTGTTACTTTGCCAATCTCTTGATTGCTCTTCATAGCCACCGTTAGACTGCTTTACCAAATGGTGATTTTGATAAGGAGAATGTTTGCACCAGAGAAGCTATACTAGCATTTAGCGCTACTGAAAAGGCAATCAAAGTCTCATCATAAGATTGACAGCTTCTAGATCAGGAATGGTTATTTCTAAAGTATCAAGCTCCTTTGCAGAATCGTGGATATCCTGAAGGGTTTACATTTAGGCATTGCCAAGGTGATAGGTGAGTTTTACTAATCGTCCGGGGCAATACCACCACTCTACCTGTTGGCGCCTTCAGTGACAAAAGATGATTCGGTACTTTTTATTGTTTTTGAGCAAATGTTGTGTGAGTGGATGAAAGAAGCTCGTCCTTTTTTTATTTGAAGTTGCTTCCATTCCTTGAAGTAGGGGTTTTTCGTTCACAGCTTTGGCACACTGTGAATTGAACCGCTTAGGGGAATTTTTTTACAAGGCTTGTAAGAAGAAGGAATAGAAAGATCCATGCCAAGAAGGATTGCGTCGGTGATGAAAGAAGCAAGAGAGGAAGGATCATTTGAAAAGCCTGAAGACCAAGGTTAAGAAGAGTAAAAAGTGCGAAGCGTTTTCAATGCCAAGAAGGTTTCCAATTTCTCGCATTAACGTCCACGTTTGAACCTTGGTCAGTAAGAAGATATTGAGGAGTAGCATGGACGAGAAGTCAGCAGTGCCGCAAAAAGCGTCTCTGATAGAAGCTGCGGATTCATCTTTCAATAGGATTGCATGTTTATACTTGGAAAAGACGTCACCGATAAGTAGGATATACTGGTAGCCATGTGCATCCTTCGGCATGTTAGCAATGTCGAGAGATACTAGCTGCATTGGCGCGGAGGGGATAAATATCGGTACCAAGGGGTCTTTGAAGGCGCTGTATCACACTTCGATTTTGGCAGACTTGATAGTTGGCGGGGAACGATTGAATATAACTTAACAAATTAGGCCAGTAAAATCGCTGTCTAAGGAGAGAGTATATCTTGTCCGTACCAAAATGTGCTATGTCACAGTATTCTGCAACTATGGTCTTCCTTAAACTAGATGGTAAAACAGGGCGGCCAGATTTCAGAAGGATATCATTTTCGATGCGAAGTTGTTGCTGCACACGTTTCAACCTACCGCTGTTGAAGGGCTGATTATTAGCAATATTATGCATTGAATTTTTTATCAAGGGGTCTAGTGATTGCTGTAATACTGACACAGTTATCCAGGGTAGGGGATAAGACTGGCGGAGGTTAACATATATTAAATACTTCCTTGCTAAAGAAAGACCTCATGGAACCCCTATCTACGAGGACATGGTCGTTAAGCCCTTCTAAATTACATCAAACAAGTGGTTGGTCGTCAGAAACTGCAAAACAGATCAATGTGGGACTAACTGAGAATACTTGAGGGTGACCTTCATCCCAGCCCACTATTGAGGAACTAGTTGAAATTTAAAGGATTCTTACAATTACTAAAGGAGTCACGGGCACCAGGAGCAGGACTACCTGGTTCCTTGGATTGGCGAGCAGCATCCCAGTGTAAGTGATTGTTGGCGCACTGATTCCTGGTATGGCCCCAGCCAGGACACAGGGAGCAGCGAGCATCAAATGGACAATCCTTCAGGAAGTGGCCAAGCTGATTGCAGTTAAAACACCGTGACCCTAAGGGTCCACGCTGCCCAGACATGCGTCGATTAGGTTGCTGCGATGGCTGAGGTCGCACCTCCATAGCGGCTTGAAGCTTCTGCACATTGGTTGTCAATCCCATCTCTGTCTCCAAATGTAGCGACTTCTGATGGGTTCTTCAGAGAATACATGGACGGTAATAACTTGGCTCTTGCGTGCGAGAATCTCACAAAACACTTACTTAAAGATAAAATTACATACACATCTAAACAATATTCGTCCTAGGGGCCTGCGGAAGTCAGCAGGAACATGACATAATTATTTCACTCATTTATTGGGAGCTTGTTCACCTTTGCAGTGTTCTGCAAAAATTATGAAACTAGCACTAGCGAGATAATGGGGGTTTCAAAAGCCCCCCCACCGGATCCGACGGGCCTTATGTTGAAACAAATTCTCAGGGCTATATGGTGAAAAGTTGCTTCCATTTTTGCCCTACCAACATGAAGGAACACCAGCCTCCACTGATTACCTATGATAATTTCAGTCATCCTTCGTTTTCTACCGGCTTTTTGTATCCTTCTTTCGGCTTGAGTTATTGATCTAGAAGTTATTTGGTCCTAAAATGACCATGTTCCAAAAACCCCATCGTAGAAGCCCTATGTTTGGCGCGACGTTTTTATCGAGAGCCCATTTGAGGAGGTTGGGTTTTCCAGCTATCTGTGGTCCAGTTGCAGATGCGCCTGGAGCCCAGCATTTCCTTTGCATGGCTTGTTGCAAATGTGGTACATGAGTCCCGTGGGAGCTGCTTGTGTAGGCTCCATGCGATTCAGTCGAGCTTCCTTTCGGTCTATGATATGCATTTCCTCCCATGCCGCCGCTCCTTCAAATACCTTCACTCGCAATTTGATGCAATCCAACGCGGTATTCTCAAAGTCAGACAAACTACGATGCCTGGTATAAAATTCTTTGGCGTGTCTTTGAACCACAGGTTAGGTCTACCTCTTTACCGTATGCCATTTGCAAGTTCCCGATGAGAACTTGCCTCGTCAGCCTAAGATCATTCGTGCGGACCGTGTGACCTGCCCAACGCAACTGACGTCTAGTGAGAATGAAGCGCAGATGCTGCTCTGGCGCGAACTTCATCGTTCGTGACACAATAGCTCCACTTGATACCCGTTATAGAATGCAAGCATATTTGATAAAGGGAATTAAGCTGTTTTATTTGGCGGGCGTACAGAGTCCGCGTTTCACAGCTGTAAAGCAACGCAGATGGCAAGATGACGTTATACAGTGTGAGTTTAGTTTCCAGTTGGATGTCGTGACTGTTCCAAACTGAGCTTCTGAGTCTTCCGAAGGCCTAGTTTGCCTTACTGATCCTGTGCTCAATGTCCTTGTCGCAATTGGCATCATTCATGATTATGCTACCGAGATATGTAAAAGCCGGCGAAGTCACGGGTTCGTCACTGTGGATTTTGATCGAGGGGGGAGTGTAAGGTATTCCAGGCGGGGGTTGGTGGAGCACCTCTGTTCTCTTTATACTATTAGTGAGACCGAAGTCCCTTGATGCAGTGGCAAAAGAGTGAACGAGGCCTTGCTTTTTGTGCGAAAACAGGCCACAGTCATCCGCAAAAAGCAGATCGCCAGCACTCCGTCACCGTTGTCCTGCAAGGCTTGTAGCAGCCTTGATCCGAAGAAGAGTACGAACAATATAGGTGCAATAATGCAACCCTGTTTCACTCCAATTGAGACAGAAAACTTCTCGGAGAAGGAGCCATCCACAAACACCTGTGCGAGCATGCCGTAGAAGCTCTAAAAAACCCAAACATACTATAATGCCTTGGAGGAAGCACCTTGTAAAAATCTTTCTTGGTAGATAGTCTTACTCATTCTAAAAATGTAACTAAGCTATAATAATCAAATTTAGCAAAAATTAGTGGCAATTGTGCATTTACATTATCGTATTTAAACACAACTCTCCTTTTTGACAAAATGCTCCTCTGCGTGTCAGAAATCAAACGAATCATTTCTCCGCCCTCAGCTTTGCTTTCTTTCAGATGAAAACAATATGATGGACGGATTTTGTTGGTACCCTTTCAAAGATTGACACACTGCGACCCTCCAATTATTACTTTTTATGAAAATTTAAATGCTTCCTCATCTATTCCCATGTTCTTATTAGCCCCACTTGTCTGTATGCCACTCATATGTGCCGTGGTGTAGTGGTTAGCTGTGTGAACTCGTATTACAGGAGTTCTCAGCTCGATTCCTCCATGTGTCAAAATGAAAACACCATTGTTGAGGAAGGCAACGGGGATCCACCTCATAAAATCAACTTTCTTAAAAAAAACTCAGAGCCTTGTTTCTGGTTTCTGCTATGCTAGAAATCAAGTATGCTACGCAGTTCTTTCAACCACATCAATGATATGCGCAGGAATGTAGGTCAGACTTCGAATTTTTTGCTCTGTGATAATCTTACTGTATTTGACCTTGATATTGAAAATTATCCAGCCATATAAAGTAAACTCCATTGCAAAACGTAATGCCTGTTCTGTGTGCCTAAGTTTGAAGCTGGATGCTAAATATTACCCTGGAAAAAACTATTTGTGAAGGAATGCTGGCGTGACAACAAATGGCCTAAGGAAAGGCCTTCCTCTCAGCGACAAGTTGAAAAGTATGCTTTGCCTCACCAATTTAAGCAAGTGTGCGTGGTACTTGATCCTTCTATCGGGAGACATACAGATGAACCCTGTACCGACGAGGAGAATAAAAGATCCTTGCTCCGTTTGTTCAAAAGTATGCAGAACGGAGGCGATTTTTTGTGACAGCTGCGACTTATGGTATCATACAAAGTGTATTGGCTTGTCAAATATGGAGTATGAAGCATTAGGAAAACCCATTGCTCGATGGGACTGCATCCGTTGCTTGTTTCCAAAAATATTCACAGATCAGAACATTAGCGAAACAATAGATGATACACCATGTGAGGCAGGAAGGCAAGAACATATGTTCCCAAAAATGAAACGCGGCCTTAAGGTAGCCCATCTAAAAGTAAACAGACTATACAATAAGTTTGATTCAGTGAAAGAATTTCTCCAAAATGCCTCTCTCGATGTACTTGGTTTAATGAAACTTGGCTAACTTCAGATATCGATGATAACGAGCTTGAATTGGAGGGTTATTCAATCTTTCATGAGGACAGAGGAACAAAAGGTACATCAGAAGGTGGTGGAGTCATTATTTAAGTAAAAAGTTTTCAAAAAGTTGTACCTCTGCAAAACATACTGGGTGCTGATATTGAGGGAAAATTGATAAGAATCGAAAGACCTCGATGCAAGCCAATGATCATTGGAACTTTTTACAGACCCCCAAGCTTCGACCTTATAAATTTATTGAAGCTTTGAGCAACTCACTTATAAACCTTGATGCAGCCAAAAACGAAAATGGCTAAATGATCAACCGATGGACGTTAAACATCACAAAATCAAAGTTTGTTGTGGTTGGAGGAAAGCAGCATTTAAAGCGTTTCCAAGATCTGACATTGAAAATCGAAGAGGACAAACAAAGTAGCGAATCAAGTTTTAAATATCTTGGTATAATAATCAATGAAAATATGGCATGGGGGGATCACATTGCTTCATTGCAGCAAAAAGTGGCAAAAAGGATGGGTTTGCTAAAAAAAATTGGTCGCCTAATCCCCAGGGCGCAACGTTTAACTTTTAGTAAACACTATGATAATACGATTGTTTAATTATGGAGATACTGTTTGGGGGGACAGAAAGAACAAATGTTTGATGAAGACTCTGCAAGTTCTTCATAACAAATGTGCTAAGCTGATATTGAACATGAAGCCATACGACTCAAGCACAAAAGCCTTAGATTTCACTGCACTGGAAATCTCTGGACTTCAGACGAAAGTTCCATCGATGTGCCACTATTTACAAGTCAAATAGAAATGATATAAGCTACACTATCTATATAATAAAACAGGAAGAGATCGGCACAAAATCCAGACAAGGAACAATGAGCAATGTAAGGAACAATCTACCTAAAGTAAGGACAAATTGGGGGAAGCAAGTGTCATCCTATCTCTTTTTTGATAAATGGAATAAACTGGACACAAATATCAAGTCGGCAGGAAACTTTAATGGTTTTAAACAAAGGTTTTGGGCAATGTGAGCGGATTTTATAACTTTCTTACGATGAACCATTCTTTTTATCTATTTAGATTTGTGCAATTATAACTTTTTAAGTAAATTTCGATACAATTAGTTAAATAGAGGACCCTCATGAAATAAAGCACTTTCGATTGACTGAGGCTTTCTGCTGTTGTAAATATTTCTATTAATGACGCCATAAATTTCCAGGTTAGGCCTTAGAAAGGAAATTAAAGCATTATGAAAGAAAGGGTTCTCAAAATATTGATCATTGGATAAAAAGTACATATGACTCTTCATTATTTATCATCTATTCTTTTGCTTTCCAGAGGGAGGATTCTAACAGTTTATCGTCCTTGGCCATCATTCTCAGATTGCAATACCACGTATAACGTTATGCGGCATTATGTTGTTGTTGCTTCAAAACTGAATATTTCTCACTTCTGGTGACCCTTTAATGTAAAGGAAAACACTCAAAAACATGCAAACGCCAATGCAGGGTGCTTTTATTGTGCCAAGGACCAATGGCATAGCCCGACATTATTATGCTGAATAACTTTTCACTTGACTGCACCTGCAAAGCTCAAAATCCTTGGCAATGAGCAAGGGCTCGGTTCTTTATATCGACAGTGTAAACAGCGATAGTTGTGAAGGTGACTTCACAAGGGTGACCTAATCATGTTGGCGACTTTCAAATTGGCTGTTGTCTGGATGGCGACTGCATTATAACAGCGACTGTTACTATAGCGACTTTACCGTCAACTTCAGAATGAGATACACAGTATTCTCTCTACTGAGCGCCGGGGGCGCTAATTGGAGAGAGGTGCTCATTGGAGGGGGCGCTCATTAAAAGAAAAAAGTCTGCAAATACAAGACAGAGTTTTGAAATGTGAACGGTTATAATTTTTAAAGTTGCTATTTCGTGATTTCATACTTGTATAGTCTAAATGTTCATATCATATCAATGCCTTCCGACTCCCGAACCCTCATTGACTTACATAATTGCTGGAGTGGTATCTTGAAGATCTAAATCCTCAATATCTTATAATGGATTTTTGTGTGGTTTAGGCAGTAGTTGCAGCTGATACTCCAGTACCTTTGCACCTTTTTCGCATGGATTACTCTCTTTTAAGCAGTGAATTTTTTAATCATCACTGCCGTCAGCTGCCAGATTAAGAGTACAAGACTGAAGTGGCTTGCAGATTATTTGGGGGGCGCTCATTGGAGAGAATGCAGTACTCAGAAAGGCGCAGATTTGGTTTCTTTTGCTTGTGATTACGCGTTCGTATCTACGACATTGTGTTTGCCTTGTGAAGAGTGCCAAGCTGTTTGCCTCGTTTCAATTGGGCACGAGCAGACATTCGTCTCAGCGCGCTGCATTCACAACACTTCACAAGATAGTTTTGTTAAGTTGCCGCCTAGTAGAAGGTTATACTATAGTCATAAGAAAGAGATTGTCTGGAAGCAAACAATAGCCTATTGTTTTTGTCGATTGTGAGCGCATTTTAAGGCGGATCTTCACTAGACGATTTTTGTGACGATCGTCGTAAAAATTCGCGACGATGTTTCCCACAAAATTCGCAATGATTTCGTACAGGCGTCTCCACTAGACGATTTTTTTGGCAGTTCTCTCTAAACAACAAACACATTTCGTAATGGCCGCCGTAAACAAAATGTATATTCTCTACTTGATGCTTCGTAGAAGATTACTGCTTTATTATCAGCGTCAAAATATACTTAAACAGAATAACCATGCTATGAAAAAGAAACGTCGATTTTGGGTAAGAAAGCTGTATGAAGAAAGAAGTAGAAAAGGAGAATTTCAGCTTTTGGTAAGAGACTTACGACTGCACGACCACGAGATGTTTTTCAAGTACTCTCGTATGCTCCCAGAAACATATGAAATTTTGCTAAATATAGTGGAGCCCGATATTAAGAAGAAATCAACAAATATGAGAGAGCCCGTCGAACCTGACCAGAGACTAGCAGTCACACTGCGATATTTAGCGACTGGAGATGCTCATTCAACTATTGCTGCCAATTATCGATTGAGTTCCACAACGGTTGGCCGAATAATAGAGGAAACATGCAATTCCATATGGAACAGACTGAAAGATGCCGGCTATATCAAAACACCTTCAGTAGAAGCCTGGAAAATAATTGCCAATGAATTTGAATCTCGTTAGAATTTTCCCAATGCACTTGGTGCAATTGATGGAAAACATATTTTTATGTTTGCTCCTGCTAATCAGTCATCCACATTTTTTAATTACAAAAAAAACCCACAGTATTGTATTGATGGCAGTATGCGGTGCACAGTATAAGTTTACACTGGTTGATATAGGTGATAGTGGACGCCAAAGTGATGGCAGTGTTTATGCTAATAGCAATCTAGGCTACGCCATAGAAAATCAACTATTGAATACACCGTCTGACTGCAAAATTCCAGGATCAAATAAAGTCTTACCATTGGGGATGATGCTTTTGGTCTTAAAAGACATATGATGAAGCCATATCCTTTCTTAAACCTTTCGGAAAGCAAACTAGTTTTCAATTATAGGCTAAGTCGTGCAAGAAGAGTGATTGAAAGCACGTTTGGTATCTGTGCCAGTCGTTTTCGGGTTTTCCATAGGCCAATAATTGCAAAAGTAAAGAATTTTATTGCTATAACGAAAGCGGTTGTTGCCTTGCACAATTTTTTATGACCGTAAAGGAAACTGACAAAAGATCCCATAATTATTGTCCAAATACATTTGTAGACCAGGAAGGACCAAATGGACTTCGCCCTGGTGAATGGAGACAGGACACGCAAAATATGAATGGTATAACGTCCATTCAACGTGTTGGTGTTTTGAGAAATTATGGCGATGAAGCCAAGTGGGTCAGAGAGCAATTCAAAGATTACTTCAGCAACGAAGGTGCAGTTGACTGGCAATGGAATAAATTTCATAGAGCAAGATAATATTTATCTACATGAAATGAAACAATAAGATACGTTTCTAATATCTCAAATTCCAGTATAAGCAAAAATGCGATGACAGCTTGCATTTAAGAAGTGACTATTTTGCAAAGTAGCCTAAAGTATCCCCGATTTTATATTATTTTGCAAAAATGTTTGCTGATTCTCTTCACAACAATTAATTGCTTGCTAATGTATTGAGACAAACCCATTGTGTTATTGCATATTTTCCAGCATTTTCCAAAAGACGAATTTAGAAACTCGAGAAACATTCAGCCTAAAAATGAAAGCAAGATATATACAAAACAAGATACTCATAGATATGTAAATTCCTTTCTTTTAGTAATTTCGAAAATGAGAACATGCAAGTTCTTTATCATCAAAATGTAGTTCATAAAAGCAATAGTCAGCCCATAACTAGTTGAAAAAAGTTCAGAGCACGTTTTTAATTGCGAAAAAGTTTTTAAAATAATGCCCCACAGATACGTTTATTTGGAATGAAGATCGAGCTCCAAAAAGTGCCCACATTTGCCTAATGAACTGATTTTTAACTATCTCACAAAAAAAATGTATTTGATCTTATTCATCACCAAACTCTATGTCGTGTAAGAGTTGCTGAATTTTAATTTTCGTCAATCTTAGTTTTTTTTTGTCAAAATCTTTCAAAACTGGTATCAAACTCAGACAAAATGCAGTTGCTTCCTCCTGTTCAGCCTCCCTGTTGCCTTCAACCAATCTCACCATCCTTTCGTCTATTTCCTGCATATGTTGGAGATAAGGGCCAGGGGAAATTTTCTCGGGGATGTTTTTTCTTTTAAGCTGTTTTGGGGGTTTTTCTTGAAGCAGGGGCTTTTCGTACGTGGCTGGTAATAACGCAGAATTGGAAGAAGCCCGAGCTACTGCAAAAGACGGTGTAGCATGAATTGAATTAGGTGGGGAGGGACATTCCAACCGATCGTCGGAAATGCTAGATTCCGACATTTGGCTGTATGTAGGCGAAATGTCGAAATTGCTATGCGTTGGCAAATTTGAAGCTTCATCATGAAGAAAACGCATGCCTTCAAAATATTTGCAAACAGGTAGGCATGCTGCAGCGGCTCCTGATCTTGTCATCGTTCGTCTTTTGTCGAGACATTTTTTTAGTGAATCTTTCAAATTTTTGAAAGTTTTCTGCAGGAACGGAACTAAAAAATAAAAACAGAAAACTAGTCATGTTTCGTTCATGTCTCGTCAGTTCAGTTTATCAGTTAGGATTAACAAGGTAGTAAGTTATTACGTAGTTTGGCAGATTAATATAATATATTCTATTCATCGGGGTGAGCATATTAGTAGCATTGTTGCTGTGGTATTGTCAGCAGAGTCATCAATCATGCGATTGAATAGTTTCCACATATAACCCTGTTAGGCCAGACATACTTGGTTGGGGAAAAAAGGCGAGCTAACTTTCTCAAAATCTTTCCAACTATTTGTTAATTTTGAACAAAGTGAAAAGGATAGCTTTCAAGTTTACTAGTTGACATACCTTCTTGATTAAAGAGCGATGGCAATGTGCTCCATACATTGACTTTCATAAATCTGTCTTTGTAGTTGGGTTCACTTGTATCCCACAAACATTTAAATTCTCGCAAGGCTTGAAGGAATGTTTCCTTGTCAAAAGCCTGTCCTTCCAGACCACTTTGAAGGTCCTGAGATTCACCTTTTTCTTCAGAAGCAGCTCTGGCAGCAAGAAATTGAGTAAATGCTATCGGCACGTCACTGCTACCTTCATTACTAGCGGCCATTGCTGAACTGATGAAATCGCTGCTTCCGTTATTTCTGAAATCTGATTGGCTATTGTTTTGACAATCGTCAAGCGCACGGCGAAAAGTTAAAACCGTTCTAACTTTTCGTCAGGATCAAAATCGTCAGAAGTTTCGTCTGAAAAGTTTATTTTTTGCCACTGCGCATGTGTCGTCGCGAATTCTCACGACGATTGTCACAAAAATCGTCTAGTGGAGATCCGCCGTTAGGTTGAATGCGCAACATCAACAACCCGAAGGTGCACAGATGCAACTAAGGATGGCTGCCAACGCACAGGAATCCTTGGCAGTAGATGAATTGGAAGAAATTGCGTGTTTGATTAAAGACGGGTTATTGGAAGACGACGATCAATTGAATGAAAAGATTCAAGAAATTGTGAGAGAAGTTGATTTTGACGAAACTTATCATGCTGGTTTCAAATGCAGCGACTGTGGAAAGATGTGCAAGTCACGCCGCGGACTCACAAGGCACTCGAGATCGAAACACGGCGATACTTCTTCCTCAGGTCTAACAGTGTCTCCCTTAACTACTTCAAAAAATTCTTTGTCTTCTTCCTCTTCATCTTCTTCAACTGGTAACTTTATTCATCCATCGTCTTCTTCCTCATCTTCATTTGGTAGCTTTATTCATCAGAAGTTTCATCCCCTTCAACTGAAAGCAATCGTTTTAAAATGCACCGAAAAGATCTCTAAGGATGAATGTTTTCCGTTACGTTTACGAGAAAATTTCTTTAATGGGTCCTTTATTGTTACAATTGACGATGCTGCATCATTGAAACGTTGCGGATGGTTATAGTGGGGATGCTGAGAAGTTTTATTCTAATTATTTTCTTTATTTGTTGTCAATGTTCTTCCACTGAAGTTTGAGGACCCCGTCGTAACAAATACGCTTATGTCTGAATTAGCTAACATGTTGCTAAACCACCTGTCTGGTGTTGATGCTGTAAACTTTGGCACTAAAGAGCCTACCAAGTCTTTTTTCTGAGAAGGAGGAGAAAAGCTTGCAGTATCTCTCGGGTTTTATTTTACACAAGCTTTATTCAAAATTTCGTTATTCAATGAATAGAAGCACACATCAACAATTTATTTCCATTCTTCAGGCCTGCAAAATAGAACATGTTACCCAAACTCTCATCAATGCACGTGACCGGGGTGGTCTATGGAGAGTTCATAAGTTGAAAAAGTCTTCTTACAAGCAGAGCTTATATTTCATGCAAGAACCGCTGCCTTTACCACAGTCATTTCCTGTCAAGATTTAGGGAATTTCTAAGAGAACCATATGTCCTTTCCAATTATGAGGATATATGCTTAGATTCCAACCTTAAGTTAGACAAAGAAGTCAACATGGATCTCTTAGAGCATGTAGTCTCATTATATATTCGGGTGATAACTTTTTCCTTTGCGAAAGATGTAAGGGAGAAACATAAACTTGCCAAAAAGCAAGTAAAAAAGCGGTCCCTACGAACTGAATAAAGAAAGGCCAGTTCGAGGGAAGATAAGGGTAATTGATTGAAATTTAAGATATCTCAAGATTTACAATGTCAGGTCAGGTCCAACCAGGTGAATCTAGAATCATCAATGTCAGAGTATGGTTTCAAAAAGGGCTTTCTCTTAAAAACATGCTCCGTAAGTAGTTAAGAAAGGAGAGTTCAGCCCCACTTTTTTGTGAGGGGCAAATCTTTGCCGCTAAAATATATCGGTAAACCAAAACTTTTCACACACATTTATTTATTTTTCATTTAGAGTTTTAAATTTACTACTGTATATATGAGTTACAAAGTTTACTAGCAGAGTAAAAACAACAAGTCACACAACAAACTCAAAGATGCAAAATATGGATGATTATTCTTTTGTAGCAGAAGGAGCAATTATAAATGTACGAAACAAAGACAACCGATGCTTTGAATATGCAATTTTATCTGCACAACATCATAAAAAAATAAAGACTAAGCCTGAAAAACCATCAAAATATAAAAAATATTTAAATAAGCTTGACTTTACTGGTATTGAATTTCCAGTTTCATTGAATGATATTGATAAATTTGAAAAAAATAACCCAGGAATAAGAGTCAATGTATATGGTTATGATGATGAAGTATATACATTAAGAATAAATGAAGAAGACCCCCAAAACGCAATTGATTTGTTACTTATTACAAACGAGGAAAATCAAAATCAATATCATTATTGTTGGATAAAAAACTTTCAAAAACTAATGGAAATCGCAGAAGATTATGGTAATACTTATCTTTGTTGCTATTGTTATAAGTAGTTTACCACTTTTGCAAAACATAGTTATCATAAAAAAAATTGCATTAAAAAGCAAAAATTATAAAAAAAATCAAAACAGTAGATATGCAATATAATTTATTTTTTCATTTAGAGTTTTAAATTTACTACTATATATAAGAGTTACAAAAACCCCAGTTCAAAGAGATGACTGAAACTAATCAAAGATGTAGTTGGCTTATGTTAGGCCAAGAAGTAACTTGTTGCAGATTAGCAAAACGTGAAGGATATTGTGTTTATCATGCAAAACAAAAAGTAAAATCCTTTCCTTGTATAACCTGTGGTAAAGGAACAAGATCAAAATATAGAACATGTTATAAAAAAGGTTGTGCTTATGAAAAACTAAGACATATAAATAAAATGGTAAAGAAAAATAAAGAAAGAGATGATTACACAATAACCAAACATTATAAAAAGAAATTACACGTAGAATTGCTAAATAAAGTAGAAACTTTATATTAAATTAATAATCCAAATTTTTTTTTCACTAATATTTATATATACAAATTAATTATTTTGTATTAGACTTTTAATATAATGTATTATATAAGGTGTGTAAAAACCTAGACTATAACACAACATGTCTTAACTAAAATTAGTACAAATAGAAACTGCATTGAATAATGTATTTAAAACTTTTGAAGTCAACGGATTAGAAAATGTTGATTTAAATGCATATCTAGATATGACTGCTTTACTTATAGAAAAACAATTAAAAGAAGAGTTAAAGAAAGAAAAATCTTTAAAAATTCAAACAGCAGTAATAGTTAACTTGGCAAGAAGATCAGACGATAAAATTGTTTCTGTAAAACCATACTTTCGCTCTGGTGTGCAATACATTAACAGTTCAACAAACATATCTGAAACCTTTGAAACTATGAAACAAAAGATAATTGAATCATTTGAAACATTCACAAGTGGTGGTAGCGGATGGATATTTCAAAATATTGATCGTTTGCTTCTTAATGTTGATAAAAACGTGCCATTAAATGGTAGTAGCTATATTGATTTACCAAAAGAGATTAAAGCTAAAAAAGCTGTAATAAACGTACAAAACAAAGACAACAGATGCTTTGAATACGCAATTTTATATGCGCAACATAATAAAGAAATAGACCAAAAACATGCTAGCAGGCCATCAAAATATAAAGAACACTTACACAAACTTAATTTTACTGGTATTGAGTTTCCTGTTTCATTGAAAGACATTGATAAGTTTGAAAAACAAAACCCTGAAATTAGAGTTAATGTATTTGGATATGATAAAAGTGTTCACATCTTGAGAACTAATAAAACAGATCCACAAAACGCAATTGATTTGTTACTTATTACTAACGGTGAAGAAAAACAACATTATTGTTGGATAAAAAGCTTTTCAAGGTTACTCTCCGCTCAAGTCTCGAAGCATAATGGTGCTATTTATTTCTGCAAAAGATGTTTGAATCATTTTTCAAAACCAGAAAAGTTAAATGATCATATTGATATTTGTAAAGAAAAATCTGCTTGCAAAATTGAAGTACCAAAACCCGGTGAAATCATTGAATTTAAAAATCACAAAAAATCTTTAAGAGTTCCATTTGTAATTTACGCTGACTTTGAAGCAGTTACAGAAAAAATAGACTCCGCTACACCTAATCCAGAAAATTCTTTTACTGAAAAATATCAAAAACATACTCCATCAGGATTTTGTTATTATGTCAAAAAAGATGATGAAAAAAACTATGCTGAACCAGTTGTTTATAGAGGTGAAGATTGTGTTGAAAAATTTTGCACAATGATTGAAGAAGAAGTAAAAGAAATAGGTGCAATCTATAAAGATATAATTCCTCTTAAAATGACAGCAGAAGATAATGAAAAATTTTATTCAGCAACAGATTGTCATATTTGTAATAAAAAGCTGTATAATGACAAAACAATTCCGTTTAACAAAGAACCAATTCATCAATCTTGTTTGCCTGCCAAATATAAAGGTACCTCAGAATTTAAATTAAGCAGTGTAATGGAAAAGGTGATTGGCGCAACTACTTTAAAAAATCAAAATGTGCAATTTGTGATAAACCTCTTTCAGGTGAAACAGTTAAAGATCACGACCATTTAACAGGCAAGTTTAGAGGTGCTGCACACAACCAATGTAATTTACAATATCAGTTACCAAAATTTGTTCCAGTAATATTTCACAACTTGTCTGGATACGATTCTCATTTGTTTATAAAACAACTTGGCAAATCACATGGTAGTATTAACTGCATACCCAACAATGATGAAAAATATATAAGCTTTAGCAAATCATTAGCAGTTGATGATAAAAAATTTGAGATTAGATTTATTGATAGTTTTAAATTTATGGCTTCATCACTTGATGCTTTGTGCAAAAATCTTTCTCGTGAACAATTTAGGGAAATGAATAAAGTTTTCAAAAGTGACACAGATTTATTGATCAGAAAAGGAGTTTACCCATATGATTATATGGACAACTTTGATAAATTTAATGAAACCAAGTTGCCTCCTATAAATGAGTTTTATTCAAAACTTTATGATTCTAACGTGGACAAAAAAGATTATGCTCACGCTCAAAAGGTTTGGTCTCACTTTGACTTTAAAAATATGGGTGAATACCATGACTTGTACTTGAAAACAGATGTGGTTTTGTTGGCTGATATATTTGAAAATTTTAGAGATGTTTGCTTGAAAAACTACAAGTTAGATCCAGCTTGGTATTATACATCACCAGGTTTTATTTGGGATGCTTCGCTAAAGAAAACTGAAATAAAGCTAGATTTGTTGAGTGATATAAATAAGATTTTGTTTGTTGAATCTGGAATAAGAGGAGGAGTTAGTATGATTTCAAACAGATATGGAAAAGCTAACAACAAATATATGGAAAAATATAATCCTATCGAAGAATCAAAGTTTATAACATATTTGGATGCAAACAACTTGTATGGTTGGGGTATGAGTCAAAAGTTACCACATAAAAACTTTAGATGGCTAGATGAAGCAAAGTTAGTTGATTTTGACCCTACTTTGATAAACACAGAAGATGAAGCTGGTTATATTTTACAAGTGGATTTGGAATATCCAAAAGAGTTGCATGATGCACATACCAATTATCCTCTTGCTCCTGAATCTTTGCTTATTAATAAAATTTATAAATTAACACCAAACTTGAAAAACAAAAGAAAATACATTTTACATTTGAAAAATCTTCAACTTTATTTAAACCTTGGGTTAAAACTTACCAAAATTCATAAAGTACTTGCATTTGATCAAAAAGATTGGATGAGACTTTATATTACATTAAACACTGACCTTAGAACTGCAAGCAAAAATGATTTTGAAAAGGATTTCTTCAAGTTAATGAACAACTCAGTATTTGGAAAGACTATGGAAAACATAAGAAACCGAGTTGATATAAGACTTGTCAATGAAGAAAAACAAGCCAAAAAGTTGGTATCAAAGCCAACGTTTGAGAGAAGAGAAATATTTTGTGCTGACTTGGCAGCAGTTCACATGAAGCGAACAAAAATAATGTTTGACAAACCGATTTATGTAGGATTTTGTATTTTGGATTTAAGCAAAACACTTATGTATGATTTTCATTACAACTATATTGTAAAAAAGTATGGGCCAAAACAAAAGTTGTTATTTACAGATACTGACTCTTTGGCTTATGAAATAAAGACTGACGACTTTTATCAAGATATCAACGAAGATGTATCAGAAAAATTTGATACAAGCAACTATGCAAAAAATCATCCTTCTGGAATTAAAACTGGGTACAACAAAAAAGTAATTGGCATGATGAAAGATGAATGTGGTGGTAAACAGATAACAGAATTTGTAGGACTAAGAGCAAAGATGTATTCTTACAAAGTTGATAAAATAGAAGAGAAAAAAGCAAAAGGTGTAAAAAAGAATGTTATCAAAAAAGATATAAGCTTTGACGATTACTATAAATGTTTGACAAGAGAAAAAAATCCAGTTTATAGAAAAATGAATTTAATCAGAAGTCATAATCATGAGATTTATTCTGAAACTATAAATAAAATAGCGTTGTCTGCAGATGATGATAAAAGAAATGTTGGAGAAGATGGTATTTCAACGCTAGCTTATGGACATTACAAGTTAAAGTTAGATCAAAAGTAAATGAATAAAGAAAAAAAATATTTTTTTTTTTAAATGTTTTTAACATCATTTAGTGGAATCCAACTATTAAATTCTTTAGGATAACCCTTCCATGATACTAGCGCTAATTTTTTCTTATAATCTTTCTTCATTACTTTATCAATTCTATAAAAATCTTGATCAGTTTTTTGTAACTCATTTTCATAAAAACTTCCTTTAATAATTTCATTGTTATAGTCTTTTATTATATATGTAGTAGGATTGGTATGTTGTATTCCTACTATAACAAAAACTTCTTCACTCCAGTTTGGTGTATAACCTTTATCAAACAAAGCTCTTTTGTATTTACTAATCCTTACTCTGTCTCCCACCTTGAACTTAGATTTATAGATGGTTTTATCATCGATTGAATATACATCATTTTGAATAACTTTTTCATTATATTTCATGCTAGCTTCTGTTGGAGTCATTTTTATTGTAGAGTGTTTGTGGTTGTTATATTCGTTAATTAAATCTGGTAATACATCGACATATTTTTATGTATTATTAGCAGTAAAATATTTATACATTTTATTTTTCAAAGTACGATTAAATCTTTCAATAACAACGGCCTTACCTTCATTAAATGTACTATATATTTTAATTTCATTCTCAACTAGCCATTTTTTAAATACGTTGTTATAAAATTCAGATCCATTATCAACCCATAATTTGTTGGGTTTCCCCTTGCTAGTTTTAACAATAGATTGAAATGTATTGGTAATTGTTTTACCTGTTTTATCTTTTATAGGAACACTCCATACAAATTTTGAAAATACATCAATAACATTTAAAATATACCTAAATCCATGGTTGTAGCTTTTAAGTTGTTGCATATCAACCAAGTCAGCACTCCAAGTATCGTCAATATTACCAACAATAACTTTTCTCTTTTTAAACTTTCTTATAATTGGTTTGTGTAACTTATCTGTTAACTGTTCATTGCAATTTTTTGAACTTTTTTTAAAACACCTAACCCAAGTTTTTGTTTGGTGTTGATAACTTTTCTAGCTAGCATACCCATTTTTGGAAGGGATCCATAAGGTATCTTATCCAATTCAGAAACCATCTTTCGGTCGCATTCGTTTTTATCAACACCTCTTGAGTAACATACATCATGATGTGCTGAAATTTCATCAACTTTGTTATAAGGAGGAACCATCCATCTAGTAATTTCACCAGTTTCTGGGTCGTATTCTAATTGTTTATCTAGTGGATTAAACGGCCCCATGTATTTATAATTAGTAGGGGTCCAACCAGCTTTTGGCTTTGGTAGCTTGCCGATCAAAGAATGAATATCTAACTTTCCACCAGCTTTACTTTTGGTAAAACAATTTTTTTGCGTACCACACACCCCGCAGCTACCTTTTACTATAGATTTGTTATTTTTTGTTGTTGTATGTCTTATATTTAAAGACGGAGTTTTTCTTTTGCATTTGACACAATAAATTTCCATGACTAAAGTCTTTTTGTTGTCTATACCTATACTTATTTTAATTTCTTGGTTTTGTTTAAATTAAATAATTTCATCAAAGTTTTTAAACAACTCTTTTTTGTTTTGATTTATAAATAGAAAATCATGTTTATCAAGACCCTCAAATTTACATTTGTCAAATCTACATTCTTTTGAAATTCTTGCTTTTTCACCATCTGTTGGAGGATCGTAAACAATAACTTTGGAGCAATTTGTTCTTATGTCTTTTGGCACCGTAAAATACGATTGACTCAAATAAACTGGACAAATTTTGTGATGTCTACCATCAGTAAAATGGTTTGCAATCTTTGCTTGAACCTTTTTATCGGCATTCATCAAATCATCAAATACGACAAGCTTTACACAATCATCAGATCCATATTCATCTGTATTTAAGATATCGTCTTGTCCACACAACAACAAGACTTGATGACCTACTAACTGTGAAACTTGAGCAAATTTATTTTTTAGCGAGACCAACTTGTCTTGATCTTTATTTGGAGTATATATGATAATCTGATCATAATAACACAAAGGTTTTTTAATAATGTGCATTAAAGTATTTGTTTTTCCACAACCAGAACTTCCACAAACAAGCATTCTAAAATCAGCGCCCAACAATGATTTATGCTTTGTTTTGTCAACAACTAGCTCACTATCATAATTTGGAATCTTCATTTTGTTTTACTCTTTAAACTCTATATAGGTTACAAAATTTATAATTTTAAATTATAAAATATTAAAAAGTGTTTCAATAAGTTAAGTACTATATAGAGTTTAAAAAAGGGTGTCAAAATTTAGGGTAGATAAGTAACTTACAGTACGTTAAGTCTAAAGATAAATACTATATAGTTACTTAAATAAGGGAGTCAAAATTTGTAGCAGATAAGTAACTTACAGTACGTTAAGTCCAAAGATAAGTAACTTACAGTTAGTTAAATATTTTTATATTTTGAATTTAAAAAAACTATATAAGTATATGAAAGTATATGAAAAATCGAAAAGTATGGATTTAAACAAATTGAAAAGTATAATTAAAAAAGAAGCTGCAACAACTAATATTGTTGACCAAGTTAAAGATGATGTAAGGGTTTTTAAAAATCTGCAACTTGGGGTTATGGAAGAAAGAGAAAAAGTTGCTGCTCCAATTACAAGAGAACTTGGTAAAGTTGGTAAACAAATAACTGATATAGATAAAAGACAAGACGAAATGTTAGGTCAGTTAAGAGAAAACCAAAACGCAATGATACAGTATTTACCACAGCTTGCAATTGAGTCACCAGAGTCACCACCAGCGCTTGAGACACCAAAGCGACCAACACAACCAAAGCAACCAATAACACTTAATTTTGATAAAAGATTTGATCAAGAATTTCTAAGAACTTATGGTTTACCGAGTGCTAATGAATTTCCAAATGTAGCAAAAGATGAATTGGAAATGATAAACCAAAAAGTAACAACTGCACAAAAATCTGTTGGTGGACGTAAAAGTGCAGCTAAAAGTGTTGAGAAAAGGAACAAACTTGATGAAGATTTAGCTACATTAAAGAAATATAAAAAAATATTAGACTCAACAATGTCTACAGACTTATCAGAAATAATTGGAAATGGGATAAACCAACAAAGAAAAAGAAATGCTTACAAGTTGTCAAAAGGTGGATCCTTTGGCCATGTATATATTGATCCTGCTAAACTCAGAATGAATAGACTTAGTGTTAAAGACAAGGCTGGAAACAGTTTGATAGATAATGTTGTTGACAACTCTCTTATAGATTTATTAACAAAAAGGTACAACCCAAAAGTTGAGTACACACCAGAAGCAAAAGATATTTTCAAAGATTTGACTCGCTTTTCTGGTTTTAAAAAAAGTAAAAGATCAGGCAAACAAAAGTTATTAGGTGGATCCACTGTTACTTTAGTGCCAGACACCCCAAAAGATATTTTAGCACGGTTGACTCTTTTATTAGGTACACGACGTGCTGGTAACAATAGTTTAGATATAAGAAATGAAATAGTTCAACTAATTGATATTGCTTATAGTAAAAAAATAATAACAGACGAAGAAAAAGGAAGGTTAACAACAATAAATAATTTAAATTAAATTAATTTCAAAAAAATAAAAAATATATACAATATACATAAAACATTGTGAAAAAATTAAAGAGATAGAAAGACCGTTTGTTTTCAGTTCAACTGATGGAATCGCTGGATCAAAACCAGGTGATTTTACAATAAAACATATTCCAAATCTTATTTTGGATAAAAATAAAGAACATTATATTGCGCTTGATAAATTTAATGGTCATTATTCGTGGTATAACATCAATTCAACTTGAAATAATAATAAAATTAGCTATTCTCATGACTCAGGAAAAACTAGCACTGTAATTACTTTTCCAGATGGAATTTATGATTATGATGATTTAAATAGTTATATAAAAGGTTCTTTGATAGCAAATGGTCATACTGTAGATGGAAAAACTCCTGGTATCAAATTAACTTTTAGTACTTCTAGATTTAGGGTATATTTGCTGCTTTCAACAGGATATAGTTTTGATCTTAGAGGTACAAATAGAAACTTTAATGATATTATTGGGTTTTCAAAAATTAATATAACCACATCCCAGTTTGGTCAACGCTTGCCCAACATTACAAATTCTGTTGATAATATAAAAATTAAAACATCGCTTACAAATGATTCTTTGGACGGTGGAGTATCAACTGATGTTTTATATTCGTTTGACACGTCAGATATTTCACGTGCTTTTCCTTTTAAAATAGAACCAAGAAGAAGATTATATAATAAATTAAATACAAATATTATATCTTCTGTAAGGATATACATGACGGATGCAATAAATAGACCAATCGATTTCAACGAAGTACCAGTTAGTTTGACAGTTGTAATAAAATCAGTAGACAAATACCAATTAATCGAACAAAAAAGTGTAATTATAATAGAATAAAATATGTTACCCCACAAAATCAACAAGATGGTGAAGGCTTGTTTGACATATTTAAGTCAACAGGTAAAAAAGTTACATCACTTGCAACTTCCAAGTTTTCCAAAGAAGTTGCCAAAAAAGCTGCTACAGCAGGTGTTGAAAAGTTTGCAGTGTCTGGTGCAGAAGCTCTTGGTAAAAGTGCTGCGGACAAAGTTGTAAATAAACTATCTGCTACGCCAAGTATTGTCAAAGAAAACAAGCCAACCCCAAATAGTGGTGCTAAAATTGTAGACAGTTTGAAAAAAGTAGACTCTTTACCTTTACCTGTCAAAGCGTCAGAAATTGATGCCTTAAAACAACAGTTGAGTCAATTTATGTAAAAAAATAAAAAAAAACAATTTTTTTGATTAATTATTATTTTTTTAAAATATTTTTATTTTAAACACTATTTATATATATGCTATACAAAACAAAACGAACAAAGTTAAAAGTCAAAAGTAATGGAATACAGACAAGGTGATTTTTTAGAATGGTATGAAGAGGTTGTATACGACCTTCAAAATCCAATTAAGTTGCCAGCAAATGGAGCAACACAAAATAAAAATTCATACAAGTTTTATGTAGATTCAACTGGTGAGGTAACAGCACCCAATGATTGGTATAATTCTTATCTTGAAATTGAAGTAGAAGTTAACAAAAGAGCAGATGGTACAACTTATGCTGCTGCTGATAATATCACTTTTGCATCAGATGCTTATTCAATCATAAGAGAGTTGAATGTAAAGTATGGAGGTGTCCAAGTTATTGATACACCAAATGTAAATGAAAGTGTTGCAATTAGAAATAAAGCAGAATATTCAAGTGCTTATCCTGCTCAAGCAACTAGTACCTTGTTTTATCCTGATAGTGGAACTGGTGTTGCTAACCGTGCAACAAATACTGGATTTGCTAGTCGAGTTGCGCTAACAAACGTTGATGGTGGTGTTAATCTTATCGTGCCATTAAATAAGTATAGTTTCTTTGCTGCTTCACAAGATGTTGTTTATCCAACTGGTAAAATGGAGCTTAACATTACACTTGAAAGAGATGAAAATGTTTTGTACAAAGATGCAGCAACTGCTGAAGGTAGATATGTTGTTACAAAAATGAGACTTTGGGTTCCAAAGATGGAGTTAAATTCAGCTGGTTTAAATAAATTTACTTCAGCATTGACTGAAAAAAGAACTTGGGGATATATGGCTGATAGAGTTGAAACATCACCAGTGTCTACGCTGCAAACTGGCACATTTGATATCTCAAGTAGTATTGAAAAGCCTAGATTTGTTATGTTGTATGCGATTGATTCAACAAAAGATGGTGATGTAACAAAAAATAGTTTTCATTATGATACTTATAATATTCCTGGTGGAAGACAAGTGACAAGAGCACAGTTGGAGTTAGGAAATGGTGTTTATTATCCACGGGTAGAACTTAACCCAAAAAATGAATTAACAAGAGTATACAAAAGATTTATTGAATATCAAAGATTTATAAACGACGGTACGTCTGAAGGTAGCTTTATTGATAGAACGTTGTTCAAAGATCTTCATTCAGCATTGTTCTTTGACTTAAAAGATCAGAGAAATGATATGATTGATGGAGCACATAAATTAAAGTTTTCATACACTCTTGATGGAGCACCAAAAGCTTATGTTTGGAAAGCAGTAATTTTGTATGAAAGACAAATAACATCAGATCCTATTTCTGGCTCAGTTAAACTAACATTTTAAGAAAACAGATAAAAAATAAAAAACTGATAAAAAAAAGATAAAAAACTAATAAATTTACAAAAAAAATTTTTTTTTTATTATTTTTTTTTTTTTTTTTTTTTCTTTTTTTTTTTACTTTTTTACATTTTACTTTTTTACATTGAAAGCATTGGTTCATGTTTAATTCCATATTTTTCCAACAAATGTTTTTGAATTCTTTTTATTGTTGAAGCATTATTTAATTCATCTTCTCGTTTGAAAACAATCAATTCTGCAATATCTCCAGTCAATGGAGCTGCTACGCGGCTTGCGCTAAGACTACCTATAGAAAAATGTGTAGCACCAACGTTTTCTTTTGCAGTAAAGTTTCTAAGTTTTTGTCCGTTGCACCATACTTGTGATCCGTCTGCACCTGATTGAGGTGACCATGTAACTGTTAAAACTATCCACTTGTTCAACTCGGTTGGGTTAGCTTTTGTTGGAAATGTTGTAATCGTTATATTATCACCACCATTGAATGATGTAGATTCTTTTTTTGTGTTGCTTACAATAAAGTTTTTACTATCATTCATACAAATAAATTTATCCCATCCTGTATTATCATGGCCAATGATTGCATTTCTTAACCCAACACTAGTACTATTACCATAAGACGTTAGTCTATAAACAACAGTTATCGATAACGTTTTATCTCCACTTGTTATATTTAAATCCATATCACATCTCATTCTATCTTTTGTACCATCAAAGGTAAGATAGTTGTATTTGCCATTAATTAATCCTGTCCCTGAAGTTGGTCTTTCTGCGTCTGAAAATTTTACAATATTTTTTCTTTCACCAAAACCTTGGTATTGAAGAGAGTCAACATTTTTTCCTGATAAAACACCATATGTACCAACTTTGGCTGAGGTATTGTCAGATATTAACCAATGTCCAGCAGCATTATTTTTTATAAATTCATTTGACCAGCTGTGATAATTTCCATCCATCTGTATAAGACTTTTAACAACTGCATCAACTAGCTTTATTTTACCAGAGCTATCTCTTTCAACTCCTCCAAGTGGTAAAACTGGGGCTATAGTTGATCGTGCTATTGATAAATCTATTTTAATTTTTCCAGCGCTATCTTTAACAAGTCCATTTTGTTCAATAATGTTTGCAGCAAGAAAACTTTTAACATGATTGTGTACATAATCTTTACTAGTAGCACTTGTTCCAAATTTTGGTGGGTTTTGTAAACCAAATATATTTTGATTGTCCATATTTATTCCACCACTCATTGTTCCACCAGTTTTTTTATCTAAATATTTTGATGCAGCGTCGGTGATAACAAAAGTTTGAGAAGTTGTAATTGATGTATCAACATATCCTTTGTTTGCTACAGCTCCGTCTGAATCACTGCTTGATGGTCCTACTACATTTATGATTTTTTTACCTTCTGCATTGATATTTCCTACACCATCTTTTTTAATCCAAGTTTCTACATATCCTTTGTTGGCTATCTGATTTGAAGCTGTTGGTGTTGGTACGTTTGTAACAACAAAATTGTTCAAGTCAAAATTTTTATCCACTTTTACACCAGTAATATCAAAAGGTAAACTATTTACTTTTGTTTCAACAACAGCAACGTCAACTTTAAGCTCATCTGCTATTTTTGATGAAACTGAATTTGATGCTGCACCACCTGATGCACCACCACCAGTAATATTGTTTATAAATCCCATATTTGTTATTTTTATTCAAAATAGTTTCTTATGAATCTTTCGTTCTTCTTATAGTTATTAGATACAAACTTTTTTACTACTTTTAAAAAATTATTTTTGCCAAACTCTTTTAAGAAATATAAGCAATAATATCCACATCAAACACTGTTTAAATCTTGAAACTGATTTGATTCATATTTATATAACTTATTAAATGTATAACATAAGTTTACTAACTCTTGTGGTGGTTGCATCCCAAAACTATCAAAATAATTGACAAAGTCTGTTGTTATTTTTACGGCTACCCAATGTGTTCCTGGTCAGTTGGTGTCATCCAAATTTATGATAAAACATTGGCTTGGTATATTTTTTATTTTTGATAAAATCTCGTTTCGTGATATAACTCCTTTAAAATTTTTGATTTTCAAGTAGTCAACCCAATTCATTATTTCAAAGTTTGATATTGGATGATTTATAAATTCTGGTTTACTTACAACAGAGCCCCCAACAAAGGTATTTGACTGAATGGACTGTTTGGTCCTAAAAGAAGACCCGATCCTTTTTTTTATTTCCACTTAATAAATATTTCAAAGCTGGTATAACCGCGCCACCACTAGTTGGACGTGAGTTGATTATTAAACCATTTCCTGATTGGGATACATCTATTTCACCACGATCAATTAGCGGTAACATTGATTCAAACATTCTTAACCTATCATCATCATCATCTCCACCTTCCCCGTGACATCCTCCAAACAACTTTCCAACTACGTTTGCAATTAATGGTATTCCAATTCCTGCTAGCAGTGAGCATAGAAAACCACCTTTTTGTCCGCGTCCTGTTTCTAAAACTAGCCCACTTCCTCTTTTATATGAACTTACTAGCTTCATTTGTTGAGCTACAGGTAATAGTTGTTTGATTTGGTTTCTAATTTCTGGTGTATCTACTACCATTTTAACATGCTCTGGTGATAATTGATAAGAACCACCAACTGCCTTTTTAATAGCGGTCTCTCCTAAACCAGAAACTGCACCTGTTGCAAGTGGAGCCAAGATTTTTGGTAATATTTTTCTAGCAACACCACTTACTATTCTGAACAAATTCATAATACTTCCTCCGCTTGTTGCAAATTTTTTAAGTTGGGCTTTGCTAATTTTAATATCAGCTCCTACACCTTTATTTTTTGCTTTTTCAAGCTTATTAATTTGAGATTGAGTAAGATTTACTGTTTCATCACCTCTCAAAAGATTGTTATAAGACAACCTAAGAGTTATTGGTGTTTTATGTTTCATTGCTTTTGGAACTGATTCAGCTTGTCCAGCTGTCAAGTTTATTTGATAAGGGTGATAAATTGTAGACATTTTTAGACTTTATTTATTCATAAAACGAATGTATATTAGTATCTTGTATTTTATTTTTTAAAATAAATTAAATTAAATTTTGATATTAGTATATATATAAAAAATAAAAAATGTCAAATCTGCATGAAATAAGAGAAATTAAAAAATACGTAGACTACTTTTTTGAAACCACAAAGTCTGATTTTGATGAAAACGTTAATCCTGTTATTATCAAATCAGCATTAATTTATCAATATTTACTTTTAAAATATATAAGAAAAAAAGATAGTGTAAAAAATATAATAAATTCGTATAACGGTGAAATTGGTTTAATTGGACCAGGTAATGGCAACATAACATGCTGTTTAGAAGCATTATTTTCTAGATGTACATTTTGTCATGATCATAGCTCATTTCATGATGCTTATGGTCGATTTTACACAAGATATGGATATGGTAGTGGTTATTGTTATTTATTTCACAATTTGCCAAAATTTTACAAAAAAAATCCATTGTTTGGAAATATTATTGGTTTATTATTTTCATTTTGTAAACAGTTAATTTAAATGTCATAAGTATATTTATATTGATATACTTTTACTTTATTATCTGTGGTTTTAAACCCGTTATATTCTATTTTTTCATGATAAATTTTTTTGTGAACTTTTCTGGTTAATTCAATATCTTGTTTGAGTGATTTTGGTAAATATATGCTAACTGTTTCATTGGTTTCATCATCTTTCAACCTTGCAATACCACTTTCACCATATTTTGTGTCAAAGTAAAATACATCTCTAACAGCATAAGTATGACCTACTTTTAGTGCTTTGTCAATCTTTTTTGCTAATACTAAATCATCTTCCATAATATCAAAATCTGCAACATGAGGAAAACCAGTTTGAAAACTAATGCTGTCTGATTTGAGATATAAAGTTTTTATTGTTCTCTTTCCATTAATTTTTCCTTTTGAAACAATAAATTCATCAATTTCTGAATCTTCAGATATCTTTTCTTTCAAACTTTTTGGTGCGTTTGTTTTTATTATAACATCTGACATAAAGTCTTGGTTGTTTGGACTTGGTTCTAAATATAAAACAAGTTTCTCACCATACTGTCCTATTGTTTTTTCTTTATCAAGAATCTTAAAGACGGCGTCAACGTCGAGCTTTGAAAACGGTACATATGATTGATGCATCTTTGAGTTTGTTGTGTGACTTGTTGTTTTTACTCTGATAGTAAACTTTGTAACTCTTATATACAGTAGTAAATTTAAAACTCTAAATGAAAAATAAATAAATGTGTGTGAAAAGTTTTGGTTTACCGATATATTTTAGCGGCAAAGATTTGCCCCTCACAAAAAAGTGGGGCTGAACTCTCCTTTCTTAACTACTTCCGTAGATCCAAAAAACCTGTCCATCATTGAACAAAACTTGGCTGTTGCAGATACTTCAGGAGGACCAAATTTATCCCTGCAGACTGCAACTGTATCGCTTAAAACTTGAGCAGCAAGGTGAACTCTCATGATAGAAAATGGTGTTAGATTAAAGTGATCACTGGTTAATTTAGGAAGCATTTTTAGGCCACTGTCCAAGTAAAATAAAATTTAGAAATATGAGACCAAAGTAAGTGCATGCCATCATTCCACAAGAGACGAGAAGCCCGACACAAAGTGCAGCAGCTTCAACACCTGGTGCATCGATTACTTTACAAAACAAAGATTGCTCAATTTTTTGAATAAGATTTGATAATGTGACATTAGCAAAAGATCTTCCATGGTTTCTGTAAAAATTATGGTCGTCAGTTAGTAGCCAACCAAAAAACGTAAGGAAAACCGAAGAGAAGGGTCTACAAAGATTTGAAATTCAGGAAGCAAGTAATCGTTAGCATAAGAAGATATGGTAATAAATGAATCAGAGAAATCAATACTCCGAGAATTTCCAAGCTTCAGCTTTGAAACACGCTGCTGGAATTCCAAAATTTTTTTATATATTTTAGTGATACCCATTTCGGATGGATCAACTTGGGAAGATGTGCTTTCTTCTCTTTTTTTATAGAGGAAGTTGCACGTGGGGAAGGGGGAGGAAAAGAGAGGCTTTTCTTTGGAAGATTCAAAGAGGGTAGCACTCCATCTTTGAGAGCTTTTCGAGTTGGATCTATGGAATGAAAGAGAACATATTCAAGTATCAACAAGTCTCTAAAAGAATCGCTCAAATTTACTTAAAAAATTCGTGGCCAAAATAGTCTACTTAGGTTGGGAAGCCTAAATCAGCTATTTCTGGCAATTATGCATAAAAAAATCATCTTTACTTACAAATCCAAAATTGATCTTCACAGACGTGTTTTTCACAAATGTAAATTCTATTTGCATCTATTTGAAGCTGGAGGTTCTCCTCGACAACACGATCTTTAGTGATTATGTTCAGTGATTCCCTTCTCCATTTCGAATGGGAAGCGGCTAACGGTTATTTTCAAGCGGTCTTTTCAAACCAGCCAATAGAATCTGACCATCTTGATTGGCATATACGGCACTTTAATGACCTCATGTATGATTACTTCAAAACAAACTGCGGGGTCGTCAATAGTCCAAATAATGCGCTTTTTTCGTCGAAATATAAAGGTCAGTCCGTCAAGGACCTCAAAGTCACTCTGAGAAAATTAAAAGTAAGGGGCAGCGATGTTAATGAAATTAAATTTTTAGCTAAATTAATTAGAACTAAACTGAAAGAGAAAAGGCCGGTCGACAGCCTGCAGGAGCATCCAACACAAGGACAGACAATAAACCATGACAAGTATATATCTCGTAACTTTTGGGGGTACGTTGAGAATGTCCCTCAGTACGAATCTAAAACTATCCCTTCCTTTGACAGATCAATCTGCTTCAACTATTTCAAAACAGCTTTCGCACCCAGTGACCCAAATAAAATATCATCCATTCCTCACTGGATTCCTAGTTTCTCTCCTCCTCAGATCCCCTTTACTCACGGACCTCCTACGTACCAGCAAATCACGAGTGTGATACATAAAATGAAATCATCCAGTTCGCCCTGTCCCTTAGATCAAAATCTCTGTCATGTGCTTCAAAAGGTGTCTATACCTCCGTTCTTACATCACTAAAATAATTCATTCTGTCTGGTCTTCGGGTATAATACCCACTGAGTGGAGGAAAGCTTGCACAATTCTCATTCATAAAAAGGGTGACGCATCTGACCCGGCTAATTTCCGACCTAATACTTTAGAGACCGTGCCTTTAAAGATATTTACCTCCTGTCTCAGAAACTCGATCTTCAACTTCCCTGCTGACAACAAGTAAATTGAGCAAAGCATACAGAAGGGATTTTCTCCTAAACTCTCCGGAACCCTTGAGCATACTGCTCAAATGGCTAATATTGTAAACAAAGCCCGAATTAAGCAGCGCTCTCTGGTCATCACATTATTAGATCTCAAAAATGCATTTGGTGAAGTTCACCACAACCTGTTACACGAAGTTCTTAATTATCACCATGTCCCAGACCACATAAAGCCTCTTGTCCAATCATTATACACTGACTTCAATAATTCAATAATCACTTCTGAATTCAATACTCCTTTCATTCGAGTTGGTCGTTGTGTCCTCCAAGGCGACTGTCTTAGTCCTCTGTTGTTCAACATGTGTTTCAATACATTCATTCAACATATCAAGGATGGCAGATTTCTTCAATTTGGATTCTTTGAGAAACTTGTCCCAGTGCACTGGTTCCAGTTTGCGGACGATGCTGCTGTTATCAGTGGCCAAGAAAGTGAGAACCAAATTTTACTAAATCGTTTCAGCATTTGGTGCCAATGGTCTGAAATGATTATTCGTGTTGACAAATGCAGTACATTTGGTCTGAAGAAATGCCTCACTAAATCTGTTCAATATTAACCTAAACTTATTGTAAAAAATGCCGTAGTACCTCCTGGTAAACCTGGCGAATCTTTTCGTTACTTAGGTCGTTACTTCGATATGTCAAACCAGTTGCACAAAACTGAGCTCTTAGCACTAGTTAAAGACCTTCTTTTTTCTATAGATCTATTACCACTTCATCCTATGAACAAACTTTTACTTTACAATCGATATCTGCTCTCAAAAATTTCTTGGCACTTGACAGTAGCTAATCTGCCAAAAACATAGGTAATTGAAAATTTAGATAGCTTTGTTTTCAAGTAACTTCGTGAATGGCTAGACATGCCAATTTCTGGTACTCTCAGTAATGTCTTTCTTCCGAACAACAAATTTGGACTTAATGACCTTCCTCCATCCCTTAAGCTCACTCAGTGCCAAACAGTTTTACTCAGTGCTTTGAAATCTTCATTCAGGTGATCATAGTGTCTAGAAATGGTAAAACGTCTCCTTCTGGATTTTCTATTGTAAAATTTATGACAGGGTTTAGACTATTGGCCGTGTTGAGGATAGTATCAGGTGTTATATTGTCCGATGACCAAGATATAATTATATCATCGATATATCTTTTAAGTTGTAATTCGTTGTTGAATAGTGATCGTATCTTTTGATCTAGTTTGTTCATGTCAATAATGGCTAAAGTAGGGGCTAGGGTACTACCCATTGCGAGTCCGGATTTCTATGTGTAGCTTTGTTCTTCTAACATGACTACATCACTTGTCAGGCATAACTGTAATAGTAGGCGGAAAGCGACGTCAGTCAGGTGTACTAGGTAAGTCTCTGTTTTATGTCTAGAGAAGAACTCCGTTGCTGTCGTAGATGCATGCAACATCCGGGATTACTATGTGAACGGCAGAACGTCTGCAAGCGTTTTCAAAGCCCCAAAAGACAAACAGCTCTGTCCAAATAACTGTGACACTTGCTCTGCTGCAAAAGTAGCTAAGAGATGTTTCGTTAAGAACTGTGTATACAAAATCGATTGCCGGCATTGTCACCATATTTACATTGGAGAGTCAAGCAGAACCATTGGATCTAGACTTAAAGAGCACATACGAATGCAGAAACAAACAGTCTATGTGCACTTGGCTACCCATAAGAAAAGCCCTTCTTTAAGTGACATCTCGTGGGAAGTATTGCACAGTCACATCCAAGCCTTCAACACACGCAAAATCGTGGAAGCTTTGGAGATCAGAAAGCATGAAAATAACATCATGAACGGCTGTTTCGGACGCCTATTGTCCATAGACTGACGTCAATCTCGTGGTTTGCATTATCAATGATGAAGCCCTCACAAGGCGAAACGTCTGAAGTAAGTAGTTATACAATGTATGTTTGAGGGCGCATTTTTTCGTATTAGACATTTTTTGGATCCGCTTCCAAACCCAACCGGTTCTAACCACTTTTAGATCCCACCAATCTACACACGAGTAGAGCAAAATCATTTCCCCCACAACACAATTTATTTAATTTTTCATTTAGTGTTATAAATTTACTACTGTATATATGAGTTACAAAGTTTACAAGTAGAGTAAAAACAAAAGTCACGCCAAACTCAAAGATGCATCAATCATATGTTCCATTCTCAAAGCTAGAAGTCGACGCCTTCTTTAAGATTCTGGATAAAGAGAAATCAGCAGGGTTTTATGGACAAAAACTTGTCTTATATTTAGAACAAAGTCCTGCTAACCAAAATTATACATCTGATGTTATAATAAAATCAAACACACCAAAATTTTTGAAAGAAAAGATATCCGAAGATTCAGAAATAGATGAATATATAATTTCAAAGGGAAGTATTGTATCTCAAATCAGACAGCAACAGTTTTCACAGTGGTTTTCCTTTTGAAGCTGATTTCGAGATTATGGAAGATGATTTCATACAACCACAAAAGATTGAAGCTGCGTTAATAATAGGTCACACATATGCTGTAAGAGATGTGTTTTACTTTAATGAAAAATATGGAGAATGCGGCATCGCAAGGTTAAAAGATGAAGAAACTTACGAAACAGTAAGAACATATTTACCAAAATCAATCAAACAAGATATTAAATTGAATAGAAATATGAATAAGAACAATATTACCCACGAAAAAATATAATACAACGGGTTTGAATATTCTGGTAAAGTAAAGGTATATAAATATAAATACACCTTTAAAGATTAAACTAATTGTTTACAGAATGAAAATATCAAACCAATAATATTACCAAACAATGAATTTTTTTTGCAAAATTTTGGTAAATTATGAAATAAATAACAATAACCACTACCATAACCATATCTATTGTAAAATCGGCCATAAGCATCATGAAATGAGCTATGTACAAGGCAAAATGAGTATCGAGAAAATAATGCCTCTAAACAACATGTTATTCTGCCATTACCAGGTCCAATCAAACCAATTTCACCATGATGCGAGTTCATTATATTTTTTACACTATCTATTTTACCCGTATATTTTACAAGTAAATATTGATAAATTAATGCTGATTTGATCATAACAGGATTAACGTTGTCATCAAAATCAGACTTTGTGACTTCATAAAAAAAGTCCACGCATTTTTTAATTCTCTTATTTTACCAAGATTTGGCATTTTGTTTTCAACTATAATAAGGTATATACTAATTTCAAAATTTAATTCATTTATTTTAAAAAATAAAATACAAGATACTAATATACATTCGTTTGAAAATAAAATTGCTAAAATGACAACAATCTATCACCCTTATAGAGTAAACTTATATTAACATATAACAATCTTATGAGAGGCGATGAAACAGTAAATCTTACTCAATCTCATATTGATAAGCTTGAAAAAGCAAAAAGTAAAGGTGGAGCTGATATTAAAATTAGTAAAGCCTAACTCAGAAAATTTGCAACAAGCTGAGGAAGCATTATGAATTTGTTTAGAATAGTAAGCGGTTTTGCTAAAAAAATATTGCCAAAATTCTTAGCTCCACTTGCAACAGGCGCAGTTTCTGGTTTAGGAGAGACCGCTATTAAAAAAGCAGTCGTTGGATCATATCAATTATCACCAGAACATGTTAAAATGGTGGTAGATACACCAGAAATTAGGGAACAAATCAAACAACTATTACCCATAGCACAACAAAATAAGCTGGTAGAATCATATAAATGTGGAAGTGGATTAGTTTTAAAAACAGGACGTGGACAAAAAAAAGGAGGTTTTCTAGGCCCCCTGTTGACAGGAATCCGAATTCCATTAATTGCAAAGTTGTTTGGGGGATGCCATTGAGAAAATCATGATGGTGAAGATGATAGGTTAAGAATGTTTGAATCACTGCTGCCACTGATAGATCAAGGCGAAATAGACGAAACAAAATCAGGAAATGGTCTTGTAATTAGGTCATAACCAACTAGAGGAGGTACAGTTATACCAGCTTTGAAATATTTATTAAGCAGCAATAAAAAAAGGATCAGGTCTTCTTTTAGGACCAATCATCCAATATCTAATTTTGAAATAATGAATTGGGTAAAATACTTGAAAATAAAAAATTTTCAAGGAGATATATCACGAGATGAGATTCCGACAAAAGTAAAAAATATACCAGGTCATAGCTTTATTATAAATTTGGACGACACCGAAGGACCAGGAACAGATTGGGTAGCCGTAGAAATAACAGCAGACTTTGTCAATTATTTCGATAGTTTCGGAATACAACTACCGCAAGAATTGGTAAACTTATGTTATATATTTAATAAGTTATATAAATATGAATCAAACCAGTTTCAAGATTTGAGCAGCGTTTTATGTGGATATTATTGCTTGTATTTCTTAAAAGAGTGTGAAAGAAATAATTAGTTTAATGTAGTGAAAAAGTTTGCCCGTAATAACTATAAGAAGAACAAAAGGTACATGATAAATTATTTTGAGTAAAAAAATATGGGTTTTATAAACAATATTTCTAGAGGCGGCACAGCAGAAGCAAACTCAATAGTAACAAAGAGAGTAAACGAAATTGAAGTTGATGTTGGAGTTGTTGAAACAAAACTAACTAGCTTACCCTTTGATAGTACGGGAGTCAAGGTGGATACAAATTTTGATTTAAATAATTTTTTGGTTGATAAGGTACCAACGCCAGCAGCATCAAATCATATAGCAAATAAGGGGATATGTAGAATCATGGATTAAAAAAGATGGTTCAGGAAACATAGATGCTGAAAATAAAAAGATAATAAATTTGGCATTAACCCCATCCGCCGACCGTGATGTAGTAGGCTTTGGATTCTATTTACCAATATTAGTTTATGGAGATATTTCGAGCGACTACCACATGCAAACCAAAATGATATGTTCATTAGGTGAACGAACTGCATTCGCTGATGCAACAAGAAAAAGTTATGTTGAACTAAGCATTATGAATGCAACACAAACAAGTGCGTTTGGTGGAATAAAGAGAGATGCAACAAACCAATTTGAACTCAACATGCTACAAGCACAAAGATTGGTAGCACCTGTTTTGCTAAATTGAAATATCATCAAAGACGCTTCAGGAAGCATGTCCGTTGACGTTGCACTAAATGGCGGAATTAACAAAGATGTGACTGGTAGGCTGCAACTTATTAATGTACCAGAAGCAAAAACTTTGATAGCACCCGTTTTAGCAAATGGTGGAATAGAAAGAGATGGAACAGGAAAATTATAAATAAATGTTGCAACTGCACAAAAATTAATAGCTCCGGTTTTACCACTTGGAGGAGTTGAAAGAGATAGCTCTGGTAAAAGAAAGCTAGTTGATGCAGTTGTTAGAAGTCTTATTATGATGGATGGGAATTATCACAGCTCGTCAAATGAATTTATAAAGAATAATGCTTCCGGGCATTGGTTAATCTCTGACAATAGTCCATTGAGCTCGAAAGTTGAAAAATATGGCGTTTTATCATGAACGAATGTTGAATCATTACTGTATCAAGGTTTTGGTGAAGGGGTGGACATTGTAAATATTCAAACGCAGAAAGACCAACTTCAGGAGCAGGATTAATTAATGGCAGATACTACTATGTTACTTTTGATGGTGTTAATGATCGAATGAAGTGTAATATGAATTTGAATATAAAAAGCGGAGATAAAACGTTGTAAATAACTGTTGTTTATAGAATGACTGCCTATGATACTACTCGTACTTGTATTGGGTTAAAAAATGGCCCTATTGGGCATTATAATGCAGGATGGGATCATTTTTTTTCTATGAATAAAGATCAAAACTTAGTTGTAAGCAGCGCAAAAAGAAGAATCTACATCATATAATGATGATGATAATATAACAATTTCAACATTTCCAACAAATGCAGATCCAACGGTGCTAAATAAGTGGAAATTTATAACAGCCACATGGTCACCCCAATTACGTCCAGATGGATCACAAGTATGGTGGAACGGACAAAAGCTGAGAAATTTTACTGCTAAAGAAAATATTGGTGCCACAAATTTGTCTATAGGTAGTGTTAACGCAGCCAATCCAGAAGCCCCACTAGCCGGAGATATTGCGGAATTAATAATATTTAAACAAAAAGATGAATCAAACAATGCATCAACAATAAAAAGAATTCAGAAACATTTTTTGGATAAATATGCTATTACGCATGAACCAATCCTTTCAATGTAAAAAAATTAAAGGTAAAAAAAATAAAGAAAATAAAAAAAAAAAAACCTTTTGTTTGTTTCTTTTTATAAAAAATTATTTTTTGTTGTGTCTTGTTTTGTATCTTTTCTTAAATTATTTTCTTAAAATGTTAATTTAACTGAGCCAGAAATAGGATCTGATGTTATTTGTCTTTCATACAAAACT
The DNA here is from genome assembly GCA_964026355.1 of Pseudorhiza aurosa. NCBI lineage: Eukaryota > Metazoa > Cnidaria > Scyphozoa > Rhizostomeae > Lychnorhizidae > Pseudorhiza > Pseudorhiza aurosa. The sequence goes on along the minus strand of OZ032119.1, from coordinate 414,461 downwards.
ACTGCTTTCCAAACATAAGCTGTTGGGACTCCATCAAGAGTGTATGAAAACTTTAATTTATTTGATCCATCAATCATATCATTTCTCTGATCTTTTAACTCAAAGAATAATGCTGAATGAAGCTTTTTAAACATCACTCTATCAATGAAGCTACCTTCAAGCGCGCCTTCATTTATAAATCTCTGATATTCAATAAATCGTTTGTATACTCTTATTAATTCATTTTTTGGATTAAGTTCAATCCATGGATAATAAAAACGACTTCCTAGCTCAAACTGTGTTCTTGTCACTTTTCTTCCTCTACCACCGGGAATACTATATGTATCATAATGAAAACTATTTTTTGTTCCAGTACCATCTTTTGTTGAATCAACTGCATACAACATAACCAAGCTTGGCTTTTCAATACTGCTTGAGATATCAAATGTACCAGTTTGCAGCGTAGACACTTGTTATGCTTCAACTCTATCAGATAGATATCCCCACGTTCTTTTTTCAGTCAATGCTGCACTAAATTCATTCATACCAGTTGAATTGAACTCCATATTTGCACCCATATACTCATTTTTGTAACAACAAATCTACCAACATCGACTTTATCATCTGGGTACAAGACATTTTTATCACCTTCAAGTGCAATGTTCAACTCCATTTTACCAGTTGGATAAGCTACATCTCGTGATGCAGCAAAGAAACTATACTTATTTAACGGCACGATAAGATTAACACCACCAACAGCATTAGTAAGTGCAGCACGCGAAGCAAAACCAGCATTTGTAGTACGATTAGCAGCAACAGCTCCACTATCGGGATAAAACAATGTGCTTGATGCTTGAGCAAGATAGCCGCTTGAGCATTCAGCCTTGTTCCTAATCGCAACACTTTCATTTAAATTTGGTGTATCAATAAGCTGAACACCCCCATACTTTACATTTAATTTTCTAATGATTGAATAAGCATCTGATGCAAAAGTGATATTATCAGCAGTGGCATAAGTTGTACCATTTGCTTTCTTATTAACTTCTACATCAATTTCAAGATAAGAATTCTACCAATCAATAGGACTAGTTACTTCTCCAGTTGAATCTACATAGAGCTTGTATGAATTTTTGTTTTGAGTTGCTCCATTTGCTGGAAGCTGAATTGGATTTTGAAGGCCATATACAACCTCCACGAACCCTTCTAGAAAATCACCTTGTTTGTATTCCATTACTTCGACTTTGCCTATGTTAATTGCATAGCATATATATAAATAGTGTCCAAATAAAAAAATTTTTTTGAAAAAAATAATTATTTGAGAAAAAGTTACATAAATTGAGCCTACTGTTGTCTTTGGGTTTCAACTTCTGATGGTTGAATGGGTAAAAAGTCTACTTTTTTAAGCTGTCTGCAATTTTGGTACCACTATTTGGAAGAGGTTTATTTTCTTTAAAAATACTTAGAGCAGATAAATTATTTACAACTTTGTCTGCAGCACTCTTGCCAAGAGCTTCCGCTCCAGACACTGCAATCTTTTCAACACCTGCTGTAGCAGCTTTTTTAGCGACTTCTTTAGAAAACTTTGAAGTTGCAAGTGATGTAATTTTTATTACCTGTTGACTTAAAAATGTCAAACAAGCCTCCACCATCTTGTTGTTGTGCACCGACATATGTTATTCTATTCTATTATTTTGTTTGGTTCATTCTTTGTCTACTGATTTTATTACAACTGTTAAACTAACTGGTACTTCGTTGAAATCGATTGGTCTATTTATTGAGTCTTTCATATATATTCTAACGCAAGAAATAATATTTGTATTTAATTTCATATATAATCTTCTCCTTGGTTCTACTTTAAAGGGATATGCACGTGAAATATCTGACGTGTCGAAAGAATATAAAACATCTGTTGAAACTCTACCGTCCAAAGAATCATCTATCAACGATGTTTTAATTCTTATGTTATCAACATAATTTGTAATGTTTTGTAGAACTTGTCCGAACAGAGATGTGGTTATGTTAATTTTTGCAAACCGAATAAGATCCTTAAAGTTTCTATCCACGCCTCTAAGATCAACACTATATCCTGTCGACAGCAACACATAAACTCTAAATCTAGAAGTACTGAATATTAATTTGATACCAGGAGTCTTTTTATCTACTGTATGGCCATTTGCCTTTAGAGAACTTTTTATATTATTATATATATCATAATAATCATAAACTCCATCTGGGAAAGTATTTACAGTGTTGGTTTTTTCAGCATCATGTGAATAGCTAATTATATTATTATTTTATGTTGAATTGATGTTATACCACGAATAATGACCTTTAAATTTATCAAGCGCGATATAAAGTTCTTTATTTTTATTCAAAATAAGATTTGGAATATTTTCTATTGTAAAACCACCTCGTTTTGATCCAGCTATTCCATACGTTGAATTAAAAAATAAACGGTCTTTAAAACTCTTTCATTTTTTGTTGATGCTTTTTGTATGTATTGTATATGTATTTGAACTTTTAATTAAATTTGAATTATTTTTTTCAGTCAACTTTCTAGCTTCTTCGTCTGTTATTATTTCTTTTGCTGCAGCAATATCAATTAGTTGAACTATTTCCTTTATTAAACTCAAACTATTATTACCAGCACGTCGTTTGGCAAGTAAAAGAATCAAGTCAAGCGATTCAAATCTTTGAAAATATCTTCTTCTGTTGTGTACTTGACTCTTGGATTGTATCTTTCTGTTAACAAATCTACAAGAGAACTATCAACAACATTGTCCATTACACTGTTTCCAGCCATATCTTTAACACTAAGTCTATTTATTCTGAGTTTAGCTGGATCAATATATACATGACCATAGGATCCACCTACAACTTGTAAGCCTTTCTTTTTATTTGTTGACCAAACCCATTTCCAATTATTTCTGATAAGTCTGTAGACATTGTTGCATCCAATATTTTTTTATATTCTTTTAATTTGGCTAAAAATTCGTCAAGTTTATCTCCTTTATCAGTGCTTTTAGCCGCACTTTTACGTCCGCCAACAGATTTGAGTGCTTTTGTTATATTTTGGGTTATCATTTCTAATTCATCTTTTATCATATTTGGAAATTCATTAGTACTTGGTAAATCATAATCACTTTGAAGTTTTGTATCAAATCTTTTATCAAAATTAAGTGTTGTTGGTTGCTTTAGTTGCATTGGTCGCTTTGGTCGCTTTGGTGTCTCAAGCGCCGGTGGTTGCTCTGCTGACTCAATTGCTAGTTGTGGTTGGGCAAGCATTAGCGCTAGTTGGTTTTCTCTCATCTGATCGAGCATTTCATCTTGTCTTTTATCTATATCAGTTATTTGTTACCCAACTTTACCAAGTTCTCTTGTAATTTGATCAGCAACCTTTTCTCTTTCTTCAATGATTCAAAATTGGAAATTTTTATATACCCTTACGTCATCTTTAACTTGGTCAACAAAATTTGCTGTTACAGCTACCTCTTAAATTATACTTTTCAATTTGTTCAAATCCATACTTTTTGATTTTCATATACTTTAATAGTTTATATATAGCTTACAAATTTATAATTCAAAATATTAAAATACTGAAGTAACTATCGATTACTCATCTTTGGACTTAATTATCATACAGTTACTTATCTACCTTTAAAAATGACACCCCTATTTAAGTAACTATATATTACCTATCTTTGGACTTAACTAGCATACAGTTATTTATCTTTGGACTTAATTAACATACAGTTACTTATCTACCCTAAAAAGTTACAACCATTTTTAGCTTGCTTACACTTAATTAAATATTTTATAATTGAAAATTATTAATTTACAAGCTATATAAAGTATAAATAAGTATATCAAAATGAAGATTCCAAATTATGATAGTGAGTTTGTTGCAGACAATACAAAGCATAAATCATTGTTGGGTAACGATTTTAGAATGCTTTTTTTTTCTAATTTTTGGTTGTGGAAAAACAAATAATTTAATGCATGTCATTAAAAAATCGTTATGTTATTATGATCAGATTATCATATATACTCCTAATAAAGATCAAGACAAGTTGGTCTCGCTAAAAAATAAGTTTGCTCAAGTTTCTCAGCTGGTAGGTCATCAAGTCTTGTTATTATATGGACAAGAAGATATATTAAATACAGATGAATATGAATCTGATGATTGTGTAAAACTTGTCGTATTTGATGATTTAATGAATGCTGATAAAAAAAATACAAGCAAAGATTGCAAACCATTTTACTGATGGCAGACACCACAAGATTTGTCCGGTCTACTTGAGTCAATCATACATAATATACAATACCAAAATATGTAAGAGCAAATTGCTCCATAGTTAGTGCTTATGATCCTCCAACAGATGGCGAAAAAGCAAGAATTTCAAAAGAATGTAGATTTGACAAGTGTAAATTTGAGGGTCTTGATAAACACGATTTTCTATTTATAAATCAAAAACATAGAGAGTTGTTTAAAAATTTCGATGAATTAATTTAAATAATTTAATTTGAACAACTAAAATTATTTCTGTATATGCATAGTAATCATGGAAACTTATTGTGTTAAATGTAAAGGAAAACTCCGTCTTTAAATATAATGCATACAACCGCAATAAATGATAGATCTGTGGTAAAAGGTGAGTGCAAAATATGTGGTACATCAAAAAATTGCTTTACTAAAGCTAAAGCCGGTGGAAAACTCGATATTCGTTCTGTTATCGGCAAATTGCCAAAACCAAAAGCTGGTTGTACCATTCAATCCATTAGATAAACAATTAGAATACAACCCAGAAACTCGTGAAATTACTAAATGGATAGTTCCTCCTTTTAACAAATTTGATGAGATTTCTGCACACCATGTTGTATGTTATTTAAGAGGTGTTGATAAAAACGAATGTTATAGAAAAATTGTTTCTGAATTGGATAAGATACCTTATGGTGAGTTGCCAAAAATGGGTATGTTTGCTAGAAAAGTTATCAACAACAAACAAAAACTTGAGCTAGGTGTTTTAGAAAAAAAGTTCAAAAAATTGCAATGAACAGTTAACATATAAGTTACACAAACCAACTATAAGAAAGTTTAAAAAGAGAAAAGTTATTTTCGGTAATATTGACGATATTTGGAGTGCTGACTTGGCTGATATGCAACACCTTAAAAGTTACAACCATGGATTTAGGTTTATTTTAAATGTTATTGATGTATTTTCAAAATTTGTATGGAGTGTTCCTATAAAAGATAAAACAGGTAAAACAATTACCAATACATGTCAATCTATTGTTAAGACTAGCAAGAGGAAACCTAAAGAATTGTGGGTTGGTAATGGATCTGAATTTTGTAACAACGTATTTAAAAAATGGATGGTTGAGAATGAAATTATAATGTATAGTACATTTAATGAAGGTAAGGCCGTTGTTTTTGAAAGATTTAATAGTACATTAAAAAATAAAATTTATAAATATTTTACTGCTAATAATACATATAAATATGCCGATCTATTACCAGATTCAATTAATGAATATAACAACCACAAACACTCTACGATAAAAATGACACCAACAGAACCTAGCATGAAATATAATGAAAAAGTTATTCAAAATGATGTATATTCAATCCATGATAAAGCCATCTATAAATCTAAGTTTATGGTGGGAGACAGAGTAAGGATTAGTAAGTACAAAAGAACTTTGTTTGATAAAGGTTATACGCCAAACTGGAGTGAAGAAGTTTTTGCTATAGTAGGAATACAACATACCAATCCTACTACACATAAAATAAAAGACTATAACAATGAAATTATTGAAAGATGTTTTTATGAAAATGAGCTACAAAAAACTGATCAAGATTTTTATAGAATTGATAAAGTAATCAAGAAAGATTGGAAAAAAAAATTAGCGCTAGTATCATGGAAGGGTTATCCAAAAGAATTTAATAGTTGGATTCCGCTAAACGATGCCCAGAAAATTTAAAAAAAAATTTTTTTATTCATTTACCTCCTATTGCATGTGATGACCATATGCTAGTGTTGAAGTGCCGTCTGCACAGATAACTCTTTTATCATCATCGGCAGATAAAGCTACTTTATTTACAGTTTCAGAATAAATATCATGCTTATGACTTCTGACTAAGTTCATTTTTCTATATTGGATTTACTCTTTCGATCAAACATTAATAATAATAGTCGTTGAAGCTTATATCTTTTTGATGACATTCTTTTTAATACCCTTTGACCTTTTCTCTTCTGTTTCGTCTAACTTGTAAAAATACATCTTTGTTCTTAATCCAACAAATTCTGATATCTGCTTACCACCATATTCATCTCGCATCATTCCAATTACTTTTTTGTTTGAATCCAGTTTTAATTCCTGATGGATGATTTTTTATATAGTTGCTTGTATCAAATTTTTCCTCTACATCACTTGAGATGTCTTGATAAAAGTCTTCTGTTTTTATTTCGTAAGCTAGAGAGTCAGTATCTGTAAATAAAAACTTTTGTTTTTGTCCATACTTTTTTACAATGTAGTTGTAATGAAAGTCATACATGAGCGTTTTACTTAAATCTAAAATACAAAATCCTACATAAATTTGTTTGTTGAATTATATTTTTACTCTTTTCATGTGAACTGCTACCAAACTTTCAATAAATATTGTTCTACCTTTATATGTTGATTCTGATGCCAACTTTTCGGCTTATTCTTCTTCATTGACAAGTCTTACATCAACTCGGTTTCTTATGTTTTCCCTATTCTTACCAATTACTGAATTATTCATAAGTTTGAAGAAATTCTTTTCAAAATCATTCTTACTAGCAGTTCTAAGATTTGTGTTCAAGTCGATGTCAGGCCTCATCCAATCTTTTTGTTCAAAGGCCAACACATTATGGATTTTAGTCAACTTTTCCGTCAAATTTTCCTAAACTAAGGTAAAGTTGAAAATTTTTTTGATGTAAAATGTACTTTGTTCTATCATTCAAGTTTGGGATTAATTAATCTATTTTATTAATAGTAATGTTTTCTGGTGCAAAAGGGTAATCATTATGTGCGTTGTGCAACTCTTTTGGATATTCTAGATCTACTTGTAAAATATATCCAGTATCACCATCAGCATCGATTTGAAAAGGGTTTAGGTCAATCAACTTCTTTTCATTTACCCATCTAAAGTTCTTGTACTGTAGCCTTTGGGTCATTCCCCATCCATACAAACTGTTTGCATCTAAATATGTTATGTATTTTAATTCTTCCTTGGGATCATATTTTTCGATGTATTTATTGTTTGCTTTTCCATATCTATTTAAAATCATACTAAATCCACCTCTTATTCCACCTTCAATGAACAAAATCATGTTTACATCGCTTAGATTATCCAACTATATTTCAGTTTTCTTTAGCAGCGCATCCCAGCTTAGTCCTGGTGATGTATAATACCATGCTGGATCTAATTTGTAATTTTTTATGCAAACATCTCTAAAGTTTTCAAATATATCAGCTAACAAGATGACATCAGTTTTCAAGTACAACTCGTGGTATTCACCCATATTTTTTATGTCAAAGTGTTGCCATACTTTTTGTGCATGTTCATAATCTTTTGGGTCTGCGTTTGAGTCGTTTAGCCTTGAATAAAACTCATTCATAGGGGGTAGCACAGTTTTATTAAATCTTTCAAAGTTATCCATATAATCATATGGGTACACTCCTTTTCTGATCAACAAGTCTGTATCACCTACGAAAACATTGTTCACTTCCATAAACTGTTCCCGTGAAAGATTATTACTAAGACTATCAATTGATGATGCCATAAATTTAAAGCTATTAATATACCTAACTTCAAGTACGTCTTTATAATTATCTTCAACACCATCTAGCAAGATTGTTTTACTAAAACTTATATATTTTTTTTCACTATTTGGTATGCAGTTAATGCTTCCTTTTGATTGGCCTAATGGCTTTATGAACAAATGAGAGTCGTAACCTGACAAGTTGTGAAATATGACAGGCACAAATTTTGGCTGCTGATATTGCAAATTACATTGGCTGTGTGCAGCACCTCTAAACTTCCCTGTTAAATGATCATGGTCTCTAACTGCTTCACCTGTTAACTTAGTTTTACAAATTACACAATTAGATTTTTTAAAGTACTCTTTCCAATCATCTTTTTCCATTACACCTCTTATACTAAGTTCTGAGGCATCTTTATTTTCTTTTGGCAAACAAGATTTATGAATATGATCTTTCTTGAACAAAATTGTTTTGTTGTTGTTTAATTTTTTATTACAAATATGACAATCCACTGCTGACTGAAATTTTTCATTATCTCCTGCTGTCATTTCAGGAGGAATCATATGTTTTTTTATAAATTTCAGCAATTTTTTTCACTTCATCTTCAATCATTTCACAAAATTTCTGCACACAATCTTCACCTCTGTATACAACAGCTTCAGCATAATTTTCTTCACCTTCACATTATACATAATAACAAAATCCTGATGGTGTACATTTTTTATATTTTTCGCTATACTTTTTTTCTGGATTTGGTGTGGCTGAATCTATTTTTTTTTAATTGCTTCAAAGTCAGCATAATTTACAAAGAGAACTCTCATTGATTTTTTGAAGTTTTTAAATGAAATTTTTTCACCTAGTTGTGGTACTTCAATTTCACCAGCCGAGTTCTCTTTACAAATCTCAATTTGTTCGCTCAAATTTACAAATCTCAATTTGTTCGCTCAAATTTGCTGGTGTTGTAAATTTGTTCAAACATCTTTTGCAGAAATAACCTGCTCCGTTATGTTTGGAGACTTAGGAGGAAACTAGTCTTGAAAAGTTTTTTATCCAGCAATAATGTTGATTTTCTTCGTTGGTGATAAATAATAAATCAATTGCATTTTGTGGGTCTGTTTTGTTTAACCTTAATATATGCACACTTCTCTCATATACAAATAGGTTGACTTTAATTTCAGGGATTTTTTTTCAAATTTTTTAATATCTTTTAGTGAAACTGGGAATTCAATGTCAGTAAAATTAAGTTTGCCCAAATGTGTCTTATATTATGATGGTCTTTCATGATCAACCTTTATTTCACTGTGATGTAGTGCTGACAAAATTGCATATTCAAAGCATGTTTTATCTTTGTTTTTTACATTAATAACCGCTTTTTTAGTCTTAATAGAACCATGTAAGTTAATATAACCTTCTCCTTTTAGCGGGTTAAATCTATCAACTCTTCGAAATAAATTTTCTATGCTTTGAAATATCCAGCCACTAACACCACTGGTATACGTTGCAAACGACTCGATTGTCTTTTGTTTCATATTTTCATAAGTCTCGAGTATGTTTGTCGAGTTGTTAAAGTATTGTATCCCTGAGTTAAAGAGAATGGAGATGCAGTTTTAATTTTATCGTTTGACCTTCTTGCCATGTTGACGGCTACTGCCATTTCAACTTAGTGGATTTATCTTTTTTTAAATCCTCTTTTATTTGTTTTTCAACGTGAGGACTTGCCATTTCTAAACGAGCCAAGTTTTTAAATCAGTATCATCAGAACCGTCAAGCTCGTAAGTTCTAAATACATCTTCTAGAGCAGTTTCTTTTCGTACAATTTTTAATTGTGACATGTTGTGCTATTCTTGAGGAAAGTGATAAACTCCTATATAATATGGTATGTCAATTGTCTAATACAAAAACAAATAAATATTTTTATATAATAAGTTGAGACAAAAAATTTGGTTAATTATTTAATATTTGGTTTTTGCTTTTTTGATTAGTTCTTCAAGTAAAATCTTTTCATAATGCTCGATAATTATATGTTCTTCGGTTTTCTTGGTTTTATATGTTTTTTTCTTTTTATATCTTAACTTTCATAATTACATTGCTTGCCTTTGCACATACCTAAGGATGATCTTGTTCCTTTTCCACAACTCATACATGGAAAGGATTTTACTTTTTGCTTAGCATGATAATCACAATATCCTTCACGCTTTGCCAATCTATTGCAAGTTCTTTCTTGACCTAACATTAGCCAGTTGCATCTTGGAATAATATCTGTCATTGTTGTGTTAATTTTTTACTCTGCTCGTAAACTTTGTAACTCTTATATACAGTAGTAAACTTAAAACTCTAAATTAGAATTAAACATGTAAATTTCTTAGAGCTTTACATTTTAGAAAATGATTGTCTAGCTTTTCTGGTGATAAATACTTTCTATAACAACTTTTACAGAAATAATACTTGTGTCCACTTTTGGAGACTTGGGAGGAAACTAACCTTCAAAAGATTTTTACCCAACAATAATGTTGATTTTCTTCTCTGGTTATATATAATAAATCAATTGCTTTTTGAGAGTCTGTTCTATTCATCCTTAATATCTACACGCTTTTCTCATAACCATACACATTAAGACCTATTGCTGGACTTTGTTTTTCAAATTTACCAATGTAATTTGATGAAACAGGGAAATCAATATCTGGAAAATAGAGTTTACCTAAGTGTGCTTTATATTTTGATGGCCTTTGGTGACTGTCCTTTATTTCATTGTGATGCAGTGCAGATAAAATTGCGTATTCAAAACTTCTGTTATCTTTGTTTTGCACATTTATAACTGCTTTTTTAGACTTAATGTTGGCAGGTAAGTCGATATACCCTGCTGCTCTTTCTGGTTCAGACGAGGTAGTTTTCTCAGTAGCTGATTTCATTGTTATTAAGCGGAGTAGACTTTGTAACTCTTACATACAGTAGTAAGTTTAAAACTCTAAATGAAAATTAAATAAATTGTGTTGCGGGGAAAAATGGTTTGGTATGGAGCTGAATAAAAAAGCCTCAGAGAAATTGCGGATCATGGGGATAAACTGGTGGGATAAAGTCACCAACGAAGAGGTGCTAAAGTACGCGGGCAACCGCTCTCTCTTCCAGTCATTGAAAACTCGACGAATGCGGTGGCTTGGACACCTGCGGAGACCTCTTCTCGTGACGGACGTATGTTGTCCATGTTTCGGCTTCGTAGAGTGAGGTGCTTAGCACACAGCAGTGGTAGATCCGACATTTTGTACGAAGAGTCAAGTGTTTGTTAAGCCATGCTCGGTCTTGGAGACGATTGAAAGTGGACGGTGCCCGGCCAATGCGCGCTTGGATCTCCTGTTCCATTGATAGCTGATTATTCATAATGGAGTCGAGGTATGCAAAGCTGTCCACTGTTCCGAGTTCTTGGTCATTGAAAGTCATTGGCGATGCTATACCTTGGTGGAGAGCAACAAACTTCTTCATGCTGAGTACCAACGCGAATTCTGCACAGGCAGCACTGAATTTGTTCAGCAGGCGTTGAAGACCTTCTGCCGAATGCGAGACCAATGCAGCGTCATCTGCTAACAAGAGTTGAGTACAAGAATGGTTTGCACTTTGGTTTTGGAGCGTAGACGGGCTAGGTTGAACAGTTTCCCATCAGAGCGGGTGTGAAGGTATACAATATCCTCATGGGTGTTGAAGGCGTACTGCAACAGCAGAGAGAAAAAGATGCCGAATAGTGTAGGTGCCAGTACACATCCTTGTTTGACACCGCACCGTATGGGAAAGTTGTCAGACATTGAGCCATCACAGGATACTGCGGCAGACATGTTGTCGTGGAGTGACCTAGATGTGTAACTAGCCAACAAAAACACAAGATGACACGAAAAAAAGTAGTAGTTCACTCATACCTTACTCGAAGAGTGTTCTTCTCTTGGGCTCTGCCCCGGCATCCGTTCCAAACGAACCTCCAATCTCGACTAACTGACTCCTGAAGGTTTGCTTCCCTATATGAGTCTTTGGACTGTACTATGGGAACTGGACGTGATCAAAATGAGAGAATCGTCGTTAAAGCAAAAGGCAAAGAGCTATGTTGTGATTTTAATATGTTTTATCTTCAATAAATATCGATGTCTTGTTCAATATCCGTCGCGTGATTCATGTGAACTCTGTCTTGTGAACTGTTTCGTCACTATATCTCAAGACTGTCTGGTGAACTATGTCTTGTGAATTGTGAGCTGTATGATTTAGTTTTATGCTGACCAACTCTAATAACAGACGCATTGCCTCTCTTTTTGTTTCTCTCTCTCGAACTTGCGTGTAACATTTGGTGACAGGGGACAGAGCTGAGAAACTTGCTAACCATGTCTACTGTGTCCGTTGTTCCGGAGCGATTTGACAGTGGTGATTTTGCTGCCAGGATCCGGTATTTCGATTGTTGCTCCGACGCTAATGGCTGGACTGATGCCGAGAAAGTTCGTAAGTTGCCAGCTTTTCTGAAAGGCCAAGCCGCCTCCTATTTTTTCTCATTACCCACGTCGAGCCGAGACTCGTACCCTCATCTGGTCACGGCACTATGTCAATTGTTGCGCCCTCTCGTTGCTCAAGAGAGACACTACGCTTCCTTTGAAAGCCGTCTCTTGCGTCCGAGCGAGGATCCCTCTTTCTTTTTATGGGACTTGCAAGAATTGCTTGCCAAGGCCGATTCCGGTCTCTTAAGTGACGCTCAAAACGCTCTCCGTTGCCGACAGTTCCTCAAAGGGCTACCTAAGGACCTTCGTTTGCTCCTGTTGGAATTCGATCCAACGCCTACTTTAGAGACCATGCGGAACTTTATGCAACAATATGGTGCCGTTCATGGCGAGCAGGGGAATCCAGCTGGATCCACCCCCGTTTTTGCCTCCACACCACCTGTTGCTGCTGCCCCGCAAGAGGACCTGCGAAGCTCCATTAACCAGTTGACATCAGCAGTTAGTCAAGACCTTTCTGCTACTGATCAGCACATGCTGCTACAGACTCTGTTATCATTCTCAGACATCTTTAAAGAGAGTTTAGGGCACACTAATGTTATGCAGCATAAGATTGATACAGGAGATGCTTTACTTATTCGACAGCATCCTTGCCGTCTTCCTTATGTGTAGCGTTTACGGCGTACTGCGGTTCGCAAGAAGGCACACAGAGATCACAAACGTTTTAGGTCTTGTAGTATTCTATTCCAATCAAGACTCATTACTAAACACAATCATCATCCTTATATATCATCAAGATGTCAAAGTACACTAACATACAAAGCAGGACAACACGTGAATACAATGAGTACACTAACGTACATAAAAGGACAACACGTGATTACAACATCATGTGATTTACGGATATACAAAGATGCGGAAATACATGACAACACGTGATTGCAACAGCATGTGATTTACGGATGTGACAAAGATGCGGAAATGCATGACATGCTACATACTACAAACCAAAAATCAAGTTGCTCACATGCTGCGCCAAGGTGTCATAAAGCCTAGCTTTAGCCCCTGGGCTTCTCCTATCGTTTTAGTTAAAAAAGGATGGACATTTCCGGTTCTGTATCGACGACAGAAAATTAAATGCCATCACTAAGAAAGATGCTCATCTCCTTCCAAGGGTCGATGATCTCCTGGATGCATTAAATGGGGCCCAATACCTTAGCACTCTTGATCTTCGTTCGGGCTACTGGCAAATATAACTTCCCCCATAAACTTCAAATGGAAGACGGGGGAATTCCCAAAGCCCATCTGGGGCTACTGGCAAATTAGTGTTGATCCACAGGATCAACGGCCTTCGTAACCCCAGATGGGCTTTGGGAATTCCCCCGTCTTCCATTTGAAGTTTATGGGGGGCCTTCTACATTTCAGCGCGTCATATAAATCGTTCTTTCAAGTTTAAACTATGAAACTTGTCTGTGTTATTTTGACGATGTCATTATTCCGTCAACTAGCTTCCAGCAACATATCGAAAGGTCAGCAATTATTCTGTCACGTTTTATACAACACAACCTTTGTTTCAATGCTTCAAAATGCACCTTTGGAGGCAGGAACGTCTTATTTCTAGGCCATGTGGTGTCCAACAATAGGATTCCCAATGACGCAAGAAAAGTTGAGTCAGTCTCTCAGTTGTTTTCTCCCACCACTGTCGAGCAGCTCAGAACGTTTTTGGGTCTTGCAGGCTACTATTGGAAGTTTATTCCTAATTTTGCTTCTGTTTCTGCACCTCTGGTTAACCTCACCAAGAAAGGGTCCAAATTTTTATGGACTAACGCCCATGAAGCAGCGCTTCAGTCCCTTAAGGGGTCCCTTTGTACCGCCCCCATCTTGGCCTATCCCCAGCTGGAGAAGCCTTTTGTTCTGCAAACTGATGCTTCCGATATTGGAATTGTCCCAGTTGGATGACTTTAATAGAGAGCATGTCATTTCGTATGATGGTAGTAGGTCCCTTTCTGATCGTGAAAAATCTTTTTCTGCAACTAAGAAAGAAGCCTTGGCTGCAGTTTTCGCCGTCGATCGTTTTTTCCCTTACCTACTCAGTAGGAAGTTTGCTCTTGTTACCGACCACAGTGCTCTTCGTTGGTTTCATTCTGTTAAAGCCAAAGGTCGGTTAGCGCGTTAGGTTGTGGAGCTTCAAGAGTTTGATTTCCATGTACGCCACAGACCTGGCTCTGCCAATGGCAATGCCGATGCACTTTCCCGTCTCCCTGTTTCCGGATCCTCTCTCTCTAAAGACCGTCAGGTCGCGTGCGACCTCTGGCGACTCTATTCACGTAGTTCCTCCATCCAGCCCTGTCCCTGCAACCGGCACTAGTCTCTTTCAGGGTCCCTTCACTGGTCACACCATCCAACCATCTTCTTGGTGGTCTGCCTCTCTCTCTCCTCCCTGCCGTTAAGCTCATCATCAAATCTTTCTCCAAACTTCCGTCCTTCCTGTTGCAGTGTCCGTAGTACTTCAGCCTTAGTCTGACCATGGTGGACTCAAGTAACTCAGGGTTACCGACCTGCTGCAGGACCCACTCATTCCTTCTGCGTGCTGTCCACGGCACCCTGAGGAGTCTCCTCCAACACCAGAGTTCGAATGAGTTGATCTTCCTGTCGTCAGATTTCTTCGTCGTCCAACTTTCAGACCCGTATAGAACCACACTGAATACTAGAGCACGTACTAATCTGACCTTGGTTTCAACATTTATGCTCTTATTCCGCCAGACACACTTCATATTGTCCATCGATGCTCTGCCTAGTGCTAGGCGTCTTCGGACTTCTTGACTACAGTCATTGTTTCTATCTATCATTGATCCCAGCAGATTGAATTGTTCCACAACTTCAATTTTTTCGTTGCCGATAGTGAACTCATTTAGTTCTTCGGTGCTCATGACCTTCGTCTTCTTGATGTAAAGTTCAAGACCAGACTCCAGACTCTCCATTTAGGGTGATTTGGGATTTTCTGTGCAGGAGTAGCACCCTGGTTCCCTCACCAGTCGCACATCTAAGTCAAATTGGGTGTGGGTGGGGTCCTCAGTCTCCCATTACAGGCATCCAACTCTCACTGCTGCCTCCAAGTAGATGGTTGTGCACACCATCGGGCATCACCCGGGATCTCGTCTCGACTGACGTGCTAAACTTAGTGAGGGGGTGTCTGCCCTCGGGCGGACACTGGTATGAGGACTTCTTCCTCAAAGTGCATGAAGACTGGAAGCGGCAATACCGGAGGTTGGAGATGGTCAAACACCCATCGTGGTCTGGCTGTAGCGGCGCGAACCAGCAGGTCCTGGTTTGACTCCAAAACGGACTCGGTTGTCGGCAGCCGAGGCAACTGTGGTGTTGTTGCACACACTGTGTGCTTCTGCAGCTTCATGTCGACCAGGCAGATGTACGTCTGGCAGACTCATCCTTGGAAATGAGGACATCGCGGTGGAGGAAAGCAACGGGTAACTACCTCTTCTGGATACTAAGGACTGTATCAGCCTCGAAGAATCTATGAAATGTACAACCGAAAAAAATGGTCCTCAGTCCCCAGCAGTCGCAAGACGGAGGGTGCAAAGAATCCCTGGGTAAAACCTCTTCAAATTTGCAAGCAAGCTATGACCATTGGAACATGGAACGTTCGTTCCATGAATCTGGGCAAACTAGAAATCGTAAAAAAAGAAAGTGACAGGACAAAAACGGACATTATGGGAATCAGTGAGTTGAGATGGACAGGGAAAGGTCATCTACAATCGGAAGACAAGATGCTGTACTACTCTGGACACGAAGATTCTCGAAAAAACGGAGTAGCCTTCTCGTGCAACAAAAGGATTGCACAATCTGTCACGGGATACAATGTGATAAATGATAGGTTAATGTCCATACGAATCCAAGGAAAACCGTTGAACGTGACTATAATCTAAGTGTACGCACCAACGAGTGCCGTCAAGGAAGAGGAAATCGAACAGTTTTATGGAAGTCTTGAAGACGAATTCGAACGGGCACCAAAGTCGGATGTTCTGTACGTGGTCGAAGATTTTAACGCAAAGTTGGATGCAAGAAGGAAGCTGGAACGATCGGAATGGGGGTTTAGGAGGAAGAAAGGAGAGAGGGCAGAGACTTCAAGATTTCTGCAAGGAATGCAACCTATCTGCGGCCAACACAATGTTCGATCAACCTAAACGGAAGCTGTACACCTGGACATCACCGAATCAGAAATACCGAAACCAAATTGACTACATCCTCTGATTGAACAGATGGCGCAGCAGTGTCATGAACGTGAAGACTCTACCTGGTGCGGACTGCGGCAGCGATCACAAATTACTCGTTGCCAAGGTCAGGGTGAAGCTAAGGAAAAGGGAAAAGGTCAAGGTTGAAGCAAAATTCGACACAAACGCAATACCATACGAGTACACCATAGCCGTGGAAAACAGGTTTGCAATGCTCAACGCCAGCGACATGGATGTTAACGAAGAATGGGCTAAATCAAAGGAAATCATCACCACAAAAGCGGTGAAACACGTGCCTAAACAGAAAAGAGCCAAGAAAGCACATCGGTTAACAGAAAATACCGTAAAGATTGCTGAAAAGCGACGTAAAGCTAAGGCAGTGAAATCGGAAAATTACAAGAGATTGTGTGCTGAATTTCAGAAAGCAGCTAGAACGGACAAAAATAACTACATCCAAGGGGTATGCGAAGACATTGAGAGAAATAGTGCCAAGAAACATGCAGGAGCAATGATCAAGAAGATCAAGGAAATCACATGGTCCTTCACGCACAAACTTGGGAGTCTCAAGAGTAGGGATGGCATCATCTTGAATGAGGACGAAGAAGTGATGTGTCGATGGAAGGAATATACTGCTGAGTTATACCTGAGAGATCAGAACATCACATAAACTTATGAGGAACGGGAATACGAGGACGAACCTCAGATTCTGGAAAGTGAAGTGAGATGGGCATTAAAAGTCATTTCGGATAATAAATCACTGGGTTCAGACAATATACCAATTGAGCTGGTCAAAAACGGAGGAGAAAAGACAGTTAAGGCTATAACGGGTTTATGTCAAAAGATTTGGGCAACAAAAGAATGGCCAATTGAGTGGAAATACTCGGTGTATGTGCCTCTCCCCAAAAAAGGAGATTTGGCAGAATGCAGGAACTACCGGACAATCGCTCTCATCTCCCAGTGTAGCAAGGTTCTTCTAAAGATCATCCAGAAACGTCTGGAATTATATGTTGAAAGAGAGCTACCAGACGAACAAGCAGGGTTCAGGGGAGATAGAGGGTGCAGAGACCAAATTGCAAACATGAGGTGGATCATGGAGACATGTAAAGAATTTTAAAAATCAATATCAATGTGTTTTATAGACTACAGTAAGGCTTTCGATTGCGTGGATCACAATCTGATGAGGAGGTATCTGAGAGAAATGGGAGTACCGGAACATCTAGTGATGCTGCTGCACAACTTGTACGAGGGTCAGAAGGCAGCAGTAAGAACTGAGCAAGGTTGCTGCGAACAATTTGATGTGCAGAAGGGAGTTCGTCAAGGCTGTATATTGTCTCCGCCTTTGTTCAACCTATACAGCGAACAGATCATGAGGAACGCAGGTATTAAGGATATGACAGAAGGAGTGAAAGTAGGTGGCAGGAATGTAAACAATTTGAGATATGCTGACGACACCACGCTGCTTGCGGAGACTGCGCCAGACCTAAAGGATCCTCTAGCACGCTGCTAACTGGTAAGTTGCAGGGTCATCTTTTTACTTGTGCAACGACTGTGAGTCCCAGCACTGACCTTCAGCAAGCACAGTTAGCAGACTCTAATATAAGCACAGTCATTCAACTTAAAGCTGACCACCAACCTAAGCCCTCCCCCTTTCGGTGTGGGCCAATCGTTCCGTCATAAGGGCTTTATGGCACTGCTACGACGATTTACATTTAGTTCATGGCAAGGTTGTCAAGCAGGCGCAGAACCAACATGCTCTCTCCAAGTATTCATTTGTTGTCCCAGCAGGACTAGTTGATTCTACTCTACAAGGAATTCATAGCACCCCATTTGCTGGTCATTTAGGTGTACGACGCACCATACTACGCGCACGCAATCAACTTTTCTGGCCCATAAAAAATGCAGACTCAAAAAAATGTTATAAAGAATCGCCATGTTGGCGCCCAAAATAAGCAAGGTCCCCACAATGACAAAGCTCTTCTTCAGTCCATTGACGTTAATGAGCCATTCGTATTCTGGGCAATGGACTCCATGGGTCCATTGCCTGAAACCAGTCGAGGAAATAAGCACCTACTCGTCATAATGAACCATTTTACCAAGTGGTGCGAAGCCTTTCCCACCAAAGATCAAACGGCCTTCACTATTGCTGAGGTATTGGTTTTGCGTGTTTTTAGTCGGTTTGGACCCCCTGCAATAATTCATTCTGATCAAGTTAGAAATTTTAAAAGTCACTTAATGCATGAAATCGGCGACATCATGGGCATTCACAAGTCTCGCACTACTGCCTACCATCCTCAATGTGATGGAGTCGTGGAGCGGCAGAATTGGACTTCACAGCACATGCTCTCGTCTTTCATCTCTCAACATCAAGATGACTGGGATAATTGGGTCAGTCTTGCTGTTTATGCTTTTAACACTAGTTGCAATGAATCAAATGGGTTCAGCCCCTACGAGATGTTATTTGGTAGGGATGCCAGAACACCTCTAGACCTTGACTTATGTATTTCTTTGAAAAATCCCTGCATACAGTCTGAATACTCTCAGTCTCTCCGAAAAGCTATTACTAGTATCAAACGAGTAGCACAGCAGAGTTTAGGGCAGCGTAGAACTAAACAAAGTCAACATCAGTCTTCTACTTCTCATTGGTCTCCTTTACCTCCTGGTAGCTCAGTTTGGTTACGCCGTCCTAAGTCCTGGAAGTTTGGTAGGCTTTGGACTGGCCCTTACGAGAGTCTTCGCCAAAAAGGGGTTAATTATACCCTCATCTCCAATGATGGCAAGAATCTCGTAGTTCATCATAACCAAGTCAAGCCTTATGCTGTGCCTGCAGCCCAAGGGACCCCTTATTGCCCAGTACTAGAATTCATGGATGCCACCCTTATGTTGGTTCATCAACAGGAACATTCACCACCTTAACCTACAGTAGGGAAATTGCAGGATTTGTAGGGAGCGGTGAAATGTAAGCGATAAAATATACAATGTAGATAGATTTTTTCAAACTGTAGTTGTATTCTATCCAAGGTTCAAGTAACCGCAAATAAGTTGCATTAAACTTTATCGCATCTCAGGTTTCATTATCTAAAAACGCACATTTGGTGTCAATTTTCTATTATCATTTCGCAGTTGAAACAAGCCCCTGGAGAGAAATGTGATACCTGTTGTGACAGCTAAGTAGTCAATTTCTAAATGTTTTGTACAAGTTGATAAAATTTCAATATTCGAAATTTCACCAGGTATTTCAAACAGGAAAGATAAGTTAGCATTTTAACAATGCATGTCATAACACTGTAAAGATTTGCCAAAATAAAATTTGACCCATAATTGAAAATGCCCAGTTTGCTCCGTCGTTTTCCTGGACTTGGAGAATTCAATATGAGCGCAAGTACTACAGGTGCCCTGATGACATCTGTAAATCGAGGTTGCTGAACACGCATGGCTTGAATCTGATTAGTTACTTCCCTACACCGACGTCATATCGCATTTTTCAAGCAAAACGTACTTCTACGTCTTCTAGCATTCACACTTTTGCTGATGATACCTTCTTAAGTTCTTCATTTTCATTCAATCCAAATGACAATGCTTCCACCGATACCCAACTCCACAGAAACATTTCACCCTCGCTTCTCTCAGATGATCTGACAGTTATTGAGAAGTGGGGTAAAAACAACCTGCTTTCGTTCAACCGAAGCAAGACGAAACAGGCTTTCACTTTGCGCAAACGTAGTCAAAACTTTCTTCCTGTCCTCATGAGTGGTGATGAACTGGACACTTCAGCTTCTTTCACACAACTTGGTCTTTCTCTTTCATCGAATCTCACTTGGAAAACTCACATCCATTCCCTTGCTAAACATGCATTTCAGAAGCTCGATTTCCTCGCCAGAGCCCGCGGGTTTTTCTCATCTTCTCACCTTCTAACTATATACAAGTCCCAAATCCGTCCTTCCTTAGAGTAATGCACCCACGTGTGGGTTCGTGCCCCAAAATCTACTCTCTGTCTTTTCGACAAAGTCCAGTCCAAAGCCATTCGTCTCATCAGCAATCCTAACCTCGCCAAATCTCTCCAACCTCTTTCCCATCGTCGTTTAGTTGTAGATCTTTCCATCTTTTATAAATACTTTCACGGGCATTTTTCTCAGGAGGTCAGGGATATTATTCCAGTTCCTCTGAGGCGTGTCAGAACCACTAGAAGCTCAAATCATTCACACCCTTTCCAAGTTTCGCTGCCTACTTCACGCACATTTCTCACAAATCATCATTCATCCCAATAGCATGCAATTTATGGAACGTCTTGCCTCATTATACTAGGTAATTCTCATGTATTGGGTCATCGTGACAATTTATATTTCTCCCTCACAACTTCTCTGCTACTCAGGTAATCTTTCAAATTGGATATACTTGGATTAACGAATCGAAGAGCAGGATCAATACAGTAGGCGTGTTTCCCCGAGAATAAAAAATATTCCCTTACCATCAACCAGTTCCAAGGAAGATTGTGTCAAAAAGGCTTACGATATTTTCAGAAACTTGATTGTGGTGTGGCCATCGACAGCATAGACACGGCTCACAGAATTGGGCCGAAGATCAAGTCAGATGATGGTAGTCCCCCAAAGCAACATATGATAGTAAAATTCACATCCTTCAGGGATAGTACAAAGGTCTACAGAGCACGCAAGAAGTTAAATGATGTCAAGATTAGGTTCGACCTTACAAAAAAGAGAATTGTTTTGTTGAACAAGGCAGCAGAAATCGCCAATAAGTATTCATGTGTACAGTTTGTTTTTGCTGATGTGAATTGCAACTTAGCAGCCAAAAGGAAAAACGGGGGATTCATATTTTTCAACTCAGTTGAAGAATTTAAGGATAAAATTCTCTCTCCAGAAACTGAAGGAATGGCCAATGAGGTAGTGTGAAGAACGCAATATTTTCTTTAAACTTTCATTGATATTTGTGTTTGGTTTGCAGGTTTAAGCTATATCTTAGAAGCTGACTGCTTCCTATATATTTAGTTAAAAAATACCCTAAATGTAGTTTCTAGTTCATCTCATTTTGAATGGCAACCTTCAACTGACAAAATTTCAATTAAAATTTGTTTTTTTTCCAAAATAGAAAAGCAACTCCAGTTTGTTTTTCGAAGAAACTTAAAATATATTCAGATTGCCAGAACATGCAACACAGTCCCAGATACCATGTTAACTGTTCTTAGCAAATCCCAAATGATTGGACAATTGGTGCCAATTGCTATGTTCTTGATATTTTCTTTTATCTCTTTATGTTGTGCTAAAGTTTATACTTATTTTAAGTCTATCTTTATTTTTCAATTTTTGTGTTTGTAATATCACTTTTTATGTTACGTAGGATGAGACAATGGTGATTTTGTTGTGGCTTGCCGCTTTCGACCAGTGAGAGGATTTCTTTTTGATGATGCTGGTTGAACTCAATCAATGACGAGTAACTATAGGGTGTTTCCGTGGATCCATCAAAACATCGTCTCCCATGAGTAGAATTGTTCGGCCTTTCTCTGTTCTTTCTCGTGTACTGGAGCTTTATTGGCTTTTTTATTGTTTTATTGCAATCTCAATCATTGTTCTACCCTTGGTGATCATAGTAAAATCTCTTGCAATGTGCACAACCATAGCAAAACAGCTATGTTTCTTGCCCTTGTTTGCCCGCATGCATCGCCCTACGAAAATAGTGGTCTATTCAACTATTGAATTTCATAAGCGTATTCCGCACGCGATGTTTGGTCCTGCTTGTAAGCGTAAAACTACCAAGCACTTTCTTTTTCTGTATATGCATTTTTATATCGGGTGCATAACTTGCTACAAACTTTTAACGAAATGGGTGGTTTTCAGGACGATTCTGCTTAGTGGTGATGTAGAATTAAATCCAGGTCCCGATGCGCTGGACTTTGGCACGTGGAATCTGAATAGCATTACTGCACATGACTTTTTACGAGTCTCTCTTATAGAAGCTTCCAACTCAGTTTATAAGTATGACCTTATTGGCATTATTGAAACCCATTTTGACTCTACTATTAATGTAGATAGGCTAGCACTAGATGGCTACACATTTTATAAGTAACCATTCACAAAATGTGAACAGATCAATCGAAATCCAAGCCAAGATCAGGATGAGTTTGATAATTTCTTAATGAACTTTGAGCTATTGCTAGCCAAGATGCAAGCTGCAAATCCCTTCTGCGTTGTTATTACCGGTGATTCCAACTGTCGTTCCACTCAATGGTGGGAGAATGATATTGAAAACAATGAAGGATAATTATTTGAGCAATTTTCTTCTGAACTTGGCCTTCATCAATTAATTACAGAACCTACTCATCTAGTGAGAGACTCAAAATCTTGCATTGACATAATTTTTACAAATCAGCTTAACATATTCATTGAATATGGTGTTTATCTGTCTCTGCATGAACAGTGCCATCATCAAATTGTTCACAAAAAATTGTCAATAAAACACATTGCTCTACCTCCTTACACTCGCAGGATCTGGTACTATGACATGGCAAATGTTGTGGCCATCAAGAAAAGTATCGAAATGTTTAAGTGGAGAGAATATCTAGATAATATAACATTTCCTAATGAGCAGGTTAAATTGCTCAACGAGGTACTTTTGAATATTTACTCCAACTTCTTTCCTTACAGAATTAAAAGGATCAAACCTCACCAGGTCCACTGGATAACACCAACCGTCAAAAATTTTCTAAGGAATAAGTGTCGTGCTTGTAAAATCTTGGCGAGGAATGGTCAACTAGAAGATACACGTGAGGGGATACAAAAAATGATAGCTGAGGGCTTGAAAATGATTGAAGATGCAAAGCGGGATAACTTCCTCAAGGCGGGGAAAACGCTTGCAAGCCATGGAACCCCTAGCAAAACGTATTGGCCCTTGATCAGTACCGTTTTACACAAGGCTAAGATTCCAATAATGCCTTCAATTTTAGAAAATGGGCTTTTTTTAACTGATTTTACTCAAAAGGCGCAATTATTCTACAATTACTTCATACTTCAGTGTACGACGATTGATACCGGCAGTGAAATTCCAAAAAAATATCCTGGCATCTGGTACTCTGATAGAAGATTTTGCTATCTCTGAGGAAAAGATATTACGAATCATTCGATCACTAAATCCAAACAAAGCACATGGCTGGGATGAAATATCTGTAAGAATGATAAAACTGAGTGCTGCTGCATTAGTTGTTCCATTAAAGATAATATTCACTAACTGCCTTAGGAGTGGTCTATTTATCCAAATATGGAAGCATGTAAATGTTGTGTCGGTTCACAAAAAGAATGAGAAAAATTTGAACGGCAACTATCGTCCAATCTCGCTTCTACCAAGCTTTGGGAAAATGCTTGAAAAACTCATTTATGATTCTTTATATTCACAACTTATTTCACATGACCTACTTAATCCTAATCAATGATGGTTTCGCTCAGGTGATTCAACTGTCAACCTGTTAATCTCAATAACGCACACGATATTTGAAGCTTTTGATTAATCCTCCCCTTGATGTACGCTCTGTATATCTTGATATTTCGAAAGCATTTGACAGGGTGCGGCACGATGGTTTGGTCTATAAAATAAAACAATATGGCGTTTCAGGTAATCTTCTTTTCTCTTGTCAAAAGTTTTCTAAGGGATAGAAAGCAGCGAACTGTTTTTAATGGGCTGAGTTCTTCTTGGGGAGATGGTTCAGCAGGAGTACCCAAGGGCTCTATTCTAGGACCCTTATTTTTCCTTGTATGCACAAATGACCTTACTGAAGACTTGATGTGCAATGTCAAGCTTTTTGCTGATTATGGTCGTCCAAGACTCTAATCCTACTGCAAATGGCATGAACCATGACTTGGAGTTGATAAGACAGTGGGGTCATGACTGGAGGATTTCATTTAATCCAGATCCGCAGAAACAAGCTGTGGAACTCTTATTTTCAAAGAAAAAGATTAAAGATAATCATCCAGAAGTTTTCTTTGACAAAACACCGGTGATGAAAGCAGAAGAGCATAAACATTTGAGAATTATACTGGATTCCAAGTTGACTTTTTCTGCCCATATCAAATCATCTATCTCCAAATCAAGAAAGGGTATTGGTTTGCTGAAATATCTCTCCAAATATCTGCCCAGGCATACCCTGAATGAGTTATACAAGCTCTATGTGCGACCACATCTTGATTATGAGGACTTTATTTGCCAATTCCAGCGAAAGTATGCCAATTCAGTGGTAGCGTCGTTTTACAAAACTTTATGGAGAAATTAGAGTCCGTTCAATATTCTGCTGCGCGAGCAATTACTGGAGCATGGAGAAGAACGTCACGAGAAAAGCTGTACACAGAACTTGGCTGGGAATCATTAAGTTGCAGACGATGGTGCAGACGCCTCACTTTGTTCTTCAAGATCATTAATAATCAAACTCCAGTTTACACTAAGGATCCAATCCCGACACTTCAGCAATCAAATTACTCTCTTTGCAACCGGGATATTATTGGGCGACTTAAGGCCAGAAGAGGAAAATTTAACTCTAGTTTCTATCCTCATTGCCTGTCAGAATGGAATGAACTCGATTCTGAGGTCAGACTTGTACCATCCTCTGCGGTTTTTAAGAAGAAGCTTTTATCAAGGATCAGACCCCCTGCGAGATCCATCTTTGGCATTCATGATCCAACGGGTTTATCCTATCTCACTCAAATTAGGGTTGGCCTCAGTAAATTAAAGTTTCACAAGTTCAAGCACAATTTCAGGGATACTGTAAACCCAAATGTGCCCTACAAACGATGGTATCGAGGATACGAAACACTTTTCGTTGCTTTGCCCCTTCCTTGCAGTGCCACGCAGAGATCTTCTCACTGGAGTTTTTGCTTTACTTCAAACATTTGGCTATACGAATTTCGAAAAGAATGTTCTACTGCAGATGTTATTGTATGGTGATGAAAAATTTTCCTATGAACTAAACAAAAATATAGCCCTGCTAACAATACAATTCATTCACAAATCTGGTCGATTTTATTATAAAATTTTGTGCTGCGGTATAGGCCACAAAATTACAACCACCATTTTTCATTTTTTTTCTTTTTCCCGTATGTTGAACGTCTGTCTCGAATTAGATGCCAAGCAATATCTGTGATATATCAAAATACCCTGTTGTAGCTTGTACTTTTCGACTTGAGGCACAAACGCACGCTAATACTGACGCACCCAGAAACACAGCAGAAACACACTGGATTCAGCATTAGATATGGTTTGCTAAAATTGTTAAAGCAAAATGATTAACTATAAGAAATACAACGATTAACTATAAGAGTATCTAATGAATAAATGTAAAAGTAATTTAATATAGTGTCCGAACGTACTGACTGTTTGCCGTTTTACTCTTCTGGCCGCAGCATCCCTTTACTCGTCATCTTCGCTTTCTTCTCCCCTGTAAACGACGATTCTGCAGCCTTTTATAGCGCGATGTAAACAAGCTTGTTATTTTCTGGTGTCGACTCGCTTGGGACAGGGCAAACAAAACAAAAAGTACTTTCAAAATGCAACTCTGAACACTAAAATCCCTGGGGTCCAGGCAAGTCTGGACAGGTACAGGCCTGGCCAGGGCAATAATAAAAAACAACTAACTTTGCACCATACATCCGGCCCCAAACGCTTCTTTGCAGAGAACATGTTTTCTTCACCCTTCTAATCAGTGCAAAGTTCCAATAGACAAAGTTTATCCACAGGACGAACTAACTGAGACGGCGAAGTCTTGACATTTGCTGATCTCAAGAGACCATCTCTTCCCTTATTTACAGCTAAAACTCTGCCCAACGGCCAGGCACCTCTTGGTAGGGGGTTATCAACAATGAGAACAATGTCATTTTCTTTAAGATTCCGTTTCGGTGTGAACCATTTTTGTCGCTGCTGTAAAGTTGGAAGATATTCTCTTGCCCATCTTTTCCAAAAGAGATCCGCCAAAAACTGAATTTGTCTCCATCTTCTTTTACAATGGTTATCTGCTTTAGAAAACTTTCCTGGAGGGTAGGATTCATTTGACTTCAACATCAGCAGGTGGTTTGGAGTCAATGCATTTGCATCTCTTGGATCATCTGAAACTCTAGTTAAGGGCCTCCCATTAATAATTGATTCAATTTCACACATTAAAGTTTGCAAACCTTCGTCGTCCTAAAATTTGTT
Organism: Pseudorhiza aurosa; assembly: GCA_964026355.1. NCBI lineage: Eukaryota > Metazoa > Cnidaria > Scyphozoa > Rhizostomeae > Lychnorhizidae > Pseudorhiza > Pseudorhiza aurosa. Next base: position 387,799 of record OZ032119.1, on the reverse strand, counting down.
CTCTTAGTACCATTGCCATGACACGTCTAATCGTACGTATTAAGCGCTCCCATGCACCTCCCCAGTGTGAGGCTAATGGTGGATTAAAATGCCAATTCACCTCTTGTTGAAGAAGACACACATGGATTTCCTCTTGATTCCATTCACGTATCAAGCGTTTCAGCTCCCTTTCTGCACTGGTGAAATTAGTACCATTGTCCGATCTAATTTCCTTGGGTTTCCCACGACGGGCCATGAATCTTCTTAAGGCGTTTATGAACGAATCAGTGTCTAAGCTGTGCGCCACTTCAACATGTATAGCACGAACGACAAGGCAGGTGAATATGACACCATATCGCTTGACTCGGCTGCGGGCTCTTTTTACACAAAATGGACCAAAGTAATCTACACCAACGTATGTGAATGGTGGCTCTCCGCGGACGATTCTGCTTGGTGGTAAATCTGCCATTTTCTGTTGCATAGGCTGTTGGAGTTGTCTTTTGCACTTGAAACATTGTCTGAGTATTCTTCGGACTGATGCACGTGCATTGATTATCCAAAACTTTTCTCTAATTAATGACAATACATACTCCTTTCCCAGATGGCCAGCTAAGTGATGATGGTATCTGATAATCAGGTCGACCACATGATTTCGTTTTGGAAGAATCACAGGATGTTTCATATCGTTTGGCTCAAATTGGAAATGCTTCAATCGTCCACCAACACACAGTAGGCCATCTTTAACTACAGGATCCAGGCTAAGAAGGTTACTCTGCCTTTTCACTCTCTTCCTTTTTGATGTTAAACTGTCAATTTCATCTTTGAAGCACCGCATCTGAATACATGAAATGATGGCGTGCTCTGCTTTCTTCATTTCTTCTACTGTTAACTTTCCTTTCAAAACTGAGCTCGGTGTTGGTGCTGGTAGCTTTGACTTCAGGATCAACCAGTGCTTGAATCGCAACATCCATGCAACAGCCCCTTTTAACTTTGTCCAGGATGAAAACTTTGAGAAAATCAATTCACTAATGCCACAAGACTCTTCCACCATAACACTGTGAGATTGGACACTTTTCTTCAATTCAACATCATCATCTTCTATTTTAAGGTGTTCTGTGCTGGTTACCTGCCATGTCTCTTTGCTTTGCCATAAGAAAGATGGTCCGTTAATCCATCTTGACTTGTCAGTGAGATCTTCTACAGGAATTCCTCTAGATGCATCATCAGCTGGATTCATCTTCGTCTGTATATAATTCCATTGGGAAGGATCTGATCCATCTTTGATCAGCGCAATGCGGTTAGCAACGAACGTCTGAAAACGCTTATTCTCATTATTGATGTATTTGATTACAGCTGTGCTATCTGTCCAGAAAATAGATCGGTCTACCTGAATCTCTAATTCTCGCTTCAGCATCCGATCCAATTTAACTGCAACTGTTGCGGCAGATAACTCAAGTCTGGGGATTGTCATAGGTTTTAGTGGTGCCACTCTAGCTTTGCCAATTACAAACGAACAGTGAATTTTACCTTCATGATTAACTGTTCTCAGGTACGATACTGCACCAAGTCCACTTTCTGAGGCATCAGAAAAGTGATGTAATTCCACTGTTTCTACTTCATCAAGATTTTCTGGCTTGAAACACCTCGGCACTTTCAGATTGACAAGTTTTGGCAGTTCTTCAATCCAGTTGTTCCAGCGGCTGCTGAATATGCAAGGAATCTCATCATCCCAACCAACCTTTTCACGACACAGATCTTGCAAAATGATCTTTGCTATAAGAATGAATGGTGATATCATACCAAGAGGGTCATATATTGAAGATATGAAGCTGAGAAGTCCTCTCTTTGTTGCGTTTCTTGCTGGGATATTCACATTATACTGAAAGCAATCTTCTGCAGTATTCCACAGAGCTCCCAAGACTCTTTCCACTGGTAGATTGTCTCTTTTAAAGTCAATCTTCTTCCATTCTTTGGAACGGTCTTCTTCTGGAATTGCACTCATGACTTCGCTTTTATTGCTGATCCATTTTGTTAAATTGAATCCACCAAGTGACAGAAGCCTTTTGAGATCCTTGTATGCACCAATTGCATCCTTGCTGTTCTTCAATGACTTTAGTAGGTCGTCTACATAAAAATTCTTCATAACTGTAGAAATTATGCTACCTTTGAATTGAGCCTTGTTATCTTCTGCTGTCTTCTGAAGAGCAAATGTAGCACAGCTTGGAGACCAAATGCCACCAAATAAATGGACCATCATTTGTCTCTCTTCTGGTTCCTGTGTTAGATCGTCATTTGCAAACCATAGGAATCTCAGTGCATCCAAGTCCTTTTCGTCTACTTGCACCTGGTGGAACATAGCTTTAATGTCAGCTGTTATGGCAACGACTTCCTGCCGGAATCTCAAAAGAACACCAACGATAGAATTTGTAAGGTCAGGTCCCTGCAACACGTGCTCATTCAGCGATTTCCCATGGAATTTTGCTGCACAGTCAAATACCACACGAGTCTTTTCTGGTTTCTTTGGATTGATTATATTATGATGTGGCAAATACCATACTTTTCCTTCGTTTCGATGAAGCAGCTCCTTAGGAACCGTTCGAGAGTAACCCTTTGTTTGCAAATCATCTATGAAAGCTACGTACTTGCGGTAAAGATCTTTGTTCTTGGTCAGCCTTATACGCAAATATTCGAGTCGCCTTTCTGCCACACATCGATTGTTGAGAAGATATGTTTGAGGACATTTCCAAGGAATCGCTATGGTATAGTGCCCATCACGTAGTCTTGCTGACTCCTCAAAGATTTCCAGTGCCCTTTTGTCATTTGCAGACATCATTCTTCTGTTATCAGAAATACAGTCGTCAAATTCATGGTTAAAATACTCATGCAATTGTTTACTCAGAAGATCAGAAGTCTGACTAGTGGCTGTCACAAAACACTTTGCAGCTGTTTCTTCAGTCTTTTGCAGAGGCCCATTAAGTGTCCAGCCAAACTTCGTCTTCACTGCAAATGGTTCTCCCTTTTCTCCTTTTCGTATTTCTTCGGGCTGCAACGCTTCCGGTACATCAACGCCAATCAACAGATTAACTGTGCAGTCTTCAAGTCCTGTTGGCAATGTTAAGTCATTCAGGTGAGTCATGGACTTGATATCTTCTTGTTTTACTATTGCATCCTTGGAGACGTTCAAGTTCTTCACAACGAAAGCTTGCGGAATATCAACTGATACTGTGTTTTCTAAATCTTCAATTTCAAGGCTAGCAATCGCACTGTCACAATTTTCCACAACGTTGCTGATTGTTGCCAATGAAATACGACACTTCTTTGCTTCAATGTCAAGCTTCGTCAAAAGATCTTCAGAGCAAAATGATGCTGTTGAGCCATTGTCCAAAAGAGCATATGTTATAATTTCGTTAGTCTCACCTTTACCTCTGACTTTAACTGGAACCACAGACAAGCTCTTCCGTTGAAATCCGGCCCCGGTTTAACTCAGTGTACCAACAAACTGTTTCGAATTACCTTGTACAGGAGGCACCAATTGCTGATTTGAACTGTCTGCTCCAAGCTGCTGATCCCTTTTTATTTCGAAGGCAACAATTGCTTCATGTATTGATGACATATGTTTTCGTCTGACATTGCATCCTGGAATAGTACACGACGTCTTCCGTTTGCATCCAGCTGAAAAGTGAAACGGCGACAAACAATTGTCACAGAGCTTCTTCTGGCGTATATATTTTAACTGCTCCTCACCACTTTTCGAATTGAACCTTTCACAATCTTTGATTTTGTGATCTCCTTCACAATGATAGCATCGGTAATGTGTTGATTTTCTATCCTCACAGCTTGGCACTTCCTTCGTCTGAATATTGTAATTCATACTGTATTTGCTTGCAGTTCTGCTCCATTCTGTGGGTTTTGTTGGCTTCTTATCCTTTGTCCCACCATCTCTATTTCTTCCATCCATTATCCCACCAAAAACTGGGTCATTTTTCTCCACAGCCACCTTTTTGATCAATCTTCGTACATCTTCAATGTTTGGCTCTCGATCTTCTTCTCGTATATCTTGCACTTTTGTCTGCCATCTTGCTCTGATATACCCTGGACAACGTTCTAATATTCGCACCAGTTTGTCTTCATTGTTCACTTGATTAAGCCTACCAGTTGCCCTCAGCGTGATCTCACAGTTTTGAAGGTCATCTGCTAAATCCATAAGTGCCTCTCTATCATTGGGTTGAATTGATGGGCCATCAGATACTTTGCTAATCCAAGAACTGGATACCTTGTACTTGCTGCCAAATCTCTCCTCCAGTAAACGCTTGGCCTCCTTGTATCCCTCTTCTTCACCAAGGAGTATACAGCTCTCGACTACTTTCCTTGCTTTGCCACTGCAATACTGAATGAGTAACTGCAACCGTCTGCCATTGTCATCTGTGTCTTTCTCAACCTGGCTCTCAAAATGCTTCATAAATATGTAATATCGCAAAGGATTTCCATCAAAATGAACGAACTCACATTTTGGCAACATACTTGCTTCTGCCAGTCTCTTCATCGTTGCTAAATAGTTGTCACCATACTCTGAAGAACAAGATGGACTGCATTGCTGTTTTTCTGACCCCTTTGGAGATTCTGCAATGTTGATTCGCTTATCATCTATCAGGGGTTGATGTATTAATCTTTTATCATGCTTCAACCATGGTGATGCAACTGTAGGCACTGTCGGTGACTGCAAAGATGTAAACTGATGATTTGACAACCCTGATGTCCTAGGTTCAGATGGCTTGGATTCTAGGTCCAGAGGTTCAGAGCTCTTGTGAATTTGCACTCTCGTCATTGGCATTTCATCAGAAGGTTTACAAGGATTCTTCTTCCTTTCTGTTGCAACTGGCAAATTGTGTAGTGCATCGAGCCTCACTGCGCCATCCTTCGATCTTATTGGACTGCGTTCAGTGATTGATCTGGTTGGCTGATTGATGAAACCACTGACAACAAATTGCTCAGAGCTGGGCTGTACATCAGCTGATCGTAACTGCGTCGTCCCTGACAAGCTGCCCTGTTTATCTGTATTGAAAACTGAGGGGGTAATTTGACCATCAGATTTAAATACCTCACTCATCGCCTTGTCCTCAGCTTCCAGTTTCATCAATTCTTCCTGTAATTTAAACTCTTCCTTCATCTTTGTCAGCTTCATTTCTTGATATGCAAGACTTTGTTTTCTGGCCAGCAAACTCCCCTCTGCTATCAAAGCTGCTTTTCTCGTTGCATTATGCAGCATCTTCTTTCCTAAGACTGATTTGACGCTTGATAAAGAGGATGAACTTGAATTTTTTGACACCTTTGAGGCCTTACCAACAGATATTTGGCTTACCGAATCATCAGGCTGAATATGATGCACTTCTGAGCCATCAATTGCATGCAACCGCTGCTTAGCGCTGAGAAAACGTGCCTCTGCTTCATTGAAATATGCGCAGCATTCATCGATGTCATCTTCTTCACTTAGCGTAGCTTTAAACAACTCACACGCTTGCTCAAACTTCGTGAATACTGCCTCTAGTCTCTCTTCGAACTGGGCCAAATATGCTCCGTTCTCTGAACTCTGACAAACCAATGCTGCTGAAACTTCCTTCACAACATTCGTCAGGGCTCTCTTCGCATTTGCTCGTTCTCGTTTTAATCGAAGAATGTGCTCATGGTCAATTGCATCTCGGTCAACTGCGACACTTGACTGATTTCTTCTTTCAAAACTTTCGTCACTTTGCAATGTCATGAACTCATGCAGGGTTTCTTCTGGGAGTCGACTTTCCTCCATACTGTAGGCCATACACCACTCGGCAGTAACAAACTGTTGTAGCTTGTACTTTTCGACTTGAGGCACAAACGCACGCTAATACTGACGCACCCAGAAACACAGCAGAAACACACTGGATTCAGCATTAGATATGGTTTGCTAAAATTGTTAAAGCAAAATGATTAACTATAAGAAATACAACGATTAACTATAAGAGTATCTAATGAATAAATGTAAAAGTAATTTAATATAGTGTCCGAACGTACTGACTGTTTGCCGTTTTACTCTTCTGGCCGCAGCATCCCTTTACTCGTCATCTTCGCTTTCTTCTCCCCTGTAAACGACGATTCTGCAGCCTTTTATAGCGCGATGTAAACAAGCTTGTTATTTTCTGGTGTCGACTCGCTTGGGACAGGGCAAACAAAACAAAAAGTACTTTCAAAATGCAACTCTGAACACTAAAATCCCTGGGGTCCAGGCAAGTCTGGACAGGTACAGGCCTGGCCAGGGCAATAATAAAAAACAACTAACTTTGCACCATACATACCCTATGCAAAAATTTGTCAAAATAGCAGACCCTTGGCATGCATTTCGAGGTGGACAAAAGTATTAATCTCTTTGTTCAATTGGTCTCGGGGTAGTCATAGTCTTTTGCTCCCCGGGGCATCGTCCCAGTAGTATTGTATAGCTGTAAAGTGTAGTAATCCTGTAAGGTAGTGTAGCTTGTTAATTCGCATTGTAATTCTTAACGGATATATAAAAAAAGAATAAACAAAGAAAAAAAAAAACTTTCGAATCCAAGATCAATCAACTTGATCTTATCTCTCTCTCCTCTTAGCTGTTCGCCTCCTTCTTTCTTCATTTGTTGGAGCTTTGTATAGGCCACAAGGGCCCTAGTAGTTAGAAAATGGGGACTCTGCCAGAATTTCCAAACCCAACCGGTTTTTTCCACTTTTCGACTCGACCATTCCACACGCGAGTAGAGCAAAACCATTATTCCCCACAACACAATTTATTTAATTTTCATTTAGAGTTTTAAGATATTATATTATATAAGGTGTTAAAAAAACCCAGATCAAAGAGATGACTGAAATTATTCCAAGATGTAGCTGGCTAATGTTAGGCCAAAAAGAAACTTGTTGTAGGTTGGCAAAGCGCGAAGGATATTGTGATTATCACGCTAAACAAAAAGTAAAATCCTTTCCTTGCATAACCTGTGGTAAAGGGACAAGATCAAAATATAAGACATGCTATTAAAAAGGTTGTGCCTATGAAAACTAAGACATATAAATAAAATGGCAGAGAAAAATAAAGAAAGGGATGATTGTATAATAACCAAACATTATAAAAAGATATTACACAAAGAACTACTTAAGAAAGTAGAAACAACATATTAGATAATTAACCAAATTTTTTTTTTAACTTATTATAAACGAATAATCATATATTTCTGTATTAGACATTTGATATACCATATTATATAAGGTGTAGAAAACCTAGAGTATAATACAACATGTCTCAACTAAAATGGTACGAAAAGAAAATGCTCTGGAAGGTGTAGTTAGAACTTTCGAAGTCAACGGTTCTGATGATACTGATTTAAAAACTTATCTTGAAATGGTAGCCCCACATGTGGAAAAACAAATAAAAGAAGAATTAAAAAAGGATAAATCCTTGAAAGTTAAAATGACAGTAAAAGTTAACATGGCAAGAGGGTCTGATGATAAAATTATCAAAGCATCACCATCCTTTTGCTCCGGAATAAAACACTTTAACAGCTCAACAAACATACTTGATACTTATGAAAATATGAAACAAAAGACAATCGAATCGTTTGCAACATACACCAGCGGTGGCAGTTTTTGGATATTTCAAAGCATTGTAAAATTTGGAAATTAAAGTTGATAGATTTAATCCACTAAGAGGAGAAGGTTATATTGACTTACCCCAACCTATTAAAACTAAAAAAGCAGTTAGTAATATAAAAAACAAAGATAACAGATGCTTCGAATATGCAATTTTGTCTGCACTACATCACAATGAAGTAGATCAAAAACAAACTAACAGCCTATCACAATATAAGAAATATTTGGGTAAACTCAATTTTACTGGCATTGAATTCCCAGTTTCACTAAAAGATATTGACAAATTTGAAAAAAATAATCCTGAAATAAAACTAAACGTGTTTGGATATGAGAAAAGTGTACACATATTAAGGTTAAATAAAACAGAGCCACAAAATGCAGTTGATTTTTTTTTTGTTACCAACGAAGAAAATCAACATTATTGCTGGATAAAAAACTTTTCAAGGCTGGTTTGAGCACAAGTTACCAAGCACAAAAATGCCGCCTATTTCTGCAAAAATGCTTGAATAAATTTGCTTCACCAGAAAAGTTGGGCGAACATATTGAGATTTGTAAAGAAAACTCAGCTTGTAAAATTGAAGTGCAAAAGCCAGGTGAAACAATTACATTTCAAAACTTTAAAAAATCAATAAGAGTTCAATTTGTAATCCACGCAAACTTTGAAGCTGTTACAGAAAAAATAGATTCAACCACACCAAATCCAGAAAAATCGTATACCGAGAAGTATCAAAAACATACTCCATCAGGGTATTGTTATTATGTAAAAAAAGATGGTCTCGAAAATTATGCCCAGCCAGTTGTGTATCGCGGTGAAGATTGTGTGAAGAAATTTTGTGAAATGATTGATAAGGAAGTAAAAGAAATTGCTGAAATTTATAAAAATATAATTCGTCTTGAAATGACAGCAGAACATAGTGAAAAATTTCAGTCAGCAGTGGATTGTCATATTGGTAGCAAAAAATTGTGTAACAACAAGACAATTCCGTTCAAGAAGGATCCAATTCATCAATCTTGTTTACTAATGGATTTAAAGATAAAGATGACTCAGAATTTAGTTTAAGAGATGTCTTGGAAAAAGGTGAATGGAAAGAATACTTTAAAAAATCTAATTGTGCAATTTGTAAAGACCCCTTGACAGGTGAAACAGTTAGAGATCATGATCATTTAACAGGAGAGTTTAGAGGTGTTGCACACAGCCAATGTAATTTGCAACATCAGTTACCAAAATTTTTACCTGTAATAGTTCATAACTTGTCAGGCTACGATTCACATTTGTTCATAAAACAATTGGGTAAAACACAAGGAAACATCAACTGCATACCAAACTGTGAAGAAAAATACTTTAGCTTTAGCAAAACGATTGAGCTAGATGACTACGATGATAAAAAGGAAAATAAAATTGAAATAAGGTACATTGACAGCTTTAGATTTAAGGCTTCTTCGATTGATAGCCTTGGCAAAAATCTTTTGCGAGAACAGTTTAGGGAAATGAGCAAAGTTTTCGAGGGTGATACAGATCTGCTGATCAGAAAAGGAGTTTACCCATACGATTATATGGATGGCTTTGATAAATTTAATGAAACTGAACTACCTCCTATGAATTAGTTCTATTCACAACTAAACGACTCAAACGTAAACCAAAAAGATTATGAACACGCACAAAAAGTATGGCAACACTTTGACATAAAAAATATTGATGAATACAATGATTTATATCTGAAAACAGATGTTATCTTGTTGGCTGATATATTTGAAAACTTTAGAGACGTATGCTTGAAACATTACAAACTAGATCCAGCATGGTATTATACATCGCCAGGACTTAGCTGGGATGCACTGCAAAGGAAAACTGAAATAACACTAGACCTGCTGAGTGACATAAACATGATTTTGTTCATTGAAGCTGGAATAAGAGGTGGAGTTAGCATGATTTCAAACAGATATGGAAAAGCAAACAACAAATACATGGAAAACTACAACCCTGACGAAGAATCAAAATTCATAACGTATTTAGATGCAAACAACTTGTATGGATGGGGGATGAGTCAAAAGGTGCCGTACAAGAACTTTAGATGGGTAAATGAAAAGAAGTTAGTTGGCTTAGATCCCACTCAGCTAGGTGCAGGAGGTGAAACTGGATATATATTACAAGTGGATCTAGAATATCCAAAAGATTTGCACAACTTGCATAATGATTACCCACTTGCACCAGAAACTTTAACTATCAATAAAATACATAAATTTAAGCCAAACTTGAACAACAAAACAAAGTGCATTTTAAATATAAAAAAATCTTCAGCTTTACCTTCAACTAGGACTAAAGTTAACCAAAATTCATAAAGTGCTTGCCTTTGATCAGAAAGATTGGATGAAACCATACATTGACTTGAACTCAAATCTTAGAACTGCTAGCAGCAATGATTTTGAAAAGGATTTCTTCAAACTGATGAATAATTCTGTCTTTGGAATGACTATGGAAAACATAGGAAACAGAGTTGATACAAGACTTGTCATTGAAGAAAAACAAACCGAAAAGTTGGTATCAAAGCCAACGTTTGAAGGAAGAACAATATTTAGTGAAAGTTTGGTAGCAGTTCACATGAAAAGAGTAAAAATAGAATTTCACAAACCAATTTACGTAGGATTTTGTATTTTAGATTTAAGTAAAACGCTCATGTATGACTTTCATTACAACTACATTGTAAAAAAGTATGGACAAAAACAAAAGTTTTTATTTACAGATACTGACTCTCTATCTTATGAAACAAAAACAGAAGACTTTTATCAAGACATCTCAAGCAATGTAGAGGAAAAATTTGATACAAGCAACTATACAAAAAATCATCCATCAGGAATTACAACTGGATTCAAACAAAAAAGTAACTGGAATGATGCGAGATGAATGTGGTGGTAAGCAGATATCAGAATTTGTTGGATTAAGAGCAAAGATGGATTCTTACAAGTTAGACGAAACAGAAGAGAAAAGGTCAAAGGGAGTTAAAAAGAATGTCATCAAAAAGATATAAGCTTTGATGATTACTATAAATGTTTTATTGGAAGAGTAAATCCAATCTATAGAAAAATGAAGTTAATCAGAAATCATAAGCACGATATCTATTCTTAAACTGTAAATAAAGTAGTGCTGTCTGCTGATGATGATAAAAGAGTTATTGGTGCAGATGGTATTTCAACATTAGCTTATGGTCATCACATGTTATAGGAAGAAAATGAATAAAAAAATATTTTTTTTTTTAAATTTTTTTTAAATCTTTTAACATCACTTAGTGGAATCCAATTATTAAATTCTATAGGAAAACCCTGCCATGATACTAGCGCTAATTTTTTCTAACAATCTTTCTTGATTACTTTATCAATTCCATAAGGATCTTGATCAGTTTTTTATAACTCATTTTCATAAAAACATCTTTCAATAATTTCATTGTTATAGTCTTTTATTATATATGTAGTAGGATTGGAATGTTGTATTCCTACTATAACAAAAACTTCTTCACTCCAGTTTGGTGTATAACCTATATCAAACTAAGCTCTCTTGTACTTACTAATCCTTACTCTGTCTCCCACCATAAACTTAGATTTATAGATTGTTTTATCATGGATTGAATATACATCATTTTGAATAGCATTTTCATTATATTTCATGCTAGCTTCCGTTGGTGTCATTTTTATTGTAGAGTGTTTGTGGTTATTATATTCATTAATTAAATCTGGTAATAGATCGGCATAATTAAATGTATTATTAGCAGTAAAATATTTATACATTTTATTTTTGAATGTACGATTAAATCTTTCAAAAACAACGGCCTTACCTTCATTAAATGTACTATACATTATAATTTCATTCTCAACCATCCATTTTTTAGATACGTTGTTACAAAATTCAGATTCATTATCAACCCACAATTCTTTAGGTTTCCTCTTGCTAGTTTTAACAATAGATTGAAATGTATTGCTAATTTTTTGTCTGTTTTATCTTTTATAGGAACGCTCCATGCAAATTTTGAAAATACATCAATAACATTTAAAATATACCTAAGTCTATGGTTGTAACTTTTAAGGTGTTGCATATCAACCAAGTCAGCACTCTAAATATCGTCAACATTACCGACAATAACTTTTCTCTTTTTAAACTTTCTTATAATTGGTTTGTGTAACTTATCTGTTAACTGTTCATTCCAATTTTTTGAACTTTTTTTTTTAAAACACCTAGTTCAAGCTTTTGTTTGTTGTTGATAACTTTTCTAGCAAACATACCCATTTTTGGCAACTCACCATAAGGAATCTTATCCAATTCAGAAACAATTTTTTTATACCATTCGTTTTTATCAACACATCTTGAATAACATACAACATGGTGTGCAGAAGTCTCATCAAATTTGTTAAAAGGAGGAACTATCCATTTAGTAATTTCACGAGTTTCTGGGTTGTATTCTAATTGTTTATCTAATGGATTGAATGGTACAACCAGCTTTTGGTTTTGGCAATTTGCCGATAACAGAATGAATATCGAGTTTTCCACCGGCTTTAGTTTTAGTAAAGCAATTTTTTGATGTACCACATATTTTGCACTCACCTTTTACCATTGATCTATCATTTATTGTGGTTGTATGCATTATATTTAAAGACGTAGTTTTTCGTTTACATTTAACACAATAAATTTCCATGATTACTATGCATATACAGAAATAATTTTAGTTGTTCAAATTAAATTATTTAAATTAATTCATCGAAATTTTTAAACAACTCTCTATGTTTTTGATTTATAAATAGATAATCGTGTTTATCAAGACCCTCAAATTTACACTTGTCAAATCTACATTCTTTTGAAATTCTTGCTTTTTCGCCATCTCTTGGAGGATCATAGACAATTACTTTCGAGCAAGTTCTTGATATGTCTTTTGGTATTGTAAAATACGATTGACTCAAGCAAATAAGACAAATTTTGTGATGTCTACCATCAGTACAATGGTTTGCAATCCTTGCTTGTAATTTTTATCAGCGTTCATTAGATCATCAAATACGACAAGCTTTACACAATCATCAGAGTCATATTCATTTGTATCTAATATATCTTCTTGTCCACACAACAACAAGACTTGATGACCTACCAGCTGAGAAACTTAAGCAAACTTATTTTTTAGTGAGACCAACTTGTCTTGATCTTTATTAGGAGTATATATGATAATCTGATCATAATAACATAACGATTTTTTAATGACATCCATTAAAGTATTTGTTTTTCCACAACCAGAACTTCCACAAACAAGCATTCTAAAATTGTTACCCAGCAATGATTTATGCTTTGTTTTATCAGCAACCAACTCACTAACAGAATTTTGAATCTTCATTTCGATGTACCCTTTATAGTCTATATAGCTTGTAAATTTATAATTTCAAGTAAGTGCAAGCAAGTTAAAAAAGAGTGTCAGTCAATTTTTAGGGTAGATAAGTAACTGTATGTTAGTTAAGTCCAAAGATAAGTAACTGACAGTTGGTTATATTCAAAGATAAGTACGATATAGTTACTTAAATAGAAGTGTCATTTTTTATGGTAGATAAGTAACTGACAGTTTAATAATAAATTTGTAAGCTATATATAAACTATTAAATTATATGAAAATCAAAGAGTATGGATTTGAACAAATTGAAAAGTATAATTAAAAGGGAAGCTGTAACAGCAAATTTTGTTGACCTAGTTAAAGATGATGTAAGGGTATATAAAAATTTCCAATTTTGAATCATTGAAGAGAGAGAAAAGGTTGCTGCTCCAATTACAAGAGAACTTGGTAAAGTTGGGCAACAAATAACTGATATAGATAAAAGACAAGATGAAATGCTCGATCAGCTGAGAGAAAACCAACTAGCGCTAATGCTTGCCCAACCACAACTAGCAATTGAGTCAGCAGAGCAACCACCAGCGCTTGAGACACCAAAGCGACCAACGCAACCAAAGCAACCAAAGCAACCAATAACACTTAATTTTGATAAAAAATTTGATACAAAATTTCAAAGTGATTATGATTTACCAAGTAATAATGAATTTCCAAAAATGACAAAAGATGAATTAGAAATGATAGCCCAAAAAGTAACAAAAGCACAAAAATCTGTTGGTGGAAGTAAAAGTTCGGCTAAAAGCACTGAGAAAGGAGATAAACTTGATGAAGATTTAGCCAAATTAAAAGAATATAAAAAAATATTAGATGCAACAATGTCTACAGACTTATCAGAAATAATTGGAAATGGGTTTGGTCAACAAAGAAAAGAAATGCTTACAAGTTGTCAAAAGGTGGATCCGTTGGTCATGTATACATTGATCCAGCTAAAGTCTGAATGATTAGACTTAGTGTTAAAGATATGGCTGGAAACAGTGTAATGGACAATGTTGTTGATAGTTCTCTTATAGATTTGTTAGTAAATAGATAAAATCCAAAAGTTGAGTACACATCAGAAGCAAAAGATATTTTCAAAGATTTGACTCGCTTTTCTGGTTTAAAAAAAATAGAGGTTCAGGCAAACAAAAACTACCAGGCGGAACTGTTACTTTAATTCTAGACACCCCAAAAGATATTTTGGCGCGGTTAAATCTTTTACTCGGCACACGACGTGCCGGTAACAATAGTTTAGATATAAGTAAAGAAATAGTTCAACAAATTGATATTGCAGCAGCAAAAAATGTAATAACAAGTGAAGGTCAAATAAAGGTTAACAGTAAAAAATAATTTAAATTAAATTGATTTTATAGCTAAAAATATATGAAATATATATAATATACAAATAACACCAACAAAAATGAAAGAGTTGGAAAGACCGTTTGTTTTCAGTTCAACTGATGGAATCCTTGGATCAAAACCAGGTTATTTTACAATAAAACATATTCCAAATCTTATTTTGGATAAAAATAAAGAACATTACATTGCACTTGATAAATTTAATGGTCATCATTCATGGTATAACATCAACTCAACACTCAATAATAATAAAATTAGCTATTCACATGATAATGGAAGTACCAACACTGTAATTACTTTTCCAGATGGAGTTTATGATTATAATGATATAAAAAATCATATTAAGAGCTCTTTAAAGGCAAATGGTCATACAGTAGATAAAACGACTCCTGGTATCAAATTAGTATTCAGTACTTCTAGATTTAGAGTATATGTGCTACTGTCGACAGGATATAGTGTTGATCTTAGAGGCGTGGATAGAAACTTTAATGATCTTATTGGGTTTACAAAAATGAATATAACAACATCTCTTTTTGGACAAGTGCTACCAAACATTACAAATTATGTTGATAATATAAAAATTAAAGCATCGTTGATAGATGATTCTTTGGACGGTGGAATGTTAACAGATGTTTTATATTCCTTCGACACGTCAGATATTTCACGTGCATATCCTTTTAAAGTAGAACCAAGGAGAAGATTATATAATAAATTAAATACAAATATTATATCTCAGTTTAGCACAAATATGACAGACGCAATAAATAGACCAATCGATTTCAACGAAGTACCAGTTAGTTTAACAGTTGTAATAAAATAAGTAGACAAAGAATGAACCAAACAAAATAATAGAATAGAATAACATATGTCGGTGCACAACAACAAGATGGTGGAGGCTTGTTTGACATTTTTAAGTCAACAGGTAATAAAAATTACATCAATTGCAGCTTCAAAGTTTTCTAAAGAAGTCGCTAAAAAAGCTGCTACAGCAGGTGTTGAAAAGTGTCTGGAGCGGAAGCTCTTGGCAAGAGTGCTGCAGACAAAGTTGTAAATAATTTATCTGCTCTAAGTATTTTTAAAGAAAATAAACCTCTTCCAAATAGTGGTACCAAAATTGCAGACAGCTTAAAAAAGTAGACTTTTACCCATTCAACCATCAGAAGTTGAAACCCAAAGACAACAGTTGGCTCAATTTATGTAACTTTTTCTCAAATAATTATTTTTTTCAAAAAAATTTTTTTATTTGGACACTATTTATATATATATGCTATGCAATTAACATAGGCAAAGTCGAAGTAATGGAATACAAACAAGGTGATTTTCTAGAAGGGTACGTGGAGGTTGTATATGACCTTCAAAATCCAATTCAGCTTCCAGCAAATGATGCAACTCAAAACAAAAATTCATACAAGTTTAATGTCGATTCAACTGGTAAAGTAACTGCTTCCAATGATTGGTATAATTCTTATCTCGAAATTGATGTAGAAGTTAAAAATAAAGCAAATGGTACAACTTATGCCGCTGCTGATAATATCACTTTTGCATCAGATGCTTATTCCATCATTAGAGAATTAAATGTAAAGTATGGAGGTGTTCAGGTTATTGATACACCAAATATAAATGAAAGTGTTGCGATTAGAAATATAGCAGAATATTCAAGCGCTTATCTTGCTCAAGCATCAAGCACATTGTTTCACACAGTGGAACTGGAACTGCTAGTCGCACTGCAAATACTGGTTTTGCTAGTCGAGCTGCACTTGCTAATGCTGCCTGTGGTGTTAATCTTATCGTGCCACTAAATAAGTATAGTTTCTTTGCTGCTTCACAAAATGTTGTTTATCCAACTGGTAAAATGGAGGTAAACATTACTCTTGAAAGACATGAAAATGTCTTGTACAAAGATGCAGCAGCTGCTGAAGGTAGATATGTTGTTACAAAAATGAGACTTTGGGTTCTTAAGATGGAGTTGAATTCAGCTGGTTTAAATAAATTTGGTATAGAATTGACTGAAAAAAGAACGTAGGGATATTTAAATGATAGAGTTGAAACATCACCAGTGTCTACGCTGCAAACTGGTACATTTGATATCTCTAGCAGTATTGAAAAACCAAGATTTGTTGTGTTGTACGCAGTTGATTCAACAAAAGATGGTGATGTAACAAGAAATAGCTTTCATTATGACACATATAATATTCCCGGTGGAAGACAAGTGACAAGAACACAGATAGAGCTAGGAAATGGTGTTTATTATACACGGGTTGAACTTAATCCAAACAATGATTTAATAAGAGTATACAAACGATATATTGAATATCAGAGATTTATAAACGATGGTAAGTCTGAAGGTAGCTTCATTGATAGAACGTTGTTTAATGATCTTCATTCAACATTGTTCTTTGACTTAAAAGATCAGAGAAATGATAAGATTGATGGATCACCTAAATTAAAGTTTTCATACACTCTTCATGGAGCACCAACAGCTTATGTGTGGAAGGCAGTAGTTTTTTATGAACGACAAATAACATCTGATCCTATTTCTGGCTCAGTTAAATTGACATTTTAGGAAGAAAAACAAAAAAACTAGTTTTACAAAAATAATTTTACAAAAAAAAAAATTTTTTTTTATCTTTTTTTTTTTATTTTTTACATTGAAAGCATTGGTTCATGCGTAATAGCAATCTCATCTCGTAATAAGACTCCTTAAAAATTTTTTGATTTTCAAGTATTTAACCCAATTCATTATTTCAAAATTAGATATTGGATGATTTATAAATTCTGGTTTACTTACAACAGAGCCCCCAACAAAGGTATTTGACTGAATTGGCTGTTTGGCCCTAAAGGAAGACCCAATCCTTCTTTTTTATTGCTGCTTAATAAATATTTCAAAGCTGGTATAACTGTGCCGCCTCTAGTTGGTTGTGATCTAATTATTGAACCACTTCCTGATTGGGTTACATCTATTTCGCCTTGATCTATCATTGGCAGCAGTGATTCAAACATTCCTAGTCTATCATCATCATCTTCATGATTTTCTCCATGGCATCCCCCAAACAACTTTGCAATTAAATGAATTCGGATTCCTGCCAACAAACTTCCAAGAAAACCACCTTTTTTGTCCGCGTCCTGTTTTTAAAACTAATCCGCTACCGCTTTTATAAGAATTTACCAACTTCTTTTGTTGTGCTACAGGTAATAGTTGTTTGATTTGTTCCCTAATTTCTGGTGTACCTACTAACATTTTGACATGTTCTGGTGATAATTGAAAAGAACCACCAACTGCTTTCTTAATGGCGGTCTCTCCTAAACCAGAAACTGCACCTGTTGCAAGTGGAGCTAAGATTTTTGGCAATATTTTTTTAGCAACACCGCTTACTATTCTAAACAGATTCATAATGCTTCCTCCGCTTGTTGCAAATTTTCTGAGTTGAGCTTTACTAATTTTAATATCAGCTGCTACACCTTTATTTTTTGCTTTTTCAAGCTTATTGATTTGTGATTGTGTAAGATTTACTGTTTCATCGCCTCTCATAAGATTGTTATGAGTCAACCTAAGAGTTATTGGCATTTTATGTTTCATTGCTTTTGCAACTGATTCAGCTTGTCCAGCCGTCAAGTTTACTCTATATGGGTGATAGATTGTAGACATTTTAGCAATTTTTATTTTCAAACGAATGTATATCAGTATCTTGTATTTTTTTTTTTAAAATAAATAAATTAAATTTTGACATTAGTATGTACATTAGTATAGTTGATAACAAAATGTCAAATCTTGGTGAAATAAGAGAAATTAATTTAATCAAATTAAAATGAAATTAATTTTTATTTACGTGGACTTCTTTTACGAAAAAACAAAGTCTGATTTTGATGACAACGTTAATCCTGTTATTATCAAATAAGCATTAATTTATCAATATTTACTTGTAAAATATACGGGTAAAAAAGATAGTGTAAAAAATATAATAAATTCGTATAATGGCGAAATTGGTTTAATTGGACCTGGTAATGGTAGAATAACATGTTGTTTAGATGCATTATTTTCTCAATACTCATTTTGTTATGTTCACAGCTCATTTCATGATGCTTATGGCCGATTTTACAATAGATATGGTTATGGTAGTGGCTATTGTTATTTATTTCACAATTTACCAAAATTTTGCAAAAAAATTCATTGCTTGGAAATATTATTGGTTTGATATTTTCATTCTGTAAACAATTAGTTTAATTTTTAAAGGTGTATTTATATTTATATACCTTTACTTTACCAGAATATTCAAACCAGTTGTATCCTATTTTTTCGTGAGTAATATTGTCCTTATTCATTTTTCTGGTTAATTTAATATCTTGCTTGATTGATTTTGGTAAATATATACTTACTGCTTCTTTAGTTTCATCATCTTTTAATCTTGCAATGCCACATTCCCCATATTTTGTGTTCAAGTAAAATACATCTCTCACAGCATAAGTATGACCTACTTTTAACGCAGCATCAATCCTTTTTGCTACTTCTAAATCGTCTTCCATTATATCAAAATCTGCTACATAAGGAAAACCTGTGTGACAACTATTGCTGTCTGATTTGAGATATATTGTTTTTATTGTTTTCTTTCCATTAATTTTTCCCTTTGAAACAATAAATTCATCAATTTCTGAATCTTCAGATATCTTTTCTTTCAAACTTTTTGGTGCATTTGTTTTTATTATATTATCAGATATATAATTTTGGCTAGCTGGACATTGTTCTAAATATAAGACAAGTTTTTCACCATAATATCCGACTGTTTTTTCTTTATCAAGAATCTTAAAGACGGCGTCAACGTCAAGCTTTGAGAATGGTACATATGATTGATGCATCTTTGAGTTTGTGTGACTTTTTGTTTTTACTCTGCTAGTAAACTCTGCAACTCGTATATACAGTAGTAAATTTAAAACTCTAAATGAAAATTAAATAAATTGTGTTGTGGGGAAAAATGGTCTTGCTCTACTCGCTTGTGGAATGGTCGGGTCGATAAGTGGAAAAAACCGGTTGGGTTTGGAATTTCTGGCATAGTCCCCATTTTCTAACTACTGGCCCTCCGCTACATAATCCAATTTGAAAAAGCTGCCTACTGAAATGTCCTCTAGACACTGCTCGTCTCATTCAATCTAAGGGCCATTTTATGATCGAATCCGCACTCATTCTGCTTCCTCGTCATTCTCGTCTTAATAATCTCATCATTCAAGATTCTTATTACAGTCAGTATCATGTTGGGGATTGGAAGATATACTGTTGCTTTTCCCAGTCAATTTTTGGTTTCATCGTCACATGCAGAGACTCTTCATCTTCTCACCGCGTGCGTCACATGCAAAATAGTCGCAGATCGCCACAAACGCCTGCTAATCTGCCTGAGTTACCCCCAAATCCATTATGATACATCATCATGCCCTTTCTCTGATGTTGGTATTGACTCCACTGTTCTTCTCACAGTCAAAGACTGCACAGGCATCCAAGTGAAAGCCTACATTTATCTATTACATGTCTTACAACCCGTTCTATCAATCTAGAAGTCGTAGAAGACGTCAGAACGTCATCTTTTCTGCAAAGCAGCTTGCCTTCTATCCTATGTCTTATCCTATCGAAAAATGAGCAAACATTCAAACGCGCAGTAAGGGACCTACAAACAGGTTTAGCTCACTTTGACTCACAAACCGTAAAACCACTTTCAAGCCAGTTCTTATATATGCCCACCTGCAGTCCGCACTGGGGTGGTGTCTAAGAAAGAATCATTGCTTTAAGAAGTCAATCCTGAAGATAGATCAGTGCTTGGTCGTTTCCTCATTACGCTTGCGGAACTTAACAAATTTGAAAAGGAAATTCAAGCTGACTTGAATTATTGTCATCTTAAACCCTATCCACACTACACAAACTACGCTCATGTTAGCTTTAACACATCTCCAAAGATGGCTTCGACCCAGAGGGGACCCAATTAGTTCTATCAAAGTCTAGTGTGGACACAAACCTGGGGCGAACCCAGGTTAGTATTTGTAATGCATGCACTTTTCCGAAAAATTTTTGAGCGCCAAAAATGCATTTCTTCTTAGATAAGCAATTGCATGTGAAAGTGAGGCTGTGCATAGTAAAGCTTGGAGTAGTTTTTTTTGGGGGGATGGGTTGAATTCCCACACTTTATTGTTTATGCGGTTGCTAAGGATGCTGCAAAGGAAATAAATCCATTGCATATGCAAGAAATTGTTTTTTTTTCGAATTTTTCTTTCTTCAAAGGACTTAACCAACCCATACAAGTAAAATAGTGTCAAATCAATAAAAAAAAATTTTCGGGTTGAAATGCAGGGGTCTTAGACTTTAAGATTTAGTTACTCACATCCAGCATTTCATCCAGCATTTCCACCCAATAAAATATAGACTTTCCATGTGAGGGGGTGGACAAATGCAATCCACATTCCATCCAAGATTTCATCCAACATGATGAAATTTCATTCATCGGACATGATGTGAGGGGCATGTTGCATCGATTAAAAAGGCACCTAAAATACCATCGTGAGCAAATGATGGTTGATTTAGAAAGCAGCATGTTTAAATGGAAAGTAGCTGTAGCCATAAAGTGATTCGATCAATGTCGAGACGTCAGTCTTGAACGTTAACATTGAGATTCCTTGTGACCAATTGACACTGCTCAATTGCCTGTCAATAACATATTCCGTTCAATTGTTTCGGTTCATCTACATTTTTGTCAATGTTTTTACAAAATTCTGCTTTTAATTTTCATACAAGGAACTGACTGAATTAATCTCTATGAGCCAGGACTGGCTTGTTTGTGCCGAAAGTGCATCTCGTCACGTCTCGTCACGTCTCGCCATGCCCTTTCGGCCTTCTGCCAGTCGTACCAGTTGTGCGATTTACATGTCCATCCAGCCGACAAAGTTATCTAGGCATTGTGACGCTTCGGCCATTCCCATTTGATAGTGCACCATTCACTTGTACCAAGCATGACGGTTTTTATCAGCACGTCATTCTTAATGCTGCACATGTAACCGAAGAGCCCCATCTTCCGTTGGAATATTTTTTGCTGCAGGCGGCGCTTGAGTTGTTTCATTGGCAGAACCTCTTTATTTTTCACTCAATGGAGCCAGCGAATGTCAAGTAGACGACGTAAATTGCCCATCTCGAACGCATCAAGCCTGCACAATTTTTCCTTTCAGAGAGTCCACATTTCCACGTCGTGAAGCATAATGCTGAAGACATGTGTTTGCAGAACGCTGAGCCTGGTCTTCATTGAAATATCTCTGCTCTTCTATTTCTTCCAGAGGCCGTTGAGTGCTCCGTAGCCAAGGCCCGTCTGAGGTTTAACTTCTGCCGCACTAGTATTATCTGTCAGGAGCGATCCAAGGTAGACAAACTGATCAACCACTTGGACTTGACTCTCTTGATTACCTTGTCTAAATAGAGACCTCAGCCTAAATCAATCTAATACTTATACGGTACTGTAGTTTTATACACTTATTCTTCGAAGTCTTGGAAATTTGAAAAAAAAGAAAAAATGCCAATTTCGAATATCAAAACTGCAATCCTATACATAATCAACAGCGTTTGCCACGCCACCGTAAAGTAAATCGTTGCCCTATACCTCAGAGCACCCCAAAATCCTGAAAAATGGAAATTCGTAGCAAGCAATTTTGAAGAAGTGAATACTTCTTCAAGTGAAACGTGAACAGTGAAACGTGAACAGTGAAACGTATCCAAACTGTCTGGATGCAATAAATGACAAGTACATTGTGATGCAGCCACCACCAGGATCTTCTTCCAAATATTGGAGTTACAAACACTTATTCCGTATTTCTTCTCGCTGTTGCCGGCCCAATTTATAAATGCATGTATGCAAATGTTGGAGCTAAGGCCTGAGTTTCAAATGGAGTAATGAGGGGTGATGCAGCCTCTCTCAGAAATTGGAGAGGATATGGAGTACCTGCAGAAATGAGAATGTCTACAATATGGTACAAAATAGAAGCCTTATCATTATTGGTAATGAGGTCGTGTTTGCAAGCAGGTCTTGATTATCTAAAGTCAGTTACCAGCTACTACCATAGCTGAGCAAGAAGAGTCACTGAAGCCCCGGTCAGAAGCATCACAAATCTAATCATGCATGCAAAGAACAAATGTTGGAGGAAATGTTGGAAGAGAGGGTCGAACGCATCAAACTTTGCATAAAAAATTTGAAGAAAATTGTTTTTGATCTCAAGCAATCTTCATCCTACATCAATTTGCATATCTTGGATTATCCAACTTGGTTTGTCATACGCATCCAAATATTCATCCAGCATTACTCTTTGGCATGTTGGATGAAATGCATGCTGCTTTTGACCAAGGGATTAGTACGCGTACATTTCTCCGTAATAAGCTAGTCCAGCAACATTCAACGAAAAGGGGCATTTACAGAAAATGAAAGCAAAATGTTTTGAGTTTGCATTACTTGAAACGCTTTGCAATTCAGCCGAACGAACTGCAAGTACAGCAAAACAGAGTGACAGGACTAGCAGTGAAGTTTTAATTTGCCGAAGCTCGCCCCATACCAAGGTTGGGGGTAAGTGTAGCACTGGCTGGTGGAGGAACATTGGCGATGTGATCCTACTCTCCTTCAAAGAACTACATGAAGTTCATTGCAAAAAATTTGTCGTTGTGAATGGCATATATTCTTCCACAGATTTTTCTATTGCTTCTTTGTTAAGAAGTTGAGATGATGACGTTAAATCTAGCGATATTTAACGAACAAAGGCTTGGAAAACTTCATGTTCTTTTGATACTCCACTTTGACATATAGTGCATATGAGACAAGTCACGGCAGTAAACTGCAGAATAGTGGTGAACATAGCAATGGTGGATTTTCTTGACTGGATAGATGCTTTCAACGGACAACTAGCCCATCATTCTAATTGCTGTTTCCTGAATCCGTGGCCAAAGAAACGAGAGATATTCGTGAGCGGAAGGGTTGATGCATGCTATTCGGAAAATTTTTCTCAGAAGCCACATCTTAGCTTTTTTGATGGTTTTTGCAACTCAGAAGGGACAGTCTAACCAATATAGACTATTTTAACACAAAAAGGACAATTGAATATCAGAGTCTTACTTGGTATGGAAAGGATACTTTGTACCAGTAGAATCGCACGTCCTCGGACTTCCTCCTTGCGACAAAAATTATCTTGATTATTTATATATTGTCACTTTTGATCATTTCAATTAACAAGCATACTGCAATTATTGTTATACAATAGTGTTAATTTACAGTTTCCAACACAATTCTTCATTGAAAGCTGTATGAGTTTATATGTAATTCCATTTAAGGGAGCAAGATGGCGCTCTGCTTTGTGAAGAATTATCTTTTGAGAAATTAGCTGATTCCAATTATAATAGTAACAACTGTACTAAGTAAATTATATGTTTGTTTTGTAGCATTACAAGATATAATTGAAAGAAAAGCGCGCAGACTTAAGTATCTTTGAGAAAGTTTGTTAATTTCTTGAAACTGGTGCAAATACCACAAATTCCAGCCGATTTAATTTTATTCTTTACATCATCGCTTTATCTAACATGCATGATGCAATTATTGGCCTACAGCATCAAAATTGAATTTAGCTGGTCTTCCTCTCCTCACAGCCGATTGCCTTCGTCCTTATTTCCTTTTTTGGGATTTGTTAGGCTACCATGGCCTCTCCTCAACATAACTCACAAAAAATTATTTCTTTTAGCTTCGCTAGTAAAGGGTATTTGAAAGTTTTTCCGCGAAACAATCATCACTTCTGTCCCGAATACAAAAAGATTAAATCAAACTGCCAACGCAAATTCTATTTATCCAACTTTTTAGCAACGTGAAGCAGGTTTAATTTAATGCTTTTAGTCAAGGGTTCAATTATTAAGAAATTAAATCATTTTGTCCTCTAGAGAATATTTGTACATTTCTCGTAAATAAAAATTTACGCGAACAAATTTAACAGAAAAGCAGCGACGAAAAGTTATTTTTGTAGGCTGGAGTGTGTTCAGTCTTTTACAGATACGTTTAAGGGCACTGTTCTCAGGAAATCAGGAATATTATTTCATTTCTTCCGTGGCGTGTCATGACCACCAGAAGCTCAACTCAATCACACCCATTCCAAGTCTCACTGCCTACTTCACGAACTCTATCTCACAAATTATCCCTCATCCGAAGAACATGCAATATATGGAATGTCCAGCCTTCTTCTTGCTGTCCCGAATCCTACAACTCGCCATTTTTCAAATCTAGGATCAATAAACTTGATCTGGTTGCTCTTTGCTCTTAGTCTTTCACTTCCTTCCTTCTTCCTTTGTTTGGGTTTGTCTACAGGCCACCATGGTCTTTCCTCAATATAACTACTCACTAAAAAAGGCTAATTGTCAAAATGAAACTCTTTTTATCCAAAATTGAGTTCTTGGTTTTTTGGTTATGTCTTAATCTTTCATCATTCTAAAATCATGGTTATGGAAATGTTTTGAGAAAATTGAGCCGAAAAAGTCATTTTTGACTTGATACAAATGGTCTCCGTCCTTTCTATAGTAAGATTAGCTGATGTTGCTCATAGTATTCGACTCGAGTTAGTACTACGTTTTAGGGCCTGTTTGATTCCAACCACAGGGGAACAATGTATAAATCGATAGCTTGTTACTTGCTTGTGCTGAATATAGTATTTGTTTATTGATTTGGTCTGCCTGCAATAATTTCTTGAAACAAATAATGTGATGAGTAAAAACAAAAGAAATTATCCGATGTGGACGGGGCTTCAAATGAGACATGTGATTGGTCAATTTCAGACACTAGCATTGTTGATTGGTTTATTATGGTCACATGGCTGCATCCAATGGCGTCTAGCTTACCCAGGTTATTCTCGATATCAAATCTTACTTTAAATATCGCAATAAATTTAAAAAATCATGGGGAAAACAAAGTTTAGGACAAAAAGAGGATTTATAGGAGGAAGAGGAGGATTGTGAGGGTAGAAGTATCTGCTGGGTCATTTGCAACAGGAAATGGTCTGGAACGAAAAGATTCAGCCCAGATGTCAACAAGAACGGAGGCAGATTTGGGCTACTCGGCCAGTGCAAGAAAGCTTCAGATTTTTTCTGCAGATCCAAATAAGACAGAAATGACACGCTAGATGATTATAATCTTACTGTGCAGAAGAATGCTATTGCTGATATGTTTAGCAGTATGCCTTGCCTGAGTTTCGATATGCTTGAGGTATTGTTGCTTGCTTCTCCAGAATGCAAGTAGGGGTTCTCCGAGAGAGCCAACGTTTCCTGTCACAATTTTCACACTTTTGAGAAGGAATTTTATTTGTGCGAGTGTCTTGGTGCCTCCAAGTCTTTGAATGTACCATTTCATATAAAACATTAGGGCAACATTAGCTTTTAGAGGATCGGATGTGGCTACTCTACAATGAAGAATTGAGCAAGTGTAATGAACTTGCCCTGTCAACTAAGTAGAAAATCGTATGCTTCTTCCAAAAAAATTGAAAATGCCTCTATGATTACTTGTGAAGATATTTTAAAGAAATTTATTGATTAAATCAGCAAGGATATGTAAAAAATGACGTACAACCAAATTCTGAACGGAGTTGTTGGTGTTTCCTTTGATTGCTCATCACGAAAGTGTGGGTATATATCCCTTGATGGCATTGGATGTACCATAGGCTTACTGACTGGATGGCCAATTAACTGTGAAATCCTTTCAAATTTTGGTTTTAACTGTAAAGCTTCGGAGTACAAAGTTGCTGAATGGGAAAAAAAGCATACACTGGATTGTCCCCAAAATTCTGATGGAACTGCTGGAGCAATGGAACTTGCTTATGCTTAAAACTTGTAAAAAAGATGTGTAGTGAAGCACAACTTTTGATAAATAACTGTCCTTTTAGATGAAAATAGAATGGCTTTTGATGGGCTAGGATTTCCTATAGCGACTGTCAAGACAGTGACTGTAATAAGGACGATTTCACAAGGGCGACATAATCAAGCTGGCGGCTTTCAAAATGGCTGTTGTCTGGATGGCGACTGCCATATAACAGCGACTGCTACGATATTGAATTTACTGTCTACTTCTGAATGAGATACACCGTATTCTCTATAATGAGCGCGGGGGCACACATTTAATTTTGACCCCAGATAACGGGCGCTCATTGAAGAGAGGCGCTCATTGGATTGGGACGCTCATTAAAAGAATAAAAATCCACAAATATATGACAGAGTTTTGAATTGCAAATGGATATAATCTTTAAAGTTGTTATTTCATTGTTTTATAAGTGTATAGGCAAAATTTTTCTAATAACATCAATGTCTTTCAAGTCTAAATCCTTGTCGACTTGAATAATTGCTGGAGTGGCATCTTGAATATATAATTCATCAACATCTTCGAATGGATTTTTGTGTGGTTTAGGCAGCGAGAATTCAGTACCTTTGCAGCCTATCGCATGGATGCCGTCAGCTGCCAGATTAAGAGCGCAAGACTGAAAAGGCTTGCAGATTATTTGGGAGGGAGTGTTCATTGGAGAGGGGTGCTTATTGGAGAGGGAACGTTCTTTAGAGAGGGTGCGGTACTCAGAAAGGCGCAGAATTGGTTTCTTTTGCTTGTGACTTCGCGTTCATATTTTCGACTTTGTGTTCGATTTGTGAAAGCTTCATCGATTAGTTATTGTTGAAGGCCTTGACAAGCAGAACCGCATGTTTGAAAAATTCAATATGCCCTAAAAAGGAGTTCATAAAATCAAGAAAAGGAAGTGACATGATAGGTCAGGAAGGATTTTTGTACAGAATGGACAAAAAAATTAAATGCAATCAACTAGAGGTTAAAACGTTCTTTTCAAAGCAAGACACAAAATCAAAATAAAGCACTTCACAATATCATTTGGAAGCAGTGTCTCAAAACAATTTACAATGGCATGAAAACATTGCAGACAGCTGTGCAACTAGCTTTTTGCAAGTTTGCAATGGGGCAGAGCAGAGCTTCAAACCATTCTTTGTAAATCATGAGCCTCAAGGGCTTGACTACTAAACAATGAATATAGAGAATAGAGGGAGAAAGGTGTAAATATAGACATAAAATTGACAGTATCTGAAGCTTCCTTGCAATTTTCTATTTAGGTGAAATAGGTTTATCGTCAAATTTTATTAATGCCAATCATTCCGTCAGCAGTTATGCTAGTTTTGAACTTAAAAGTTTAAATGCATTTTTCTCAAAACACTTACTTAAATGGTGCGCATCTGCTTAGTAACACTAGCATTTTTACAGACTAAGACCTATTCACCATGTCTGAATCTTATTTGAATTCTTATTTTATAGAGAGTACAAAAAAAATGTTTATTTTTTCACATCTTTTTGCTATGTTTTGTAATCAGACAGGAAAGGTCCCTCATAAATGCGAAAAAAAAAATTCCTAAATTGAGAGCATTTACATAATATTAAGCACAATAAGAAAAATTCAATAGGCCTCTGTGCACTCTCTTCGATTATATAAGACTAATAGAATCAATTTAAAGTCTTCCAAATACTTTTCATCCTGGATATGTTATGTTACCAAACAACAGTGCTTTCACTTGGAAGGAAATTTCCTTGTCTAGGGAAATTTCACCCTTCCCAAGGAAACTCGAAGGAAATCGAGATTAGGAGAAATGGAAGAAATTCTAGTAAACCGTAAGAAGTAGCAAAAAAATTCGAAATTTCACAACAAAAAGAAGAGAAGTCCATTTATCTATCCATCGATCCATCGATCTATCCAGCCAACTATCTGTCAGTCTATCTATCTATCGATCGATCTATCTATCTATCCATCTTTCAATCTATCTATCTATCTATCTATCTATCTATCTATCTATCTATCTATCTATCTATCTATCTATCTATCTATCTATCTATTTATCTATCAATCTATCTTATGGAGTATCTCTGACATTTCATCAAGCAAGCTGTTTCTATGAACTAAATGGAATGCAGTGGGCAGTGCAGGAAAAAATGAGCTCTTGATTCGATTGCTTCATTACAACTGCAAATGGGACTTGACATGCCAAATTATGGCGGAACTTATGCTCATTCAGATCGCTTAAGTGAACTCGAAGCATTGTTATGAGTGCTAAATGATGCCTGTTGCTTATTTCATGTCACACAATAGGGAAAGAAACTCTTCGAATACCTTAGTGAGGATGAATTTTCATATCTAAAAACGTTCGTATGGCGGAGTTGAAAATGATTTCTGTTCTCATCAGGGACATAATCACATAGATATTCAGGAGCCTAGTTTTTTAAAATTTTATGAAAAAGACAAAGTTGGCGGTACCACCTCCTGTTACCGAGCGTTTCCCAGCCAAGTTCCTCAGGGAGTTTGTCCGTGTTGGTACCCTTCCATGCTCTGCTCACTGTCAAAGCTGCCTCATATTGTATGGATTCAAGTTGATGAAAAAGAGACATATTTTGGTCATGATAAATTACGTCTCTTTAATCCAAATGTGGTCTCACAAATAGTTTGTACATTTGATCAATTGTGTCACGTGAAACGTATTTTGAGAGAAAACGGATGATACCTATCCCTCTCTTTGCTTTTACAATTGCAGCCCTAACATGCTCAGAAAGCGTAAGTTTCTCGTCCAAGATCAATCCTAAATGCTTGTGACTATTTGCAACAGTTATCTGATAATCGTTGAAGCTTAATGGCGGATGATAATCTTTGATTCTTTTTGAGGAGAAAATTACTTCCTGTGCTTCTCTGGATGGATCAGGGTTGAAGGTCATCTTCCAGCAATAGGCCCAGTCTTGTATAATGGAAAGATCATTGCTTAAACTTTGCCGCAACAAGTTTACATCAGAAACTATTCGAAATATGGAGGTATTATCGACAAAAAGCTTTACTTGTGAAGCAACACTTTCAGAAAGATCATTAATTTATACAAGAAAGAAAAGTGGGCCAAGGACAGAACCTTGAGGAACACCCGCGGAACCATGTTGCCATGATGAGGTTTTACCATTTATAATGACAAGCTGAAGCCCCCCAGCAAGAAAATCTTAAATAAGAAGGTACAAGGGACCATCCATGCCATTAGAATTAAGTTTGAGTAATAGGCCCTTATGCCACACCTTATCAAAGCTTTCGATATGTCTAAAAAGACGGCTCTAGCTTCATGATAATTTTCAAATGCTTCATAAATTTCACGAGTTTTGGAGGGAAGTTGATTAATTGTCAAGTCACCTGGCAAAAAACCTGACTGATAAGATGATGAAAGATCATTATGAGACAAATGGTGATATATTTCATAAAATATTATTTTTTGGAAATTTTTACCATAAATTGGAAGAAGCGATATCGGTCTATAATTAAGTATGAGAAATCTTGATCTGATCTCTCTCTCCACTTAGCCTTTTGCTTTCTTCTTTCTTCCTTTGATGGGGCTCTGTATAGGCCACCATGGCCTTTCCCCAACAAAACTCACAAAAAAAAATAGGTAGAAGGTCGACAATCTGCTAAAGTGGGGGTGCTCAATACGTCGATCGCGATCTACCAGTCGATCTCCAAGGTACTATTGGTAGATCGCATGACAAGGTGAGGTGACATGGTCATGAGCTGACGCTATGCAAATAAAGTTGCGTTGCTTTGAATAAAAAAACCAGACGTCAGCCTATCAGCCATCCCGTCACTTGATTGATACACAGGACAACCAGTCATATGACATCTGACTTTTTTCCCCGTACAATTAGGTCACTGTGCGTTTTCAAACAATGCCCCTGAGCGCTGCAAAGCTAATAAGCTAGTCGTTAGTTACATCCTAATTTTTCGCTCGGTTATTTCCTCTTAAACGTAAGATAGGGTATAAAAATGAGTGGGGGAGCTGAAAGAAGTAAAAAGAAAAAAATCTATCACTTTCATACGGAATGGGAGGAAGAATTTTTTTTCACGATGACATTTTCAAAGTGCGTTTGTCTCGTCTGCCAGTCTACCGTCGCAATACCAAAGAAGGGAAATGTGGAGCGGCATTTTCGGACTCTTCACGGAAAATACGACCCTGAATTCCCGCCGAAAAGCGAGCTGAGAAAGACAAAGGTGAAGGAGCTAAAATCCTAGTTATTGGGACAGCAGTCATTTTTCACACAAGCTACTTCTAAAAGCGAAAGCTACCACCGAAGCATCATTCCAAGTAAGTCACATCATCGTTAAAAGCAAGAAGTCATTCCAAGATGGAGATATGGTAAAAGAGGCATTCGTTGAAGCAGCGGACTCATTGTTCCGGGACTTTAAAAATAAATCAGAAATCCTGTCTTCGATCAAAGCTTTCCAGTTGTCAAGGAGTACAGTTACACGGCGTTGTGAAGCCATGGCAGAGGACTTAACGCAGCAAATGTGGAAGGACATCGGAGATTGCGAGTGCTCTCACTGCAGTTGGATGAATCTACGGACGTGAGTGACACAGCCCAGATGTGCGTTTTCATTCGTATCGTGTCGGGTGATATGACTGCAAGAGAGGAACTGTTAGCATTACTGCCCATGAAAGAAAAGACGCGAGGAGAGGACATGTTTCTGTCGTTCAAAAACTTTATTGAGAAAACCCAGCTGCTGGTGTACAAATTAGTGTCTATCACCACAGATGGCGCACCAGCAATGATTGGTCACTTGAATGGATTTATTGCCAAGTGTAGGCAGGACGATGCTTTCCCAGACTTTCTGAATTACCATTGCATAATCCACCAACAAGCATTATGCGCTAAAATGCTCAACATGAAAGAAATCATGGATGTCGCAACGAAGATCGCCTGTGTTATTCGAGCCCGGTCTCTTCCAAGACTGTTATTCCGTGCACATCTGGAGCAGGCTGACTGCGACCACTCTGACTTGTTGCTACACACTGACGTGAGGTGACTTAGCCGAGGGAAATTCCTGCAAAGATTTCGAGAGCTCTTTCCGGAGATTAAAGAGTTTTCGGTGCAACTGGGCATGCAGAATACAAGCAACTAAGTGAAGGTGAGTGGCTGTTAGACTTGGCATTATTAACTGACCTGGCAAACATGTTGAACAACCTCAATCTAGAGCTGCAAGGAACAGATAAAACAGTGATCAATATGATCAGCTCAGTTAATGCTTTCAAACGGAAACTGCGACATCTGTCCTCAAAGCTGCAGCGCCATGATTTGGCAAACTTCGAGAACCTGGCGTCAGAGCTGGAGATGCAAGGGAAGACCTGTGTGCAACTTGTAAGTGCACGCTACACAGAACAGATTGACAACTGTCTGTCAGAGTTTGAAAAACGCTTTCAAGACTTTTATTTGCTCGAGCCAGTTGTAACATTAATGTGTCTACCTTTTCGGGAATATGTGGAGATTGATTCACTCTCATCAACAATTGCAACACTGTTTCACCTGAACTCTTCTGGAGTGGAAGATGAGATATTCACACTGCAGACATTGAGCTGAAGTGCAGAGCTCATGGACAATTCTGGAACTTACTAGCAGAGGGAAAGTATCCCAACACGAGGAAATGTGCTACCTCCTTGACTGCATTTTTCGGCTCCACTTAATTATTTTCCAGCCTTTTCCCACATGAAGATCATTAAGTCCAAGTACCGCTCCACTGTGACTGATGAGCATTTGGAAATAGCTTGAGGCTATCTGTCAGCGGCTACTGTCTGAACTATGTATCCCTGGCTGATTCAATTCAGTGCAAGTCATCAGAATGAGCTCAGGTTATGGCACAAAATGTACATAATTATGTTGTTCAGTCTGTTCAGTTCTGAATTATGTTGTGTTGTGCAACATGTGGTTATACATTAACATAAGTTGTAAGAATCCTCAATATATTTTTCAATAAATATAATGGGTAGATCATTTTGACTTGGTCATTTCAGAAGTAGCTCCCATGCTGAAAAAGTGTGAGCACCCCTGTGCTTAAGTCACAAAGTGTTACACAGAGGAGATGTTTGTTAACAACAAGCAAACCCCCAGCAAACCATTATTAATTGTGCTCAATTGGTTGCCTATTTACCAATGAAAGGAATAACTTACAAACTAGTAAATTCCTAACCTCATGAATAAACTGCACCACCATATCTGATGGAATATCCAGAGAGTCGAAATTACGTCATACAGCACTCAGTTTTCAAGCAGAAAGGATTTATTATAAACATTGGGAATTAATGTGAGTTTATAGAAACATTGGAATTTTCAGAGAGTAAAACATGGTAGTTTCTGCCAACAAAATTAAGGGAAGTTTCTTCAGTGAAACCGCTACGAAAAGTAGACCCAATCAAGTTATGGATATCAAGTGTTAATAATAAACTGCCTTTCCACTTACTACTTTTCTTACCTTGATCTTTAGGCTTTCCAATTATCCTTCCTCTTCTGCTTGATTTTCATTCAATCCAAATGACCATGCTTCTACCGATATCCAACTCCACAGAAACATTTCACCCTCGCTTCTCTTAGATGATCTGACAGTTATTGAGAAGTGGAGTAAAAACGACCTAGTTTCGTTCAACTAAAGCAAAACGAAACAGGCTGTCATTTCGCGCAAACGTTATCAAAACTTTCCACCGGTCCTTATCAATGGCGATGAACTGGGCACTTCAACTTCTTTCACAGAACTTGGTCTTTCTCTATCATCTAATCTCACTTGGAAAACTTGCTTTGCATGGATCCTAAAAGCTTTGTTTTCTCGCCAGAGCCCGCGGGCTTTTCTCATCTTCTCACCTTTTAACTATATACAAGTCCCAAATCCGTCCTTCTTTAGAGTACTGCTCCCACATTTGCGGTGGTGCTCAAACGTCCACTATCTGTTTTCTCAACAAAGTCCAATTCAAGGCCATTTGTTTCACCATTCAACCCCTCTCCTATCGTTTTTTGGTTGGAGATCTTGCCATCTTTTACAGATACTTTTATGGACATTGCTCTCAGGAGACCAGGGGTAATATTCCTGCTTCTCTACGGCATATCAGGACCACAAAATGCTTGACCCACTCACAACATTTGCCAATTTCACTATCTAATCCCTGAGCTCTAGCCCACAAATCATCCCCAGAGCATGCCATTTATGGAACATCTTGTCTCCTTGTTGCTTTCTTGAATCTTAGAACTTGCCGTCTTTCAAATCTAAGATCACTAAACTTGATCTTATCCCCTTCTCCTCTTGGGCATTCATTCTTTCTTCAATTATTGAGGCTTTGTATAGGTTGCCATGGCCTTTCCTCAACCTATTTCACTAAAAAAACATTCATTATAAAGGGCAATATGGCACTTATTTCGCATGCCTTACCATTTGGCAATATGGCACTTATTTCGCATGCCTTACCATTTACATCTATAACTTTAATGACCTGAACGTTTCTGTGCTATTATAAGTTTCAGCGCTTTTTAAGCTCTTAATTTCAAATGTGCTATGGATAAATATTTCTTTTGTTTGTTTCATTTCAGACGAATAGGCGGCTGTAAAGAAGCTTCTGCTTAGCGCCATATTTTTCATTCAATAGAAATTATAACATAAAGACAAACAAACAGACAAACATGCATACATATATCCGGTAGAATCCCTTTAAGTCGTGCCCCGGATAAGTCGGACTTTCGCGTAGTCAGACTGTTTTCTCATTCCCCTTAACATGTTCCTCCGAAGAAACAAGCAGTCAATGATGATGAGAGCGGCCAGCATCATTAAACAGCATAATTCTGAATATGTTTTTTGGAATCATGGTTTGGCCTTTTCCTCATTATTATTTCTAACAAGGCAAGCCAACGAAAACCAAGGATGGTCATGAAGTGCGGTCATGCAGAGTTGCTGATAGAACAGGGTCAATCAATGCATCAATTTTTGATGACTTCGGTACACATCTGCAATCAGGAGACATAATCAGATTCTGTAAAGGTGAAATGTTTACGAGATCTTTCTTAGATGTTTGGTCAAATAGAAATTAATTCTGGGGATAGAAGGACAAAGCCATAATCAAGTCAAATTAATCAATCCAAAGAACAGTGCGAAACCGAATGGGAAATAATGATTCAAATACAGCAGGGAGGTGAAATTAGAAACATTTTTCTAGCTTGTTGAATGTGACATGCTTTGAAAAGGAACCTTGAGAAAATATCTTGCGTTCCATTTACTGTGAACATACTTGTGAATACTGGGAGATACAACTGACAAGTTGATATTGCAGAACTTTATTACATTTCCATTCAACAGTACTATTTTACAGAGTTGATTATTATCCCACATAATTTCTTGGTATATGTCACTGTTAGTTATGCACAAATATGGAAAAATCACCTCATCATTTACACTGGACGAAGTGGCTATTAAGAGAAAATTTGCGAGTATGTTGCTTTTGAAGTGACTCAGCTTTCATTCCCTCATATTCTCTATCTACAAAGCCATTACTATTTTTGCTTAACAATACAATTCTATTCATTCAATCAATTGTTATTTCCTGTCATAATTTCCATCAGCTCCTCGTCTATTCATCTACTTGCGTCAATACCAACCAACCCTTCCGCTCCTATTCTAAATCGATGAATATAGTAATTTTGTCTGTTTGTTATTTCCCTATATAAACATGTATTCCTTTCAATAAGTTAGTTAGTCCGTCATTCAAACACAAGCGCGTTAATCGTCGTCTCTCTGACTCCGTGTTCTCTGCACGTTAAATAAGCCAACAAGGCAAGAATCGTCCATGTGGGTTGAATCGAACAGCAGCTTTTTAGGACCAGTTTCATGCGCATATCTTGAAACTGGTGATTCCTAAACTTCCAATATTAGCCTTTCTGCCTGTCGATTTACTTCTTTCCAATCGTCGTCGTCGGATTCCACTCGTAGTCCGAGCTTGGTTCCCATTCTTCCTTCAGGAATCCTTTTGATGCCGCTTGTGGGCCCTCACATGACTTAGTAGGCCCAGCCTGTGGCGGAAAAGTCTTTGGCAGTAGTCACATGGCAGAGTGGCCGGCGGAGGGGTGGCTGCTTGTCTGCGCTTGCGTTCTTGGCGCTTCAAGTCCACCTGGCTCCTCCTCTCGGCTTCGAAAGCGCCTACGCCTTCACGAACTCTGACCTTCCATGAGTGTCGCTCGTGTGCAATGGGCTCCCAGTTGTTATCGGGGATGTTGGCCTGCGCTAGTGATCGCTTCAGTTGGTCTTTAAAACGGCGCTTCGGGCCACCTCTGGGCCGTTTGCCCTCAATACTACATTCAAGATAACACGTCAATTAGTCCATTCAAGTCAATTATTGTTTCACTGAACATGAACAAAAAGGTAGGTGTTTAACATGTAAGAAACATTCATTGTATATACTGTAGACATTCACAATAAATTGACATCCATCTCCTCGTGATTACCATCGTGATCGTCATCATCCATCGTACACACTAGTACACTCGACCACACCTCTCCATTCATCTCGTTCCAGGATCAAACTTCAACTCATCTATGCTAATGACAGTGCCTCAGCAGGAATGTGTGAAGTAGCTTTGAGCTGATTGTCGTGTATTAATCGGAGGTCCATTATTTGTGACTACTTTCTATGGAGTTCCGTTTCTTGCAAAGATAATGTCAAGTCTTGGAATCACTTAAGGTGCTACCGTCGACCTTATGACCTCTATTTCAGGGTATCGTGAGTACACATCAATTATAACGAGAACGTCATGGCATGATGGAAATCGTCCGCAGGAATGCATTTTGACTTCATGCCATTCATGTGGAGGCATAGGTGGTGACTGCAATGGTTTAGGATGGTTAGGTTCTGATGTGGCTAGACATGCTGTGTTTATTGATCTTGTCCTTAACGCGTTTTCCTATTCCTGGAGACCGCACACATCACGGAGAATTGCAATTGTTTTTGCCAGGCCTTGATGTCCTTCATGCGCAATTTTAACAGCATGAGCCTGCAGCTTTCGTAGAGATTTATGTAAACATAAAATTTATCCTTAACGGATAGAAGCTGAAGCAAACCAGTCTTCTTTATATGGTAATTCCTCAATGACTTTGGACGAACTCTCAATTTTAATTGGTTAATATTTCCAGTCTTCTCTGTGCAGTGCCATTTAATTGGTTCATTAGGCTGCTGACATCAACCATTTTGGTAGTGGGCAAGGATTCTACAATCTATAAATATTTTCCAAAAATTTGTTGGTCGCTTTTTTGAAAAAACTAATTGCGTTTCCTTTTGTATGTTTACAAGAGTGATAAACCAAGAGAATTTGTAATATCGAAAATTTGAGCGACTTTAATCTCATAATAGTCTATTAGAGTGATAAGCCACGCAATTATTTAGCGTTATTAGTAGAACAGGATAGCTCGTAAAATGTGCAATCAGCGTAAATGCGCAGAAACACTTCATCAACAAGAGTTCTGATATTCATGCTGTAGACACAAAAAGACCACATAAAGTACAGCTTGCATATTTCACCTTTGATCACATTAAGCTTTTGATGAGAAGGAACTAACAACATTCCTTAGATGCATGGAGCGTATGTTGTGACGTATATTTGTTGCTTGGTATGGAATGGCCTCAAATCAGCACATACTAACATGAAGTCGATGATGTATTAAGATAATCTTTGCAATGCTATAAACTTCAGCCCCATTTATGGCTTAAATAAGCCTTGAGAAGAGCAAAAATCTAAGCTTTTCATCTTGAATAGCACTTCTGACATCGATAAATAGCCTGCGCAGAAATTTGATGTGAACTTTTCCATTTCATATGGATAACATTACAATAAAAACTCCTTCATGACAATAACGATAACAAGAGGCGATGATGAGAAAATTGTCAAATAATTTGGGATTCCAGGTGGCTGTAGTACTTAGCTATGGACAATACCCCGGTTTCTTTCAATAACATTTAGTTGAAATTTTTAGCTAGAGTTATTTAATTGCGTATCGCGTAATGGAAAAAAGGGCGTACTTTCTGGTTCCATACTCTATACGAATTGGGAATAGGCAGGTCACAACACTGGCGACGAGCATGGCTGGTATCGTTACCCAGGTGCCACCTTTTGATCCTGCTTCTTCGATTGCTGCTAGTCTGGCTCCTCGATGGAATACTTGGGTTTCTGACTTTTTTAAGTGGATTTTGTTGAGGAGCCTTCTACGGTCGCCTATATAAAGCCCCAACAAAGGAAAAAAGAAGAACGTGAAAAGCAAAGAGGAAAGAGACATCAGATCAGGTTTATTGATCTTGGATTTGAAAGATGGCTAGTTGTAGGACTCAGTAGAGCAAGAAGAAGGCAATGCGCTCCATGAATTGCATGTTCTTGGGATGAATGATGACTTGTGAGATAACGTATGTGGATTGAGCAGTGAAACTTGGAAAGAGTGGGAATGAGTTAAGCTTCAGGTGATCCTGACATGCCTCAGAGGAACAGGAATAATCTCCCTGATCTTCTGAACACGTGAAGGACAGAGATTTCCGGAGGAGGGCAGCGAGAAACGTGTAGAGCTATACCTTGTTTTTTGGGGAGGTTGTGATGATGATTTAGTCCTATCATCATTTCAAAGTTTGAAATATTTTACGTTCTATCTCGACCTCCCACAATATAATTTCCCCTTCTTTAATAACCGGTGGTAACCAACGCCATTACAAGCTTACCTCCCCTTTTTGTAATCCTATTTTATGTTGCTGAACTGAGCATTGACTATCATGCAAGTCCTGATAATAGCCATATTAGAAAACATGCAAGATATCGCTACCTTCTTATTGATATATCATCCTTATATCGTTAACTGGTCTGTAGATCCTCTTTAAATCTTTGGACAGTCTTCCGAAATTTTCATTCAGATGTGTAAGAATCTATCCAGCATTCAAAGGCTTATCAAGTAAACAATTATCAAAGTGGCTAGCATAGTTTTCTACCAGCATAAGAAATCTTGGACTACCCCGGAGGTATTGGCTTCTATTTTTAGAATCATATTCCTTTCTGTGCTAATTTATATTTGTTTTAGACTTACCTCCAATAGAGATATTTGTATTTGCATGTTTAATTTACATACCAAAATAAACTTTTTTAAAGATAAATTAGCATTTCCAGCCTCATGCTATTCAAGGTTCTATTTTATTTGCGTAAATACCTATCCTATAAACTTGATTATAGGTTTTTATCAAACTGTTCCGTTCAGTCAGACTACAGTGCAATGCATTGTCTCCCTGGTGCCGTGTGCTCTGCACGTTAAATTATATCAGAAAGCAAGAATTCTCTACGGGGGTTGAAGCGAGCAGCCGTAATTTTTAGGACCATTTAGATACATCACAACTTGTGGATTCATAATTTGGACACCGCGAAGTTACAGACATCCAAATTCCATGTCATGGGATGTATCGTTTTATTTTCTATAAATAAATATAGAACAGAAATTCACTTGGATGGCTTTCCTCAATTTATTTACATCAATGCATTGTAGCTTGTTGAAGGTTAAATCTAATTTTTGTATCACTTTGCATTGAAGCACTGCATAATCATATTTTGAATTTGTTAGAGGACCTGATTTACGCATAACTCCCAAGCTATTATGAACCTCTTTCACATCAATTGTCGTGCAGATTAGAATTAATATACTAGTCTGCAATATGTTGAACACAGCTAGGTAATTGTTTCTAAGTTGAGTTACGTTCCATGGATAACAAGTGATTTTTTGTCTCTAAGGTTTTGTATGCTGTTTTCAGAACATCCAAATATGAGTGATGTTAATCCTGAGTTTGTTAAAATGGCCAAGCAGGTAGGTCTTGCATAGCAGTTGATTAGGCTTACAGCAAACCATTCAATCAATCGATCTAGTCCATCGTATACAACACTATCTATCGTTCTCTTTCATTCCCCATTCCCTCACGGCGCCGTGCGGCATTTTTCCGAGTTTGAATTTGGCTCCTGACAGCTTAAGTAGACCTGTTGACCGTTACCTGCACTTCATCTTCCCCCTCACATGGACCTCAGATGAATCGGCACGTCATCGTGCCTCAACTAGTGCTGCAATGATAGTGATTGTCGTTTCTTCAGCTTGTCGATGGCCACATCTCGTCTGGAAAATTCTTGTATCCTACATGGGCTGATCCAATGATTTCATTGATCAATTTTAATGTGCGTAGCTCCCATCCAGTGATGTTCCCATACAGGGGGGGGGGGGTTATGATCAGGTTTTAGAATCCGTACATCAAGGTTCATATTGCCTTCATGTCGAAAATGTAGACTTTCGTACGTCTCGATTCCTCACTCGGAATATAGATAATCTCAAGAGAACAGGCCCGTGTCTATCTTTTCGGCTTTAAATTGGCGTAACCAAAATTGACTTCAAACTTCGTCGCACCCAAAAG
This sequence comes from Pseudorhiza aurosa, assembly GCA_964026355.1. Taxonomy (NCBI): domain Eukaryota; kingdom Metazoa; phylum Cnidaria; class Scyphozoa; order Rhizostomeae; family Lychnorhizidae; genus Pseudorhiza; species Pseudorhiza aurosa. Next base: position 348,121 of record OZ032119.1, on the reverse strand, counting down.
ACGTCAACAAGGGTACCTTGTATGAACAATTTTTAGATCAAGAAACCGAAAGATCCCTTTTCGCACTTACTTATTCAACCCGAGTCAGTGAACTTCTTCAGCAGAGTCATCCGCCCATGAGTGTCACCAAAGGATGAGCCACGCTCAAAGAAAGAATCCATAAAGCAGCGGAAGAAACCTTATGACAATCCAAAAGGAAGCACCAGAACTGTAAAATTGGAAGTATCATTGATCTCAAAAGGAATGCAAGACTGAACCTGGAAAACCAACCAACAAGAAACAGAAAAAAGTTTATCTTCAATGTATCGGAGAGTGCCGTACCAAACCAAGGGAAATGAAAAGTAAATGGTGGAAGGAAAAGCCACTGGAAATGCCAGGCTACGCTCATAGCAGAGACTTGCGGTGTTTCAATGCCTAAACTAGCGAGGTCTACGGTCCTGCCTTTGTGAAGGTCGTCAAGCTTAAGACCGTGCAACCATCGTCACTGACAACACGGAAATCTTGTCGCGCTGGAAACAGCACTTGAATCAACATTGCGTCGAACCTAAAGACCTCCTTCGAAGCGTCCTCCAACATCCGGTACGACCTTGGATTTCCATACCGCTTTCCTTGGTGGGTTCCAAGAAGCCCTGAGAAGAATGAAAGCATGGAAAACGCAAGGATTAGACAACATCCCATATGAGCTCTACACACATGGGGACTTGCTGTAAACACATAGCTTTTCGTACTCGTCCTGCTCATATGGGAAGAAAGGGCTGTTCCGAAGGATCCCAAGAATACCCTAATTGTAGCCATCTTTAGAAAGGGTAGCCAAAAGGACTGTGGCAATTCCCATGGCATCTCGCTCCTGAGTGTTGCCGGGAAAATCTTCGGCCGCATCCTGATTGACGGATTCATAAAAGTCACTGAAGAAATTCTATGAATGTCCCAGCGTAGTTACCTACTATCCCGTGGAACGATTGACATGATTTTCTTTTCTAGACTCCTGCAGGAAAGATGAAAGAACAAAGAAGACCATTGTTCATATTCTGGGACTTGCAGAAAGCATTTTCCAGGGTTCCCTGGACAGGATTGTGGGGCACTGTGGCGAGATAAAGATGCACTGAACATTTTAAAACGCGCTCTCTGCATGAAGGCATGGCAGGAACAGTCTCACACCAGAATTCTGTGACGGATGAGTTCAGAATAACTGGAGGACTCAAGCAAGGCTGGGTCCTCGAACCAACATTGTCTTGCATCTACCTAAGCACAATGCTAAAGGAAATCCCCCCGGACATGGAAAACGTGGCCCTCAAAACTCGCCTGGACGAGAACCTGTTCAATCTAGCCCGTTTCAAACCTCGGATGAAAACAGAGATCACCTTGAAAAGTGAATTGCAATATGGCAAGGCAGCTGCACTCCAATTCACGTAATCCAGCAAATTCAAGACTGCCAGTTGGTATGTTGTCGCCTATGACTGTTTCGGTCTACTGATAAAGGTCAATAAAACTAAGTTTGTATCCTATGTTGGGGCTTTGTATAGGCCACCATAGCCTTTCCTCAACATAACCCACTAAAAAAAATGTACAAGTCAATGGAGAAAACGCTGAAATTGTGGAGAGCTTTCCGTATGGAGGGAGCATAATTTCCAAACACATAACAACGCAAAAAGACATCGAAAATCGGATCAGACATGCCCATATTTGTTTGGGCAGGCTCAATAGCAGAGTCTTCAAAATCACCATCTGACGTTAAAAACGAAAAACCATGGTCCTCAGAGCAGTTGTTATCTCAACGCTCTTGTATGGCTGCGAGACACGGGTCACCTATCGACGCGATCTATGTGAACTCGGGCAATTTCAACAACAGAAGGTACGCAGCATGCTAACCATCAAGTGGGAAGACAGAATCACAAACGATGAAGTTCTCCAAAGACTAGGACTCATCATCATTGAAGTCGCCATCGCTCAACATCAACTACCGCGGACAGGACATGTGAGACGCACGGATCCCTGCCGTCTTCCCAGAAGGAAGCTCTACAGCGCACTGCAACAAGGAACTGGGCCCAGAGGAGCACCAAAAAGAGGATTCGACGACCTAATAAAGCAGCCAGTGACGTAATGTGACATTAGCCAACATCAATAGAAGGCACTGGCTTCGAATAGGCTAACCTGGAAGATGAAAGTCCGCGAGGGTATCGCTAAACTCGAAACAGCCAGGAAGGAGGATAATGGAGTCAGGAGAGCCAGAAGGAAGCAAAACCTCCTGGAGCCACAGCCACCACCTACAATTCCATGCCAAAAATGCATCCGGCTGCTCAGATCCTACCTTGACTTCAATATGAAACATAGGCACAAATCACCGCATTTGTGAAGCAAGGATACAAGTACACTTGTCACTACCGACGACGACCTTTAAGGGATTTATTTTCATCATCTTCCTTAGCGATCTAATGCCAAGCGTATCTAGATCCCATAGCTTACAAATAGAATCATTTAATTTTGTTGCCCTTCTTGTCTTATACTGGACACAAATTTAGCATTGAAATCACTTTCAGGGGCGTTTTTTGCCCTTAAGTGGCCCTCAAAGGGCACAATACAATGTTATCTTAATTGAAATTGGTTCTTAGGGTCACCTGGTATGCTTTCCCCTTTTTGAGAATTCGAAAGAATATCTGATTCAAAGAAAATATCCATCTCCAAGGTATCTTCATCCGTTGAAACATCTGGAAAATAAATCGTCTGGAGATCAGGATAGTCATATTTAATCAACTCAATATGCTCATTAAAACTATTAAATGCCTCAACAAAGGAGGAAAGAAGAAAGCGAAAAGCTAAGGCATGGATTCGCTCTCATTCAGAGGAAGCTAATTGCGGAACAGTCTTAACGATGGAATGAAGGAGCTACCAAAAGTTGCAAGCCATATAACAAAGATCAAAGCATGGATGGGTAAAAAATGCAATTGCAAAATTTGTAAATAGCAAACCATGCTGCTATGTAGCTTGTATATTTATTATTTTTCTTTAGACGTAGTTGTAAATTATATTGTAAAAAGTTGGTTTTAATTAGTTTTCATTCCACAAAACTATGTAAACACCAACTTTGAATAATGACTATTAATGAATGAATGAATGGCGAGCTTTGGTTATGTTTACATGAAATGACAGCCTGTTTCGTTTCTCTTTGGATGAACGAAATTAGGTTGTCTTTGCAACACTTCTCAATAACCGTCAGAGCATTGGTGAGAAGAGAGCTTGACGTGTTTCTGTTGAGAAGATGATGAATGAATGAATGAATGAATGGAGAATCTTGGTTATGTTTACGTGAAATGAGAGCCTGTTTCGTTTTTACCCCACTTCTCAATAACTGTCAGATCATCTGAGAGAAGCGAGGGTGAAATGTTTCTGTGGAGTTGGATATCGGTAGAAGCATGGTCATTTGGATTGAATGAAAATGAAGAACTTAAGAAGGTATCATCAGCAAAGAAATGAATGCTTGAAGACGTAGAGGAAAACAGGCCATTTATGAAGAGAATTAAGAGTACAGGGGATATAACAGAGCCCTGGGATACATCAGAATTGATTAAGTACAGATTAAAGAGCAAGCCATCCACTCCGATGGCAATTGACGTATCAGAGAGGAAACTAACAATTCATTAGATAAGAGTGTGATAGTGACCAAACATCGACAGTTTAGCAAAAGGAACCTTGTGCAAAATGGTATCAAAGGCCTTGGAGATATCGAGAGAGATCTCTCTGCTCTCACCACAGGATTCTAAAGCGGAGGACTAGACATGGACAGCATCAGCAAAAGATCGCCAGCAGACCTTGCTTTTCGAAAGTCATACTGGTAATCAGAGAAAAGATTGTTTGTTTCAAGGAAGGTAAGAAGTTGTTTTGTTATAATGGTCTCAATTGTTTTAGAGATGAGTGAAGTGATTGCAATTGGACGATAGTTCAATGGATTAGACTTGCTCCTGTTTTGGGATAGGAAGGACATAGACTTGTTTCAATGAAGTGGGAAAGGTGCCAAGAGTGTAGTAAAGCTGCAATAGTCTGTTAAGAATAGGGGCAAGTTCAGGACCACAGGTCTTGAGAACTATTGCTGGAATACCATCAGGGCCCTTGGATTAAGAGGTGTCAAGCTGGAGAAAGGTTTGGCGGACTTTTCATGTGGAGGACTTGTTGGGTGAGATGGTGAATTTTGAAGGGAGGAAGTGATGTGGCTGGAACCCTTGGTCGTCCATGTTGGAGTTGGAAGCAGACTGACGCAAAAACATTTGCCTTGGATAAAGGAGTGGTAGAAGAAGAGTCAGAGTTGTGTTTTAGTGTAGGGAAAGATGATTGGCAAAAGTTGTGGGAGACAACTTTGACCATAGACCAAAAGGAGCGAGAGGCAGCCTTGCAGGCAGCGATTTAGGAAGCGATTTTGCGGTTGATGCGTTGGACAAAAGATGATTTGGCATTTTTTATGGTTTTGGAGCAAGTGTTGCGTGAGTGGATGAATGAAGGCTTTGAATGTTGGGTTAGAAGTCGCTTCCATCTGTTGAAGAAGTTGCATTTGTTATTCATAGCTTAGGTGCACTGTGAATTGAACCACTTATGGAATTCCTTTTACCAGGCTGTAAGAGGAGAGAGTAAAAAGATCCATGCCAAAAGGTATTGCGTCGGTCATGAGAGAAGCAGGACAGGACGGATCATTTAAAAAAGCCTGAACAGCAAGAGGTGGTAGATGGGTTTTACTCATCGTGCGGGGCAGTGTCACCACTCTACCTTTTAGTGCCTTCAGTGACTATGTCACATTCAGCTCTAGGGTAGAGATGCCGGCGCTTGCGGTTGGTTTGTCATTATTAACAGGGTCTGCTGGAGACTGATCTACCAGTCTGTTCCCTGGCCAAACCTGAGGGTACCATTGGAAAGGGTGCACTGCAGGCCCCGCCCCCAGATAGTAGAGAGGTCCAAACCCATTGGTAACGCATTGGAAGGCTGCCTCATTAGCTGGTGTATAATTCCGGGCTGCCTGTTATGCCAGTTCGCAACTGGAGCCACTCTTAGCTCGCAGCTCCGGGGGGCCCTTCTGAGGCCACGGGATAGCTAAGGGAGCTCTCAAGGGATTTCAGATTACCGCTACCACTGTCATTTTGACTGTCCCAACCACCACTCACCATTCCTTTAACATAATTCAAGATGTTACAAAAATTTTTCAACTGCAGCAACTAACGTGGCACAGAAACTCTTTTCCATCTCATTATGCAACATCCGTCGACTATCTTCCAACATCAACCAAGTACACCATCATCTCCAATCCATAAATCCCTATGCACTTTTCCTCACTGAAACCAAAATCACACCTCTTGATCCCAGTAACAGCACCGTTCTCTCTCCCTATCTCGAATGCCCAGGTTAAGAGTTATTTTCCTCCTTCTTCCTTAATGGTGGGGTTTGTGCATCTTTTCGCTCTGATGTGCAGACCTTACACCTCAAGCAATTCGATCTTTCCAATCCTGGCTTTCAACTCTTCTGGTTGGAAATGTCCCTTCCTCATGCCACAAAGTACATTTGCACTCTATACCACTCTCCTAACTCAAACAATCATGAACTTCTTTTCGACCACCTTTCCAAATCAATCGAAACCATCACTTTAAAATCTCCACGCTCTGAGATCATTGTTCTTGGTGATTTCAACATCCATAACTCCGACTGGCTCTCCTATTCCTCTAATGTCGCCAACCCTGCTGGTCGGGAAGCTGAGGCCTTTGCCATTGTCAATGACTTGTCACAGGTAATTTCAGAGCCGACACGCGTTCCTGATCGTGCAGGAGACAAAGCAAATACTCTCGATCTTTTCCTCACATATAATCCTAGCATTTACTTTTCCTCCCAATCCTCTCTTGGCAACTCTGATCACTGTCTCATAACCTTACGACATGACTTTCTCCCTCACCTTGATAGACCCTTTGCTCCGCAAAGAGCCTTCCACTACGGCATAGCTGACTCGGACTCCCTTCGCACTTTTCATGAGCAGCGCTGCAGAACCCATCCAATTCCTGACATTCTGCGTTTTTACAGTTGAATTTTTAGCTCTAGCTTGGGTAACTTTACTCTGACTCTGCCGATTGAACTTGTTTCTGAAGACGCAACTGAGCAGACAATTGCCACATAGTGGCATCTTTCCCATGGCCTTGCATTGCTTTCTTTGCTTCATCTGTCTTCATTATTCAATGTGGCGCCTGTAATTGTCTGGGCAAATTCGCACGCCTTGTTCATTGGTTAGAATTCATGATGGGGGTAGACAGGGACCACAAGGATAATCTAGGTGGATTTCCCAATGTTCATTCTCCAGCAGACGAGAAGAAGGCATTTCCGTCGGTATAGAACAGTAGGACTGTATACCGCCGAACATGCATGGCAGGAGATCCACATTCTGCAGTTGAATTGCAGTGTGCTTGTCTCAACCATCCACCATTCTGCTGCCAATAGCTTCGAAAAGTTCGATTTTGGAAGTGTTTTCCATCACTCATACATCCAATGCTGGTGCTCCCCAGCACCTGGGTTGTGCTGTTCCAGGGAGTAAGCAGTGGTTCAAGAGGGTCTGAACCCTTCTTCTTATCCCCTTAGTATGAACTCTACTGCCCGGATATAGCTAAGCCTGATACCCAGGAGGGTTTGCTTGTTGGTTTGTATGGTTCGATTTCTTGAAATTGAAACTTGTCTTGTCATGCAAGTGTTTCTATTGTCTCGATCTCATCTATGAGTATCATGCGATTCAATTCTTCTTCTCAACTTTCCATTTTTCTTCTTCCATCTTTAAAAGAAAGACCTGTCTGCAAACTGCACGCCAAAAAGTTGTCGGTTGCTTGCCACTTTGTAGTTTTTCCTGTGTTGCATTTTCTGACTCTTTTATGATTTCTTTATTGCTGCTGCCGTGCTGTAAACATAAGTGCAAAATAGTGATTTTTTGTGTGAACGCAACAGGGTTCGCCCCGTTTTTAACTAATGTAATGTTGCGCTAACTAGCTGGGCACGTATCATAAATGTGTAAATTTGTTATGTTAATTATCTTTCCTGTAAACATGTTGTCCAGCTGTATTGTGACGTGTGTACTTGTTGTGTCATGTGCTATTTGTGTGCCTGTTGGTTGACGTGATTTAGAACTACAAATAAATATCCATCTTTCAATGTAATTTAGGTCATTTTTCGGAATTGAAGAGATACTACGCTGCGCAGAAATCCGTGTCGTTACTATGGCCTAACTCTTAGAGCCCGAACACGCTACAAATTGGTGACAGAGCTACGATGGCCACACATATAATGCCAGAACGACTTTCTGCTGGAGATTTCACTGCTTGGTTACGTCAATTTGAGCGATGTGCGGTTGCTAATGCTTGGGACACTGACACCCGCCTTCTCAAATTGCCTGTTTTCTTGCACGGCCCTGCTGCTGCCTGATTCCAGTCACTTGCCGAGGGGGAGAAGGATACGCTGCCTCATTTGCTAACCAGGCTGAAGAGGTGCTTTACGTCAGCGGTTGCCAAGGAAAAGTTTTATCGCGACTTCGACCAAGAAGCCCTCCAGCCATCCGAAGATCCTTCGCTGTATCTCTGGAGATTGAAAGATCTGCTTCGCAACGCCGAGCCTGACCTCAGCGATGAAACTATTGATGCTTTGCTGCAAAGACAACTGTCCTGGAAGGGTTTACCCCTTAACATTCGCATGAAGTTGTTAGAGTCTGATCCTACGCCCAATCTTTGTAAGATGGTTTCCTTCGTGCATCGCTACCGTGCCGCCCGTTAGTCCTACGGCGCCATGTGCCGCCATGCATCATTCTGCCATTGATCCTGCTGTTCAACCGGATTCTCACGTTGTTTCGGAGAATTTGCCACAACAACGTATGGATACACTGGAGCGTTTGATTTCCAACATAGCAGATCAACAAGCTACTCTATGTGCTGCCGTTTCCTCCCTATCTGCTGTTTCTGCTCCACAATTGCCACCCTAAAGCGGAACATACCCTACGACCAACAAAGTACATTGTTTCTACTGCCACGACGAAGGCCATGTGGTACGCCACTGCACGAGAAGACGGGCTGCAGCCCGCTGTACTGTCTGTCGCGGTTGGGGACACAGTCCCCAGAACTGTGAAAACATTCGTGATCTGCAGCTAGCAGACAGCAAGTCAGCGGATTGGGGAATTCCTTAGGGAGTTGTCGTGCCTTGCATTTGGCCTTGGGTCTGCAGCACTGGCGCTGGAGATGGCGGCAATAATATGCTCTTGACCAACAGAAAGCTTGAGAACCATGTCTTCCTAGGTGGCCATCTTGCGTTGTTGTTCCTCCAGCTGTTGCTGTTGCTGTTGCTGCTGAAAGGATTCCTTGGTGTCACCTGACTCAGGGTGTGCTAGGGTAGCACATGCAGCACTGCGAGAGGCTTCACCGTGCAAGGCCCGGAAGCGTTGTGAAAAGGAAAGCATTTTAGCCAACTTGGGCGTAGCGTTTGACGCCAGAAGTAGCAAGCGAAGGTCCTGCGGCAGTCCCTTCATAAACTGACGACGGAGCAGGGCATCTATGGCCGTGTCAGACAAGTCCGGCTCAGCTCTTTCCAACAGTTCCCTCAAGCGCCAAAGGCACAGGGCGGGATCTTCACCAGGCCGAAGGGTCTGCTCGTCAAATTGCAAGTAAAACTGCTCGCGCTCAGCAGACGGGGAAAAGGACTGCAGCAAGTTGTCTGTTAAGTCCGCATAAGTACTTTTCACAGCAGTGGAGAACGAATCAAAGTAAGAGGCGGCAGGGCCTTGCAGAAAGGCCGGAAGCTTACCTAGCTTAGTCGCAGCATCCCATTCGTTGGCTGAGGCGCATCGTTCGAAATGACTTAGCCATGAAGCGAAATCTCCAGAACTAAAGCGCTCAGGCGATAACATTGAAGACATTCCTGTGGCCTGTCACGAATTTTGTAGCGTGCACGGGTCCTCAGGATGTCTTCTCAAAGAAACACTTTGCTTTCTTTTACTTCATTGATACCAACTCCCTATTTTCAGATCAACTGCTAACTAATATACGAGTTCATTTACATACGTCAACACATTACACAATTCACTACATTAAACCGACTTCACAACCTCTGACATTTATGCGAGTCCATTTACATACGTCAACAAATTACATATTTCACTACATTAAACAGACTTCACGTTTAATCACTTTAAGGAGGGAAGGCCTACATCACAAGAGCCCATTCTAATCAATGTGTGTGTCTATTACTGGGCAACCTTTCCTTTCCTCTGGTTGAATGATTGCCCAGTTCCCTTTCCCAGGAAGCCAATACTTCTATGAGGGTGAATCTCTCATTTGCAATAATGTGTTACAGCCCTTGCAATGTATTTTAGGCTAGGATTTTATTGTTTCCCAGCGTTTACAATTGTCCGTTGTAGGGGCTACCTATGTTCTGGTGGGCCCACATGGCAGTACAGCTTTGACACGCCTGCCTCCTTCTGCTTCCTCACCCGCTTCCTCCAACCTTTCCGCTGGGAGAAGTGCCAATCCACCTGAAGGGGGAAATCCCCCTTTGTTTCTCCAGTCACCCACTTGGGGGCCGGTTAAGGTGACCCTTAAGAATAATTGTACTCTTCTCGCGCACACAGAATGCATTTTGCCATGTCAAGTCCCCCGCAGTTGTAGAAACCAGCTCGGTATGGTTAGTCAACACGGAGATTCCAGTGAGTATTATGTTGCATGTGTCAGTTAGTCAGGCATATAATCGACGCATTTCAGTTAGAGTCATGAATCCATCTAATTTTGCCATTGAATTTACAGGTAATCAGCACCTTGCCAAATTTTGCCAGTTAGTGAGTTAGCCTATTTCCACGAACCAAACCGACTATCCCAAAATTTTTACAACAGTGGAAAGGCCTGGAGCACGTACACCCTACTTTGACTGAGTTAACGAATGCTATTAACCCTAACCTCCTGCCTACAGAAGACAAGAGGTCTTTCCTTGATACTCTGCTCTCCTTTCCAGATGTATTTGACAATAGTCTAGGCCACATGCATGTCATAGTTTACAACATTGACACAGGTGCTTCGTCCCCTATTCGACAACACCCTAGACGCCTGCCTTACCATCAAAGGGCAGAAGTTGAGAAACAGGTCCGTGACATGTTGTCCCAGGGGGTTATTCAGCCCAGTACTAGCCCTTGGTCTTCTCCCATTGTACTCGTTAATGTAGCGTGTTCAGGTTCTTAGAGTTAGGCCAAATAGCGACACAGATTTCTGCTGAGCGTAATATCTCTTCAATTCCGAATAACTGCCTAAATTACATTGTACGATGGATATTTATTTGTAGTTGTAAATCACGCCAATGAACAGGCACACAAATAGCACATGACGCAGGAAGTACAAACTTCACAGCACAGCTAGACAACATGGTTACAGGAAAGATAGTTAGCGCAACATTACACCTTCCCCCCTCTTAGATTTATAGATTCCAGGGCTCAATTTGCACTAATGTGCTACAAAATCCCCAAAGCGAAGTGGAGGGTTTATAATCTGGCGAAGACGTGGGGGTCTGGCAGTACCCTCTGCCACACTATGTACCTCCTGCCCCCAGCCCCTTCAGGCTCCGCAAACACGATTCCCGGGGCTTCTGCAATGGGCTGGACTGGCGAGCCTTGACCCAACGGGGTGGGGCAAAGTCTAAGCTGATCATGGTGTGCTACAAGGCTTTTCCCTGTGTTGGACCGTAATACATAGTTGACCCCATTTTGGCCGCTAATTTTGTATGGGCCAATCCATTTCTTTCCAAACTTCCATTTCTTGGGGCGGGATAACCACACTGTTTGCCCAGCTGCAAATGGTTTCCAGGCACGGTGGCCCTGAGCATACGGACTAGCTTGCTTCTGTCTAGCTGCTAAAAGATTCTTCTGTGCTGTCTGATTTGCTGAGTGGCGCTTTGCCCTGATGAGGTTGATACTTACTTTGACTACAATCAACACATTGTTTGATGAAATTAATTATTGAAGTACGCATTTGTGGCCAAAAGAAACGCTCTCTAGCTCATTTGATAGTACGAGTGATTCCCATATGACCTCCTGCTGGACTATTGTGCAAACCCTCAAGAACTTTTGGTACTAGTGTCCTGGGAATAACAATAGCGTGTCTGGGGAAGTGTTTGTAATTGTCTACGGAACGAACGAGGAGTCCGTTACTTACAAAGAGTTAATCCCAACATTCCCAATAAGTACACAAACTGGAGTTGCCTTTCCATACAAAAGTGGGAGGCTTAAGAAAACCCTGCTCTTTCAGCTCTACAACATTGACACAGGTGCTTCGTCCCCTATTCGACAACACCCTAGACGCCTGCCTTACCATCACAGGGCAGAAGTTAAAAAACAGGTCCGTGACATGTTGTCCCAGGGGCCTATTCAGCCCAGTACTTGCCCTTGGTCTTCTCCCATTGTACTCGTTAAGAAGAAAAATGGTTCGTATCTATTTTTCATAGATTACAGAAATTAAACTCTGTTACCAAAATCGATGCACACCCTCTCCCTCGTGTTGACGATCTTCTAGAAGCATTAAATGGCAATACAATCTTCAGCACCTTGGACCTTCATAATGGCTATTGGTAAGTGGGTATGCATCCCGATGATCGTGAAAAAACAGCTTTTAGCACCCCTGGGGAATTATATGAATTTTTGCGACTACCCTATGGTTTTTCGAATGCCCCTCAACTTCGCTCTGGGGATTTTGTAACACATTAGTGCAAATTGAGCTCCGGAACCTATAAATCTTAGAGGATGTAGTTTTTCCTGTGTTGTTCTTTCTGACTCTTTTATGATTTCGTTATTGCTGCTGCCGTGCTGTAAGCATAAGTGCAAAACAGTGTTTTGTTGTGCAAACGCGACAGGGTTCGCCCCGTTTTGAACTAACTCGGGTTCTCCCCGGGTTAAACTAACTCGGTTTCGCCGGTCCGGGTTAGTTTGTGGAGTGTAAATAGGGCTCTAATCTTCCCCTTCCTTCTTCATTTGTTGGGGCTTTGTATAGGCCGGCGTGGCCTTTCCTCAATATAATTCACGAGAAGATTGCAAAGTCTTTTGCGTACGACACCTCTTCACTAGAAAATCCCATGATGAAGTCTGCACCCCTGCGTAATACGTCTTCTGATTTTAAGATACCAAGCAAATCTTTCGTGAATGGACAAAGATGTATTCTTATCGTGGGATAAAACTGTGGAACAGCCTACCGACAAAAGCAAAAAGTGGACCTACTCTCGGCACCTTCAAAATTTTAGCAAGTTGATTTGCAATTTACCTACTTCGTTTGTTTTGCAATTTTGACCATATTGTACTATGCACTGCCATGCCTTTTCTTGTTTTTACACCTTTTATATGATATTAACTAGGATCACATTATATTGCAATTAGGTTCATAATTATATATTTTAGTAACTATTTTGTAATATGTTTTGTCGTATATAGAGTGCCCCTTAAAAATCAGCAATCAATGAAGGGTTAACTTGCATAAACGTTTGAAATTAAGCGAAATTTGATGAAAAGAAATGAATGCTCAATTCTCTTCAAGCCGTTTCAATATTATCGGCCCTTTTCTTCCATTTTTGTTCCACAGTCTCAGCTCCTTGCTGTTTGCTGTGCATTGTTGACAGTATCCAGATGCTGCGCTTGCACTGTTGCGAGTTGGAGTGTCGTGTTCGTTGGGACAGTCTCTTCAATTTTCTTTCAGCGTTCATCACCGTTCTCCATTTCGTTGATATAGTTCATTTGAGCCTCTGTCGGGGCTTCAATGGTCTTCACATGTTTCGAGCATGCAGACTTTTACGGGGGTTTATTTTCAACCGTATCTTTGTTCCTAGCGGTCTATGATAAAACTTCTTTTCTGGCACCTCAACTGCATTGAAGTCCTCAATGATTCATCTCCAACGCGTTGCGATGCCTACATGGTCAATTATTGCTTTCGCCCCATTCCAGTGGTACCATGTGGTTGATTTATTCACTCTGTTCCGGATATTTGAAGCTAGTTGAACCATTGGATTGGCGGTGAGATTTTCACAGAATGGAGCACCGTTTGTATTTGCAGCCTTTATACCGGTGTTTTTGCTTTCCTACCGACTCGATCTGCTCCTCTTGTCCTATATGTGCTTCATTTCACTCATTACAATCAAGGGCTTTGACTTGCTTGCTGTCCCTTTGATGTTGTTTAGCGCTTCGTAGAGTTTTGTCCCTCCCGGCTTATCAATAGCCAGTTTCGGTTGGCGCGTAGACATTGCCAATGGTTATGCCGTTTAGTTTCGCCATGCAGATCCGCGTGGTGTACCTCTTGTATCATCTATACCATAAGCGATGAGGGAAACGATACCGTGTTGTCCTCCTATGCTGCTAGAATTATCGTCATTTCGCCGTAATCGCCTTGATCCATCTCATCGTATTTCCTGCAGAGCATGGGTTTTGAAATTTGATTTCCCCATCTATGCTGCTGAGATGGCGATGTTGATATCGGATTTGCGACTTTTCTTGTTCAAATTGGCCAACATTGTTGGGTGACGGTGACATTCTAATCGCTGTTCAGGCTGAGTTTCAATTGGTGATGCCATTCTCTAGTTGTCACAGACCCATCGAAAATGTTTAAACGAAAATGCGAAGTAACAAGTTCGCCTTATTCCAAACATTTCAGGTCGTCTGAAACTACACTATCATTGATACTTCAAATAAAGAGCTGAATTTCCTTCTAAATCATTAACATGAAAGACCAATAAGGAGGGAAGATAGCAGGGGAAGTCCACTTCTTTATTTGATTCCAATGAGCAAACCATTTCTATATAAGTAAAAGCTATCAAAGACGGACTCTCATGCGTTTTGTACTAATTGTATCATTGATATGCAATTAACAAATGGATAGCAGTAAAACAAGCTAATTACAGAACTTCATGTGACCAAGCATCATTATTTATCCAAACATTTCAGTCTCAGTATTAATGAGGTATACTATTGCACTGAGAAATAGATGCATAACTGCACCACATTGAGTTTTGTCGCGCAATGTTGAAATTTTACATCAAGAAGTCTATTTGATGCATTTTTCTCGCTGAATCACAACTGCTTTTTAGACTATAGGAGAAAAGCATCAAACAACTGGCTAACAAGGAAATGCTCATTTGCAAGGAGGATGTAGTTCAGGGACAGCATTTACATTTACATCAATGCAATCTTCCTTAAATGCTTCTCGTTATCATCCATATCAACGTGAAACAGGTAATGTACCTGTTGTAAAAACTGAGGTAAGGTCTGATACAAGGCTGACATTTAAATTTAGTGCAAAAGGAAATTTAGGGCAAAGACAAGCCTAAGGATCCAAGGTTAGCTTAGCAGATATCATCCCAGAATTCATCAAGGGCATCAAATACTACTAATCAAGTGAATACTAACAGAGATCCACGACAAAGGAGGTGAAAATGCATTCTTTACTCTGAAAACTAGTCAGTTTTCACAAAAATTGGTTGTACCTATTGGATACATTTAGTATAATGACGCTACATCAATAAAGCTTAAGTAGTACACCTTACTTTGAACCACCAAATCACTGTATGGATTTTAAGTTCTGGCCAGAGATGATAGTTCATAAGAACTGAAGATTGGTACATGCTAAATTCATAGTACTGTCTTGGACTTAAATTGGCAAAATTGTTAAGGTAATTGATCTATTTGTTATAATGTATAAATGATTTCAGTTTATCATAAGTTATCTAGTGATGAATTCAATCTACAAACAGGCTGGTTTTAGAGATATGATGATGTAGTTTGCTAAAAATACGTCAGGAACAACATGAAGGTCTACAAAAACTTCATTGACCATAAGAAATCTTTTAATCGAGTGTGGCATGATGCTCTCTGGGCTACTCTAGAAAAACATGGAATTGATACCAACATAATTTCCTGCTTTCTCTTTTTTTTTTTAGGTGGTTATGTTGAGGAAAGGCTATGGTGGCCTATAAAAAGCCCCAATATAGCTTGAAAAACCTGTAGGCATACACTGAGAGTGCAGTGAGAGTCGACACTAGCTTGAGTGAATACTCCAAATGCGGCGTCGGAGTGCAAGAGATGCGTCCTTTCACGTCAGAACCGCGTCGAAGTCCCCAAAACTCAAGAATTGCAGTTTGAGCCTTTTGTGTCCTGAGCTCATCTGCACGACTCCAACGGCCCAATAAATCCTGCCTGAAGCCTGGCTTTATCATCATTTTTGGGCCATGCACTAAAAACAGCTTTGTATTTAAATTTCCTTCGTCGATAAGAGGAGAAGAAATATGATTTTAACTGTGATGAAAAGTCCGTTAATGATACTTTTCATGGGATGTTCGGAAAATCACAAGATTGCCAGGTACCTGCCAAAGGTAGCGACGGTGAGCCCCCAAAAACTAAGGAGCGAGCCCCCCGACATTGAGAGACCCACCCCTATAAAGCAGATCTCGCTTGCCTGGGTGCGAAAATCATGTAAAAGAATATAGAAAAATATCGCTGCACTGATGACGTGAGATCTACTTTCCAGAAAAGCAATGCCGCCCAACGATGCCAGAGAGCCAAACCCGCCACACCAAAGGACCCACCTCCACCATCCCAAGGCATATACATCAAGTGCAAAGCTTTTGAAAGGCAGAAAAAGGAATTTAGCGCAATTGGGCTCTGCGAAAATATTACTGATAAATTTTTAAATCTTCATATCAGTAAATTTCAGGATACGATGGTCCTGTGACGCCAGGTGGTGAACCTTATATTGTTGACTATTATTGACGACTGATAGGTCTTGTGATTTTCTCTTTCTAGACTCACTTTTCCGATCCTGTGAGCTCTGTCAAAAGCCATATCGGGGATATCAACTTTCAGGTCATTTTTTACCAATGAATTCACTTTTGAAGGCAGTCCTCTGCAGATTTTTCGTTTGCACACGAGATACCATCAATTCGTTGATATTGCTCCATGTGGTCAACCCATCTCTCTCGTTGCTCGATTTTAGCATCATTGTTAAACTGGTTGTCTGAGAGATGTTCACTGCTTTGGTATCTTTTCTTATTGATTGATGTAGCTTTCAAGCATCATAGTTCTCACCTCGAGTTTCTCGATCATCTGAACTTGCTCCAATATCGAAGCATGCAGACTGGATATGCATTGCTTCGTTGCCAAATATGCAAGTTTGACATCGAAAATCTGTTCAAGTTTGCTCATCAACTCATCCTGGCTATGTTCACCTTGCTCCTCGTGGCTGTCCTCATCAGGGCCTAGGCCCACATCATCGTGCACTTTGTCACGCTGCAATTTTGACTTCGTTCTTGGCCTTGTATTTGCCCTTGAAGCCACTTCTTCTTCCTAATTCAGCTTGCAACTATTACCAGAACATGAAGAAACTGAGTATCTTTACTCTTCACATATCATTCTAATGCGAATCCACAGCTATCCATTGCAGAAAGAAAAAATTTTCAGGAGCTGCTGGAAGCACCTCCGGCAATTATCGGAGAGAGACGTCAAGCGTCATGTTGTCAGTTGTGAAAGGTATTAAAATGGTAATGTGGAGATCTTGCAGGAATTTCGGTTTCTGCTGTTTGCATAATTAAGAAAAATGTGATTGTGTAAATCTTACTGCAATTCAAAATTACCGCCAATGAGCATTTTTACCCAAAAATATGGGTAAGGTTGAAAATTGAATAAATCAAAAATGAATGTAGGTATTGAGCTGAAGTTCAAGTACGACTTTACCACTAATGTCAGGTGTCGATTCAATTTTTGATCTGGTGAATTGACATGGAGTGACCCGATGCCGAAGAGGGTTGGCACATGGACACAGCCCTGCTTTACCGCTACTGACAGGGAAGGCCATTGAGGTGGTACCGTTGACGCATACCGTGGTGTGCATGTAGAGGACCCCACATTGAAGAGCGGTGGGCGGGAAGGTGAGGACTGCAGAAACACAGCTATCGCGGCCAAAATATCAAGGCGGGAACGTCAACAATTCCAGCATCATTTATCCTGCTCTTTCATCTGTGGCATTTGCCATCGGGACTGCCATTCGCAGGTTGGGGCTGTACAGCCACTCTCGCAGGTGCAGATGAGCAGATACTGGAGATACTCCATCGTGTCATGCAGACGGAAGGATGCCGACGACGACTTACTTGGACATTGCAGTCACCAAACTGAGCGAACAATTTGCACAATCGCACAATAGCGACTTTGAAGTTTTTCAACTTCGACAAGCTCAACGAGACTTAAAAGAAATCCTTTGAAGAATTTCATACCAGATTAGGAAAAATTTCCCAATTATGCGAATTTGACAATGCAGATGAAGAAATCAAACGTCAGATAATCTCAGGATACTTAAATTTGGAGTGCCCTAAAATCTTACAAGCTGACACTGGCAGATTTACTTTTGAAAGGAAAGCGAGCTGAAGCAAGCAGAATACAAACGACTTAGATAGAAATTCAAAACCACTTATCTACCGGACTTCAAAAACTTGAAATTTGTTGAGCAAAACACAATTTGAAAGTTCAAGAACAACGGAGAGAGAATAGCAATGCCTGCACACAAACAGCTATAAAGAAGTCAATGTGTTACAACTGCGGATTTGTTTTTCCGCATAAAAATTGGCCATTCCCCGCGCATTGACAAATTTGCGCATCATGCAAACACAAGAATCTCTTCACTAGATGTGCGAATCAATAGTTGCCACGAAAACAAATCAAAATCCTTAGACAGTAAGGAAAATCGAAGCCAGTAAATACACCCCAGCATCATAAGGATCAAGTGATGATGGCTACGTATTTTACATGGATGGACACGACAAGTAAGGGCAAGCTTGAAGTTCCTGTTAAGATATATCAACAGAATATGAAATTGAAACTTCTTGACATTGGTGAAAGCATAAGAATTATCGATCAAAACTCGTGGAAGCAACTAAATTCCAGCAACATTGTCCAACTCCAATCCACAGTTGTTAAAGTCTATGATTACGGAGCATCGAATTCATTAAAACTTTTACGACAATTTCAATGCCTTGTCGAAACCGAGCAAAATAAAACCATATCATGCTTTCAAATAGCCAAAGATATAACAGGAAACCTTTTGACATGGAAAACTGGTGAAGACTTAATTATTTCATCAAAGTGATGTGAACAGAATACAAAATGAAACCAGAAAAAAGTCAACAAAGCATCACCAGAATATGTCACGCATCTAAAAGATAAATACAAAGGTGTCTTCAAAGGCTGAGGTAACCTAAAAGACTTTGATATTGTGCTTCATGAAATTCCTGAAGTGAAACCGGTTGTTCAACAATATGACGAATTCTATTTTATATAAGAAAAAAAGTTACCAAGGAACTAGAAAAGTTGGAAGCCGCTGGCATTATTGAATCAGTGCAAGGCCCTACGACTGGGTAAGCTCCATCTTTATTGTTCCAAAAAGGATACAGATGACATGAGCAATTGTGTGGATATACTTCAACCAAATACAGCCATTCTCAAAACAAGGCACCTTTCGGGGTTTCCACTGACCCGCGCTATGTCTCGCGAGTTCGATTATTCATCCTTGTCATTACGTTTGAATAAACGTGCATAATTCCAAATTTACTAGCTATTAGGGTATTGATTTTGCATTTCCAAAATATGTTGATTGGGTATGCGTAATGGCGCAACCTCTGTGGCAAGTGACTACGTTTCCTGTTTTTAAAATATGTATGAGTATGATTAATCAATTGAGGTCTTGATAATCTTTGAATTTGGTTGGATAGGAAATTACACGTGTTCAAACTAGATGTACGTACATACAACATTGATTTAGATCTAAAGGGGAGATTGGTGCGAACTTAGTAGGAGTAGGACGGGAATTCAAGATTGGTTGAAAGGATGATTGGCTTTTTTCTCGACTCGATCTGCGTTCATTGAACTTCGTAGATTCAGTTTTTTGATTAAGATAAATAGTCTCAACATCTGGTCCACCGAGCTAGCGGAGATTTGAATGCAGAATCGGAATATGGAGGAAATTTGGGGAAAGAGGAAAGTCAGAGGAGGTCATTGAGGTTTTGTGACGAAGATAATCGTGCAAATGGAAGAGAAAAAAGACGACGTACTGAAACTAAGGTAAATGGAAAATTCACTAAAAGAGCAACTGGGCATCATAGAGGGACTCAATAAAGAAATTTCGGAAGAATTAAGCAAATTGGACAAAGATAATGAAAATCAGGCTCACTATATAAAATTTTCGATGGATGGTTCAGCATTTTTCTAATGGCTATGTGTAGTGCGCGATATTAATATATTACGGCGAATATTGGGGCTATTGGAAGTGCAAGTGACAGAGGCACCTTTGAAAGATGTGGGATGAAAGATGTTATCTACAACAAAATGTTGTGTCTGCCAGATGAGTGCTTTTTGCCAAAAACCAACATCAAATGCCCTTGTGTAATAACTTCAGAGGATGCATTTCCATTAGGCTATCATTTGATGAAACGTTATGGAGGACGCACACAACGCGTATATTTATTTACAGACTCTCACGTGCAAGAAGAGTAAGTGAGAATACTTGTGGTATTTCGACAGCAAGATCGCGCAATTTTAAACGCCCCATAGATGCTATACTATAGTACTGCATTGGCATAACCAAAGCTGTGGTTGCTTTGCACAACTACCTAATGCTACATAAATCGTCACTTCCAAGGGATGAGAGAAAGTACTGTCCACCTGGTTAAGCTGATGCAGAAGATAAGAATGCAAATGTTGCTCTTGGAACATGAAGAGGTGATATCGAAAAAGATACAGGTCACTTGCCTCTAACACTGTCAAAAACAAGTAATGCCTGCAAAAATAGTGCTAAAAAGTAAGAGACTGTTTTAAAGACTTCTTTAATTCCCCTCCAGGCTCTGTGCCGTCGCAGAATGAATATCCCAACAAGTGATGCATGTGTTGACTATGATATATTATAATATGAATATCATAATATAAGAACAAGAAGAGTTTATAATGCTTTAAGAAAACTACTAGTTGCATTTGAGATCTCAATGTGATTCAAAAGCTGTTCCAAATTCTGCTTTCAACAAAAGCTGCTGTTTTTGACATTTGGCAACAGATTTTGATCTTGCGTCAAGTCTTTTCAACTTAGGAATCAAACTTTGCCAGTCTTTTCACCGACAGACTTAGGCCTAGTCAAAAAATTGCCCGCCGTTATCGATTTCACCGACGTTCCGCAGTTTACTGCAGCCATTTTTCTCAGATGCAGTTCCTGTCATGAGGATTATCAACAGCAGATGACGTTCTTCAAGCATTCGCTCGTTAAATATTGCTGGATTTACCGTCACTTGTAAATTCGTTTTTGCTCAGCAAGAAATACTTGTTATTAGCCCAGCCGTATACAGATTGCCTATTATTGGACAGATTGGTAATTGCATGTTAAGTTGAATTCCCACCCAATCATTGATGATGCTGATGGCAGTATTGTGGAATCTGTTCAGCAATTCCACCGTTCAACTCGATTACGCAAGAAGCCTGAGCGATACGAGATTTATGAGGATGAGGGACTTTCTCCATCGGAGGAGAATGTGGTGAAACTGTTGTTGTTTTGACTTGCATTGTTTTGCATTTTTATAATATTCACACTTTCCTATTGAATCTATTGACTTATCTAACAATTGACCTATTGTGTGGATTTTAGGCGCATTAGCGCACTGAAGCGTTATTCGATGTGAGGATGTTTTGATTAAAGCCTAGTTAGGTTAAACTGCGTATATCTTTTTCTTAAACTCAAGTATTACGACAGACACCTTTTCGCACTTTTGAATATCGATCTTACAAAAAGTATAACAAAGAACAATTTTGCAGCGATTTGAAAGAAATGCCTTGAAAATGAAATTGATTCAGTTGGTTGTATTGATGTGGCTGCCACGCATTGGGAATCACTTTTCAACAGAGTTGCGGAAAAACATGCACCTATCAAGAAACAGTGAAGTCCTACAACTGAGACATGAAAGAAACTTCAATCAAACAAAGGGACGAAAACTAGGTCCCAGTATCATTGGCAAATGTACAGAAAGTTGTGCAATCACATAAATCGTTTGAAAAAGAGGCTTAAGTCAGAGCACTTTTGCAGAATGATTGAAGAGAACAAAAACGACAGTTCACGTATGTGGAAATGCCTAAAAGATGCCCTTCCTCAGTCAGCCAACCATTCTCTTTCTGTTCTCAAATCCGGAAAGAAAATCCTTTCTAAACCAGTTCAAGTTGCTTAAGCATTTAACAAACATTTCACAACTATAGGCAAGAAAATCGCAGAGGCCTTTGGGAAAGGTAATAAAGATGTAAGAGGACCTTTGCAAAAGAAAGCTGATAGCAGCTTCCAACTAGATCTCGTAACAAGCAATTTCGTGAGAATCCAACTGCAAAACTTAAAAACAAACAGAGCAATTGGGTTAGATACAATCAGCGTAAGGTTCTTGAAAGACTCCGCTGATATCATTGCACCATCTCTTCAAGCCCTAATAAACAGATCATTTCTTGAAGGCAAATTTCCCAATAACTGGAAATCGGCAAAATTGTAGCGTTATTCAAGAGTGGAGATAAGAGTAGCTGTGAGAATTACAGACCCATTTCAATCTTACCTACAATAAGCAAGATAATCGAGCGAGCAGCTCATTAGCAGTTTTACGAATTCTTGCAAGTAAACAATCTCCTTTTCAAAGATCAGTTCGGACTTAGAAACAAAATGTCCACAAGCTCTTCTTCTTTACATTTTACGGATAGCCTCTTTGAAAGCATGGACGAAGGTCATATATCTGGTGTTGCATACTTAGATTTGAAAAAAGCATTCGATACAGTGGATCATTTCTTGTTGGTTTTGAAGTTGACAGAGTATGGTGTTTCTACAGCTTCTCTGAAATGGTTTCGCTCCTACCTTAGTCAAAGATCGCAGCAAATGTCAGTTGGGGGCACTCTCTCATCGAAAAGAAACCTAACGATTGGCGTACCACAAGGATTCTCGTTCTTTACTTGCATACACCGTGGCTTAGCAGTAGACACTAAAGTGACTATCATGCATTCATTATAGTACTTCGAACACCATGCATGCTTGATCTGCCAAGTGGACACATTGCCAGGGTCGCACTAACGATTTGGGGTCCCTCGGCTCTCTGTTTTTAAGCGCCCCTCCCACGTACATATCTACTGGTATTGTTCACGAGGTGAAGTGATTGGCCCCTTACTTCTTCTTGTTTTCATGAACGACTTGCCGCTATCAGTAAAATACTCAAACATAATTTTGTTTGCAGATGATACAGCAATATATTACTGAGGAAAAAACTGTAATGAAATCTAGAATAAGACGAATGAGAATTTGGCTCTTGTAAAAATATGGCTAAATGACCACCGATAGACGTTAAACATCACAAGATCGAAGTTTGTTGCGGTTGGAGGAAAGCAGCAGTTAACGCGTTTCCAAGATCTGACATTGAAAATCGAAGAGGACGAACTAAGTAGAGAATCAAGCTAGAAACATATTGGTATAATGATCAATGAAATATGGCATGGGGGGGATCACCTTGTTTCATTGCAGCAAAAAGTGGCATAAAGCATGGGATGGTCTCGGAGAGGGGACGCCAATTGGAGAGAGGTGCTCATTGGAGGGGGGCACTCATTAAAAAATAAAAGTCTACAAGTAAAAGGCAAAGTTTTGAAATGCGAACAGTTGAAGTTTTAAAGTTGTTATTTCATGATTTCATACTTGTATGGTCAAGATGTTCATGTCATATCAATGTCTTCCGAGTCCGAACCCTCATCGACTCACATAACTGCTGGAGTGGTATCTTGAAAATCTAAATCATCAATACCTTCAAATGAATTTTTGTGTGGTTCAGGCAGTATTTGCAGCTGGGACTCCAGTACCTTTGCACCTTTTTCGCATGGATTACTCTCTCTAAAGCAGTGAATTTTGTAATCATCACTGCCGTCAGCTACCAGATTAAGAGCACAAGACTGAAATGGCTTGCAGATTATTAGGGGGGGGGGGCGTTCATTGGAGAGAATGCAATACTCAGAAAGGCGCGGATTTAATTTCTTTTGCTTGTGATTAAGCGTTCGTATTTACGACATTATGTTTGCTTTGTGACAAGTTCCAAGCTGTTTGCCTCGTTTCATTGGGCACGAGCAGACATTGTCTAGGCGCGCTGCATTCAAAACACTTAAAAAGATAGTTTTGTTCATGTGCTACCTAGTGGAACAATATACGAAATACATCATGGGATGGGAAGATGTCACCAGTGGACCCATGGAACAATGGCTAACCGATGTTACCAGGGGAAGCTTTGACGGAGTAGAAATCTGCGAACTAGTTGGCCTCTAAATAATCAACGGTCTATGCGCGAAGTACGGAAAAGACAGTACCGGACTATACAGAGATGACGGATTAGCTGTATTTAAGAGCATTTCAGGACCAACAGCAGAACGAATAAAAAAAGACATAACAAGACACTTCGAAAACCACGGACTAAACATTACAACACAGACAAACATGAAGACAGTCAACTACCTGGACGGGACATTCAACCTCAACAGCGGAACATACTACCCTTTCACTAAAATACAATGACCAGCCACTATACATCAACACTAAGTCCAACCACCCACCTAGAATCATTAAACAGCTCCCAGACAACATTAGTCGCCGAATCCCCAACCTATCCTGCAACGAAACAGAATTCAACAAAACGAAACCGATCTATGAAAACGCCCTAAAATCCTGCAGACTCACGCACCCCTTCACCTACAACAACCACGTCCACCCACACGTACAAGAAAAAACAGACAACGAAACATCATTTAACCATATAACCAGAACATCCGCACTAACATCGGCTACATATTCCGCAAGCTAATAAGCAAGCATTTTCCAAAAACCCACAGATTTCACAGCATCTTCAATAAGAACAACCTAAAACTTAGTTGCACCTGCACAAAAATCATGGCCTCCATCATCAACAAACACAACAAGAAAATCCTCAACACTAAAACACCCACCCCAGCACCAAAATCATGCAACTGCCGCATAAAAGAAGACTGCCCCCTGAACAACAACTGCCTCACCACAAACACTGTCTACAACGCAAAAGTGACAACAAACGAAGACACAACCAGAAAAATTACATAGGCGTGACTAAGGGAACACTCAAAACACGGTTTACTCAACATAAACTGTCATTAAAGAACAACAAGTACTTGAACTTTCCAAATACAACGGCAACTCAAGGACAACAAAACAGACTACGGAATACAATGGGCTCTCATCACTGCAGCTCAACCATACAACAACATCTCCAAAAGGTGCGACCTCTGTACATCGGAAAAACTATACATAATCAACGGCCACAACAATAACCCCTTGAACAAACGCTCTGAACTTATCTCCAAATGCCGACACGAGAACAAATATTATTTAATGAACAATGGCATCACCTAGACAATAGACAGTAACTTGCTTTGGGCATCTTTTATCCCAATTTTATCTTACTTTATTTTACTCTCACCCTATTTTTAACCCATTCGCGTATTCTAAAATCAATGTAATTCGGAGTGTGTTTCAGTTATAGTCTGTCTGACGAGTGCCTTCGCACGAAACTCAGAGTAGCAGAGAATCGGTCTTTTCCTTTTCTGCATCTCTGCTATATATACATATATATATATATATATATATATATACATATATATATATATATCACATAGAGGGTGCTGTCTTCACCACCATATGGTGCTCTATGTACAAAGTACAGAGCGTTGATAGCAGAAATGCAGAAAAGGAAAAGACCGATTCTCTGTTACTCTGAGTTTCGTGCGAAGGCACTCGTCAGACAGACTATAACTGAATCACATTCCGAATAACATTGAATAAAGTAAGATTATGTAGTTTTGAGTAAATCGTTGTTAAAGAAGACTTCCCCCTGAACAACAACTGCCTCACCACTAACATTGTCTACAACGCTAAAGTGACAACAAACGCAGACATAACCGGGAAAAACTACATAGGCGTGACTGAAGGAACATTCAAACAACGATTTACTCAACACAAACTGTCATTTAAGAACAAAGAGTACTCCAACAGCACCGAACTTTCCAAATACATCTGGCAACTTAAGGACAACGAAACAGACTACCGAGTACAATGGACTATCATCACTGCAGCTCAACCATACAACAACATCTCCAAAAGGTGCGACCTCTGTACATCGGAAAAACTATACATAATCAACGGCCACAACAATAACCCCTTGAACAAACGCTCTGAACTTATCTCCAAATGCCGACACGAGAGCAAATATTATTTAATGAACAACAGCATCACCTAGACAATAGACAGTAACTTGCCAACGGCTTCTTTTATCCCAATTTCATCTTACTTTATTCAATGTAATTCGGAATGTGATTCAGTTATAGTCTGTCTGACGAGTGCCTTCGCACGAAACTCAGAGTAACAGAGAATCGGTCTTTTCCTTTTCTGCATTTCTGCTATCAACGCTCTGTACTTTGTACATAGAGCACCATATGGTGGTGAAGACAGCACCCTCTATGTGATATATATATATATATATATATATATATATAGATATATATATATATATATATATATATATATATATATATATATATATATATATATATATATATATATATATATATATATATATAAATATATATACACATATATATGTGAGTATGAAATATATATATATAGCTCTTTGCTACAGTAAATTAGGCCGAGCTCTGAATTTAACTATACTTTATCCTAATATAAGGTACGATTAAACTGCCTCTTTAGTATCTGGCATTGAATCTTTGCTCAAAGTTAGCAATTGCGTCTTGGGAGCATTACAATAGATCATTTGGTTATCCACATACAGTGCCAACAATACTGCTTTGGAAATTCCTTCTTGTTTGAGCAGACGTTGGGATCCTCCTGGTAGCACTTTTGTCCAGGTATTCTATTCGTTTTGGTGAACGACAGTAAAAGGGTAAAAAACCATTAAGGTTTCAAAATAAAGCCTCATTTGAGGAATCTGAAGGATAAGGATTCAGAAAAGACTCATTCAAAAAATTATTTCGGTGCTAAGGTGAAAGCACTTGTGGGAGAGGTCCTTGTTAGAAGGAACAGACTAGAGTTCTAAACTAGCACTGGTTATTCTCTCTCGTTATTCTATAAACATATCCATACACACACGTCAATATTAGGTCTCTCTGTCTCTCTGACAAAATATTTCAGAGTGATGCGTACACGGCGGGATAAAAGGCAAATAAGCCACTCAATTCTGTCTATTGACCTGCAGTACAACTCTGAACTCAAAGCGAAGATCAGGGAAGTGAGTAGAAAAGAAGACAAGTTTGGGAAAATTTTGAGAGAATTTACCCCCAGCTTCCCTGAGCTTTCCCGAATGTTCAAGCGAACCATATGACTTTTTGGGAGCGCATACTTGTGTGAAAAGCTCTTCTCCACCTTGAACTTCAATGAGTCCAAGTGCAGGTCCAGACCTACTGATGATCTTCTTCAAGCCATACTAAGGGTCTCAACAGCTTCAACCCTGCAGCCAAATGTGACTTGGCTAAGCGAGAGGAAGCCCTGCAAGGTCAGGTATCTAGCCTCAAGGAGTAGGCCAGAGAAGCCAAGTTCAGGAGAACAGCTCATGTCCTTTAATTTCCCATTCATTTTCAGGATAATTCATGTTCAGAAGAAAGTTGAAAGTTAAAGCAGGCATTTATTGAAGCAGGCATTTGAAGCTGAATACAGCGGATATAGAAGACTGAATAAACCACATATCGTTGTTGATTCAAGAAATCTAACAAAAATTATTCTTTTCATTAAAATTATCATTTAATTTATTCATTACTGATTAATTGATTGATTTTCTGAATAATTCTTGATTTGCTTATTCATTTTTTTTATATCATTTTGTGTTAAAAAATTAGAATAAAGAGATTGTAGAAGATTGGAATCTTCTAACATAGCTTTTCCTCTGGAAAACCTGATGCAGCCCAGCCTCAGCCAGATTCTGCCTCCAGTGGCCCAGGTAAATTGAGTGTGGGACCCCTGGTCTAAATGATTCGAATGTTAAATGCCTCATGGGAGCTACTGTCGACGTTCTTGGTAACTCGACAGACATTTCAGAGTCTTCGAAAAAAAGTAAAACTTGAGCCGACGAAAACTCAAATCTTCGTATACGGGTCCTCAACGTTTTCAAAGTTACATGGATGTTTTCAAGCTTAGAGCACTAGGGTCCCAATTTTACTAAGCAGTTCAACTTTCTATATAGTTGATTGAATGACCTAGGGGTAGCCTACTCAGTCCAAAGACACCTCTAGACCTTGCCGATATTCAATTCTTGTAAACTGTGCAAGTGATCAGCGCAACAAAATAGCCTCTCAATCCAACGAGCAGATGTAGCGACAATAAATTACAAATATTTCTACACATGAAGGACCTTTTCAACAAAAATTATTGCATTTTGATATGTCTAGCAGTGCAGAATTTTGTTTCTTTTTTAGTGGGTTACGTTTAGGAAAGGCGATGGTGGCCTATGCAAGGCCCCAACATAAGAAGAAAGAAGAAAGCGAGCAGCTAAGAGGATAGAGAGATAAGATCAAGTTTATTGATCTTAGATGTAAAAGACGGCAAGTTGTAGGACTATGGAAAGCAAGAAGAAGGCAAGACGTTCCATAAATTGCATGTTCTTGGAATGAATGATTTGTGAGATAGAGTGCGTGAAGTAGGCAGTGAAACTTGGAAAGGGTGCGAATGAGTTGAGCTTCTGATGGTTCTGACACGCTTTAGAGGAACTGAAATAATATCCCTGATCTCCTGCGAACAATGTCCGTTAAAGTATCCATAAATGATGGAAAGATCTCCAACTAAACGACGATGGGAAAGCGGTTGCAGCAATTTGGTGAGGTTAGGATTATTGACGAGACGAATGGCCTTGGACTGGACTTTGTCGAGAAGACAGAGAGTAGATTTTGGGGCACGAACCCAGACGTGGGAGCAGGACTCTAAAGAAGGACGGATTTGGTACTTGTTTATAGATAGAAGGTGAGAAGATGAGAAAAACCCGTGGGCTCTGGCGAGGAAACCGAGCTTTCGAGATGCATGTGTAGCGAGGGAATGGATGGGAGTTTTACAACTGAGATTCGATGAAAGAGAAGGACCACGTTGTGTGACACAAGCTGAAGGGTCCAGTTCATCGCCATTCATAATGACAGGTGGAAAGTTTTGGTTACGTTTGTGTGAAATGACAGCCTGTTTCGTCTTGCTTCGGTTGAACGAAACTAGGTTGTCATTACACCACTTCTCAATA
The DNA here is from genome assembly GCA_964026355.1 of Pseudorhiza aurosa. Lineage (NCBI taxonomy): Eukaryota > Metazoa > Cnidaria > Scyphozoa > Rhizostomeae > Lychnorhizidae > Pseudorhiza > Pseudorhiza aurosa. The sequence goes on along the minus strand of OZ032119.1, from coordinate 319,780 downwards.
ACTGTCAGATCATTGGGGAGAAGCGAGGCTGAAATGTTTCTGTGGAGTTGGATATCGGTTGAAGCAGGGTAATTTTGATTGAATGAAAAATGAAGAACTTAGGAAGGTATCATCAGCAAGGGAGTGAATGCTAGATAACGTAGAGGTCAGTAGGTCGTTTCTTAGGAGAATGAAGAGAACAGGGGAGATAACAGAGCCCTGGGGTTCACCAGCATTGATTGAGTGCAGATTAAAGAGCAAGCCATCCACTCTGATAGCAATTATCCTATCAGAGAAGAAACTACCAATCCATTTAATGAGAGTGTGCTGGAGACCAAATATCGGTAGTTTAGCAAGAAGATCATTGTGCCAGACGCGATCAGAGGTCCTGGAGATATCGAGAGAGATGACTTTCCTCTCACCACAGGATTCTAGAGCAGAGGACCAGACATGGATAGCATAAGCAAGAAGATCAACAGTAGACCTAGCTTTTCGAAAACCATACCGCTGATCAGAGAGAAGATCGTTTGTTTCAAGGAAGGTAAGAAGTTGTTTAGTGACGATGGTCTCAATTGTTTTAGAGATGAGTAAAGTGATTGCAATTGGACGTTAGTTGAGAGGAATAAACTTGTCATCTCTTTTGGGATAGGAAAGACATGGGCTAGTTTCCAGGAGGTAGGAAACGTACCAATAGCGTAGGAAAGCTGAAACAGTTCGTTAAGAATAGGGGCAAGTTCAGTAGCACAGGTTTTGTGAAATTTGGTGAAACACCATCAGGACCTTTGGAATTGGAGGTGTCAAGCTGGAGAAGGGTTTGGCGGATTCTTCCTGTGGAGAACGTAATGGGTGGTATAGTGGATTTTGAAAGGGGGAGGTGGTCTTGTTTGAGCCCTTGGTCGTTCAAGTTGGAGTTGGAGGCAAAGAATGGCGCAACAAAATTTGCCTTGGATAAGGGGATGGCAAAAGAAGAGTTAGAGTTGCTTTTGAGTGGAGGGAAAGATGATTGGTAAAAGTTTTGGGAGACAACTTTGGCCATAGACCAAAAGGAGCGAGAGCCAGCCTGGCAGGAAGCGATTTCTTTGTTGATGCGTTGGACAAAAGATGATCTGGCATTTTTGATGGCTTTGGAGCAGGGGTTGCGTGAGTTGATGAAAGAAATTCTTGAATGTTGGGTTTGAAGTCGCTTCCATTCCTTGCAGTAGTGGTTTTTGTTATTCACAGCTTTGGCGCACTGTGAATTGAACCACTTAGGGGAATTTTTTTACCAGGCTTGTAAGAAGAAGGAATAAAAAGATCCATGTCAAGAAGTAATTGCGTCGATGATGAAAGAAGCAAGAGAAGAAGGATCATTTGAAAAGCATGAAGACCAAGGGTAAGAAGAGTAAAAAGTGCGAAGCGAGTCTCAATCAGCCTTGCTGTAGTGGAAGACTCTTTGCGGAGCAAAGGGTCTATCCAGGTGAGGGAGGAAGTCATGCCGTAAGGTTATGAGACAATGATCAGAGTTACCAAGAGAAGAAATAACGGCAGGAGGGAGTAAATGCTAGGATTGCTTCAAAATATCCTACAGCAGTATCAAAGTGACAGACAAAAATCTGTAGGATATAGGATACTGTTAATGATATAATTATTCTCGGAAAGAATCGCCAAGAACAAGACATAGCATTCGAAAGTTGTCTAAAACGATTGTCTACTCTTAATATCGAAGCAAAGGGATCAAATGCCGTTTTTTAAAAGCCGAAAAAGAATTCTATGGTCTTATATTCACTGAAAAAGGTTCGAGACCTGATCCAGATCCAGTGGCAAAGCTTCAAAATGTCGCACCTCCACAGAATGCGTCTGAAGTGGGAAGCTTCCTAGATATGGCCAATACCTGCAATGGCTGCATTACAAATTATCCCGCCGTAACTCTACCTTTGCTTGAGTTAACAAAGAAAAATGTCAAGTTCAAATAGACCCTTGCTGAGCAAAAGCCATTTAACCAACTGAAGCAGAAACTGACCCATGCCCCAGTAATGGCCTATTTTGATACCCATAAAAGAAGCATGTTAATTGTTGGTGGATCCCCAACAGGTATTAGCGGAATTCCTTTTCAACGCGGCAGTGATCAAGCCATCACAAAATTATTTCCTAAGCGGGTAGAGCCCCTAGCTCTATAGAAATTCATTATTCTCCAACGGATATTGAAGGAATCGGATTGGTATGCCCATAGAGCACTTAAGATCATTTTTGATTGGAAAAGAATTCGATGTCATGACAGATCACAAAGCTTTGGAAGCTATCATTACCAAGCCAAGGTCGAAAACGGCTGCTTGAATAGAAAATTTTGTTTCTAAGGCTTCAGCCGTACAATTTTCGAGTTATTTACAAAAGCGGACTAACAAATGAAGCTGAATATTTAAGTCGACACCAAATAGATATTACAACAAAATGGAGCTCAGAAGAGCGTATAGCTGAAGAGTATATAAACTACATCGTACAGCATACAATTCCAAAGTCCTTGACGTCGAAGGAGATCCAACAAGAAACAAAAAAGACAGTATTGCGAAAAGTTCAGAAACCATTCGACACTAGAAAAAGGGACATACAAGACAAATATATTCAACCTTACAAGAAATTCATATTAGAATTACAAGCAATAAATCAAAAGATATTCCAATAAAAAGTAATAGACTTAATTATTCCTGAAAGTTTGCAAGACAAAGCAACCAGGTTAGCACACATTGGTCATCAAGGCATTAAAAAAAAAGCTTGCTTAGAGAAAAGATTTGGTACCCAGGGATGAACTAATGAGTAAAATAGATATTGGAAGGAGTTAATTCGTGTCAAGCAGTGGGAAGAAGCACTTCTGTTGCACCAATGAAAACAGTGCCCACTGAAGACATACCTGGGTATCAGGTAGTAATCGATTTCCTAGGACCAATACCAAACACTCACCAATACTCGCTACTGGTGATTGATACGTATAAAAAGATTCCAGAAGTAGAAATCGTGCATTCTACTTCAACTCAGGCTGTGATTCAAAAGTTTGATCGAGTCTTTGCAATGCACGGCATTCCTTTTAAGGTAACTAGTGATAATGGACCACCGTTTGATAGCGCAGAATTCGAACGATACATGAAAGCAGTGAACATTGAATGGAGCACAAACACAAACATTGAATGGAACATTGCGGCCACAGGAAAACTAAAATGTTGAAAATTTTAATAAAAAATTATTAAAGTGTTGCAAATAGCACATCGAAAGAAGAGAATGAGGATACAAAGCTTCAAATAACTTTACTCTCATGCCGAGTGACCCAACATTCAACAACTAAAACTGCATCGTGTGAATTGTTGTATCATCGTACAGTTGTAACATATTTGAAGGAATTGCCATCAAAGAAATTGCTGAACAAACACCAAGAAGCAAAATAAAATATTGAGAACAGCAAAGAAAGGGATAAAGCGTGCTATGACAAAAGGAAAATGCAAAGGAATCTGACACTAACGAAGAAGAAATTGTTATTTGTTTCCCTGTATGCATCGAGTGGAAAGCTTTGCCTAAGTCTACAACGGTAAGGACAGCTGTAGAATCGTTGTCTTGATTCCTTCGACGAGTCTTCTCAAAGTAAGTATCTGCCCTAGGGTGGATCTTTTTGGACGATAACCATGTTGATTGATCCGTAATATGGGTTCGAGATGAGACCCTCTTCTTGGTAACAGCATTTTTATGTAAATTTTGAATGAAGCGATTCAATTGATTTTTCTGCAATTACCTGCATAAGCCATGTTATCCGCACGAGAAGACTGAGGTTTATAGCGCATGTATGGCGAAGACAAGAAGAATGTCTACATCAACATTTTTTCAGGGAACCTAACCATGAACAAATATCAAGAGGCCGCTCTCAAACATCATTTGTTTAACAAATCTGCGAAGATCCCAACTTAATGCAAGGGCAGGGTCGAGTGGAGAACAATTGTCAAAGGTGTCCGAGTTCGCTCGACCCGATGAGGGTGATGATGATGATAAAAAAATGGGTAGCGATGCAGTGATTCCTATAAGTAAGTACTCGATGTAAAATAACAGGAAAAGGATAGATACTCAGTTCATCCCAAGAAAACATGTCCGCCCTTATGTGCTACACTATAAGTACGGGAAATGTAACAATTTACACAGTCAGTGTGACAATCTGACAAGCCATCCCTTGACGACAATTTTCGTGGGCAGTATACCTCATGCGAGCTGCGAGCAATGAACATAATGGCCTAAGCTTTCCGCTCGAGGATGTTCAGGAGGGATCAAGGCAGCAGACAGACTTCTTCCCTGTGATTTTGCTGCCCTGCAGTTTCCTAAAAGCCAGGGATTCATGCCTAATGATTGTTATTGGTTTAGGTAAGTAAACCGATTATCCTTGTCGGTAGCAACTTTTTTGATCTGATCTATGATTTCCCTAATCTAATATTGGGTTGGCACTTTCAAGACTTTCTTGCCAAAGATTGTTACAGCAATCTAGATCAACTATTTTGTACATTTTTTGTATTATAGAAGGGTTTCAAGACCGAAAAAATTCCCACCAGCGGGTTTGAGATTTTCTTTATTTTCATGGACTTTGTTTGGAAATTCTCAAATATTCCATTACTAAAATTGGTCATTTTATCAAAGTCAGGCTTACTGGAAAGTACCCCTTACCCCTGGGAGTAAATATAGCCAGCATTCACACGTCAGCATCATATGACTTTCAAATGCCCCCCTCTCGTAATTGTTTCCAACCACTTGCAATTGATGTAATTTTCTGGAAAGTAACCGAAAGATCTGAGCAAATATTTTACAGCCAATTTCCAATAGTATGAACAGTTCCTGACGAGCACCAAAATACCAATAATCTACTGTCATGAAATTTCTTTAGCTAATTTATTGTCAGTTGTTTACAAAGTAATCATCCATGCGAAACTTTGGTGGTCTGGACAACTAGTGCGGATGCATAACTCTCTTACGGCGAGCTACTTCAAGGTGCACGTACCATCGGCGCGCCGAAGAAACGAACCAGGCAAATGGGAAGAAGTCGCTCTTGACTGCCCTGCTTGGCGCAGTGTCTGCTACGAAGGCACCACTTCTTTCGAGTCGGCAAGGATTACATCCTTGAAGAAAAGCGTTAGCGACGAAATGCGAACAAGCCTCTCCTTCCCGAAAATATTCAGGTCCTTCCCATCACAATTTACCATTCTTCAAATGAGCTGCAGTTACCCCCCGAGAACGTAATTCTCCTGGGTTAACCACCCCAGCAACATGTGTAACAGGACGGCTAGAGCGGCAGCGAAGGAAACAAGAGGGGTTCAAGCATTTTCCAAGATTTGATAAGTATTCATAAAGATAAGCTTTGAGGACATCTTTCTATAGTAAACATCTAAAGTAAGACTGAAATAAGCCTCAAAATAAACGGGAACAACTAACGCATTTTCCCTGAAAATAGATACAAGCGATAAACATTAAGCTGTTGTCCTTATGCAATATCAAGTACAACTATATTTCAAATACCTCCGCTTCCATTTGAATAGAACCCTCTAAATTAGACCAGGATTGTATTATCTAATTCAATGTTATCATTAATAGAATATTGTGATAATCATTTGTAAACCTGAATGAAGTTCCAAAAAATAGAATAAAACTATAAAACTCGGTTCCTAGGTCTTTTAGGGTAAAACTACAATCCAAGATTCATAAATCTAAATGATCAAAATAGCATTGAAAAATTAGCTAATTCCAATATGCTACTAGACCCACAGTAAACTGAACGAGGATATACTGGTAAGCTTAAAGCTTGCCTTTGCCATAAGTGTATCAAATAAACAAGATAATCGAACGTACTAAAGCGATTATTACTGCGGTCAAATGGCTAGCTGTGAACAAGTAGTCATCATTATCATCAGGTCTGGCAGATTGCCGGAACACATTTTTGCCACAACTCCCTGTCCTCCATTGCTCTGCTCAGATCTTCATTTACGTGTATGTTGGAGTCCTCATAAAGTTGTTTCACAAACGTCTTGCTTGGAAAACCGGCGTTCCTGTCGCCATGTTTCGGTTCCCATAGCAAGACATCACTAATGCGTTCATGCTTGCTTCTCCAGCAGTGTCCCGGAAATCGCATCCTTCTTTCTTGTATCACTGTCGTTATTTGTGTGAGGTGTGTTCAGGTCAGGCTTGGGTCTGCTACTGGTACCATGTAAACCAGTATTACCTCTTTCATGACCTGCTGTCTTGTAGGTTGTGCCATTCTGAGGCAAAGGCTAACAGAAGGTGAATCTGACTCTAAAGCCCTCCTGCTGCCTTGCAGGATATCCCTCTGCTGAAGGCAAAGGCTAAGAAAAGGAAAAATCTGAATCCAAACCAGCAGATAGTAGAGGGATAGTACCTTACCTCAAGGAAGGGCCCTCTGACAAAGGATACGTCCCCCCTGAAGGCCTGGTCTCCATGCTATATGTCTGTATGTCTCAAATGGGTAGGTGAGCCCATTAGCCTCGTAAGACGATCACCTACGCTTGGTGTCTCGATAAAAACACTCCATCTAGTGTAGTAGCGAGCCTAGATGCGTACCTAGCCAACAAAAATACAAGATGACACGAAAACAAGTAGTAGTTTGTTCATAACTCACTCGAAGAGTGTTCTTCTCCTTGGCTCTGCCCCGGCATCCGTTCCAAAAGAACCACCAATCTCGACTAACTGACTCCTTAAGGTTTGCTTCCCTATATGCGTCTTTGGACTGTGCTATCGTAACTGGACGTGGTGAAAATAAGAGAATCATCGTTAAAGCAAAAGTCACAGACCTAGAACAAGTGCGCGAATTTGAATACCGTGGAGCAACCATAACTGAAAGTGCTGCAAGTGAGAAAGAGGTAAAAAACAGGGTTGGGATTGGACTGAGCACCTCGGCTGAGATGAATACCATCTAGAGGGCAAAAAAACTGAAAGTAAAGGGAAAAATCAAGTTAATGAGAGCGATGGTGGTAAGCATCTTTCTGTATCGCTGTGAAAGTTGGAGATTGACGGACAAGATATGGCGAAAATTGGAGGCTTTTGAGATGAAGTGTTACAGGCGTGTTTTTGGTATAACGTGGAAAGAGAAGAAAACTAACGAGGACGTGCATAAGTTGGTTGGTTACCATTGCGTTTGTTCACCACCTGAAAGATTAATGACAGTCATCAAAAAAAAGAAAATTCGCATTATTCGGAAATGAGCTTAGGCGCGACACAGTTACAAAGACTTTCATGCAAGGAATGCATGAAGGCAGACGTTACCAAGGAAGACCAGCAAGGATTTGGTTCGATGACATCAAAGATAGGACTGGGCTGGACGGGCAAATAGCATTCCATCGCACGGAGAATAGAGAGGAATGGCGGAGGCTTGTCAAGATCAAAGGGCATCCACGGTCCGGCGGACTTCGGTTGTGATGATGATGATGATGACTCAACACTGCTTAACATCACGGGCGGCTTCCTTTGAAATAAGCCAGTTTCTTAACCAGTGTAATAGACCATGGTTGGACGTAGCTCCAGCCTAGTCGCGTCGTGGCTTGGGGGGGGGGCTGTTGAAGGGCACGTGCCCACCTATAATCAGTTAATCGGATATTTTTTGGAAATCTAGAATTTTCTAGGAAATTTGATTTTATCCATTAGAAGAAGATTTACTTCACACAAAAATATTCTGAAACATTTTGCACCTTTGGACCCAGAAGGATTGCCGGCCATTGCAAAAAATGATTCTTTGCAGCTTAACTCTTTCAGAAGTGCAGTAAGAAATTATGATTGGGAAGAAAGAATTTCGGCAGAGGAGCTCGAATAGTTGGTCAGAAATTATGGGAAATTTGACAAAGATGCAGTTTTAACCTTTCTGTCTCTCAAATTTTAGATCTTCTTTCTCTCTTCTTCGCTATTAATCTTTCATTGTTAATCCTTCGTTAGGATGGTCACGAGAAAAAGTTTAAACGTGTATGGGTTCTTCTACAATTTCAAAAGCGGGTGGATATACTAAAATAACATCTAAACTTACAGCTTCTAAGGAAACGACCTGAGGGCTGCTTCGATGTCTTCGAGTAATAATTACCTCGATCTGTATTCGGCTACGAGCCTCCGGCAAACTTTGTGTAGCGTCGAGAGAGGTGCGTCTTATTTTCAGCTTGCCCGCAAGGCTTCTTTTTCTACCCCAAGGTTAGCATCTTATTATAAATTCTACAAAGGAGATTAACGAAGCGTCCAGTCAGCGTCTAAGCACAGCAATAAAACAACATGAACCAATAAGAATAAAGATACAAGTCGTAAATCAACAAAGCCAATAAATAAACTATGCATCAAATACACAAAGCAGCACACAGAATGAAGCTGATGGTACAAGCAAAGAAACGAATGCTATGGAAAGTGCTTAAACTACTCGTTCGATTCAATTTGCAGAGTGCATACCCTAACCTTTACACGATGGATAGAATACTGACAACATTACCAACATGCTTTACCAAGCGTAAAATAAAATTTTCAAAGTTAAAATACATTAAGAGCAGACTAAGGCCGACAATGGGACGGGAGAGATTAATCCCCCCCCCCCCAAGATGATCAACGTTGAGCAAAGCTTAATCCCCTGCGTCAACTTTGAGGGTATCATTGATTCGTTTGCAAATTCTCCTCGTTTGAGAAAACTCAATTTTGCAAATGTCTTTTCTTTAATTTGTAAAAGTCTGCAAAAATTTGCTCCGAGACGTGGTTTGTCTCTTCATTGGACAACTAGAACTGCTAACGTTGCAGTTTGGGAAACCAGCGCAAGTCATAAAATCAAAACAGTGTGCCCCCCTACGTTTTCCACTGCCACGACGCCCCTGCTCCAACCACTCGCACCAAGTATTTTCACAAGTTTAATTCTCATACTATTGCTCAGAAAATGAATCAAGGTATTATAACATCTTTGACAATTTTCCATAAAATGGGAGTGGCCTTCATTTTCCGATAAAATAAAGGGTCAAATTATGGACAAATCTTTGGGGGTATGCCTCTAGACCCTAAACCCATCATTCGACCTCTTCACTAGATCTGCCACTAATGGGGGGGGGGTCTAAAGGGCCATCTCAACATTGCTGCGCATGGCTGCCATACGTGGAGATTTCCACCTACGGGATATTGCAGGATTTGTAGGGAGCGGTGAAATGTACGGGATGAAATATAAAATGTAGATAGATTTTTTCAAAATGCAGTTGTATTCTATCTAAGGTATAAGTAACCGCAACTAAGTTGCATTAAGCTTTTATCGCATCTCAGGTCTCATTATCTAAAAACGCACATTTGGTGTCAATTTTCTACTCTCATTGCGCAGTTGGAACAAGCCCCTTGAGAGAAATGTGATACCTGTTGTGATAGCTTAGTAGTCAATTTCAAAATGTTTTGGACAAATTAATACATTTCAATATTCGAAATTTCACCAGGTATTTCAAACAGGAAGATAAGTTAGCATTTTAACAATGCATGTCATTACACTGTAAAAATTTGCCAAAATAAAATTTACCCATGATTGAAAATGCCCAGTTTGCTCCGTTGTTTTCCTGGGCTTGGAGAATTCAATATGAGCGCATCTGGGTCCCCGATGACATCTGAAATCGAGGCTGCTGAACACGCATGGCTTGAATCTGAACAATTACTTCCCAATACAGACGTCATCTCGCATTTTTCTAGCAAAACTTATCTCTACGTCTACTAGCGTTCACACTTTTGCTGGTAATACCTTCCTAAGTTCTTCATTTTCATTCAATCCAAATGACCATGCTTCCACCGATACCCAACTCCACAGAAACATTTCACCCTCGCTTCTCTCAGATGATCTGACAGTTATTGAGAAGTGGGGTAAAGACAACCTAGTTTCGTTCAACCAAAGCAAGACGAAACAGGCTGCCATTTCACGCAAACGTAATCAAACTTTCCACCTGTCCTCATGAATGGTCATGAACTGGACACTTCGGCTTCTTTCGCACAACTTGGCCTTCTCTTTTATCTAATCTCACTTGGAAAACTCACATCCATTCCCTTGCTAAAAATGCATCTCGAAAGCTCGGTTTCCTCTCCAGAGCCCACGGGTTTTTCTCATCTTCTCACCTTCTATCTATAAACAAGTACCAAATCCGTCCTTCTTTAGAGTCCTGCTCCCCCGTCTGCGGTGGTGCTCCAAAATTTACTCGCTGTCTCCTCGACAAAGTCCAGTCCAAAGCCACTCGTCTCATCCATAATCCTAACCTCACTAAATCGCTCCAACCTATTTCCCATCGTCGTTTAGTTGGATATCTTTCCATCATTTATGGATACTTTCATGGGCATTGTTCTCAGGAGATCAGGGAGAATATTTCTGTTCCTCTGAGGCGTGTCAGAACCACCAGAAGCTCAACTCATTCATACCCTTTCCAAGTTTCACTGCTACTTCAAGAACTCCATCTCACAAATCATCATTCATCCCAATAGCATGCAATTTACGGAATGTCATGCCTTAGCATGAATGTGTGCAATAGCATGCAATTTATGGAATGATGAGATTATTAAGATGAGAATGAAGAGGAAGCAGAATGACGAGGATTCGATCATAAAATGGCCCTTAGAACGAATGAGACCAACAGTGTCTAGAGAAAAACTCTCCAGAAGATAGATCAGTGCTTGGTCGTTTCCTCATTACGCTTGTGGAACATAACAAATTTGAAAAGGAGATTCAAGCTGACTTGAATGATTGTCATCTTAAGCCATATCCACACTACACAAACTACGCCCATGTTAGCCTTAACCCATCTCCAGAGATGGTTTCGACCCAGGGGGGGGACCCAAGTTAGTTCTATCAAAGTCTACTGTGGACACAAACCTGGGGCGAACCCAGGTTAGTATTTGTAATGCATGCTTAACTTAAACTTAAACTTATTCGAAAACTTTTTGAGCGCCAAAAATTCGTTTCTTCGTAGATAAGCAATCAAGGAGTCAACTCCAGTTATATGAATAGAATGAAGAACATGGCACTCATCTAATGGAATCTTCTGCAAATGTTCATGGGTCAACATGGAGTCGGCAGGAAGCTCTGCCTTATCTTGAGGGATGAAAAAATTCATGAGCAGCGATATCACTGCGCCAAGAAATAGAATGTGCAATAGCCTAGAGGTTTGAACGAGAAGTCGGCTGTAAGCGAACGCGCAGAAAAGGAAACAAATAAAGCAGATAAAATATTCGTACAATGAAATGAAAGACAACAACAGTACGAGCGAAGGAAACTTGAGTGAGCAAGTAGCCACCTGTGTTTTCAATACATGTGAGCCCACTCTGTTTACCTCTATCGATGACACTAAAATTTTTGAAATAAAAGATCCAAAGAATTGAGAAAACAACTCAAAATAAGATAGACTGTGAAATAATGACAGTATTTAGCTGATAATTCTATCAACACCGGCGTCTACCCCTAGAGGATACATCAACATCTTCATCCGAAAATTCAGTAGGCAGCCCAACTGGCCTACTCCTAGCAACATTAATGGCATCTGCCAAACAGTCTTCACCCAAAGATGACGAAGGAGTTGAAATTCTCACATATAATGAAACAAGTTCAAGAGCAAGAACGCTTTAATCAAAAAGTGGAAAACAAAAAGCTGAACAAGAAATATAGTATAACTGCTTATGCGTAACATTTGTTAACCCGGGTTCACCCCACTTTCATGTCCACACTGCAAAATATCGAAATCAAGGGTGGACAAAACCGGGCTCCCCCTAGGTTGAAACTACTCTTGAGCGAATCCGAGTTAGTTTTTGTAGTGCGGACAGGGCCTTTCAGTTATCAACCCAGATGTGCACGAGATACAGCCACTTACAATAAGTCATCTTCTTTTCGGGTTCAACATTACGTTCTTACCAAACCCTTCTCTCGATTCTCAGGGTTTACTGGACTACAATGTTACCAGCAGGCAAAAAAAACGTAAGGCTCAGTAAATAAAAATCACAAATCAAAAGTGACAGCTCTGGTTGCCAGGTAACTCTCAACACGTGGTTTTTCGTATGCTCAGTTGCAACCAGGCGGTTTTTCTCTCAGTCAAACTACTCGCAATTTTCAATTCTCCTTGTTTAAAACTTTACTCAGTCGGCGATACTGCACACTTTAATAACGCATGCATGCATAAACCTTCATATGCATCTATTCCACAAGTCTACGCAGGGAGAAAGATTAGATTGGACGCGGCCAGGCCCTTAAAGGCCAAAGTTATTCACGAACCCGGTTCGTCAATTCGATTCGCCAAAGCCTTGTTTCAAATGTTTTCAGCTGATAATCAATACATGGAAAAAGGATCAAGATAGTGTTCGTGGGGCAAATGGTGACCGTTAGCTTGAGGATGGCGGCTTTACAATCGATCTGACGTGATTCAAACAGTTGATGCCACATGTCGAAGATATCCCACTCTGCTCAATTACAAAAGCGCCAGGTTTGTTCAACATTCATTCAAACACGGTAACAAATTTTTATATTCATTAACGATGTGAGAGAAAAGATTCCCGATATCTTCCTCAATATTTCATGTGCCGTTAAAGCTCCGGCGAGGAAACATCTTTCATATTGAGAGAAGTATGTGATATCAGAAATTCAAGCTGCGTTTTCGTTGCAGCACGCCTTTTTGAGAGTGATTCGTTTTCAAGTTTTTGATCAATGCTTTCCAACCAAGATCGCAGAAAATGCTGTCAAATTATTTCCTTTTCTTGATGACACCAAACTACATTCTAAGCGCTCTGTGACTTAGTGGAGACCAGAAAGCAAGCAGTACTGTGGAGCAATTTTATTACTCGAACTTCTTATCAAAATCACCCTAGCTGACACTGGCTCTGATATTGTGCCGCTGTTGAAGGCAATCATTATTCGAATGACATCCTGTGAAGTAATGAGGTTATTCGCAACTCTTAAAAGAGTAAAATATATGTTAAACAATGCATGTATGTTTGATTAGCCTCATCAACTTTATCTACAAGTTATACACGGTAAACAGAATAAGGTAGATTGGTGAGCATAAAGAACAAATATCAACAGCCCTCAATTCATTGGCAGGAATACCATTAAAATGACAAGCTGACCTTCTTCCATGGTGGTCCCCTTGGGCTGCATGCACGCGGAGAGCGAAATAGCGAAGTGAAGCGATCACGCGGCAAGCGAAAAAAAAACGCGCGAATCTAATAATTCTGCAGTTGAAAGGTAATGCCAAAATGGTCTCTTTAAAACAGAAAAAATGTCTTCTAATTCATTTTTTAAACTTCCTTTACTCCCGAAACGAAGAGGATCTTGTTTTACTTACATAATAAAGCACGGCATGATTTAGGTGAATATCATCATTTGATGCGGCAGTCGAGGAACGATGTGGCCAAATTGCAGGACCATTTCAAAATTAGTCCCCCCATGTTTAACTCGCTATTGGGATTTATCAAGGAGGATATCACCAATTAAAGATACCAATCTTCAAAAACCAACAGTAACATAAGAGAGACTTGTAATTGCAACAAGGAAATACTTTCCTACGCTTTATTGATTAAGTCAAGGGTCGGCAACTGAATGAATTTCTAAATACTTTCATTTCAGTTCGCCATTTTTCCAGTCCTCTCTCTCTCTCTCTCTCTCTCTCTCTCTCTCTCTCTCTTTCTACCATGTCTCTCTCTCTTTCTACCATGTCTCTCTCTCTTTCTACCATGTCTCTCTCTCTTTCTACCATGTCTCTCTCTCTTTCTACCATGTCTCTCTCTCTTTCTACCATGTCTCTCTCTCTTTCTACCATGTCTCTCTCTCTTTCTACCATGTCTCTCTCTCTCTCTACCATGTCTCTCTCTAACATCTCTCTCTCTACCATGTCTCTCTCTAACATCTCTCTCTCTAGCATTTGTCTCTCTATAGCCTCCTCTCTCTCTAGCATCTCTCTCCCTCTCTAGCATCTCTCTCTCGGTATAAAAATATAAAAATATATATATATAAATATACATTCTGCTATCAACGCTCTGTACTTTGTACATAGAGCACCATATGGTGGTGAAGACAGCACCCTCTATGTGATATATATATAAATGTTCATTTTTATCTTTTAATATTAATTTGCTCACATTTACCATTTACTGCTAGTCCTGTCTCTCGCTTTTGCTGTGCTCGCAGCTCGCTCCTTGGGAGTGCAGAGGGGCATGCAAATAAGATAAACTAAACTTTCATTCGACGTAAACCATAGTCTGTACTACACCTTTCCCGATTTTCAATGAGGCTGAATGCGTGCTTTCAAATAGTGGCCCGTATGGACATTTCGATTCAAAATGGAGACGCTAGTAGCTAAGTTATTAATGAAAAGGAAGAGAAAATTGACGCTCGAGACTAGGATCTTTCGGGAAATTGTTCGCTAAAAAATTTTCTGTTAGATGATGTGGAAAATTAAGAAACTATGGAAGTCGATAGGGAAGAGAATGAGACGGGTGGATTTCAATGAGGTAGTAATGGTAAGTACCTACCAATGTTCACCAGGCTGGTTTTATGGCTGATAGTTGATGGAAAACATACACAATTTAACTTGATGGTGGAATGTGTTGATAGGAACTGCTTATTTGATCAGGATAGGAATGCTGCTCTAAGATTTTGCATCTGCAGATTTCAAACCATATTGCAGAGTGTATTAACAGATCAGAAAGATAGCAATTCTAGAGGCCTTCCTAGTATGATATTGGTGAAAATTTGATAGGACAGTTCTGTAGAGAAAGGTTCCTGTTTGTTCCCTGCAGGCCTAAGTGGATATTGCATGCATGTCAAGGCAGCTATATTTGAGCTTGCTGGTTGCTATCTGGACAGTTTCAAAGTTGATCCTTATGAGAAAGCATATACTTGTCAGTTAAGGAAATGGGGTGTTTCAAACACTTAAGAGCAGCCAAAGTACCCTGTGTTGGAAACAACATTGTTATTTGGTATCACAAAGGGTGGGATAAAACCTAATTTTTATCATCCCAATTTAAAAGGAAATGCTTCATGCAGTCTAGTGCCCCTTTGCCAAGTGAATAGAAACACAAATGAATTTTTAGATGATGAAATGTATGGTACTGGCAGGAACAGTGAATGTTGAAATATTTTTGAAAAGGAATCACTAGCTATTACATATTATGCTTAAGTTCAGGTTTCAATGGGTTTAGCTGGTATGACATGGCCTTGTTTCGTAGTTTGTGTGTACTAAGAACTGACTGTGTTCATGTTGGTTTTGATAAGGAGTGTCCGTTTTCAGTAACTAAGAAATTTGAAAAGTTTTACCAAAAGTACTTCTTGCCTTGCATATAGCAGAGAGAGGAGGCTGAAATGTGTCAAATCATGATGGTATTACCAACATTACCTATACATATTACATTATCACCCTTCTCCTTATTTTTATTTCTCTTTTCATGTAATGAATTATAATTATTGAAGATAAACTTTTTCTTAACTCTGTTGTCGTTAGTTTAGCTCCTGTCTTTGAGACATAACAGAAGGGCCCAACACAATAACTACACCACAATGCCACGTAGGCTGCTCATGAATCTAGCATTTTCAAAATGTATAACACTATTTAAAATATCAAATATGTGAATGCTCTTAACTCACTTCAATCATTTTGCTTTTGATCAAAACTACCATGCAGCTCTTAATTGGCATAGCATCATGCTCCATCGCAAAATATCATATTTGTAAACCAGTTACTATTTGAAATGTAGCACTGGAGTTGAGTTGTGACTATGGTAACTATTTTGCTAGGTTGATCTGTATGCACTTGGTCTGACAGTGATTTAATATTTTCCAACAAAATCTCAAATCATTCCTGTACTCCAGATGTGGATCCAGGAAAAATTTAGGTTGGTGCTTAACAAGGGTGTTGCCAGGACTTCCCTAATTAAGTTGCCCAGCGGTTAAGTTGCCCAGCGGTTAAGTTGCCCAGCGGTTAAGTTGCCCAGCGGTTAAGTTGCCCAGCGGGAGGGATAGAGTTTGATTTACAGAAGCTTGCGTTTGGTAAAGATTGGTAATAGATTTGACTACATTCACCTATGGGGGGCTGCAACTACCGACAGCCGTCTGGCGCCAAACTGGCTCTCAAAGCAATAGGAGTGAAAATTTAAAACCACAGTGATCTGGGTTTTGGTTCGTGCTCTAGAGTTTTACGGGTCTTGTTATCCTATAATAAACTTAGAATGATTTATTGTTAAGATAAAATAGAGAGTTCAGCAGTAGACCATTATAGAATAATGATGTGAGATGTACATTAAATGCTAATAAAACATGAAGAGCCTATTAGTTTCAGGGCCCCTTCAAAATTAGTTTCCTGAAGGATGACAATGAAAATGTAGAAAATAAGACATTGTTATGGTTTAAAAAGACCAGATTGCAAAATTCTTCCCTGGACACCCTTCCTTGACTAAATAATATATTGCCATGTTGCAAGTGACCATAGTATTTGAATTCTAAGCATGAAAATGCTATTGCAATTTTTGACTAATTGCATAGGTGATGCCAGAGGGAGGAGAGGGGGCCAGAACCCCTCATTAGAGAAAAATGCTATGCCTGTCAATGAACTTTTTTAATAGAAAATATTTATTTTCTCAGAAAATATCTTCTTGCTATACAGCCCCAATATTAAGAACTTGGTCCTTATCTCAGAGATGTACAAGGGTCAAAAGTTTCGTTTGATGCTATTTGATTCAATTAAGGCGGGGCGCCCTTCAGCTCAAGCTGAATTACAAGGGTCACCCCTGAGTAATTTAGCACAAATGAACAAAATGTTACTTTGCAAACAACTGACTATAAAATTAGGTAGAGAGATGTGATTAAAGTACATCATCGGTCTGTTGGTGTTAGCAAAGGACTGTTGACACCATTGCAAACATGATATAAAATATTTGTTCAGATCTTTTTGTTACTAACCAGCAAATTACATCAAATGAGAAATAATTGCAAAGATTTCAGGAAAGGGGAAATTTTGAAATAATGTGGTACTCACCTCCAAAAGTTAGTTATGTTTACCCCTGAGGGATTGGGCACTTCACAGTAACCCTGATTAGACTGACATCAGGACCTTGAGACAAAATGAAACAATTTAATGTTAGATTCATTGACAATTCTTCAAACCATTTTCATGAAAATGAGGAGAATTTCCAACGTATGAGTGGGAATATTGTTGATTTTGAAACCCTCCAATAACATTAAACATTCACGCAATTGTTTATCTACCCTGCTGTAAACTGGGACCTGTTGGCAAGAAAATCTTGAAAATATCAGCCCAACATCTAAATAAAGCAATCAATAGATCAGCTCCGAAATTTGCTACCCGCGAGGTTATGCTTTGCTTACCTAAATGCATAACAATACTTAGTCCTGGATCTCTGGCTTCTACGAAACTGCAGAGCAGGAAAATCACAGGGGAGAAGTATGCCTCCCTCATGAGTATCCTTGAGCTAAAGGCTTAGGCCACGTTTCCTACTCGCAGCTCGTATGAGGTATACTACCCGCAAAAATCATCGTCCAAGGAATGCCTTTTCACAAATGATCACTCTGTTTTCCGCTTGTTAGATAGACTCCACAGCATTTTTTGCCCACAAAATATATGATTGAAAAACGTGAAACATTTCAAACTGGACTGGTGCTCCCGCCAAGTTTGAGTAAAAGTAGGCCTTGATTGGCGTACTAATAAGTTTCAAAATTGAATTGTGCTCCCGCCAAAAGATCAATGCTAAAAATTTCTGAAGCTGATTGGCCAATTGAATGATTTTTAAATACGACTGGTGCTCCCGCCAAAAGATAAATGTTTAGTGAGGCATAAGACTACTGTACGGACTACAAGCAACGGAATTCAAACTTAAGTGGATTGGACCCCTGGTATCAGAGCTTGTAGGAAAGACTTGAAATCACTAATCAT
Organism: Pseudorhiza aurosa; assembly: GCA_964026355.1. Classification (NCBI taxonomy): domain Eukaryota; kingdom Metazoa; phylum Cnidaria; class Scyphozoa; order Rhizostomeae; family Lychnorhizidae; genus Pseudorhiza; species Pseudorhiza aurosa. The sequence goes on along the minus strand of OZ032119.1, from coordinate 301,895 downwards.
GTCTCGAAAAAATTTCACAGCCTCTATTTTTTTGCTATTTTGTTACTACTTTCAGATAAAAATTCATGAAAATTGAATTGGTGCTCAAGCCACTCGGTACAGCAATTCTACTTCACTAAAAACTTGGCTATTTTTCATCTCTGATGTATTCTTCCCCTTCTGGCATTAAACATTCAAAACTTGCAAAGTTCCAACAAATATCTAAGGGGAAACAAAAATCTTCAGACAGGTCCTTGCAGTTTTGGTTTACAAGGCTTACGAATAAGGCATTGCTGATTTCCTTGTCATTTCCATTTCGTTCAGCTTGATGGTTGTCACCACTAGCAATTTTATGTTTGGAATTTGTGTCTTGTCAGGTCACTCTTTATCAAGGCACAGATGCTTGGCATGGTGGTATAAGTAACAGAAACAAACAATGTCTAAGTATAGCCAAACAGGTAGACTAAGGAAAAATTTCCAATCTTGCATGGCAAGCAAAAACGAGAATTTTACCTGTACTCTGAAGTGAAATGTGAAATTACATGTGCACATGCTTCTTCAAAAACATATTTTACCCTCAATCTTTTCCTCACGTATAATCCTAGCATTTACCCTCCTCCCACCATTAGCTCTCCTTTTGGCAACTCTGACCACTATCTCAAAACCTTACGGCATGACTTCCTCCCTCACCTGGACAAGCCCTTTTCTCCGCAAAGAGTCTTTCACTATAACAAGGCTGACTGGGACTCCTTCACACTTTATGCTTTCTCTTGCAAATTTTCCAGCAGTCAAGCCATATTTTGTATAAACACTCATTGCTGCAGTTGTACCAAGATTAAAGTTAGTGTAGTAGTTGATGAAACCAAGACTTACAACTGTTTTCCTATCTTCTAACTTACGAAAACAACTGCCCCCACATGCACCAAACTCTCGTTATGTCTTCTGTCTAACACAACACCCAACTCCCAAGTGGGCACCAAACACCAACTCTCCATACACAGACGACAGCACGAAACAACAATTCCTAATTACAAAAACCATCTGACACAATAGCCAACTTCCAAGTGGACACCAAACAATAGACAAACTTTACGCACGCACAACAGTTAGCAACTGCTTCATACACCCAAACTCAAAAAGCTCCCCACAAAAAATATTCAGCTCTTAAGCATCTTTCCCAAGTCATCATATCAAATGCTTTGCTTTAATTCTGTGATCCGTCAGGGAAGCATCTGCATGAAACCTTATCATCACTTGACATGGTAAAAACTTACTTGATTTCCTTAGTGACAGTCAGAAGTAATTGAGGTTCAGCATTATATAACTTGTAGTTCAATATCCCCTATCTGGCTTGGACTTACACAAAATTTCAGTATAATCGGGACAAAAGGTACTGTATTCTTTGTCCTTTAAAGAAACAAAGCGCCAAAAATTGTAGTTTTCATTCCTTGCAGATTCCTTAAATTGGTCCTCACAGCGACATCAAAATAATTCTGTATTCTGTCAATCATTATGTTTGTGAGCTTGCCTTTTCCACCTAACTTCTTGCCATATTTTACTCTCTTTAGGGCTGTACTTAACCTTTCTTGCAGATCTAACTAATGCTCAAACGTTTAAACTATAAGGTTAGATCCTTCGTCGACATTTTCAACAGCTGAGTATAAGTTCAGTTCAGCTCATTGAATATCAAGATAAATCAATCAGTAAATAGATCAATGAATCGAATACCAGTGCCCTCCTGTTAAGATGGGGTTTCCTTACGGACCACATTTTTGTTCAAGTACTATGGCCTACACAGATACCTTATCATCAGGAGCCATCTGTTTGAATAGAGCAAGAGCAGGACCATTCGGGCCTAAGTGCTTCAGTAGCTGCAGTAAATTTCCAAATGTCTTCTTTCTTGCATAGTTGCTCTATCCTCTGGATACAATGAAATCGCCTCCCTGTTTTTTTAACAGATCGATAATTCTGTGTGTCGATAATTCAGGGGTTTGATTGACCTCCATTTTTGACAAGAAGTAAAGCCATATTAAATAAGGCCTCCTATAGATAAATTGCATGTGAAAAGTGAGGCTGCTCAAAATAAAGCTGGGAGTAGTTTTTGGGGAGTAGTTTTAAGGGGGTATGGGTTGCACTCTAGTTGAATAGAATGGGAGTGGTTGCTAGGGATGCTGCAAAGGAAATAAATCCATTGCATATGCAACAAATTGTTATTTTTTCGAATTTTTCTTTCTTCAAAGGACTTAACCGACCCATACAAGTAAAATAGTGTCAAATCAATAAAAAACAATTTTCGGGTTGAAATGCAGGGGTCTTAGACTTTAAGATTTAGTTACTCACATCCAGCATTTCATCCAGCATTTCCACCCAATAAAATATAGACTTTCCATGTGAGGGGGTGGACAAATGCAATCCACATTCCATCCAAAATTTCATCCAACATGATGAAATTTCATTCATCGGACATGATGTGAGGGGCATGTTGCATCGATTAAAAAGGCACCTAAAATACCATCGTGAGCAAATGATGGTTGATTTAGAAAGCAGCATGTTTAAATGGAAAGTAGCTGTAGCCATAAAGTGATTCGATCAATGTCGAGACGTCAGTCTTGAACGTTAACATTGAGATTCCTTGTGACCAATTGACACTGCTCAATTGCCTGTCAATAACATATTCCGTTCAATTGTTTCGGTTCATCTACATTTTTGTCAATGTTTTTACAAAATTCTGCTTTTAATTTTCATACAAGGAACTGACTGAATTAATCTCTATGAGCCAGGACTGGCTTGTTTGTGCCGAAAGTGCATCTCGTCACGTCTCGTCACGTCTCGCCATGCCCTTTCGGCCTTCTGCCAGTCGTACCAGTTGTGCGATTTACATGTCCATCCAGCCGACAAAGTTATCTAGGCATTGTGACGCTTCGGCCATTCCCATTTGATAGTGCACCATTCACTTGTACCAAGCATGACGGTTTTTATCAGCACGTCATTCTTAATGCTGCACATGTAACCGAAGAGCCCCATCTTCCGTTGGAATATTTTTTGCTGCAGGCGGCGCTTGAGTTGTTTCATTGGCAGAACCTCTTTATTTTTCACTCAATGGAGCCAGCGAATGTCAAGTAGACGACGTAAATTGCCCATCTCGAACGCATCAAGCCTGCACAATTTTTCCTTTCAGAGAGTCCACATTTCCACGTCGTGAAGCATAATGCTGAAGACATGTGTTTGCAGAACGCTGAGCCTGGTCTTCATTGAAATATCTCTGCTCTTCTATTTCTTCCAGAGGCCGTTGAGTGCTCCGTAGCCAAGGCCCGTCTGAGGTTTAACTTCTGCCGCACTAGTATTATCTGTCAGGAGCGATCCAAGGTAGACAAACTGATCAACCACTTGGACTTGACTCTCTTGATTACCTTGTCTAAATAGAGACCTCAGCCTAAATCAATCTAATACTTATACGGTACTGTAGTTTTATACACTTATTCTTCGAAGTCTTGGAAATTTGAAAAAAAAGAAAAAATGCCAATTTCGAATATCAAAACTGCAATCCTATACATAATCAACAGCGTTTGCCACGCCACCGTAAAGTAAATCGTTGCCCTATACCTCAGAGCACCCCAAAATCCTGAAAAATGGAAATTCGTAGCAAGCAATTTTGAAGAAGTGAATACTTCTTCAAGTGAAACGTGAACAGTGAAACGTGAACAGTGAAACGTATCCAAACTGTCTGGATGCAATAAATGACAAGTACATTGTGATGCAGCCACCACCAGGATCTTCTTCCAAATATTGGAGTTGCAAACACTTATTCCGTATTTCTTCTCGCTGTTGCCGTCCCAAATTATCAATGCATGTACGCAAATGTTGGAGCTAAGGCCTGAGAATCATATGGAAGAATGTAGGGTGAATGCAGCCTCCCTCAGAAATTGGAGAGGATGTGGAGTACTTGCAGAAATGAGAATGTCTGCAATATGGTACAAAATAGAAGCCTTATCATTATTGGTAATGAGGTCGTGTTTGCAAGCAGGTCTTGATTATCTAAAGTCAGTTACCAGCTACTACCATAGCTGAGCAAGAAGAGTCACTGAAGCCCCGGTCAGAAGCATCACAAATCTAATCATGCATGCAAAGAACAAATGTTGGAGGAAATGTTGGAAGAGAGGGTCGAACGCATCAAACTTTGCATAAAAAATTTGAAGAAAATTGTTTTTGATCTCAAGCAATCTTCATCCTACATCAATTTGCATATCTTGGATTATCCAACTTGGTTTGTCATACGCATCCAAATATTCATCCAGCATTACTCTTTGGCATGTTGGATGAAATGCATGCTGCTTTTGACCAAGGGATTAGTACGCGTACATTTCTCCGTAATAAGCTAGTCCAGCAACATTCAACGAAAAGGGGCATTTACAGAAAATGAAAGCAAAATGTTTTGAGTTTGCATTACTTGAAACGCTTTGCAATTCAGCCGAACGAACTGCAAGTACAGCAAAACAGAGTGACAGGACTAGCAGTGAAGTTTTAATTTGCCGAAGCTCGCCCCATACCAAGGTTGGGGGTAAGTGTAGCACTGGCTGGTGGAGGAACATTGGCGATGTGATCCTACTCTCCTTCAAAGAACTACATGAAGTTCATTGCAAAAAATTTGTCGTTGTGAATGGCATATATTCTTCCACAGATTTTTCTATTGCTTCTTTGTTAAGAAGTTGAGATGATGACGTTAAATCTAGCGATATTTAACGAACAAAGGCTTGGAAAACTTCATGTTCTTTTGATACTCCACTTTGACATATAGTGCATATGAGACAAGTCACGGCAGTAAACTGCAGAATAGTGGTGAACATAGCAATGGTGGATTTTCTTGACTGGATAGATGCTTTCAACGGACAACTAGCCCATCATTCTAATTGCTGTTTCCTGAATCCGTGGCCAAAGAAACGAGAGATATTCGTGAGCGGAAGGGTTGATGCATGCTATTCGGAAAATTTTTCTCAGAAGCCACATCTTAGCTTTTTTGATGGTTTTTGCAACTCAGAAGGGACAGTCTAACCAATATAGACTATTTTAACACAAAAAGGACAATTGAATATCAGAGTCTTACTTGGTATGGAAAGGATACTTTGTACCAGTAGAATCGCACGTCCTCGGACTTCCTCCTTGCGACAAAAATTATCTTGATTATTTATATATTGTCACTTTTGATCATTTCAATTAACAAGCATACTGCAATTATTGTTATACAATAGTGTTAATTTACAGTTTCCAACACAATTCTTCATTGAAAGCTGTATGAGTTTATATGTAATTCCATTTAAGGGAGCAAGATGGCGCTCTGCTTTGTGAAGAATTATCTTTTGAGAAATTAGCTGATTCCAATTATAATAGTAACAACTGTACTAAGTAAATTATATGTTTGTTTTGTAGCATTACAAGATATAATTGAAAGAAAAGCGCGCAGACTTAAGTATCTTTGAGAAAGTTTGTTAATTTCTTGAAACTGGTGCAAATACCACAAATTCCAGCCGATTTAATTTTATTCTTTACATCATCGCTTTATCTAACATGCATGATGCAATTATTGGCCTACAGCATCAAAATTGAATTTAGCTGGTCTTCCTCTCCTCACAGCCGATTGCCTTCGTCCTTATTTCCTTTTTTGGGATTTGTTAGGCTACCATGGCCTCTCCTCAACATAACTCACAAAAAATTATTTCTTTTAGCTTCGCTAGTAAAGGGTATTTGAAAGTTTTTCCGCGAAACAATCATCACTTCTGTCCCGAATACAAAAAGATTAAATCAAACTGCCAACGCAAATTCTATTTATCCAACTTTTTAGCAACGTGAAGCAGGTTTAATTTAATGCTTTTAGTCAAGGGTTCAATTATTAAGAAATTAAATCATTTTGTCCTCTAGAGAATATTTGTACATTTCTCGTAAATAAAAATTTACGCGAACAAATTTAATAGAAAAGCAGCGACGAAAAGTTATTTTTGTAGGCTGGAGTGTGTTCAGTCTTTTACAGATACGTTTAAGGGCACTGTTCTCAGGAAATCAGGAATATTATTTCATTTCTTCCGTGGCGTGTCATGACCACCAGAAGCTCAACTCAATCACACCCATTCCAAGTCTCACTGCCTACTTCACGAACTCTATCTCACAAATTATCCCTCATCCGAAGAACATGCAATATATGGAATGTCCAGCCTTCTTCTTGCTGTCCCGAATCCTACAACTCGCCATTTTTCAAATCTAGGATCAATAAACTTGATCTGGTTGCTCTTTGCTCTTAGTCTTTCACTTCCTTCCTTCTTCCTTTGTTTGGGTTTGTCTACAGGCCACCATGGTCTTTCCTCAATATAACTACTCACTAAAAAAGGCTAATTGTCAAAATGAAACTCTTTTTATCCAAAATTGAGTTCTTGGTTTTTTGGTTATGTCTTAATCTTTCATCATTCTAAAATCATGGTTATGGAAATGTTTTGAGAAAATTGAGCCGAAAAAGTCATTTTTGACTTGATACAAATGGTCTCCGTCCTTTCTATAGTAAGATTAGCTGATGTTGCTCATAGTATTCGACTCGAGTTAGTACTACGTTTTAGGGCCTGTTTGATTCCAACCACAGGGGAACAATGTATAAATCGATAGCTTGTTACTTGCTTGTGCTGAATATAGTATTTGTTTATTGATTTGGTCTGCCTGCAATAATTTCTTGAAACAAATAATGTGATGAGTAAAAACAAAAGAAATTATCCGATGTGGACGGGGCTTCAAATGAGACATGTGATTGGTCAATTTCAGACACTAGCATTGTTGATTGGTTTATTATGGTCACATGGCTGCATCCAATGGCGTCTAGCTTACCCAGGTTATTCTCGATATCAAATCTTACTTTAAATATCGCAATAAATTTAAAAAATCATGGGGAAAACAAAGTTTAGGACAAAAAGAGGATTTATAGGAGGAAGAGGAGGATTGTGAGGGTAGAAGTATCTGCTGGGTCATTTGCAACAGGAAATGGTCTGGAACGAAAAGATTCAGCCCAGATGTCAACAAGAACGGAGGCAGATTTGGGCTACTCGGCCAGTGCAAGAAAGCTTCAGATTTTTTCTGCAGATCCAAATAAGACAGAAATGACACGCTAGATGATTATAATCTTACTGTGCAGAAGAATGCTATTGCTGATATGTTTAGCAGTATGCCTTGCCTGAGTTTCGATATGCTTGAGGTATTGTTGCTTGCTTCTCCAGAATGCAAGTAGGGGTTCTCCGAGAGAGCCAACGTTTCCTGTCACAATTTTCACACTTTTGAGAAGGAATTTTATTTGTGCGAGTGTCTTGGTGCCTCCAAGTCTTTGAATGTACCATTTCATATAAAACATTAGGGCAACATTAGCTTTTAGAGGATCGGATGTGGCTACTCTACAATGAAGAATTGAGCAAGTGTAATGAACTTGCCCTGTCAACTAAGTAGAAAATCGTATGCTTCTTCCAAAAAAATTGAAAATGCCTCTATGATTACTTGTGAAGATATTTTAAAGAAATTTATTGATTAAATCAGCAAGGATATGTAAAAAATGACGTACAACCAAATTCTGAACGGAGTTGTTGGTGTTTCCTTTGATTGCTCATCACGAAAGTGTGGGTATATATCCCTTGATGGCATTGGATGTACCATAGGCTTACTGACTGGATGGCCAATTAACTGTGAAATCCTTTCAAATTTTGGTTTTAACTGTAAAGCTTCGGAGTACAAAGTTGCTGAATGGGAAAAAAAGCATACACTGGATTGTCCCCAAAATTCTGATGGAACTGCTGGAGCAATGGAACTTGCTTATGCTTAAAACTTGTAAAAAAGATGTGTAGTGAAGCACAACTTTTGATAAATAACTGTCCTTTTAGATGAAAATAGAATGGCTTTTGATGGGCTAGGATTTCCTATAGCGACTGTCAAGACAGTGACTGTAATAAGGACGATTTCACAAGGGCGACATAACAAGCTGGCGGCTTTCAAAATGGCTGTTGTCTGGATGGCGACTGCCATATAACAGCGACTGCTACGATATTGAATTTACTGTCTACTTCTGAATGAGATACACCGTATTCTCTATAATGAGCGCGGGGGCACACATTTAATTTTGACCCCAGATAACGGGCGCTCATTGAAGAGAGGCGCTCATTGGATTGGGACGCTCATTAAAAGAATAAAAATCCACAAATATATGACAGAGTTTTGAATTGCAAATGGATATAATCTTTAAAGTTGTTATTTCATTGTTTTATAAGTGTATAGGCAAAATTTTTCTAATAACATCAATGTCTTTCAAGTCTAAATCCTTGTCGACTTGAATAATTGCTGGAGTGGCATCTTGAATATATAATTCATCAACATCTTCGAATGGATTTTTGTGTGGTTTAGGCAGCGAGAATTCAGTACCTTTGCAGCCTATCGCATGGATGCCGTCAGCTGCCAGATTAAGAGCGCAAGACTGAAAAGGCTTGCAGATTATTTGGGAGGGAGTGTTCATTGGAGAGGGGTGCTTATTGGAGAGGGAACGTTCTTTAGAGAGGGTGCGGTACTCAGAAAGGCGCAGAATTGGTTTCTTTTGCTTGTGACTTCGCGTTCATATTTTCGACTTTGTGTTCGATTTGTGAAAGCTTCATCGATTAGTTATTGTTGAAGGCCTTGACAAGCAGAACCGCATGTTTGAAAAATTCAATATGCCCTAAAAAGGAGTTCATAAAATCAAGAAAAGGAAGTGACATGATAGGTCAGGAAGGATTTTTGTACAGAATGGACAAAAAAATTAAATGCAATCAACTAGAGGTTAAAACGTTCTTTTCAAAGCAAGACACAAAATCAAAATAAAGCACTTCACAATATCATTTGGAAGCAGTGTCTCAAAACAATTTACAATGGCATGAAAACATTGCAGACAGCTGTGCAACTAGCTTTTTGCAAGTTTGCAATGGGGCAGAGCAGAGCTTCAAACCATTCTTTGTAAATCATGAGCCTCAAGGGCTTGACTACTAAACAATGAATATAGAGAATAGAGGGAGAAAGGTGTAAATATAGACATAAAATTGACAGTATCTGAAGCTTCCTTGCAATTTTCTATTTAGGTGAAATAGGTTTATCGTCAAATTTTATTAATGCCAATCATTCCGTCAGCAGTTATGCTAGTTTTGAACTTAAAAGTTTAAATGCATTTTTCTCAAAACACTTACTTAAATGGTGCGCATCTGCTTAGTAACACTAGCATTTTTACAGACTAAGACCTATTCACCATGTCTGAATCTTATTTGAATTCTTATTTTATAGAGAGTACAAAAAAAATGTTTATTTTTTCACATCTTTTTGCTATGTTTTGTAATCAGACAGGAAAGGTCCCTCATAAATGCGAAAAAAAAAATTCCTAAATTGAGAGCATTTACATAATATTAAGCACAATAAGAAAAATTCAATAGGCCTCTGTGCACTCTCTTCGATTATATAAGACTAATAGAATCAATTTAAAGTCTTCCAAATACTTTTCATCCTGGATATGTTATGTTACCAAACAACAGTGCTTTCACTTGGAAGGAAATTTCCTTGTCTAGGGAAATTTCACCCTTCCCAAGGAAACTCGAAGGAAATCGAGATTAGGAGAAATGGAAGAAATTCTAGTAAACCGTAAGAAGTAGCAAAAAAATTCGAAATTTCACAACAAAAAGAAGAGAAGTCCATTTATCTATCCATCGATCCATCGATCTATCCAGCCAACTATCTGTCAGTCTATCTATCTATCGATCGATCTATCTATCTATCCATCTTTCAATCTATCTATCTATCTATCTATCTATCTATCTATCTATCTATCTATCTATCTATCTATCTATCTATCTATCTATCTATTTATCTATCAATCTATCTTATGGAGTATCTCTGACATTTCATCAAGCAAGCTGTTTCTATGAACTAAATGGAATGCAGTGGGCAGTGCAGGAAAAAATGAGCTCTTGATTCGATTGCTTCATTACAACTGCAAATGGGACTTGACATGCCAAATTATGGCGGAACTTATGCTCATTCAGATCGCTTAAGTGAACTCGAAGCATTGTTATGAGTGCTAAATGATGCCTGTTGCTTATTTCATGTCACACAATAGGGAAAGAAACTCTTCGAATACCTTAGTGAGGATGAATTTTCATATCTAAAAACGTTCGTATGGCGGAGTTGAAAATGATTTCTGTTCTCATCAGGGACATAATCACATAGATATTCAGGAGCCTAGTTTTTTAAAATTTTATGAAAAAGACAAAGTTGGCGGTACCACCTCCTGTTACCGAGCGTTTCCCAGCCAAGTTCCTCAGGGAGTTTGTCCGTGTTGGTACCCTTCCATGCTCTGCTCACTGTCAAAGCTGCCTCATATTGTATGGATTCAAGTTGATGAAAAAGAGACATATTTTGGTCATGATAAATTACGTCTCTTTAATCCAAATGTGGTCTCACAAATAGTTTGTACATTTGATCAATTGTGTCACGTGAAACGTATTTTGAGAGAAAACGGATGATACCTATCCCTCTCTTTGCTTTTACAATTGCAGCCCTAACATGCTCAGAAAGCGTAAGTTTCTCGTCCAAGATCAATCCTAAATGCTTGTGACTATTTGCAACAGTTATCTGATAATCGTTGAAGCTTAATGGCGGATGATAATCTTTGATTCTTTTTGAGGAGAAAATTACTTCCTGTGCTTCTCTGGATGGATCAGGGTTGAAGGTCATCTTCCAGCAATAGGCCCAGTCTTGTATAATGGAAAGATCATTGCTTAAACTTTGCCGCAACAAGTTTACATCAGAAACTATTCGAAATATGGAGGTATTATCGACAAAAAGCTTTACTTGTGAAGCAACACTTTCAGAAAGATCATTAATTTATACAAGAAAGAAAAGTGGGCCAAGGACAGAACCTTGAGGAACACCCGCGGAACCATGTTGCCATGATGAGGTTTTACCATTTATAATGACAAGCTGAAGCCCCCCAGCAAGAAAATCTTAAATAAGAAGGTACAAGGGACCATCCATGCCATTAGAATTAAGTTTGAGTAATAGGCCCTTATGCCACACCTTATCAAAGCTTTCGATATGTCTAAAAAGACGGCTCTAGCTTCATGATAATTTTCAAATGCTTCATAAATTTCACGAGTTTTGGAGGGAAGTTGATTAATTGTCAAGTCACCTGGCAAAAAACCTGACTGATAAGATGATGAAAGATCATTATGAGACAAATGGTGATATATTTCATAAAATATTATTTTTTGGAAATTTTTACCATAAATTGGAAGAAGCGATATCGGTCTATAATTAAGTATGAGAAATCTTGATCTGATCTCTCTCTCCACTTAGCCTTTTGCTTTCTTCTTTCTTCCTTTGATGGGGCTCTGTATAGGCCACCATGGCCTTTCCCCAACAAAACTCACAAAAAAAAATAGATAGAAGGTCGACAATCTGCTAAAGTGGGGGTGCTCAATACGTCGATCGCGATCTACCAGTCGATCTCCAAGGTACTATTGGTAGATCGCATGACAAGGTGAGGTGACATGGTCATGAGCTGACGCTATGCAAATAAAGTTGCGTTGCTTTGAATAAAAAAACCAGACGTCAGCCTATCAGCCATCCCGTCACTTGATTGATACACAGGACAACCAGTCATATGACATCTGACTTTTTTCCCCGTACAATTAGGTCACTGTGCGTTTTCAAACAATGCCCCTGAGCGCTGCAAAGCTAATAAGCTAGTCGTTAGTTACATCCTAATTTTTCGCTCGGTTATTTCCTCTTAAACGTAAGATAGGGTATAAAAATGAGTGGGGGAGCTGAAAGAAGTAAAAAGAAAAAAATCTATCACTTTCATACGGAATGGGAGGAAGAATTTTTTTTCACGATGACATTTTCAAAGTGCGTTTGTCTCGTCTGCCAGTCTACCGTCGCAATACCAAAGAAGGGAAATGTGGAGCGGCATTTTCGGACTCTTCACGGAAAATACGACCCTGAATTCCCGCCGAAAAGCGAGCTGAGAAAGACAAAGGTGAAGGAGCTAAAATCCTAGTTATTGGGACAGCAGTCATTTTTCACACAAGCTACTTCTAAAAGCGAAAGCTACCACCGAAGCATCATTCCAAGTAAGTCACATCATCGTTAAAAGCAAGAAGTCATTCCAAGATGGAGATATGGTAAAAGAGGCATTCGTTGAAGCAGCGGACTCATTGTTCCGGGACTTTAAAAATAAATCAGAAATCCTGTCTTCGATCAAAGCTTTCCAGTTGTCAAGGAGTACAGTTACACGGCGTTGTGAAGCCATGGCAGAGGACTTAACGCAGCAAATGTGGAAGGACATCGGAGATTGCGAGTGCTCTCACTGCAGTTGGATGAATCTACGGACGTGAGTGACACAGCCCAGATGTGCGTTTTCATTCGTATCGTGTCGGGTGATATGACTGCAAGAGAGGAACTGTTAGCATTACTGCCCATGAAAGAAAAGACGCGAGGAGAGGACATGTTTCTGTCGTTCAAAAACTTTATTGAGAAAACCCAGCTGCTGGTGTACAAATTAGTGTCTATCACCACAGATGGCGCACCAGCAATGATTGGTCACTTGAATGGATTTATTGCCAAGTGTAGGCAGGACGATGCTTTCCCAGACTTTCTGAATTACCATTGCATAATCCACCAACAAGCATTATGCGCTAAAATGCTCAACATGAAAGAAATCATGGATGTCGCAACGAAGATCGCCTGTGTTATTCGAGCCCGGTCTCTTCCAAGACTGTTATTCCGTGCACATCTGGAGCAGGCTGACTGCGACCACTCTGACTTGTTGCTACACACTGACGTGAGGTGACTTAGCCGAGGGAAATTCCTGCAAAGATTTCGAGAGCTCTTTCCGGAGATTAAAGAGTTTTCGGTGCAACTGGGCATGCAGAATACAAGCAACTAAGTGAAGGTGAGTGGCTGTTAGACTTGGTTTATCATTATTGGTAATGAGGTCGTGTTTGCAAGCAGGTCTTGATTATCTAAAGTCAGTTACAAGCTACTGCCATAGCTGAGCAAGAAAAATCACTGAGGCCCCGGTCAGAAGCATCCAAAATTGAATCATGCATGCAAAGAACCAATGTTGGAGGAAATGTTGGAAGAGAGGGTCGAACGCATCAAACTTTGCATCAAATACTTGAAGAAATTTGTTTTTGATCTCAAGCAATCTTCATCCTACATCAATTTGTATATTTTGGATATTCCAACTTGGTTTGTCATACGCATCCAAATATTCCTCAGGGTTGATGCATGGTATTGGGAAAATTTTTCTCAGAAGCCACATCTTAGCTTTTTCGATGGTTTCTGCAAATCAAATGCGACAGTCTAACCAATATAGACTATTTTAACACTAAGAGGACCATTGAAAATCAGAATCCTGGATCTTGGTATGGAAAGGATCATTTAGACCAGTACGAATTGCACGTCCTCGGACTTCCTCCTTGCGACGGCAGTTCTCTTGATTATAGACTTATTGTCAGTTTTGAGCGTTTCAATTATCAAGCATACTGCAATTATTGTTATACAATAGTGTTAATTTACAGTTTCCAACACAACTCTTCATTGAAGCTGTATGATTTTATATGTAATCCCATTTAAGGGAGCAAGTTGGCGCTCTGCTTTGTGAAGAATTATCTTTTGAGAAATTAGCTGATTCCAATTATAATAGTAACAACTGTACTAAGTAAACTATCTGTTTGTTTTGTAGCATTACAAGAGATAATTGAAAAACAAAGCGCGCAGACGTAAATACCATTAAGAAGGTCTGTTAATTTCTTGAAATAGGTGCAAATACCACAAATTCCACCCGATTTAATGTTCATATTTATATCATCGTTTAATCTAACATGCATAATGCAATTATTGCCCTAGAGGATCATAATTGATCTGGTCTTCCTCTCCTCATAGCCATTTGCCTTCTTCCTTATTTCTTTTTTTGGGGGATTTGTTAAGGCTACCATAGCCTCTCCTCAACATAACTCACAAAGAAATTTTTCTATTAGCTTCGCTAGTAAAGGGCATTTGAAAGTCTGTCCGCGAAACAATCATCACTCTTGTCCCGAATACTAAAAGATTAAATCAAACTGCCAACGCAAATTCTATTTATCCAACTTTTTAGCAACGCGAAGCAGGTTTCATTAATTGCTTTTAGTGAATGGTTCAATTATCAAGAAATTAAGTCCTTTGTCCTCTAGAGAATATTTGTACATTTCTCGTGAATAAAATTTACACGAAAAAATTTAATAGAAAAGCAACGACGAAAAGCTATTTTCTTCATCGAGGTAGGGTGGAGAGTTTTCAGTCTTTTGCAGATACTTTTAAGGGCATTGTTCTCAGGAAATCAGGGACATTATTTCAGTTCTTCTGAGGCGTGTCAGGACCACCAGAAGCTCAACGCATTCACACCCTTTCCAAGTTTCGCTGCCTACTTCACGAACTCTATCTCACAAATTATCATTCATCCGAAGAACATGCAATATATGTAATATATGTAATGTCCTGCCTTCTTCTTGCTGTCCGAAATCTTACAACTTGCCATCTTTCAAATCTAGATCTCTCTTTTCTCATATTCTTTCACTCTCTTCTTTCTTCCTTTGTTGGGGTTTGTCTACAGGCCACCATGGTCTTTCCTCAATATAACTACTCACTAATAAGGGTTACTTGTCAAACTGAAACTTTTTTATCCAGAATATTGCTCGTGGTTTTTTGGTTATGTGTTAATCTTTCATCATTCTAAATCATGGTTGTTGGAATGTTTTGAGAACATTGAGCCGAAAAATTCATTTTTGACTTGATACAAATGGTCTCCATCCATGCTATAGTAATGTTAGCTGATTTTCCTCATAGTATTCGCCCCGAGTTAGTACTACGTTTTAGGGCCTATTTGATTCCAACAAACAGGAGAACAATTTATAGATTGAAAGCTTGTTACTTGCTTGTACTTCATATAGTATTCGTTTGTTGATTTGGCCTGCCTGTGATAACTTCTTGAAACAATTAATCTGATGATTGAAAAGCAAAAGAAATTATCCGATGAGAACGGGGATTCAAATGAGGCTTGTGATTGGTCAATCTCAGACACTAGCATTATAGCATTATTGATTGGTTTATTATGGTCACGTGGCCGCATATAATGGTGTCTAGCTTACGCATATTATTCTAGATATCAAATCTTACTTGAAATAAAGCAACGAATTTAGGAAATCATGGGAAAACGAAATTGAGGACGAAAAGAGGATTTATAGGAAGAAGAGGAGGATTGTGAGGGTAGAAGTATCTATCTGCTGGGTCATTTGCAGCAGGAAATGGTCTGGAACGAAAAGATTCAGCCAGATGTCAACAAGAACGGAGGCAGATTTGGGCTACTCGGCCAGTGCAGGAAAGCTTCAGATTTTTTCTGCAGATTCAAATAAGACAGAAAATGACACGCTAGAGGATTATTATCTTATCATGCAGAAGAATGTTACTGCTGATATGCTTAGCAGTATGCTTTCCCTAAGATTCAACATGCTTGAGGTATTGTTGCTAGCTTCTCCAGAATGCAAGTAGGGGTTCTCCGAGAGAGCCAACGTTTCCTGTCACAAACTTCACACTTTTGAGAAGGAATTTTATTCGTCGGAGTGTCTTGGTGCATCCAAATCTTTGAATGTACCATTTCACATTAACACTAGGGCAACATTAGCTCTTAGAGGATCGGATGTGGCTACTCTGCAATGCGAAATTGAGCAAGTGTAATGAACTTGCCTTGTCAACTAAGTAAAAAATCGTATGCATCTTTCCAGAAAAAATTGAAAATGCCCCTATGATGACTTTTGAAGATATTTTAAAGAAATTTATTGATCAGATCGGAAAGGATTATGCAGAAATTGACGTGCAACCAAATTCTGAACGGATCTTACTTGCTGGTGTTTCCTTTGATGGCTCGTGACAAAAGTGTGGGTATACATCACCTGATGGCATTGGATGTACCATAGGCTTACTGACTGGCTTGCAAATTAACTATGAAGTCCTTTCAAATTTTGGTTTTAAATGTAAAACTTCAGAGCACAAAGGTGCCGAATGGAAAAAGAAGCATAACTGGATTGTCCCAAACATGTTGATGGAACTGCTGGAGCAATGGAATTTGCTTGTGCTGAAAACTTGTCAAAGAGATATGTAGAGAAGCACAACATGTGATAATTAACTATCCTTTCAGACGGAAATAGAATGGCTTTTGATGGGCTCGGGCTTTCTATAGCGACTCTCAAGGCAGTGACTGTAATTAAGACGACTTCACAAGGGCGACGTAATCAAGTTGGCGACTTTCAAAATGGCTGTTGTCTGAATAGGGACTGCCTTATAACAGTGACTGCTACGATACTGACTTTACAGTCTACTTCTGAATGAGATACACCGTATTCTCTATAATGAGCGCGGGGGGCACTCATAAAACTTTTTAACCCCAGAGAGGGGGCGGGCATTAGAGAGAGGCTCTCATTGGATGGGGACGATCATTAAAAGAATAGAAATCCTCAAATAAATGACAATTTTTTGAATTGCAAATGGCTATAATCTTTAAAGCTGTTATTTCATTGTTCTATAAGTGTATAGGCAAAATGCTTCTATTGTATCAATGTCTTCCGAGTCTAAATCCTCATCGACTTTAATAATTGCTGGAGTGGCATCTTGAATATCTAATTCATCAATATCTTCGAATGGATTTTTGTGTGGTTTAGGAAGTGAGAATTCAGTACCTTTGCAGCATTTCGCATGGATTACCCTGTTTAGAGCAAGGAATTTGTAACCATCACTGCTGCCAGCTGCCAGCTGCCAGATTAAGAGAGCAAGACTGAAATGGCTGGCAAAGTATTTGGGGGGGGGAGTGTTCATTGGAGAGGGGTGCTCATTGGAGAGGGAGCGCTCATTAGAGAGAATGCGGTACTCAGAAAGGCGCAGACTTTGCTCCTTTTGCTTGTGATTTCGCGTTCATATTTTCGACTTTGTGTTTGCTTTGTGAAAACCTCATCAGTTAGTCATTACTGAAGGTCTTGATAAGCAGAATCAAAGGTTTAAAAAATCCAATTTTCCCTAAAGTGTAGTTCAGAAATCCAAGAAAAGAAGTGACATGAGAAGTCATGAAGGATTTTTACAGAATGGACAAAAGAATTGAATACAATCAACTGGAGGTGTGCAAAGGCTGGTTGTAAAGGGCAATTAACGACAAGCCTTCAGTATCGTCAGTAACAGCAACCCCCAGTAAGCAGTAGCATCCAAATGCATCCACCAAATCCTGCGAAAATGGCAATACAGAGATTAGAAAACACCGTAAAAACAGCTGCAGTCACAACACGAGATCCACCGAGAAGAATTGTGAAAGACGCAATCGCCCATAATAATGACAAAATTGCAGCAGCTGCTGGCTCTTCCACAAATCTGTGTCAGACCTTTTGACGGAAAAGGAAAGCAACAGATAATAACTCCCTTGCACCTGTTACTGTTGGAGAACTAGCGATACGCAACCAAGTAAAGGATTTTGGCTGAAATTTTAGGGGAAAGATTAGGCAAAAATTGATCGAGTGATGCCGTGGTGTCACTGCTATGACAATCGCTCTTTCTATTACAATCGCTATCATGTGTTTGCTGTTGTGACAGCTGCTGTTTTAAAACAATCCCTATTACGAAGCCGTCTTTCTGGCAGTCGCTGTTTTGACACAGTCGCTATTCAGCCCAGATACCCTTTTGGTGCTGTGACAGCCTTAAATGAATATGGTGCTGATGTTGTAATCAAGATAGAAGAATGCATCAACCGTGTGTCGTAGTGCATGAGAGCAGCATTGCAAACTATTGTCGCAGTTAAAAATGCCCAAAAAGCTCCCGTTTGTGGAAAAGGAAAGCTTGCCATGGAGAACATGATAAAAGTGCAAAACTATTATGGAAAGGCAATTAACGACCATTTTTTGATATTGATACCTTAAAAGGACAGAAAAGGACAATTCTTTCGCATATGTCTTTAGCAGATAGATTGCTAAAACAGGCTCACTGCTTACCAGAAAAGCATTCCTTGTACTTTGGCAGAGGGCCCTTGCCACATCAAAGACACCTGATGCACATAGATAACACGATAAGCTGCCACCAGAAATGGGGAAAAGTTAGTGCCCATTTTCGAGCGTCTATCAGATGATACGCTATTAAAACGTTGTTTGCAAACCAAGACATAAAATCAATGTGAAGCACTTCACAATATCATTTGGAAGCTGTGTCTCAAAATAATTTACAGCGGCAGGAAAACAGTGCAGAGAGCAATGCAATTAGCTGTTTGCAAGTTTGCAATGGGGCAGAGCAGAGCTTCAAACCATTCCATGTAAATCATTAGCCTCAAAGGCTTGACTACTAGAAAATGAATATAGAGAATAGAGGGAGAAAGGTGTACATAGAATTGACAGTATCTGAAGTTTCGTTGTAATTTTTTCTTTAGGTGAAATAGGTTTATCGTAAAATTCTATCAATGCCAATCACTCCGTCAGCAGATATACTAGTTTTGAACTTAAAGGTTTAAATGCATTTTTCTCAAAGCGCTAACTTTGACGGTGCGCATCTGCTTAGTAACAGTAATATTTTTACGGATTAAGACCTGTTCACCATGTCTGGATCTTATTTGAATTCTTATTTTATAGAGAGTACAGCAAAATGTTTATTTTTTCATATCTTTTTGCTATGTTTTGTAATCAGACTGGAAAGGTCCCTAATAAATGCGAAAAATAAAAAATTCTTAAATTGAGAGCATTTATACACTATTAAGCACAATAAGATAAGTCAAAACGCTTCTGTGCACTCTCTTCGATTATATAAGACTAATAGAAGCAATTCAAACTCTTCCAAATACTTTTCATCTTAGATATATAATGCTACCAAACAACAGTGCTTCCACTTAAAAGGAAATTTGCTTTTTTAGGGAAATTTCAACCTTCACAAAGAAATCAGAAGGAAATCGAAATTAGAAGAAAGGAAAGAAATTCTAATAAAACAAAGGAATGGCAAAAAAATTCGAAATTTCACAACAAAGAGAAGAAAAATGTAATTTCAAGTTGTTTTTGATCTATCTATCTATCCATCCATCTATCAATCTATCCATCCAACTATCGATCTTTCTTTCAATCTATTTATCCAACCATCATCCATGCATCTATCTATCTATCTATCTATCTATCTATCTATCTATCTATCTATCTATCTATCTATCTATCTATCTATCTATCTATCTATCTGTCTATCTGGCTATCTATCTATCTATCTATCTATCTGTCTATCTGGCTATCTATCTATCTATCTATCTATCTGGCTATCTATCTATCTATCTATCTATCTATCTATCTGGCTATCTATCTATCTATCTATCTATCTATCTGGCTATCTATCTATCTATCTATCTATCTATCTATCTATCTATCTATCTATCTATCTATCTATCTATTCATCCATCCATCTAGCTATCTATCTATTCATCCATCTATCTAACTATCTATCTATTCATCCATCTATCTAGCTATCTAACTATCTAGCTATCTATCTATCTATCTATCTATATATCTATCTATCTATCTATCTATCTATCTATCCGTCTATCTGGCTATCTATCTATCTATCTATCTATCTATCTGGCTATCTATCTATCTATCTATCGATCTATCTATCTATCTATCGATCTATCTATCTATCTATCTATCTATTCATCCATCCATCTAGCTATCTATCTATTCATCCATCTATCTAACTATCTATCTATTCATCCATCCATCTAGCTATCTATCTATCTAGCTATCCATCTATGTAGCTTATATATCTTTTTATCTAGATATCGATCGCTCTATACGTCTATTGCTAAGGAAGGCTACGAGTACCACCTAACAAAGAGCCTTCATTGGTAATGTCAGAAAATTTTTTGTTTGTTTGTGATATGGTAGAACTTAGGTATTCAAAGCAACTATATGTAAAGATGCAATCAATTCATTTTAGGAGATAGCATGAAAGTTAAAGCATTATGAAGATATTTGGATTTTCAGGAATTTGATGATTTGATAAAGGTATGTTGCTCTCTTCTAGATATTGCTCTTGATTAAATTGGCTACCTCGAACGATTCATAATCGATTTCCTGGCCTTCCAGAGAATGGAAATTTCCTCAGCCATTTTTTGAAAACACAGCATCGTCCGTAGCCAAAATTTTCAGATTTGAATACCCCGTTTTACATCATTTGGCAAAATAATTTGTTATTTCAAACTAGAATGTTGGTGCTTATGGTGACCATGAAAACACTGTTGCTTTAAAGGAAAACGCTGGAAACTGCTAGAAATGCGCAAAAGATCAACGCAGATTGCAAGAGCTCTTTCCATCAAAGCGTGAAGGAAGCTCTCTGGCTCGCACGATCTCGCCTGTTCCAAAAGATAGAGAGAAAAAAGCCTTGTTGAAGCAGTATCTGCATTTTGTGTCCGAGTGACTCATTAAATGGATATTGCCTGTAAGTTTATATTCATCTTTCATAGAGGATCTACCTATTCTTCAAATCACTCTTTTAAATGAAATAAATTGCTCAATCTATTAGCAAATCTTTGCAAATCTAAGTACATATCTACCTATCCCTTTACCTATCTAACTAATACTATTTATCTTCATCTGCCTATCCATTAATGTCTATCTATACATCAATGCCCATCTACCTATGCCCACATATCTAAACCTATCTATATATGCCTAGTGATCTATGCCAATTTTTCTATCGATCTATCTATCTATGCCATTGATCTATGCCAATCCATCTATCCATCAAGCGATCGATCTATCCACCCATCTTGCCATCTATTACTCAAACTATAAATCCATCTTTCTATCTATCCATTGATCTATCTAACTATCTATTTATCTATCTAGCTATCTATCTAGCTATCTATCTATCTATCTATCTATCTATCTATCTATCTATCTATCTATCTATCTATCTATCCATCGATCGATCTATCTATCTAGCTATCTATCTATCTATCTATCCATCGATCGATCTATCTATCTAGCTATCTATCTATCTATCTATCTATCCATCGATCGATCTATCTATCTAGCTATCTAGCTATCTATATATCTATCTATCTATCTATCTATCTATGCATCCATCGATCTATCCATCTATCTATCCATCGATCGATCTATCTATCTAGCCATCTATCAATCCGTCGATCTATCGATCGATCTATCGGTATATCCTTTGATCTATCCATCTATCTATCCATCGATCGATCTATCTATCTACCCATCTATCAATCCGTCGATCTATCTATCAATCTATCGATCAATCCATCTTTCTCTCCATCGATCGATCCATCGATCTTTCGATCCATCTTTACGGATCCATCTATTGATCCATGTACCGATCAATAGCTGTTGCTGTCAATCTATCGATCTATATTGCTGTTGATCAATCCATTATTCTTTCCATCCATAAGTTTATCCATCTAGCTTTGGCTATCAATCTATTTACCAACATATATTTTTAAATTAATCCATTGATTACTTTGAGAATCGAGTGAGTCATTTATTTTTATGTCCATTTCCTACAATTTCTGATTTGATTGCGATCCCTGATCGGAATACCAATTTCAAAGTTTTCACATTAATTTGATACCAAGAATGCATTAGGGGAGATATTATCAAAAGTTGTGTTAATCATTATGTGCACCATTGCTTTATGAAACATTCTTTGGGCGTTATCTGTATTGCTGTTATAATGCGGAGTTCCTGGTACCAATGTATAAATCTTTAAATTTCATTGGAAAACAAGGTGAGCTACATCTTTTAAGCGAGTCTGTTACATAAAACATCTGTGAAAGCCAACAAAAATCTATAATCTTTTAGTGAATCTTTCTTCTTACTGGAATAATTGAATATGCATTTAGTAAAGTATTCTTAAGCCAAAATGATATGTATGTAATATGCAAAAATTTCTTTGTTTAAGTCTTTGAGTTAGATCCTTCACTTGTCGTTATTTGATAAAACTAATGAATAGACTGATTTCAATTGCAATGCTAAAATTTGTGATATGAAAATTGTAGCTTTTTTATGCAAAAGTCCTTAAGATGAGCAACACTCTTGAAATTGAAGCACATGATCAATCAACCCGGCTAGTTTGCAGCATGAAACAAGTCTAATAAGCATCTAATTTATATTATTTCGATTCAATTCATTCTTTATTCTTTAAGCATTACCTATTTCTATACCTTAATTTAGTTGCAAACCAAATTGATTCTAGTCGCAATGCAAATATCTCTGTTAAGTAAATAGGTCTTTTTTTCATGCACAATTTCTTGCAAAAATGGAAAAACTGAGCATACAAACAGAGTTTTAAGTAGGATCCTATTTTCCAAATCTTAAGTGGTGTTAAGGCCACCTGACCTAGCCTAACTCAAGTTCTCTTTTTCAATTATGACTGCAATGGAACTAGATATTTGACATAACTTGTGAAAAATAGTCCTCAGGTAAATATTGGAAAGTCCTTAAAATCAAATAATTTCACGGTAGCAGCTACCAGAATCAGTTTGAATTGCAAATCTATTCAGATACATTAAAATATCATTCCAAAAGTAAAATTTTTAGTTCATAGTCTGTAAAGCAATGCAAAGATAAGACTGCAAAAATCTTTCCATGGTTGGCATTCAGCTGTAGGAAGATCTTCTATGCTTTGTAACATTATACGTGTAAAATTAAATCACGTTCCTCTTACAATTAAGACATAAAGGTTACATAAATGTTACCTCTCCCATGTTAATTTACTTTTGATATCTAAAAAGCTTAGCATACAAAATTAAGTAAACTTGAGAAAGCTAGTCCATTTCGGTAAAATTAGTCTACATATCATCAAATTTAAATCATTACAATGAAATACTTTCTATTTTCATTGATTTTCTATCCAAGATGTATTTATTCTTATGTAACAGTTTCATTTGCAAACATTTGGTGTAACTCCGCATTAACATACAAAAGCAAGTTGATTTGAGAAAGCTAGTTTCTTTCGATAATGCTAGTTTCAATATCATCAAGTCTATAAAATTAGAATAAAACATTTTATTGCATGGTATATTTTCAATTCAAGAAAATTCATTCTAATGACACAGGTTACATTAATAATATGTGGTATAACCTTAATTTTGATACTAGCTATGCGATAAAAAAGTAAAATCTATAACATTACATTATATTCAGCGTAACATTACAACGAAATACTATATTGCTTTGTTGGTTTTCTATCCAATATCAAATTATTCTAATGACGGGGTTTGAATTGATCATATTTTGTATAATCGTAAAATTGATATTGCATCAAGTTTTTCTTAATTCTATTAATAAAGAGGAGTTACTCTGATGCTTTGTAACTTTTCGATTTGCAAGCCCAACTGATTTTGTTACAATTCAAATGTCTCAGTTTGGTTTTGCTCTCAATTTGCACTCAAAGTTTCACACAGAAATTGAGCCAAATAGCATACAAACCAAGGTATTCACAACATAGCTTGTCTTTATGTTTGCTTTATATACAGGCAACAAATCCTTCCCAGTTCGCATTCTACTTTACAACAATGATTACGTTCAGCAAGAATTTCGACACTGCTTGTAGGAAATATAGTGATATTGTTTAAAACAACACAGTCCATAGGTTATCATTGCAAAGGTCTTCATTAGCGATCATTACATGTTAGGAGCTACTCGAATCAGTTTGATTTGCAAATCTATTACGAAGCGTTATAAATACATTATGAAAGGAAACGTTGTAATTAATAATCTACGAACAAATGCTCAGATGATACTGCAGAGTCCTAACAAAATATGCACGCAACTGTAGGAGCCATTTACTTATTTTTAATGCAATGAATTAGCAATTACAACTAATTCCACTTCTACTTAGGCATATATGTATGAAATATTCCACCTTGCCACTGTTAATTTCCCTTAGACAAAAAATAAACTTAAAATAGAAAAGCCAGTTGATTTCAGAGAGCTAGTTTTCCTCAATAATACTAGTTTAACTAACATCAAATATTTAACATTACCTTATATTCCCTTATATTCAGCGCAACATTATAACAAAATACTTCATTGCATTGTTGGTTTTCTATCCAAGATCAAATTATTCTAATGACGGAGTTTGAATTCATCATCCTTAGTATATATGCTTTATTCATTTATTCATTTTGTATCAAAGTTACATTTATTCATAGGTCATTGCTTGATCTTGAAATCTTTGGTGAATCCACAATTTTAACACTGCAATTAAACATTATGAAACTAACTCAATAATGGTTTGTGTTGAGGCAGATATCACATTAATCATTCAAAACTTGTGCGACAACTTAGATTTATCTGAATATTTTATTGCAAGTAATTTACATGCGGTTCAATATAGCATAAATCGTAAACTTATTCTTTACAAATAGTGCATATTTGAGGTTGGAGTACAATCTTGAAGTAGAAATGGTTTTAGTTCTGAAATTTATAAGTAATTGTACTTAACAGTAATAGTGCAGACTATGTTTTCTTAGAAAAACGGGTCTAAAAGGTGAACTGTTTCTATTTGCGGTGTTATAAATTGTTTCTTAATAAAATTTGCAGTTTTGTCCTTGAACTGCATCAGGACGCTAAAAAATTTAGCCTTTTAAAGGTGCATTTAATGCAAGCATCACAAAAGTCCCTTCCAACTAATACTTCAACGCTCAATATTTACTTAGTGCAATGCAAAAAAACACTTTGTGGCTCATTTCAAATAAGATTATGTACATACTATCTCTTTATTTTGAATAATTGAAAAATGGGATCAATGTTTTGGTCGAAAATTGTATCCGTTAGTAAGTTTCAAAGTAATTGCATTTAACAGCTTGAGCGAATCTGCAATTTCTTGTAAATAGTGTAGCTTGCAGTTTGTAAAGGGTCCTTCCTGCAATTGTAATAGCTGTTTCTTCATCAACTTTGCAGTTGTTACCTTGAGGAGCATAAAGACGTTACAAATCTAGCCTTATATAGGTGCATCTAATGTGAGCATCACAATGATTACTTCCAACTAGTGCTTCAACACTTAATTTGTACCAAGTGCAATTGAAACCTTAACTCTACCTTTGAAAGTAACATAGATAGTGCACAATAAATATGCAATTCTAATTAACAACTTCAAAAATTACTTAAATATAGTAGTTGTTAGCATTGTAACTGCAAAGAGTACAACATTGGAAGTAAATTTACAATATAACATTGCAATAACTTTTACTGTTAAATGCAATTGCAGCAACTAGTTACAAACTTTTGCAAATCTAGCTAGTTACACTGCGTTGCAAACTCTTTATTCACACTGTTGTCATAGAGTAAATACATTATCTAAGTTTAATTCAACACAAAAGCATAAGTTAGACTCGCACAAGTTTGCAACTTGCTGCTGCAATTGCATTTAACATAAGACTTGGTGCAATTTTATATTGCAAGCTATCTTCAAAAGGCGTACTCTTTTCAGTTACAAAGCTAAAATCTGTGTTTAAGTAGTGTTTACAGTCATCAATTAGAATTGCTAGAATACTTTTTAAAATCACCCCAGCAAACGTGTTTTAATGCCTTATTCACATTTATTCATTAAAACCACTGCTAATACTTTAAGTAATTCCTAAGTTCAATGTTAATATATGCGTTGTCGTTGAATTAAACTTGGAGAATGCATTTACCGGATGACAATAGTGTTAATAAACAGCTTGCCATGAAGTTTTGCACAAGTTTGTTAATATTTGCTCTAATTGCATCTAACAGTAACACTAAGTATCATGTTATATGACAATTTAGTTTGAAAAATTGTACTCTTTGCAGTCACAATTCTAACAACTGTGTTTAAGTAATTTTTGCAGTTGCTACTTAGAATTGCAAGAAGACTTTTCAAAACAACACTTGCAAACGTGTGATAGGTACGTAATTCATATTCATTTATTAAAACTGCTGTTAGATCGGAGAAAATAGCACAAGTTTAATGTTAATGTATATGCTTTGGCGTTTAATTTACATTAGATAATGCATTTACTCTATGACAACAGTTTTGATAAACAGTTTGCAACACCGATTTGCAAAAGCTTGTAACTAGTTAATGTAATAGCATTTAACAGTAACAGTTTGCGCAATTTTATATGGCAAGTAAACTTCAAAAGTAGTACTCTTTGCAGTTACAACGCTAACAACAGTATTTAAGTATGGTCTGCAGTTGTTACTTAGAATTGCAAGAAGATTTTAATAAACAACGCTTGCAAAAGAGTTTATAATGCATATGTCATTTTTTTCATTAAAACCACTATAAAATTAAAAAAATAATGCACTAAGTTAATGTCAATCTATACTTTGGAATTGAATTAAACTTAGATAATGCATTTACTCTATGATAACAGTTTTGATAAAAAGTGTGCAACGCAATTTTGCACCAGCATGTTACTAGTTCCTGAAATTTCATTTAACAGTTTAGAATTGGTGCAATGTTTTATGATAATTCAATTTGAAGAATTGTACTCTTTGAGGTTACAATGCTAACAACTGTGTTTAAGTAATGTTTGCAGTTGTAACTCTGATATACAGGAATAATTTTCAACACAACGCTTGAAAATGTGTTATAGGTACATAATTCAAATGTATTCATTAAAACAACTGTTAGATCGGAGAAAAACGCACAAGGTTGATATATGCTATGACGGTGAATTAAACTTAGATAATGCATTTACTCTATGACAACTGTTTTAATAAACAGTTCACAACACAAATTTGCACCAGCTTGAAAATAGTTGCTGTACTTGCATTGAACAGTAAGACTTGGTGCAATGTTATTTGGCAAGTTAACTTCAAAAACTTTACTCTTTACAGTTACAATGCTAACAACTGTGGTTAAACAATGTTTTTGTAGATATAACTAAGAACTGTAGGAAGACTTTAGAGAACAACCCACGCAAACGTGCTCATAATGAATAAGTCATATTTATTCATTCATGCCACTGTTAAAACTGTGAATAAAGCACAAGTTTAATGTTAATATATGCTTTGTCGTTGAATTTAACTTAGATAATGCATTTGCCTATGACAGCAGCTTTGATAAACATTTTGCAACACAAATTTGCACCAGCTTGTAGCTAGTTGCTGTAATTGCATTTAACAGTAAGAGTAAATGAATAATATATGGCAGTGTAACTTCAAAAGTTGTCATCTTTTCAGTTGCAATGCTTACAACTGTGGTTGAACAATGTTTTTATAATACTTACTAAAAACGGTAGTAGGACTTAAGAAAATTACCACTGCAAACCTGTTTATAATGCTTAAGTCATATTTATTTACTCATGTCACTGTTAAAACTTTGAATAAAGCACAAGTTAAATGTTAATATAAATGCTTTATCGTTGAATTTACCTTAAATAATGAATTAACTCATTGTAAACAGCTTTAAGAAACAGTTTGCAACACAAATTTGCACTAGCTGGTAAAACTTAATGTAATTGCATTTAACATTAAGACTTGGTGCAATGTTATTTGGCAAGTTAACTTCAAAAATTGTACTCTTTGCAATAACAATGCTAACAACAGTGTTGTATCAATGTTTACAGTTTTTACATCGAATTACAAGAAGATTATAACAAACAATGTGTGCAAACGAGTTCTTAATGCATATGTCATTTTTCTTCATTAAACCAATACAAAATCAAAAAACAAAGCACATTGTTAATGTTAATCTATACTTTGTCATTGAATTTACCTTAAATAATGCATTTAATCTTTGAAAACAGTTTAATTAAACAGTTTGCAACACAAATATTCACCGGCTTGTAGCTTGTTGCTGTAACTGCACTTCACAGTTAGAGTAAGTGAATGTTTAATGGCAAGTTAACTTAGAAAAGTGTACTCTTTGCAGTTGAAGTGCTAAAGTTTTTTTTTTTTTTTAAAACTTCATTTTGATATATAAGCTAAACATACAAATACAAATCTCTCTAGTAATAGGTAATTTGTATTCGGCTGACCTAATTACAGGTATTTCTAGTATAAAAAAAATGAATGAATAATTATACTAATAAGATGACGAATAGAAAAAAAAAAAAAAAAAAAAAAAAAAAAGAAATTTAATGAGAAGCATTAATGGTTGCAAGGAGACTGTTAGTAGGAGAGAAGGTCCGGGTTAGTCCAGGGTTTATTACGCATACAGAATATGTAGTAAGTTGTACGAATGATTATAGTTGATAATTTAGTAATGATGTAGTTAGTGTGTGCCTTGTCAATGGTTAGATCGCTACACATCTGAATGAACGAATCGCAAGATTGTCCAAAGATTCCAAGGGAACCTATTGACAAGTTTACAAATTCAACGTGGCGGTATTTCGACGTTAGGTCATTCAGAAGGTAGCGATATTTGGAAAATTTCCTATCAGCATTATTATCAAGGTTTGTCTCAAAGCCAACGCTCAATTCTAGAACATAGAGAGTATTAGAAGGAGTGGAGATGAGCATGTCAGGACGCAGGTCGTCACCAGTGACGAGAGAAGGGGAAAGATATTGTGGGAGGTCAACATAGAAAGTACATTGATTTAAATATTGAAATGTTGAGGCCAAGAAGTTTAGTGCAGAGTCATGTCTCCATGTGAAGCGGCCCTCGCTGAGATAAGATCTACAACCTGCAACAACGTGGAGAAGAGACTCTGGCTGGAAGCAAAAGGAACAGTCAGACGTTTGGGAGAGATTCCACAGCTTGAGATTTTTCCGAGTCGCAAGTGTGTTATTAAGGTACCTGACAGTGAAGTTAAAGATGTTTTTCGGTAGTTTACTTTGGGCAGACGACCAGAGAGAATTCACAGTTTTCAAAGAGTGATTCAGGAGGAAAGTAATGAGAAAGCCTTGAGAGGTTAAGTTAGATCGGAGTTTGTCGGTATGGTTCTGACGCACTGCCTTTAAAACTTGCTTAGTGTTTCGGTATGTATCATATTGTATGTTCATACCGAAACTAGTACTTCTCCACAGGGATTTTATTGCATCGTTCGATGAAGATTTCAGGGCAGTACGCAGGACAGTTTGACATTGTAGGAATTTTACAGAAGGAAGAAGGAGATTCAAACCAAATTGGTTTCGAGGAAGACTAATACCACTGAGGGTGGCGCTAATTGGAAGATCTAACCATTTTCTCACGAATCTTACCACAACGTTATCGAGATTCTCGATGACCCATGTCTTGGAAAGATTGGCAACAGTTAGATGCCAGGACAGCTTAGAAAGAACGTAGCGTTGATAGAGGAGAAGTCTGTTTTTGGGAAGGATGCGTAACGAATCGATTAGTTTCAACATGTCGAGAAGAGATGATTCAAGGTGGATTTTGTGTTGATGGTTGTCCATGTCAAAATTGAAGAAGCGGCCGAGATATTTAAAGGATTCACCATTTTTAACTACTGGCAAAAGTTCGGTGTTGATGAAAAGTTTTGGTTGAAATTGTAGAGAGCGGGAAGATAATTTTTTTATTCCAAAGGTGACGCATTTATCAACCCTAATAATCATGTTTGCCCATTGGCACCATTTAGTAAAACAGTTTAAAAGGAGTTGATTTTCGCGCTCATCAGTTGTAACGACCGCTGCGTCATCTGCGAATTGGAACCAATGAATAGGGTTAAAGAGACGATCAGTAGAATCATGTGTAGAGAAACCGAGTTGTTTGTATTTATCTTGCTTAATGACTTGAATAAATGTATTAAAGCATATGTTGAAAAGTAGGGGGCTGAGGCAATCCCCTTGAAGGACGCCTCTACCGACGGGAATAGCAGGGGAGGTAAAGTTATCAGTAATGATGGAAGTCTGAAAGTTTTCATAAAGATTAGATACTAAAGTTTGTATAGAGAGTGGTACATGATGATGATTGAGAACTTCTGTGATGAGATTGTGGTGCACTTCTCCGAAAGCATTTTTCAGGTCAATAAGCGTGATGACAACCGAGCGCTGTTTGATGCGTGCCTTGTCGATAATGGATGCCATCATAGAGGTGTGCTCAAGAACCCCTGAAATCTTCGGAGTAAACCCTTTTTGGATTTTTGTTTCGATAAATTCGTTTTTAGCAAGAAAGGAAAAGATAGAATCACGAAGACATGAAGTGAAGACTTTAAGAGGAACAGATTCGAGAGTGATAGGTCTGAAGTTAGCAGGATCATCGCTAGTGCCCTTTTTGTGCACCAGAACGGTGCAAGCTTTCTTCCATTCTGATGGAACCCGGCCCGATTCCCAAACAATGCGGATAATCTCGGTCAGAAATGTTCTGAGATATGGGCATCTCTTGAAGCAGATGATGGAGATTTTATCCAAGGGACAAGGTGAACCAGAGGACTTGATTCTGCGAACAACTTGAGTGACTTTATCATAGGAAGGAGCAGATTGATCGAAAGAGAAAGAAGGTTGGTTAAATGAAGGGATCCAATGTGGTATGGTAAATTTCTTGTAGGGAAGGATTGCAGCAAAAAATGTTATAAAGAATCGAGTACAATGATCACGAGAGAAGGAAGGCAGTACGGCAGAACCCTTTTCAATTACATTTTTAACAAAGCCCCATAAGTTCTTGGATACATACCGATCTTGGTTGACTGCGGTGGCAGAAGAATGAGTAGAATCTTGGCTTTTGAGCTTTGAGCGCAGCAATTGAGACACGTACTTGATTTCCTGGAGAGGGGCATCGTTCATTTTGAGCTGTTTTAATTGGTGCTTTAGTGATTTAGGGGTTAGGTGTTTATACTTACCGCAGAAAGCATTAGTATGGTTAGTAGAGTTAATAGTGCCATAAAGATTTGCGAAGTAATTATAAATAGTATTGTTCATAAATTCGATGGTTAAGTCTATTGATGTTGGTTGCATCTGGAAATTCCCAAAAACAGTTTTGAAGTAATCGTTTGCAGCGGTCCATTCGTCAGTCGATCTCGGCAACTTCACTCCAGGTTTTATACGCACGTTTGCGAGTTTGTCAACCTCGATCGCCTACTCATTGGTCGATTCGCTGCATACGTCATCATTGAGAATTTCAAATTCTGACCGTTGGTCTTCGTCCATATCCTCTATAACTCGGCAGCGTCGTTGATGCATTTTCAGTCCTTTTACGCCCTTGCACTCTTTTCCGCAGCTACATTTCACCACAATCCGTTTGCAGACTTGGTCTGACTCATCCTGTAGCGTTGGAATGGGCTGTTCACCCGTCGCACTGGAGTTAGACCGTCTTTTCTTGCAGCGCCAACTGTGACGGCCTAAGGACTTAAAATCCTTTCCGCAAAACGAGCACACGATAAATGCAGCGAAAATCCAAAATAAACGAAATCGAAACATTGTCCACTGTAACCGATGTATTAGTAACGAAAATAGCGAAAAATAAGTAAGAATAAACCTGTAATTGTCAAGAATTCGAAAGGTAAAACGCGAGCTGTGTACAGTGCGACTTGCCGCCACTGCTCAACAACAACCTAACGTGCTAATAACTTTGGTTAAGAAAATCTTTTATAGTTGCTACTAAGAATTGTAAATGAACTTGACAGAACAATAATTGCAAACTTTGGTTATGATGAATAAATATGTTTTTGATGCATAAAACATATTTATTCATTATAAACAATGTGGAAACTGTGAATAATACACAAGTTTAATGTTAATTTATGCTCTGTCTTTGAATTACACTTAACTAATGCGTTTACACTATGAAAACCGTTTTAATAAACAGTTAACAGCACAAATTTGCACCAGCTTGAAGATAGTTGCAGTAACTGCTTAGAACAGTAAGACTTGGTGCAATGTTATATGGCAAGTTAGCCTAAAAAGTTCTACTCTTTGAAGTTACAATGCACACAACTGTGGTTGAACAATATTTTTGTAATACCTACTAACAAAGGTGGAAAGACTTTGAAAAACAACCCTTGCAAACGTGTTTATCATTAATGAGTCATATTTATTCATTCAAGCCACTGTTAAAACTGTGAATAAAGCACATGTTTAATGGTAATATATGCTTTATCGTTGAATTTAACTTAGATAATGCATTTGCCTATGACAGCAGCTTTGATAAACAATTTATAACACAGTATTGCACCAGCTTGTAAATAGTTACCGTAATTGCAATGAACAGTAAGACTTGCTTTAATGTTATTTTGCAAGTTACCTAAAAAAGTTGTTCTATTTGCAGTCAAAATGCTAACAACTGTGGTTAAACAATGTTTTTATAGTTGTTACTAAGAACTGTAGGAAGTCTTTGGAAAACAACCCTTGCAAACGTGTTTATAATGATTGAGTCATATTTATTCATTCAAGCCACTGTTAAAACTGTGAATTAAGCACAATTTCAATGATAATATATGCTTTCTTTTTGAATTAATCTTAGCTAATGCGTTTAATCTTGGACAACTTGTTTTATAAACAGTTCACAACACAAATTTGCACCAGCTTGTAAAAATTTGCTGCAATTGCATTGAACAGTAAGACTTGGTGCAATGTTATTTGGCAAGCTAATTTCAAAAATTGTACTATTTGCAACTACAATGCTAACAACAGTTTTTATAGAGTGATTGCATTTTTCAATCAGAATTGCAGAAAGAACTTATTAGACAACGCCTGCAAACCTGTTGTCAACACATCCTTCATATTCATTCCTTAAACTGCTGTTAAATGTATGAAAAAAGCAAAAGTTTAATGTTAATATATGCTTTGTCGTTGAGTTAAGCATAGATAATGCATGCACTCTATGAAAAAAGTGTTAATAAACAATTAACAACGCAATGTAACTAGTTAGATTTCCACAAGTTTGTGACTGGTTGTTGTAACTGCACTGAAAAATAGGAGTTAGTGAATGTTATTTGGCAAGATAATGTCAAAGGTTGTACTCTTTGCAGAAACAATGCTAGAAAATTTTATATAAATAATGTTTTAATAGTTGTTACTAAGAGTAGTAGGAAAACTTTAGGAAAAAACTCCTTTGCAATTGTGTTGATAATGCACAAGTCATATATATTCAATAAAACAACTGTAAAATTTAGAATTAAGGTTTAAATAAACAACGCTTGCAAACGAGTCTATAATACATATGTCATTTTTTTTCATCAACAGCCCTATAAAATCAGAAAATAGGCACATAGTTAATGTCAATGTATACTTTTTCGTTTAACTTACCGTAGACAATGCACTAACTCATTAACAACAGTTTTAATGAACAGTTCACAACACAAATTTTACACCAGCTTGTAAAACGTTGCTGCAATTGCGTTTTACAGTAAGACTTGGTGCAATGTTATTTGGCAAGTTAACTACAAAAGTTTTACTATTTGCAGTTACAATGCTAAAAACTGTGGTTAAACAATGTTTTTATAGTTGTTACTAAGAACTGTAGAGAGGTCTTTGGAAAACAACCCTTGCAAACGTGTTTATATTGAATGAGTCATATATATTCATTCAGGCCACTGTTAAAACTGTGAAGAAAGCACATTATTAATGGTAATATATGCTTTATCGTTGAATTTAGCGTAGATAATGCATTTGCGAGTGACAGCAGCTTTGATAAACAATTTATAACACAATATTGCACCAGCTTGTAAATAGTTACCGTAATTGCAATGAACAGTAAGACTTGGTGCAATGTTATTTGGCAAGTTAACTACAAAATTTTTACTATTTGAAGTCACAATGCTAACAACTGTGGTTAAACAATGTTTTTATATTTGTTACTAAGAACTGTAGCAAGTTTTGGAAAACAACCCTTGCAAACGTGTTTATATTGAATGAGTCATATTTATTCATTCAAGCCACTGTTAAAACTGTGAATAAAGCACATGTTTAATTGTAATATATGCTTTATCGTTGAATTTAACTTAGATAATGCATTTGCGTGTGACAGCAGCTTTGATAAACAATTTATAACACAATATTGCACCAGCTTGTAAATAGTTACCGTAATTGCAATGAACAGTAAGACTTGCTGCAATGTCATTTTGCAAGTTACCTACAAAAGTTGTACTATTTGCAGTCACAATGCTAACAACTGTAGTTAAACAATGTTTTTATAGTTGTTACTAAGAACTATAGGCAGTCTTTGGAAAACAACCCTTGCAAACGTGTTTATAATGAATGAGTCATATTTATTCATTCAAGCCACTGTTAAAACTGTGAATTAAGCACAATTTCAATGATAATATATGCTTCTTTTTTGAATTAATGCTAGCTAATACGTTTAATCCTTGACAACTGTTTTAATAAACAGTTCACAACACAAATTTGCACCAGCTTGAAAATAGTTGCTGCGATTGCATTTCACAGTAAGATTTGTTGCAATGTTATTTGGCATGTTCATTTCAGAAATTGTACTCTTTGCAGTTGAAGTGCAAAAGTTCTAATAACTGTGGTTTAAAAAATCTTTTACAGTTGCTACTAAGAATTGTAAATGAACTTGACAGAACAATAATTGCAAACTTTGGTGATGATGAATAAATATGTTTTTGATGCATAAAACATATTTATTCATTATAAACAATGTGGAAACTGTGAATAATACACAAGTTTAATGTTAATTTATGCTCTGTTATTGAATAACACTTAACTAATGCGTTTACAATATGAAAACCGTTTTAATAAACAGTTAACAGCACAAATTTGCACCAGCTTGAGGGTAGTTGCAGTAACTGCTTAGAACAGTAAGACTTGGTGCAATGTTATATGGCAAGTTAGCCTAAAAAGTTGTACCCTTTTTCAGTTACAATGCTCACAACTTTGGTTGAACAATATTTTAATAATACCTACTAACAAAGGTGAAAAGACTTAAAAAAACCACTTTTGCAAACATGTTTATTATGAATGAGTCATATTTATTCATTCAAACTACTGTTAAAACTGTGAATAAAGCACTATTTCGATATTAATATATGCTTCTTTCTTGAATTAATCTCAGCTGATGCGTTAAATCTTAGACAACTCTTTTAAAAAACAGTTCACAACACAAATTTGCACCAGCTTGTGAAAAATTGCTGCATTTGCATTGAACAGTAAGACTTGGTGCAATGTTATTTGGCAAGCTAATTTCAAAAATTGTACTATTTGCAACTACAATGCTAACAACAGTGTTTATATAGTGATTGCATTTTTTAATCAGAATTGCAGAAAGAACTTATAAGACAACGCCTGCAAACCTGTTTTCAACAAATCCTTCATATTCGATCATTAAACTTCTGTAAAAAATATAAATAAAGCAAAAGTTTAATGTTAATTTATGTTTTGTCTTTGAATTACACTCAACTATTGCGTTTACTCTATGAATACAGTATTAATAAGCAGTTTGCAACACAAATTTGCACCAGCTTGTAAATAGTTGCTGTAATTGCAATTGACAGTAAGACTTGGTGCAATTTTACTTGGCAAGTTAACTTCAAAAATTGTACTTTTTTACAACATTGTTGCATCAATCTTCTCAGTTTTTACTTAGAAATAAAAGAAAATTTAAAAAACAATGCTTGCAAACGAGTTCATAATGCATATTAAACAGTTCACAACACAAATTTGCACCAGCTTGTAAAAAAATGGTGCAATTGCATTGAACAGTAAGACTTGGTGCAATGTTATTTGGCAAGCTAATTTCAAAAATTGTACTATTTACAACTAAAATGCTAACAACAGTGTTTATATAGTGATTGCATTTTTCAATCAGAATTGCAGTAAAAACTTATAAGACAACGCCTGCAAACCTGTTTTCAACAAATCCTTCATATTCATTCATTAAACTTCTGTAAAAAATATAAATAAAGCAAAAGTTTAATGTTAATTTATTTTTTGTCTTTGAATTCCACTTAACAATTGCGTGTACTCTATGAATACAGTATTAATAAGCAGTTTCCAACTCAAATTTGCACCGGCTTGTAAATAGTTGCTGTAATTGCAATTGACAGGAACACTTTGTGCAATGTTACATGGCAAGTTAACCTAAAAAATTGTACCCTTTTTTAGTTACAATGCTCACAACTTTGGTTGAACAATATTTTAATAATACCTACTAACAAAGGTGAAAAGACTTCAAAAAACCACTTTTGCAAACATGTTTATTATGAATGAGTCATATTTATTCATTCAATCTACTGTTAAAACTGTGAATAAAGCACTATTTCGATATTAATATATGCTTCTTTTTTGAATTAATCTCAGCTGATGCGTTAAATCTTAGACAACTGTTTTAAAAAACAGTTCACAACACAAATTTGCACCAGCTTGTGAAAAATTGCTGCAATTGCATTTTACAGTAAGACTTGGTGCAATGTTATTTGGCAAGTTAACTACAAAAGTTTTACTATTTGAAGTCACAATGCTAACAACTGTGGTTAAACAATGTTTTTATATTTGTTACTAAGAACTGTAGGAAGTTTTGGAAAACAACCCTTGCAAACGTGTTTATATTGAATGAGTCATATTTATTCATTCAAGCCACTGTTAAAACTGTGAATAAAGCACATTATTAATGGTAATATATGCTTTATCGTTGAATTTAACTTAGATAATGCATTTGCCTATGACAGCATCTTTGATAAACAATTTATAACACAAAATAGCACCAGCTTGTAAATAGTTACCGTAATTGCAATGAACAGTAAGACTTGCTGCAATGTTATTTTGCAAGTTACCTACAAAAATTATACTATTTGCAGTCACAATGCGAACAACTGTAGTTAAACAATGTTTTTATAGTTGTTACTAAGAACTATAGGAAGTCTTTGGAAAAAAACCCTTGCAACCGTTTTTATAATGAATGAGTCATATTTATTCATTCAAGCCAATGTTAAAACTGTAAATTAAGCACAATTTCAATGATAATATATGCTTCCTTTTTGAATTAATCTTGGCTAATGCGTTTAATCTTTGATAACTTTTTTTATCAACAGTTCACGACACAAATTTGCACCAGCTTGTAAAAAATTGCTGCAATTGATTGAACAGTAAAACTTGGTGCAATGTTATTTGGCAAGCTAATTTCAAAAATTGTACTATTTGCAACTACAATGCTAACAACAGTGTTTATATAGTGATTGCATTTTTTAATCAGAATTGCAGTAAGAACTTATAAGACAACGCCTGCAAACCTGTTTTCGACAAATCCTTCATATTCAATCATTAAACTTCTGTAAAAAATATAAATAAAGCAAAAGTTTAATGTTAATTTATGTTTTGTCTTTGAATTACACTTAACTATTGCGTTTACTCTATGAATACAGTATTAATAAGCAGTTTGCAACACAAATTTGCACAAGCTTGTAAATAGTTGCTGTAATTGCAATTGACAGTAAGACTTGGTGCAATGTTATTTGGCAAGTTAACTTCAAAAATGGCACTCTTTTACAACATTGTTGCATCAATCTTCTCAGTTTTTACTTAGAATTTAAAGAAAATTTTAATAAACAACGCTTGCAAACGACTTCATAATGCATATTAAATAGTTCACAACACAAATTTGCACCAAGTAGTAAAAAAATGGTGCAATTGCATTGAACAGTAAGACTTGGTGCAATGTTATTTATCAAACTAATTTCAAAAATTGTACTATTTGCAACTACAATGCTAACAACAGTGTTTATATAGTGATTGCATTTTTCAATCAGAATTGCAGAAAGAACTTATAAGACAACGCCTGCAAACCTGTTTTCAACACATCCTTCATATTCATTCATCAAACTTCTGTAAAAAATATAAATAAACCAAAGGTTTAATGTTAATTTATGTTTTGTCTTTGAAATACACTTAACAATTGCGTTAACTCTATGAATTCAGTATTAATAAGCAGTTTGCTACACAAATTTGCACCGGCTTGTAAATAGTTGCTGTAATTGCAATTGACAGGAACACTTTGTGCAATGTTACATGGCAAGTTAACCTAAAAAGTTGTACTCTTCGCAGTTACAATGCTCACAACTTTGGTTGAACAATATTTTCATAATACCTACTAACAAAGGTGGAAAGACTTTGAAAAACAACCCTTGCAAACGTGTTTATCATGAATTAGTCATATTTATTCATTCAAGCCACTGTTAAAACTGTGAAGAAAGCACCTTAATAATGGTAATATATGCTTTATCGTTGAATTTAACTTAGATAATGCATTTACCTATGACAACAGCTTTGATAAACAATTTATAACACAAATTTGCACCAGCTTGTAAATAGTTACCGTAATTGCAATGAACAGTAGGACTTGCTGTAATGTTATTTTGCAAGTTACCTACAAAAGTTATACTATTTGCAGTCACAATGCTAACAACTGTAGTTAAACAATGTTTTTATAGTTGTTACTAAGAACTATAGGAAGTCTTTGGAAAAAAACCATTGCAAACGTGTTTATAATGAATGAGTCATATTTATTCATTCAAGCCACTGTTAAAACTGTGAGTGAAGCACATGTTTAATGGTAATATATGCTTAATCGTTGAATTTAACTTAGATAATGCATTTGCCTATGACAGCATCTTTGATAAACAATTTATAACACAAAATTGCACCAGCTTGTAAATAGTTACCGTAATTGCAATGAACAGTAGGACTTGCTGCAATGTTATTTTGCAAGTTACCTGCAAAAGTTATGCTATTTGCAGTCACAATGCTAACAACTGTAGTTAAACAATGTTTTTATAGTTGTTACTAAGAACTATAGGAAGTCTTTGGAAAACAACCCTTGCAAACGTGTTTATAATGAATGAGTCATATTTATTCATTCAAGCCACTGTTAAAACTGTGAATTAAGCACAATTTCAATGATAATATATGCTTCTTTTTTGAATTAATCTTGGCTAATGCGTTTAATCTTTGACAACATGTTTTATAATCAGTTCACAACACAAATTTGCACCAGCTTGTAAAAAATTGCTTCAATGTTATTTGGCAAGCTAATTTCAAAAATTGTACTATTTGCAACTACAATGCTAACAACAGTGTTTACATAGTGATTACATTTTTCAATCAGAATTGCAGAAAGAACTTTAAAGACAAAGCCTGCGAATCTGTTTTTAACACATCCTTCATATTCATTCAATAATCTGCTGTTAAAAGTATGAATTAAGCAAAAGTTTAATGTTAATTTATGCTCTGTCGTTGAGTTAAACTTAGATAATGCATGCACTCTATGAAAAAAGTGTTAATAAACAATTAACAACGCAATGTAACTAGTTAGATTTGCACAAGTTTGTGACTGGTTGCTGTAACTGCACTGAAGAATTGGAGTTAGTGAATGTTTTATGGCAGTATAATGTCAAAGGTTGTACTCTTTGCAGTAACAATGCTAAAAATTGTGGTTAAATAATGTTTTAATAGTTGTTACTAAGAGTCGTAGGACAACCCTAGAAAAAAAACTCCGTTGCAATCGTGTTGATAATGCACAAGTCATATATATTTAATAAAACCACTGTAAAAATTGAGAATTAAGGTTTAAATAAACAACGCTTGCAAACGAGTTTATAATGCATATGTCATTTATTTTTATTTAGAAACACTATAAAATTAAAAAATAAGGCACATAGTAAATGTCAATATATACTTTTTCGTTTAATTTACCGTAGATAATGCACTAACTCATTTAAAAGAGTCTAAAATAAACAGTTTCTGACGCAATATTGTACCAGCTTATAAATAGTTGCTGTAATTGCATTTAACAGGAACACTTGGTGCAATGTTATATTGCAAGTTAACTTAAAAAGTTGTATTCTTTGCAGTTACAATGCTCAAAACTATAGTTGAACAATAATATTATAATACCTACTAACAAAGGTGGAAAGACTTTAAAAAACAACCCTTGGAAACGTGTTTATTATGAATGAGTCATATTTATTCATTCAAGCCACTGTTAAAACTGTGAATTAAGCACAATTTCAATGATAATATATGCTACCTTTTTGAATTAATCTTAGCTAATGCGTTTAATCTTGGACAACTTGTTTTATAAACAGTTCACAACACAAATTTGCACCAGCTTGTAAAAATTTGCTGCAATTGCATTGAACAGTAAGACTTGGTGCAATGTTATTTGGCAAGCTAATTTCAAAAATTGTACTATTTGCAACTACAATGCTAACAACAGTTTTTATAGAGTGATTGCATTTTTCAATCAGAATTGCAGAAAGAACTTATTAGACAACGCCTGCAAACCTGTTGTCAACACATCCTTCATATTCATTCCTTAAACTGCTGTTAAATGTATGAAAAAAGCAAAAGTTTAATGTTAATATATGCTTTGTCGTTGAGTTAAGCATAGATAATGCATGCACTCTATGAAAAAAGTGTTAATAAACAATTAACAACGCAATGTAACTAGTTAGATTTCCACAAGTTTGTGACTGGTTGTTGTAACTGCACTGAAAAATAGGAGTTAGTGAATGTTATTTGGCAAGATAATGTCAAAGGTTGTACTCTTTGCAGAAACAATGCTAGAAAATTTTATATAAATAATGTTTTAATAGTTGTTACTAAGAGTAGTAGGAAAACTTTAGGAAAAAACTCCTTTGCAATTGTGTTGATAATGCACAAGTCATATATATTCAATAAAACAACTGTAAAATTGAGAATTAAGGTTTAAATAAACAACGCTTGCAAACGAGTCTATAATACATATGTCATTTTTTTTCATCAACAGCCCTATAAAATCAGAAAATAGGCACATAGTTAATGTCAATGTATACTTTTTCGTTTAACTTACCGTAGACAATGCACTAACTCATTAACAACAGTTTTAATGAACAGTTCACAACACAAATTTTACACCAGCTTGTAAAACGTTGCTGCAATTGCGTTTTACAGTAAGACTTGGTGCAATGTTATTTGGCAAGTTAACTACAAAAGTTTTACTATTTGCAGTTACAATGCTAAAAACTGTGGTTAAACAATGTTTTTATAGTTGTTACTAAGAACTGTAGAGAGGTCTTTGGAAAACAACCCTTGCAAACGTGTTTATATTGAATGAGTCATATATATTCATTCAGGCCACTGTTAAAACTGTGAAGAAAGCACATTATTAATGGTAATATATGCTTTATCGTTGA
Organism: Pseudorhiza aurosa; assembly: GCA_964026355.1. NCBI lineage: Eukaryota > Metazoa > Cnidaria > Scyphozoa > Rhizostomeae > Lychnorhizidae > Pseudorhiza > Pseudorhiza aurosa. Next base: position 260,791 of record OZ032119.1, on the reverse strand, counting down.
ATTTAGCGTAGATAATGCATTTGCGAGTGACAGCAGCTTTGATAAACAATTTATAACACAATATTGCACCAGCTTGTAAATAGTTACCGTAATTGCAATGAACAGTAAGACTTGGTGCAATGTTATTTGGCAAGTTAACTACAAAATTTTTACTATTTGAAGTCACAATGCTAACAACTGTGGTTAAACAATGTTTTTATATTTGTTACTAAGAACTGTAGCAAGTTTTGGAAAACAACCCTTGCAAACGTGTTTATATTGAATGAGTCATATTTATTCATTCAAGCCACTGTTAAAACTGTGAATAAAGCACATGTTTAATTGTAATATATGCTTTATCGTTGAATTTAACTTAGATAATGCATTTGCGTGTGACAGCAGCTTTGATAAACAATTTATAACACAATATTGCACCAGCTTGTAAATAGTTACCGTAATTGCAATGAACAGTAAGACTTGCTGCAATGTCATTTTGCAAGTTACCTACAAAAGTTGTACTATTTGCAGTCACAATGCTAACAACTGTAGTTAAACAATGTTTTTATAGTTGTTACTAAGAACTATAGGCAGTCTTTGGAAAACAACCCTTGCAAACGTGTTTATAATGAATGAGTCATATTTATTCATTCAAGCCACTGTTAAAACTGTGAATTAAGCACAATTTCAATGATAATATATGCTTCTTTTTTGAATTAATGCTAGCTAATACGTTTAATCCTTGACAACTGTTTTAATAAACAGTTCACAACACAAATTTGCACCAGCTTGAAAATAGTTGCTGCGATTGCATTTCACAGTAAGATTTGTTGCAATGTTATTTGGCATGTTCATTTCAGAAATTGTACTCTTTGCAGTTGAAGTGCAAAAGTTCTAATAACTGTGGTTTAAAAAATCTTTTACAGTTGCTACTAAGAATTGTAAATGAACTTGACAGAACAATAATTGCAAACTTTGGTGATGATGAATAAATATGTTTTTGATGCATAAAACATATTTATTCATTATAAACAATGTGGAAACTGTGAATAATACACAAGTTTAATGTTAATTTATGCTCTGTTATTGAATAACACTTAACTAATGCGTTTACAATATGAAAACCGTTTTAATAAACAGTTAACAGCACAAATTTGCACCAGCTTGAGGGTAGTTGCAGTAACTGCTTAGAACAGTAAGACTTGGTGCAATGTTATATGGCAAGTTAGCCTAAAAAGTTGTACCCTTTTTCAGTTACAATGCTCACAACTTTGGTTGAACAATATTTTAATAATACCTACTAACAAAGGTGAAAAGACTTAAAAAAACCACTTTTGCAAACATGTTTATTATGAATGAGTCATATTTATTCATTCAAACTACTGTTAAAACTGTGAATAAAGCACTATTTCGATATTAATATATGCTTCTTTCTTGAATTAATCTCAGCTGATGCGTTAAATCTTAGACAACTCTTTTAAAAAACAGTTCACAACACAAATTTGCACCAGCTTGTGAAAAATTGCTGCATTTGCATTGAACAGTAAGACTTGGTGCAATGTTATTTGGCAAGCTAATTTCAAAAATTGTACTATTTGCAACTACAATGCTAACAACAGTGTTTATATAGTGATTGCATTTTTTAATCAGAATTGCAGAAAGAACTTATAAGACAACGCCTGCAAACCTGTTTTCAACAAATCCTTCATATTCGATCATTAAACTTCTGTAAAAAATATAAATAAAGCAAAAGTTTAATGTTAATTTATGTTTTGTCTTTGAATTACACTCAACTATTGCGTTTACTCTATGAATACAGTATTAATAAGCAGTTTGCAACACAAATTTGCACCAGCTTGTAAATAGTTGCTGTAATTGCAATTGACAGTAAGACTTGGTGCAATTTTACTTGGCAAGTTAACTTCAAAAATTGTACTTTTTTACAACATTGTTGCATCAATCTTCTCAGTTTTTACTTAGAAATAAAAGAAAATTTAAAAAACAATGCTTGCAAACGAGTTCATAATGCATATTAAACAGTTCACAACACAAATTTGCACCAGCTTGTAAAAAAATGGTGCAATTGCATTGAACAGTAAGACTTGGTGCAATGTTATTTGGCAAGCTAATTTCAAAAATTGTACTATTTACAACTAAAATGCTAACAACAGTGTTTATATAGTGATTGCATTTTTCAATCAGAATTGCAGTAAAAACTTATAAGACAACGCCTGCAAACCTGTTTTCAACAAATCCTTCATATTCATTCATTAAACTTCTGTAAAAAATATAAATAAAGCAAAAGTTTAATGTTAATTTATTTTTTGTCTTTGAATTCCACTTAACAATTGCGTGTACTCTATGAATACAGTATTAATAAGCAGTTTCCAACTCAAATTTGCACCGGCTTGTAAATAGTTGCTGTAATTGCAATTGACAGGAACACTTTGTGCAATGTTACATGGCAAGTTAACCTAAAAAATTGTACCCTTTTTTAGTTACAATGCTCACAACTTTGGTTGAACAATATTTTAATAATACCTACTAACAAAGGTGAAAAGACTTCAAAAAACCACTTTTGCAAACATGTTTATTATGAATGAGTCATATTTATTCATTCAATCTACTGTTAAAACTGTGAATAAAGCACTATTTCGATATTAATATATGCTTCTTTTTTGAATTAATCTCAGCTGATGCGTTAAATCTTAGACAACTGTTTTAAAAAACAGTTCACAACACAAATTTGCACCAGCTTGTGAAAAATTGCTGCAATTGCATTTTACAGTAAGACTTGGTGCAATGTTATTTGGCAAGTTAACTACAAAAGTTTTACTATTTGAAGTCACAATGCTAACAACTGTGGTTAAACAATGTTTTTATATTTGTTACTAAGAACTGTAGGAAGTTTTGGAAAACAACCCTTGCAAACGTGTTTATATTGAATGAGTCATATTTATTCATTCAAGCCACTGTTAAAACTGTGAATAAAGCACATTATTAATGGTAATATATGCTTTATCGTTGAATTTAACTTAGATAATGCATTTGCCTATGACAGCATCTTTGATAAACAATTTATAACACAAAATAGCACCAGCTTGTAAATAGTTACCGTAATTGCAATGAACAGTAAGACTTGCTGCAATGTTATTTTGCAAGTTACCTACAAAAATTATACTATTTGCAGTCACAATGCGAACAACTGTAGTTAAACAATGTTTTTATAGTTGTTACTAAGAACTATAGGAAGTCTTTGGAAAAAAACCCTTGCAACCGTTTTTATAATGAATGAGTCATATTTATTCATTCAAGCCAATGTTAAAACTGTAAATTAAGCACAATTTCAATGATAATATATGCTTCCTTTTTGAATTAATCTTGGCTAATGCGTTTAATCTTTGATAACTTTTTTTATCAACAGTTCACGACACAAATTTGCACCAGCTTGTAAAAAATTGCTGCAATTGATTGAACAGTAAAACTTGGTGCAATGTTATTTGGCAAGCTAATTTCAAAAATTGTACTATTTGCAACTACAATGCTAACAACAGTGTTTATATAGTGATTGCATTTTTTAATCAGAATTGCAGTAAGAACTTATAAGACAACGCCTGCAAACCTGTTTTCGACAAATCCTTCATATTCAATCATTAAACTTCTGTAAAAAATATAAATAAAGCAAAAGTTTAATGTTAATTTATGTTTTGTCTTTGAATTACACTTAACTATTGCGTGTACTCTATGAATACAGTATTAATAAGCAGTTTGCAACACAAATTTGCACAAGCTTGTAAATAGTTGCTGTAATTGCAATTGACAGTAAGACTTGGTGCAATGTTATTTGGCAAGTTAACTTCAAAAATGGCACTCTTTTACAACATTGTTGCATCAATCTTCTCAGTTTTTACTTAGAATTTAAAGAAAATTTTAATAAACAACGCTTGCAAACGACTTCATAATGCATATTAAATAGTTCACAACACAAATTTGCACCAAGTAGTAAAAAAATGGTGCAATTGCATTGAACAGTAAGACTTGGTGCAATGTTATTTATCAAACTAATTTCAAAAATTGTACTATTTGCAACTACAATGCTAACAACAGTGTTTATATAGTGATTGCATTTTTCAATCAGAATTGCAGAAAGAACTTATAAGACAACGCCTGCAAACCTGTTTTCAACACATCCTTCATATTCATTCATCAAACTTCTGTAAAAAATATAAATAAACCAAAGGTTTAATGTTAATTTATGTTTTGTCTTTGAAATACACTTAACAATTGCGTTAACTCTATGAATTCAGTATTAATAAGCAGTTTGCTACACAAATTTGCACCGGCTTGTAAATAGTTGCTGTAATTGCAATTGACAGGAACACTTTGTGCAATGTTACATGGCAAGTTAACCTAAAAAGTTGTACTCTTCGCAGTTACAATGCTCACAACTTTGGTTGAACAATATTTTCATAATACCTACTAACAAAGGTGGAAAGACTTTGAAAAACAACCCTTGCAAACGTGTTTATCATGAATTAGTCATATTTATTCATTCAAGCCACTGTTAAAACTGTGAAGAAAGCACCTTAATAATGGTAATATATGCTTTATCGTTGAATTTAACTTAGATAATGCATTTACCTATGACAACAGCTTTGATAAACAATTTATAACACAAATTTGCACCAGCTTGTAAATAGTTACCGTAATTGCAATGAACAGTAGGACTTGCTGTAATGTTATTTTGCAAGTTACCTACAAAAGTTATACTATTTGCAGTCACAATGCTAACAACTGTAGTTAAACAATGTTTTTATAGTTGTTACTAAGAACTATAGGAAGTCTTTGGAAAAAAACCATTGCAAACGTGTTTATAATGAATGAGTCATATTTATTCATTCAAGCCACTGTTAAAACTGTGAGTGAAGCACATGTTTAATGGTAATATATGCTTAATCGTTGAATTTAACTTAGATAATGCATTTGCCTATGACAGCATCTTTGATAAACAATTTATAACACAAAATTGCACCAGCTTGTAAATAGTTACCGTAATTGCAATGAACAGTAGGACTTGCTGCAATGTTATTTTGCAAGTTACCTGCAAAAGTTATGCTATTTGCAGTCACAATGCTAACAACTGTAGTTAAACAATGTTTTTATAGTTGTTACTAAGAACTATAGGAAGTCTTTGGAAAACAACCCTTGCAAACGTGTTTATAATGAATGAGTCATATTTATTCATTCAAGCCACTGTTAAAACTGTGAATTAAGCACAATTTCAATGATAATATATGCTTCTTTTTTGAATTAATCTTGGCTAATGCGTTTAATCTTTGACAACATGTTTTATAATCAGTTCACAACACAAATTTGCACCAGCTTGTAAAAAATTGCTTCAATGTTATTTGGCAAGCTAATTTCAAAAATTGTACTATTTGCAACTACAATGCTAACAACAGTGTTTACATAGTGATTACATTTTTCAATCAGAATTGCAGAAAGAACTTTAAAGACAAAGCCTGCGAATCTGTTTTTAACACATCCTTCATATTCATTCAATAATCTGCTGTTAAAAGTATGAATTAAGCAAAAGTTTAATGTTAATTTATGCTCTGTCGTTGAGTTAAACTTAGATAATGCATGCACTCTATGAAAAAAGTGTTAATAAACAATTAACAACGCAATGTAACTAGTTAGATTTGCACAAGTTTGTGACTGGTTGCTGTAACTGCACTGAAGAATTGGAGTTAGTGAATGTTTTATGGCAGTATAATGTCAAAGGTTGTACTCTTTGCAGTAACAATGCTAAAAATTGTGGTTAAATAATGTTTTAATAGTTGTTACTAAGAGTCGTAGGACAACCCTAGAAAAAAAACTCCGTTGCAATCGTGTTGATAATGCACAAGTCATATATATTTAATAAAACCACTGTAAAAATTGAGAATTAAGGTTTAAATAAACAACGCTTGCAAACGAGTTTATAATGCATATGTCATTTATTTTTATTTAGAAACACTATAAAATTAAAAAATAAGGCACATAGTAAATGTCAATATATACTTTTTCGTTTAATTTACCGTAGATAATGCACTAACTCATTTAAAAGAGTCTAAAATAAACAGTTTCTGACGCAATATTGTACCAGCTTATAAATAGTTGCTGTAATTGCATTTAACAGGAACACTTGGTGCAATGTTATATTGCAAGTTAACTTAAAAAGTTGTATTCTTTGCAGTTACAATGCTCAAAACTATAGTTGAACAATAATATTATAATACCTACTAACAAAGGTGGAAAGACTTTAAAAAACAACCCTTGGAAACGTGTTTATTATGAATGAGTCATATTTATTCATTCAAGCCACTGTTAAAACTGTGAATTAAGCACAATTTCAATGATAATATATGCTACCTTTTTGAATTAATTTTAGCTAATGCGTTTAATCTTTGACAACTTGTTTTATAATCAGTTCACAACACAAATTTGCACCACTTTGTAAAAAATTGCTGCAATTGCATTGAACAGTAAGACTTGGTGCAATGTTATTTTGCAAGCTAATTTCAAAAATTGTACTATTTGCAGCTACAATGCTAACAACAGTGTTTATATAGTAATTGCATTTTTTAATCAAAATTGCAGTAAGAACTTATAAGACAACGCCTGCAAACCTGTTTTCAACAAATCCTTCATATTCAACATTAAACTTCTGTTCTTCTGTTCTGTTCTGTTCTGTTCTTCATATTCCTTCACATTAAACTTCTGTAAAAAATATAAATAAAGCAAAAGTTTAATGTTAATTTATGTTTTGTCTTTGAATTACACTTTACTATTGCGTTTACTCTATGAATACAGTATTAATAAGCAGTTTGCAACACAAATTTGCACCAGCTTGTAAATAGTTGCTGTAATTGCAATTGACAGTAAGACTTGGTGCAATGTTGTTTGGCAAGTTAACTTCAAAAATTGCATTCTTTTACAACATTGTTGCATCAATCTTCTCAGTTTTTACTTAGAATTTAAAGAAAATTTTAATAAACAACGCTTGCAAACGACTTCATAATGCATATTAAACAGTTCACAACACAAATTTGCACCAAGTAGTAAAAAAATGGTGCAATTGCATTGAACAGTAAAATTTGGTGCAATGTTATTTATCAAACTAATTTCAAAAATTGTACTATTTGCAACTACAATGCTAACAACAGTGTTTATATAGTGATTGCATTTTTCAATCAGAATTGCAGTAAAAACTTATAAGACAACGCCTGCAAACCTGTTTTCAACACATCCTTCATATTCATTCATTAAACTTCTGTAAAGAATATAAATAAAGCAAAAGTTTAATGTTAATTTATGATTTGTCTTTGAATTACACTTAACAATTGCGTTAACTCTATGAATTCAGTATTAATAAGCAGTTTCCAACTCAAATTTGCACCAGCTTGTAAATAGTTGCTGTAATTGCAATTGACAGGAACACTTTGTGCAATGTTACATGGCAAGTTAACCTAAAAAGTTGTACTCTTTGCAGTTACAATGCTCACAACTTTGGTTGAACAATATTTTCATAATACCTACTAACAAAGGTGGAAAGACTTTGAAAACCAACCCTTGCAAACGTGTTTATCATGAATTAGTCATGTTTATTCATTCAAGCCACTGTTAAAACTGTGAATTAAAACAATTTCAATGATAATATATGCTTCCTTTTTGAATTAATCTTGGCTAATGCGTTTAATCTTTGACAACATGTTTTATAATCAGTTCACAACACAAATTTGCACCACCTTGTAAAAAATTGCTGCAATTGCATTGAACAGTAAGACTTGGTGCAATGTTATTTGGCAAGCTAATTTCAAAAATTGTACTATTTGCAACTACAATGCTAAAAACAGTTTTTATAAAGTGATTGCATTTTTCAATCAGAATTGCAGAAAGAACTATAAAGAGAAAGCCTGCAAACCTGTTTTTAACACATCTTTCATATTCATTCAAAAATCTGATGTTAAAGTATGAATTAAGCAAAGGTTTAATGTTAATTTATGCTCTGCCGTTGAGTTAAACTTAGATAATGCATGCACTCTATGAAAAAAGTGTTAATAAACAATTAACAACGCAATGTAACTAGTTAGATTTGCACAAGTTTGTGACTGGTTGCTGTAACTGCACTGAAGAATTGGAGTTAGTGAATGTTATATGGCAGTATAATGTCAAAGGTTGTACTCTTTGCAGTAACAATGCTAAAAATTGTGGTTAAATAATGTTTTAATAGTTGTTACTAAGAGTCGTAGGACAACCCTAGAAAAAAAACTCCGTTGCAATCGTGTTGATAATGCACAAGTCATATATATTTAATAAAACCACTGTAAAAATTGAGAATTAAGGTTTAAATAAACAACGCTTGCAAACGAGTTTATAATGCATATGTCATTTATTTTTATTTAGAAACACTATAAAATTAAAAAATAAGGCACATAGTAAATGTCAATATATACTTTTTCGTTTAATTTACCGTAGATAATGCACTAACTCATTTAAAAAAGTCTAAAATAAACAGTTTCTGACGCAATATTGTACCAGCTTATAAATAGTTGCTGTATTTGCATTTAACAGGAACACTTGGTGCAATGTTATATTGCAAGTTAACTTGAAAAGTTGTATTCTTTGCAGTTACAATGCTCACAACTATAGTTGAACAATAATATTATAATAACAACCAACAAAGGTAGAAAGACTCTAAGAAATAACCCTTGCAAACGTGTTTATTATGAATGAGTCATACTGATTCTCTCAGGTCACTATAAAAACTGTGAAGAAAGCACATTATTAATGGTAATATATGCTTTATCGTTGAATTTAACTTAGATAATGCATTTGCCTATGACAGCATCTTTGATAAACAATTTATAACACAAAATTGCACCAGCTTGTAAATAGTTACCGTAATTGCAATGAACAGTAGGACTTGCTGCAATGTTATTTTGCAAGTTACCTGCAAAAGTTATGCTATTTGCAGTCACAATGCTAACAACTGTAGTTAAACAATGTTTTTATAGTTGTTACTAAGAACTATAGGAAGTCTTTGGAAAACAACCCTTGCAAACGTGTTTATAATGAATGAGTCATATTTATTCATTCAAGCCACTGTTAAAACTGTGAATTAAGCACAATTTCAATGATAATATATGCTTTCTTTTTGAATTAATCTTGGCTAATGCGATTAATCTTTGACAGCTTGTTTTATAAAAAGTTCACACCACAAATTTGCACCAGCTTGTAAAAAATTGCTGCAATTGCATTGAACAGTAAAACTTGGTGCAATGTTATTTGGCAAGCTAATTTCAAAAATTGTACTATTTGCAACTACAATGCTAACAACAGTGTTTATATAGTAATTGCATTTTTTAATCAGAATTGTAGTAAGAACTTATAAGACAACGCCTGCAAACCTGTTTTCAACTTATCCTTCATATTCAACATTAAACTTCTGTTCTTCTGTTCTGTTCTGTTCTGTTCTTCATATTCCTTCACATTAAACTTCTGTAAAAAATATAAATAAAGCAAAAGTTTAATGTTAATTTATGTTTTGTCTTACAATTACACTTAACTATTGAGTTTACTCTATGAATACAGTATTAATAAGCAGTTTGCAACACAAATTTGCAACAGCTTGTAAATAGTTGCTGTAATTGCAATTGACAGTAAGACTTGGTGCAATGTTATTTGGCAAGTTAACTTCAAAAATTGCACTCTTTTACAACATTGTTGCATCAATCTTCTCAGTTTTTACTTAGAATTTAAAGAAAATTTTAATAAACAACGCTTGCAAACGACTTCATAATGCATATTAAACAGTTCACATCACAAATTTGCACCAAGTAGTAAAAAAATGGTGCAATTGCATTGAACAGTAAGACTTGGTGCAATGTTACATGGCAAGTTAACCTAAAAAGTTGTACTCTTTGCAGTTACAATGCTCACAACTTTTGTTGAACAATATTTTCATAATACTTACCAACAAAGGTGGAAAGCTTTTGAAAAACAACCCTTGCAAACGTGTTTATCATGAATTAGTCATATTTATTCATTCAAGCCACTGTTAAAACTGTGAAGAAAGCACCTTAATAATGGTAATATATGCTTTATCGTTGAATTTGACTTAGATAATGCATTTACCTATGACAGCAGCTTTGAAAAACAATTTATAACACAACGTTGCACCAGCTTGTAAATAGTTACCGTAATTGCAATGAACAGTAGGACTTGCTGTAATGTTATTTTGCAAGTTACCTACAAAAGTTATACTATTTGCAGTCACAATGCTAACAACTGTAGTTAAACAATGTTTTTATAGTTGTTACTAAGAAAAATAGGAAGTCTTTGGAAAAAAACCATTGCAAACGTGTTTATAATGAATGAGTCATATTTATTCATTCAAGCCACTGTTAAAACTGTGAAGAAAGCGCATTATTAATGGTAATATATGCTTAATCGTTGAATTTAACTTAGATAATGCATTTGCCTATGACAGCATCTTTGATAAACAATCTATTACACAAAATTGCACCAGCTTGTAAATAGTTACCGTAATTGAAATGAACAGTAAGACTTGCTGCAATGTTATTTTGCAAGTTACCTACAAAAAATATACTATTTGCAGTCACAATGCTAACAACTGTAGTTAAACAATGTTTTTATAGTTGTTACTAAGAACTATAGGAAGTCTTTGGAAAACAACTCTTTCAAACGTGTTTATAATGAATGAGTCATATTTATTCATTCAAGCCACTGTTAAAACTGTGAATTAAGCACAATTTCAATGATAATATATGCTTCCTTTATGAATTAATCTTGGCTAATGCGTTTAATCTTTGATAACTTGTTTTATCAACAGTTCACAACACAAATTTGCACCAACTTGTAAAAAATTGCTGCAATTGCATTGAACAGTAAGACTTGGTGCAATGTTATTTGGCAAGCTAATTTCAAAAATTGTACTATTTGCAACTACAATGCTAACAACAGTGTTTATATAGTGATTGCATTTTTTAATCAGAATTGCAGTAAGAACTTATAAGACAACGCCTGCAAACCTGTTTTCAACAAATCCTTCATATTCAACATTAAACTTCTGTTCTTCTGTTCTGTTCTGTTCTGTTCTTCATATTCCTTCACATTAAACTTCTGTAAAAAATATAAATAAAGCAAAACTTTAATGTTAATTTATGTTTTGTCTTTGAATTACACTTAACTATTGCGTTTACTCTATGAATACAGTATTAATAAGCAGTTTGCAACACAAATTTGCACCAGCTTGTAAATAGTTGCTGTAATTGCAATTGACAGTAAGACTTGGTGCAATTTTATTTGGCAAGTTAACTTCAAAAATTGCACTCTTTTACAACATTGTTGCATCAATCTTCTCAGTTTTTACTTAGAATTTAAAGAAAATTTTAATAAACAACGCTTGCAAACGACTTTATAATGCATATTAAACAGTTCACAACACAAATTTGCACCAAGTAGTAAAAAAATGATGCAATTGCATTGAACAGTAAGAATTGGTGCAATGTTATTTATCAAACTAATTTCAAAAATTGTACTATTTGCAACTACAATGCTAACAACAGTGTTTATATAGTGATTGCATTTTTCAATCAGAATTGCAGAAAGAACTATAAAGACAAAGCCTGCAAACCTGTTTTCAACAAATCCTTCACATTCAATCATTAGACTTCTGTAAAAAATATAAATAAAGCAAAAGTTTAATGTTAATTTATTTTTTGTCTTTGAATTCCACTTAACAATTGCGTGTACTCTATGAATACAGTATTAATAAGCAGTTTCGCAACACAAATTTGCACCAGCTTGTAAATAGTTGCTGTAATTGCAATTGACAGGAACACTTTGTGCAATGTTACATGGCAAGTTAACCTAAAAAGTTGTACTCTTTGCAGTTACAATGCTCACAACATTTGTTGAACAATATTTTCATAATACCTACTAACAAAGGTGGAAAGATTTTGAAAAACAACCCTTGCAAACGTGTTTATCATGAATTAGTCATATTTATTCATTCAAGCCACTGTTAAAACTGTGAATAAAGCACATGTTTAATGGTAATATATGCTTTATCGTTGAATTTAACTTAGATAATGCATTTACCTATGACAGCAGCTTTGATAAACAATATAGAACACAAATTTGCACCAGCTTGTAAATAGTTACCGTAATTGCAATGAACAGTAGGACTTGCTGTAATGTTATTTTGCAAGTTACTTACAAAAGGTATACTATTTGCAGTCACAATGCTAACAACTGTAGTTAAACAATGTTTTTATAGTTGTTACTAAGAACTATAGGAAGTCTTTGGAAAACAACCCTTGCAAACTTGTTTATCATGAATGAGTCATATTTATTCATTCAAGCCACTGTTAAAACTGTGAATTAAGCACAATTTCAATGATAATATATGCTTCCTTTTTGAATTAATCTTGGCTAATGCGTTTAATCTTTGACAGCTTGTTTTATCAACAGTTCACAACACAAATTTGCACCAGCTTGTAAAAATTTGCTGCAATTGCATTGAACAGTAAGACTTGGTGCAATGTTATTTGGCAAGCTAATTTCAAAAATTGTACTATTTGCAACTACAATGCTAACAACAGTGTTTATATAGTGATTGCATTTTTCAATCAGAATTGCAGAAAGAACTTATAAGACAACGCCTGCAAACCTGTTTTCAACAAATCCTTCACATTCAATCATTAGACTTCTGTAAAAAATATAAATAAAGCAAAAGTTTAATGTTAATTTATGTTTTGTCTTTGAATTACACTTAACTATTGCGTTCGCTCTATGAATACAGTATTAATAAGCAGTTTGCAACACAAATTTGCACCAGCTTGTAAATAGTTGCTGTAATTGCAATTGAGAGGAACACTTTGTTCAATGTTACATGGCAAGTTAACCTAAAAAGTTGTACTCTTTGCAGTTACAATGCTCACAACTTTGGTTGAACAATATTTTCATAATACCTACTAACAAAGGTGGAAAGACTTTGAAAACCAACCCTTGCAAACGTGTTTATCATGAATTAGTCATATTTATTCATTCAAGCCACTGTTAAAACTGTGAATTAAAACAATTTCAATGATAATATATGCTTCCTTCATGAATTAATCTTGGCTAATGCGTTTAATCTTTGACAACATGTTTTATAATCAGTTCACAACACAAATTTGCACCACCTTGTAAAAAATTGCTGCAATTGCATTGAACAGTAAGATTTGGTGCAATGTTATTTGGCAAGCTAATTTCAAAAATTGTACTATTTGCAACTACAATGCTAAAAACAGTTTTTATAAAGTGATTGCATTTTTCAATCAGAATTGCAGAAAGAACTATAAAGAGAAAGCCTGCAAACCTGTTTTTAACACATCTTTCATATTCATTCAAAAATCTGCTGTTAAAGTATGAATTAAGCAAAGGTTTAATGTTAATTTATGCTCTGCCGTTGAGTTAAACGTAGATAATGCATGCACTCTATGAAAAAAGTGTTAATAAACAATTAACAACGCAATGTAACTAGTTAGATTTGCACAAGTTTGTGACTGGTTGCTGTAACTGCACTGAAGAATTGGAGTTAGTGAATGTTATATGGCAGTATAATGTCAAAGGTTGTACTCTTTGCAGTAACAATGCTAAAAATTGTGGTTAAATAATGTTTTAATAGTTGTTACTAAGAGTCGTAGGACAACCCTAGAAAAAAAACTCCGTTGCAATCGTGTTGATAATGCACAAGTCATATATATTTAATAAAACCACTGTAAAAATTGAGAATTAAGGTTTAAATAAACAACGCTTGCAAACGAGTTTATAATGCATATGTCATTTATTTTTATTTAGAAACACTATAAAATTAAAAAATAAGGCACATAGTAAATGTCAATATATACTTTTTCGTTTAATTTACCGTAGATAATGCACTAACTCATTTAAAAAAGTCTAAAATAAACAGTTTCTGACGCAATATTGTACCAGCATATAAATAGTTGCTGTATTTGCATTTAACAGGAACACTTGGTGCAATGTTATATTGCAAGTTAACTTGAAAAGTTGTATTCTTTGCAGTTACAATGCTCACAACTATAGTTGAACAATAATATTATAATAACAACCAACAAAGGTAGAAAGACTCTAAGAAATAACCCTTGCAAACGTGTTTATTATGAATGAGTCATACTGATTCTCTCAGGTCACTATAAAAACTGTGAAGAAAGCACATTATTAATGGTAATATATGCTTTATCGTTGAATTTAACTTAGATAATGCATTTGCCTATGACAGCATCTTTGATAAACAATTTATAACACAAAATTGCACCAGCTTGTAAATAGTTACCGTAATTGCAATGAACAGTAGGACTTGCTGCAATGTTATTTTGCAAGTTACCTGCAAAAGTTATGCTATTTGCAGTCACAATGCTAACAACTGTAGTTAAACAATGTTTTTATAGTTGTTACTAAGAACTATAGGAAGTCTTTGGAAAACAACCCTTGCAAACGTGTTTATAATGAATGAGTCATATTTATTCATTCAAGCCACTGTTAAAACTGTGAATTAAGCACAATTTCAATGATAATATATGCTTTCTTTTTGAATTAATCTTGGCTAATGCGTTTAATCTTTGACAGCTTGTTTTATAAAAAGATCACACCACAAATTTGCACCAGCTTGTAAAAAATTGCTGCAATTGCATTGAACAGTAAAACTTGGTGCAATGTTATTTGGCAAGCTAATTTCAAAAATTGTACTATTTGCAACTACAATGCTAACAACAGTGTTTATATAGTAATTGCATTTTTTAATCAGAATTGTAGTAAGAACTTATAAGACAACGCCTGCAAACCTGTTTTCAACAAATCCTTCATATTCAACATTAAACTTCTGTTCTTCTGTTCTGTTCTGTTCTGTTCTTCATATTCCTTCACATTAAACTTCTGTAAAAAATATAAATAAAGCAAAAGTTTAATGTTAATTTATGTTTTGTCTTACAATTACACTTAACTATTGAGTTTACTCTATGAATACAGTATTAATAAGCAGTTTGCAACACAAATTTGCAACAGCTTGTAAATAGTTGCTGTAATTGAAATTGACAGTAAGACTTGGTGCAATGTTATTTGGCAAGTTAACTTCAAAAATTGCACTCTTTTACAACATTGTTGCATCAATCTTCTCAGTTTTTACTTAGAATTTAAAGAAAATTTTAATAAACAACGCTTGCAAACGACTTCATAATGCATATTAAACAGTTCACATCACAAATTTGCACCAAGTAGTAAAAAAATGGTGCAATTGCATTGAACAGTAAGACTTGGTGCAATGTTACATGGCAAGTTAACCTAAAAAGTTGTACTCTTTGCAGTTACAATGCTCACAACTTTTGTTGAACAATATTTTCATAATACTTACCAACAAAGGTGGAAAGCTTTTGAAAAACAACCCTTGCAAACGTGTTTATCATGAATTAGTCATATTTATTCATTCAAGCCACTGTTAAAACTGTGAAGAAAGCACCTTAATAATGGTAATATATGCTTTATCGTTGAATTTGACTTAGATAATGCATTTACCTATGACAGCAGCTTTGAAAAACAATTTATAACACAAAGTTGCACCAGCTTGTAAATAGTTACCGTAATTGCAATGAACAGTAGGACTTGCTGTAATGTTATTTTGCAAGTTACCTACAAAAGTTATACTATTTGCAGTCACAATGCTAACAACTGTAGTTAAACAATGTTTTTATAGTTGTTACTAAGAAAAATAGGAAGTCTTTGGAAAAAAACCATTGAAAACGTGTTTATAATGAATGAGTCATATTTATTCATTCAAGCCACTGTTAAAACTGTGAAGAAAGCGCATTATTAATGGTAATATATGCTTAATCGTTGAATTTAACTTAGATAATGCATTTGCCTATGACAGCATCTTTGATAAACAATCTATTACACAAAATTGCACCAGCTTGTAAATAGTTACCGTAATTGAAATGAACAGTAAGACTTGCTGCAATGTTATTTTGCAAGTTACCTACAAAAAATATACTATTTGCAGTCACAATGCTAACAACTGTAGTTAAACAATGTTTTTATAGTTGTTACTAAGAACTATAGGAAGTCTTTGGAAAACAACTCTTTCAAACGTGTTTATAATGAATGAGTCATATTTATTCATTCAAGCCACTGTTAAAACTGTGAATTAAGCACAATTTCAATGATAATATATGCTTCCTTTATGAATTAATCTTGGCTAATGCGTTTAATCTTTGATAACTTGTTTTATCAACAGTTCACAACACAAATTTGCACCAACTTGTAAAAAATTGCTGCAATTGCATTGAACAGTAAGACTTGGTGCAATGTTATTTGGCAAGCTAATTTCAAAAATTGTACTATTTGCAACTACAATGCTAACAACAGTGTTTATATAGTGATTGCATTTTTTAATCAGAATTGCAGTAAGAACTTATAAGACAACGCCTGCAAACCTGTTTTCAACAAATCCTTCATATTCAACATTAAACTTCTGTTCTTCTGTTCTGTTCTGTTCTGTTCTTCATATTCCTTCACATTAAACTTCTGTAAAAAATATAAATAAAGCAAAAGTTTAATGTTAATTTATGTTTTGTCTTTGAATTACACTTAACTATTGCGTTTACTCTATGAATACAGTATTAATAAGCAGTTTGCAACACAAATTTGCACCAGCTTGTAAATAGTTGCTGTAATTGCAATTGACAGTAAGACTTGGTGCAATTTTATTTGGCAAGTTAACTTCAAAAATTGCACTCTTTTACAACATTGTTGCATCAATCTTCTCAGTTTTTACTTAGAATTTAAAGAAAATTTTAATAAACAACGCTTGCAAACGACTTTATAATGCATATTAAACAGTTCACAACACAAATTTGCACCAAGTAGTAAAAAAATGATGCAATTGCATTGAACAGTAAGACTTGGTGCAATGTTATTTATCAAACTAATTTCAAAAATTGTACTATTTGCAACTACAATGCTAACAACAGTGTTTATATAGTGATTGCATTTTTCAATCAGAATTGCAGAAAGAACTATAAAGACAAAGCCTGCAAACCTGTTTTCAACAAATCCTTCACATTCAATCATTAGACTTCTGTAAAAAATATAAATAAAGCAAAAGTTTAATGTTAATTTATGTTTTGTCTTTGAATTACACTTAACAATTGCGTGTAATCTATGAATACAGTATTAATAAGCAGTTTCGCAACACAAATTTGCACCAGCTTGTAAATAGTTGCTGTAATTGCAATTGACAGGAACACTTTGTGCAATGTTACATGGCAAGTTAACCTAAAAAGTTGTACTCTTTGCAGTTACAATGCTCACAACATTTGTTGAACAATATTTTCATAATACCTACTAACAAAGGTGGAAAGATTTTGAAAAACAACCCTTGCAAACGTGTTTATCATGAATTAGTCATATTTATTCATTCAAGCCACTGTTAAAACTGTGAATAAAGCACATTATTAATGGTAATATATGCTTAATCGTTGAATTTAACTTAGATAATGCATTTGCCTATGACAGCATCTTTGATAAACAATCTATTACACAAAATTGCACCAGCTTGTAAATAGTTACCGTAATTGAAATGAACAGTAAGACTTGCTGCAATGTTATTTTGCAAGTTACCTACAAAAAATATACTATTTGCAGTCACAATGCTAACAACTGTAGTTAAACAATGTTTTTATAGTTGTTACTAAGAACTATAGGAAGTCTTTGGAAAACAACCCTTGCAAACTTGTTTATCATGAATGAGTCATATTTATTCATTCAAGCCACTGTTAAAACTGTGAATTAAGCACAATTTCAATGATAATATATGCTTCCTTTTTGAATTAATCTTGGCTAATGCGTTTAATCTTTGACAGCTTGTTTTATCAACAGTTCACAACACAAATTTGCACCAGCTTGTAAAAATTTGCTGCAATTGCATTGAACAGTAAGACTTGGTGCAATGTTATTTGGCAAGCTAATTTCAAAAATTGTACTATTTGCAACTACAATGCTAACAACAGTGTTTATATAGTGATTGCATTTTTTAATCAGAATTGCAGTAAGAACTTATAAGACAACGCCTGCAAACCTGTTTTCAACAAATCCTTCACATTCAATCATTAAACTTCTGTAAAAAATATCAATAAAGCAAAAGTTTAATGTTAATTTATGTTTTGTCTTTGAATTACACTTAACTATTGCGTTTACTCTATGAATACAGTATTAATAAGCAGTTTGCAACACAAATTTGCACCAGCTTGTAAATGGTTGCTGTAATTGCAATTGACAGTAAGACTTGGTGCAATGTTATTTGGCAAGTTAACTTCAAAAATTGTACTTTTTTACAACATTGTTGCATCAATCTTCTCAGTTTTTACTTAGAATCAAAAGAAAATTTTAATGAACAACGCTTGCAAACGAGTTCATAATGCATATTAAACAGTTCACAACACAAATTTGCACCAGCTTGTAAAAAAATGGTGCAATTGCATTGAACAGTAAGACTTGGTGCAATGTTATTTGGCAAGCTAATTTCAAAAATTGTACTATTTGCAACTACAATGCTAACAACAGTGTTTATATAGTGATTGCATTTTTCAATCAGAATTGCAGAAAGAACTTATAAGACAACGCCTGCAAACCTGTTTTCAACAAATCCTTCACATTCAATCATTAGACTTCTGTAAAAAATATAAATAAAGCAAGAGTTTAATGTTAATTTATGTTTTGTCTTTGAATTACACTTAACTATTGCGTTCGCTCTATGAATACAGTATTAATAAGCAGTTTGCAACACAAATTTGCACCAGCTTGTAAATAGTTGCTGTAATTGCAATTGAGAGGAACACTTTGTTCAATGTTACATGGCAAGTTAACCTAAAAAGTTGTACTCTTTGCAGTTACAATGCTCACAACTTTGGTTGAACAATATTTTCATAATACCTACTAACAAAGGTGGAAAGACTTTGAAAACCAACCCTTGCAAACGTGTTTATCATGAATTAGTCATATTTATTCATTCAAGCCACTGTTAAAACTGTGAATTAAAACAATTTCAATGATAATATATGCTTCCTTCATGAATTAATCTTGGCTAATGCGTTTAATCTTTGACAACATGTTTTATAATCAGTTCACAACACAAATTTGCACCACCTTGTAAAAAATTGCTGCAATTGCATTGAACAGTAAGATTTGGTGCAATGTTATTTGGCAAGCTAATTTCAAAAATTGTACTATTTGCAACTACAATGCTAAAAACAGTTTTTATAAAGTGATTGCATTTTTCAATCAGAATTGCAGAAAGAACTATAAAGAGAAAGCCTGCAAACCTGTTTTTAACACATCTTTCATATTCATTCAAAAATCTGCTGTTAAAGTATGAATTAAGCAAAGGTTTAATGTTAATTTATGCTCTGCCGTTGAGTTAAACGTAGATAATGCATGCACTCTATGAAAAAAGTGTTAATAAACAATTAACAACGCAATGTAACTAGTTAGATTTGCACAAGTTTGTGACTGGTTGCTGTAACTGCACTGAAGAATTGGAGTTAGTGAATGTTATATGGCAGTATAATGTCAAAGGTTGTACTCTTTGCAGTAACAATGCTAAAAATTGTGGTTAAATAATGTTTTAATAGTTGTTACTAAGAGTCGTAGGACAACCCTAGAAAAAAAACTCCGTTGCAATCGTGTTGATAATGCACAAGTCATATATATTTAATAAAACCACTGTAAAAATTGAGAATTAAGGTTTAAATAAACAACGCTTGCAAACGAGTTTATAATGCATATGTCATTTATTTTTATTTAGAAACACTATAAAATTAAAAAATAAGGCACATAGTAAATGTCAATATATACTTTTTCGTTTAATTTACCGTAGATAATGCACTAACTCATTTAATAAAGTCTAAAATAAACAGTTTCTGACGCAATATTGTACCAGCTTATAAATAGTTGCTGTATTTGCATTTAACAGGAACACTTGGTGCAATGTTATATTGCAAGTTAACTTGAAAAGTTGTATTCTTTGCAGTTACAATGCTCACACTATAGTTGAACAATAATATTATAATAACAACCAACAAAGGTAGAAAGACTCTAAGAAATAACCCTTGCAAACGTGTTTATTATGAATGAGTCATACTGATTCTCTCAGGTCACTATAAAAACTGTGAAGAAAGCACCTTAATAATGGTAATATATGCTTTATCGTTGAATTTAACTTAGATAATGCATTTGCCTATGACAGCATCTTTGATAAACAAATTATAACACAAAATTGCACCAGCTTGTAAATAGTTACCGTAATTGCAATGAAAAGTAGGACTTGCTGCAATGTTATTTTGCAAGTTACCTGCAAAAGTTATGCTATTTGCAGTCACAATGCTAACAACTGTGGTTAACGAAAAGTTTTTATAGTTGTTACTAAGAACTGTAGGAAGTCTTCTTTTTCTTCTTTATTCATACTTTTTACAGAAGTTTAATGAATGAATATGAAGGATTTGTTGAAAACAGGTTTGCAGGCGTTGTCTTATAAGTTTTTACTGCAATTCTGATTAAAAAATGCAATCACTTTATATACACTGTTGTTAGCATTGTAGTTGCAAATAGTACAATTTTTGAAATTAGCTTGCCAAATAACATTGCACCAAGTCTTACTGTTCAATGCAATTGCAGCAATTTTTTACAAGCTGGTGCAAATTTGTGTTGTGAACTGTTTAATATGCATTATGAACTCTTTTGCAAGCATTGTTTTTTAAATTTTCTTTTATTTCTAAGTAAAAACTGAGAAGATTGATGCAACAATGTTGTAAAAAAGTACAATTTTTGAAGTTAACTTGCCAAATAAAATTGAACAAAGTGTTCCTGTCAATTGCAATTACAGCAACTATTTACAAGCTGGTGCAAATTTGTGTTGCAAACTGCTTATTAATACTGTATTCATAGAGCGAACGCAATAGTTAAGTGTAATTCAAAGACAAAACATAAATTAACATTAAACTTTTGCTTTATTTATATTTTTTACAGAAGTCTAATGATTGAATGTGAAGGATTTGTTGAAAACAGGTTTGCAGGCGTTGTCTTATAAGTTCTTACTGCAATTCTGATTAAAAAATGCAATCACTATATAAACACTGTTGTTAGCATTGTAGTTGCAAATAGTACAATTTTTGAAATTAGCTTGCCAAATAACATTGCACCAAGTCCTACTGTTCAATGCAATTGCAGCAATTTTTTACAAGCTGGTGCAAATTTGTGTTGTGAACTGTTTATAAAACAAGTTGTCAAAGATTAAACGCATTAGCTAAGATTAATTCAAAAAGGAAGCATATATTATCATTGAAATTGTGCTTCATTCACAGTTTTAACAGTGGCTTGAATGAATAAATATGACTCATTCATTATAAACACGTTTGCAAGGGTTTTTTTCCAAAGACTTCCTATAGTTCTTAGTAACAACTATAAAAACATTGTTTAACCACAGTTGTTAGCATTGTGACTGCAAATAGTAAAACTTTTGTAGTTAAATTGCCAAATAACATTGCACCATGTCTTACTGTAAAACGCAATTGCAGCAACGTTTTATAAGCTGGTGTAAAATTTGTGTTGTGAACTGTTCATTAAAACTGTTGTTAATGAGTTAGTGCATTATCTACGGTAAGTTAAACGAAAAAGTATACATTGACATTAACTATGGGCCTTTTTTCTGATTTTATAGGGCTGTTGATGAAAAAAAATGACATATGTATTATAGACTCGTTTGCAAGCGTTGTTTATTTAAACCTCAATTCTCAATTTTTACAGTGGTTTTATTGAATATATATGACTTGTGCATTATCAACACAATTGCAAAGGAATTTTTTCCTAAAGTTTTCCTACTACACTAAGTAACAACTATTAAAACATTATTTATAAAAAATTTTCTAGCATTGTTTCTGCAAAGAGTACAACCCTTGACATTATCTTGCCATATAACATTGCACCAAGTCTTACTGTTCAATGCAATTGCAGCAATTTTTTACAAGCTGGTGCAAATTTGTGTTGTGAACTGTTTATAAAAGAAGTTGTCAAAGATTAAACGCATTAGCTAAGATTAATTCAAAAAGGAAGCATATATTATCATTGAAATTGTGCTTAATTCACAGTTTTAACAGTGGCTTGAATGAATAAATATGACTCATTCATTATAAACACGTTTACAAGGGTTGTTTTCCAAAGACTTCCTACAGTTCTTAGTAACAACTATAAAAACATTGTTTAACCACAGTTGTTAGCATTTTGACTGCAAATAGTACAACTTTTGAAATGAACTTGCAAAATAAAATTGCAGCAAGTCTTACTGTTCATTGCAATTACGGTAACTATTTACAAGCTGGTGCAATACTGTGTTATAAATTGTTTATCAAAGCTGCTGTCATAGGCAAATGCATTATCTAAGTTAAATTCAACAATAAAGCATATATTACCATTAAACATGTGTTTTATTCACAGTTTTAACAGTGGCTTGAATGAATAAATATGACTCATTCATGATAAACACGTTTGCAAGGGTTGTTTTTCAAAGTCTTTCCACCTTTGTTAGTAGGTATTATGAAAATATTGTTCAACCACAGTTGTAAGCATTGTAACTGTAACGAATACAACTTTTGAAATGAACTTGCCAAATAACATTGCACCAAGTCTTACTGTAAAATGCAATTGCAGCAACTTTTCACAAGCTGGTGCAAATTTGTGTTGTGAACTGTTTTTTTTAGACAGTTGTCTAAGATTTAACGCATCAGCTGAGATTAATTCAAAAAGGAAGCATATATTATCATTGAAATTGTGCTTAATTCACAGTTTTAACAGTGGCTTGAATGAATAAATATGACTCATTCATGATAAACCCGTTTGCAAGGGTTTTTTTCAAAGTCTTTCCACCTTTGTTAGTAGGTATTACAAAAATATTGTTCAACCACAGTTGTGTGCATTGTAACTTCAAAGAGTAGAACTTTTTAGGCTAACTTGCCATATAACATTGCACCAAGTCTTACTGTTCTAAGCAGTTACTGCAACTATCTTTAAGCTGGTGCAAATTTGTGCTGTTAACGGTTTATTAAAACGGTTTTCATAGTGTAAACGCATTAGTTAAGTGTAATTCAAAGACAGAGCATAAATTAACATTAAACTTGTGTATTATTCACAGTTTCCACATTGTTTATAATGAATAAATATGTTTTATGCATCAAAAACATATTTATTCATCATAACCAAAGTTTGCAATTATTGTTCTGTCAAGTTCATTTACAATTCTTAGTAGCAACTATAAAAGATTTTCTTAACCAAAGTTATTAGCACGTTAGGTTGTTGTTGAGCAGTGGCGGCAAGTCGCACTGTACACAGCTCGCGTTTTACCTTTCGAATTCTTGACAATTACAGGTTTATTCTTACTTATTTTTCGCTATTTTCGTTACTAATACATCGGTTACAGTGGACAATGTTTCGATTTCGTTTATTTTGGATTTTCGCTGCATTTATCGTGTGCTCGTTTTGCGGAAAGGATTTTAAGTCCTTAGGCCGTCACAGTTGGCGCTGCAAGAAAAGACGGTCTAACTCCAGTGCGACGGGTGAACAGCCCATTCCAACGCTACAGGATGAGTCAGACCAAGTCTGCAAACGGATTGTGGTGAAATGTAGCTGCGGAAAAGAGTGCAAGGGCGTAAAAGGACTGAAAATGCATCAACGACGCTGCCGAGTTATAGAGGATATGGACGAAGACCAACGGTCAGAATTTGAAATTCTCAATGATGACGTATGCAGCGAATCGACCAATGAGTAGGCGATCGAGGTTGACAAACTCGCAAACGTGCGTATAAAACCTGGAGTGAAGTTGCCGAGATCGACTGACGAATGGACCGCTGCAAACGATTACTTCAAAACTGTTTTTGGGAATTTCCAGATGCAACCAACATCAATAGACTTAACCATCGAATTTATGAACAATACTATTTATAATTACTTCGCAAATCTTTATGGCACTATTAACTCTACTAACCATACTAATGCTTTCTGCGGTAAGTATAAACACCTAACCCCTAAATCACTAAAGCACCAATTAAAACAGCTCAAAATGAACGATGCCCCTCTCCAGGAAATCAAGTACGTGTCTCAATTGCTGCGCTCAAAGCTCAAAAGCCAAGATTCTACTCATTCTTCTGCCACCGCAGTCAACCAAGATCGGTATGTATCCAAGAACTTATGGGGCTTTGTTAAAAATGTAATTGAAAAGGGTTCTGCCGTACTGCCTTCCTTCTCTCGTGATCATTGTACTCGATTCTTTATAACATTTTTTGCTGCAATCCTTCCCTACAAGAAATTTACCATACCACATTGGATCCCTTCATTTAACCAACCTTCTTTCTCTTTCGATCAATCTGCTCCTTCCTATGATAAAGTCACTCAAGTTGTTCGCAGAATCAAGTCCTCTGGTTCACCTTGTCCCTTGGATAAAATCTCCATCATCTGCTTCAAGAGATGCCCATATCTCAGAACATTTCTGACCGAGATTATCCGCATTGTTTGGGAATCGGGCCGGGTTCCATCAGAATGGAAGAAAGCTTGCACCGTTCTGGTGCACAAAAAGGGCACTAGCGATGATCCTGCTAACTTCAGACCTATCACTCTCGAATCTGTTCCTCTTAAAGTCTTCACTTCATGTCTTCGTGATTCTATCTTTTCCTTTCTTGCTAAAAACGAATTTATCGAAACAAAAATCCAAAAAGGGTTTACTCCGAAGATTTCAGGGGTTCTTGAGCACACCTCTATGATGGCATCCATTATCGACAAGGCACGCATCAAACAGCGCTCGGTTGTCATCACGCTTATTGACCTGAAAAATGCTTTCGGAGAAGTGCACCACAATCTCATCACAGAAGTTCTCAATCATCATCATGTACCACTCTCTATACAAACTTTAGTATCTAATCTTTATGAAAACTTTCAGACTTCCATCATTACTGATAACTTTACCTCCCCTGCTATTCCCGTCGGTAGAGGCGTCCTTCAAGGGGATTGCCTCAGCCCCCTACTTTTCAACATATGCTTTAATACATTTATTCAAGTCATTAAGCAAGATAAATACAAACAACTCGGTTTCTCTACACATGATTCTACTGATCGTCTCTTTAACCCTATTCATTGGTTCCAATTCGCAGATGACGCAGCGGTCGTTACAACTGACGAGCGCGAAAATCAACTCCTTTTAAACTGTTTTACTAAATGGTGCCAATGGGCAAACATGATTATTAGGGTTGATAAATGCGTCACCTTTGGAATAAAAAAATTCTCTTCCCGCTCTCTACAATTTCAACCAAAACTTTTCATCAACACCGAACTTTTGCCAGTAGTTAAAAATGGTGAATCCTTTAAATATCTCGGCCGCTTCTTCAATTTTGACATGGACAACCATCAACACAAAATCCACCTTGAATCATCTCTTCTCGACATGTTGAAACTAATCGATTCGTTACGCATCCTTCCCAAAAACAGACTTCTCCTCTATCAACGCTACGTTCTTTCTAAGCTGTCCTGGCATCTAACTGTTGCCAATCTTTCCAAGACATGGGTCATCGAGAATCTCGATAACGTTGTGGTAAGATTCGTGAGAAAATGGTTAGATCTTCCAATTAGCGCCACCCTCAGTGGTATTAGTCTTCCTCGAAACCAATTTGGTTTGAATCTCCTTCTTCCTTCTGTAAAATTCCTACAATGTCAAACTGTCCTGCGTACTGCCCTGAAATCTTCATCGAACGATGCAATAAAATCCCTGTGGAGAAGTACTAGTTTCGGTATGAACATACAATATGATACATACCGAAACACTAAGCAAGTTTTAAAGGCAGTGCGTCAGAACCATACCGACAAACTCCGATCTAACTTAACCTCTCAAGGCTTTCTCATTACTTTCCTCCTGAATCACTCTTTGAAAACTGTGAATTCTCTCTGGTCGTCTGCCCAAAGTAAACTACCGAAAAACATCTTTAACTTCACTGTCAGGTACCTTAATAACACACTTGCGACTCGGAAAAATCTCAAGCTGTGGAATCTCTCCCAAACGTCTGACTGTTCCTTTTGCTTCCAGCCAGAGTCTCTTCTCCACGTTGTTGCAGGTTGTAGATCTTATCTCAGCGAGGGCCGCTTCACATGGAGACATGACTCTGCACTAAACTTCTTGGCCTCAACATTTCAATATTTAAATCAATGTACTTTCTATGTTGACCTCCCACAATATCTTTCCCCTTCTCTCGTCACTGGTGACGACCTGCGTCCTGACATGCTCATCTCCACTCCTTCTAATACTCTCTATGTTCTAGAATTGAGCGTTGGCTTTGAGACAAACCTTGATAATAATGCTGATAGGAAATTTTCCAAATATCGCTACCTTCTGAATGACCTAACGTCGAAATACCGCCACGTTGAATTTGTAAACTTGTCAATAGGTTCCCTTGGAATCTTTGGACAATCTTGCGATTCGTTCATTCAGATGTGTAGCGATCTAACCATTGACAAGGCACACACTAACTACATCATTACTAAATTATCAACTATAATCATTCGTACAACTTACTACATATTCTGTATGCGTAATAAACCCTGGACTAACCCGGACCTTCTCTCCTACTAACAGTCTCCTTGCAACCATTAATGCTTCTCATTAAATTTCTTTTTTTTTTTTTTTTTTTTTTTTTTTTCTATTCGTCATCTTATTAGTATAATTATTCATTCATTTTTTTTATACTAGAAATACCTGTAATTAGGTCAGCCGAATACAAATTACCTATTACTAGAGAGATTTGTATTTGTATGTTTAGCTTATATATCAAAATGAAGTTTTAAAAAAAAAAAAAAACTTTAGCACTTCAACTGCAAAGAGTACACTTTTCTAAGTTAACTTGCCATTAAACATTCACTTACTCTAACTGTGAAGTGCAGTTACAGCAACAAGCTACAAGCCGGTGAATATTTGTGTTGCAAACTGTTTAATTAAACTGTTTTCAAAGATTAAATGCATTATTTAAGGTAAATTCAATGACAAAGTATAGATTAACATTAACAATGTGCTTTGTTTTTTGATTTTGTATTGGTTTAATGAAGAAAAATGACATATGCATTAAGAACTCGTTTGCACACATTGTTTGTTATAATCTTCTTGTAATTCGATGTAAAAACTGTAAACATTGATACAACACTGTTGTTAGCATTGTTATTGCAAAGAGTACAATTTTTGAAGTTAACTTGCCAAATAACATTGCACCAAGTCTTAATGTTAAATGCAATTACATTAAGTTTTACCAGCTAGTGCAAATTTGTGTTGCAAACTGTTTCTTAAAGCTGTTTACAATGAGTTAATTCATTATTTAAGGTAAATTCAACGATAAAGCATTTATATTAACATTTAACTTGTGCTTTATTCAAAGTTTTAACAGTGACATGAGTAAATAAATATGACTTAAGCATTATAAACAGGTTTGCAGTGGTAATTTTCTTAAGTCCTACTACCGTTTTTAGTAAGTATTATAAAAACATTGTTCAACCACAGTTGTAAGCATTGCAACTGAAAAGATGACAACTTTTGAAGTTACACTGCCATATATTATTCATTTACTCTTACTGTTAAATGCAATTACAGCAACTAGCTACAAGCTGGTGCAAATTTGTGTTGCAAAATGTTTATCAAAGCTGCTGTCATAGGCAAATGCATTATCTAAGTTAAATTCAACGACAAAGCATATATTAACATTAAACTTGTGCTTTATTCACAGTTTTAACAGTGGCATGAATGAATAAATATGACTTATTCATTATGAGCACGTTTGCGTGGGTTGTTCTCTAAAGTCTTCCTACAGTTCTTAGTTATATCTACAAAAACATTGTTTAACCACAGTTGTTAGCATTGTAACTGTAAAGAGTAAAGTTTTTGAAGTTAACTTGCCAAATAACATTGCACCAAGTCTTACTGTTCAATGCAAGTACAGCAACTATTTTCAAGCTGGTGCAAATTTGTGTTGTGAACTGTTTATTAAAACAGTTGTCATAGAGTAAATGCATTATCTAAGTTTAATTCACCGTCATAGCATATATCAACCTTGTGCGTTTTTCTCCGATCTAACAGTTGTTTTAATGAATACATTTGAATTATGTACCTATAACACATTTTCAAGCGTTGTGTTGAAAATTATTCCTGTATATCAGAGTTACAACTGCAAACATTACTTAAACACAGTTGTTAGCATTGTAACCTCAAAGAGTACAATTCTTCAAATTGAATTATCATAAAACATTGCACCAATTCTAAACTGTTAAATGAAATTTCAGGAACTAGTAACATGCTGGTGCAAAATTGCGTTGCACACTTTTTATCAAAACTGTTATCATAGAGTAAATGCATTATCTAAGTTTAATTCAATTCCAAAGTATAGATTGACATTAACTTAGTGCATTATTTTTTTAATTTTATAGTGGTTTTAATGAAAAAAATGACATATGCATTATAAACTCTTTTGCAAGCGTTGTTTATTAAAATCTTCTTGCAATTCTAAGTAACAACTGCAGACCATACTTAAATACTGTTGTTAGCGTTGTAACTGCAAAGAGTACTACTTTTGAAGTTTACTTGCCATATAAAATTGCGCAAACTGTTACTGTTAAATGCTATTACATTAACTAGTTACAAGCTTTTGCAAATCGGTGTTGCAAACTGTTTATCAAAACTGTTGTCATAGAGTAAATGCATTATCTAATGTAAATTAAACGCCAAAGCATATACATTAACATTAAACTTGTGCTATTTTCTCCGATCTAACAGCAGTTTTAATAAATGAATATGAATTACGTACCTATCACACGTTTGCAAGTGTTGTTTTGAAAAGTCTTCTTGCAATTCTAAGTAGCAACTGCAAAAATTACTTAAACACAGTTGTTAGAATTGTGACTGCAAAGAGTACAATTTTTCAAACTAAATTGTCATATAACATGATACTTAGTGTTACTGTTAGATGCAATTAGAGCAAATATTAACAAACTTGTGCAAAACTTCATGGCAAGCTGTTTATTAACACTATTGTCATCCGGTAAATGCATTCTCCAAGTTTAATTCAACGACAACGCATATATTAACATTGAACTTAGGAATTACTTAAAGTATTAGCAGTGGTTTTAATGAATAAATGTGAATAAGGCATTAAAACACGTTTGCTGGGGTGATTTTAAAAAGTATTCTAGCAATTCTAATTGATGACTGTAAACACTACTTAAACACAGATTTTAGCTTTGTAACTGAAAAGAGTACGCCTTTTGAAGATAGCTTGCAATATAAAATTGCACCAAGTCTTATGTTAAATGCAATTGCAGCAGCAAGTTGCAAACTTGTGCGAGTCTAACTTATGCTTTTGTGTTGAATTAAACTTAGATAATGTATTTACTCTATGACAACAGTGTGAATAAAGAGTTTGCAACGCAGTGTAACTAGCTAGATTTGCAAAAGTTTGTAACTAGTTGCTGCAATTGCATTTAACAGTAAAAGTTATTGCAATGTTATATTGTAAATTTACTTCCAATGTTGTACTCTTTGCAGTTACAATGCTAACAACTACTATATTTAAGTAATTTTTGAAGTTGTTAATTAGAATTGCATATTTATTGTGCACTATCTATGTTACTTTCAAAGGTAGAGTTAAGGTTTCAATTGCACTTGGTACAAATTAAGTGTTGAAGCACTAGTTGGAAGTAATCATTGTGATGCTCACATTAGATGCACCTATATAAGGCTAGATTTGTAACGTCTTTATGCTCCTCAAGGTAACAACTGCAAAGTTGATGAAGAAACAGCTATTACAATTGCAGGAAGGACCCTTTACAAACTGCAAGCTACACTATTTACAAGAAATTGCAGATTCGCTCAAGCTGTTAAATGCAATTACTTTGAAACTTACTAACGGATACAATTTTCGACCAAAACATTGATCCCATTTTTCAATTATTCAAAATAAAGAGATAGTATGTACATAATCTTATTTGAAATGAGCCACAAAGTGTTTTTTTGCATTGCACTAAGTAAATATTGAGCGTTGAAGTATTAGTTGGAAGGGACTTTTGTGATGCTTGCATTAAATGCACCTTTAAAAGGCTAAATTTTTTAGCGTCCTGATGCAGTTCAAGGACAAAACTGCAAATTTTATTAAGAAACAATTTATAACACCGCAAATAGAAACAGTTCACCTTTTAGACCCGTTTTTCTAAGAAAACATAGTCTGCACTATTACTGTTAAGTACAATTACTTATAAATTTCAGAACTAAAACCATTTCTACTTCAAGATTGTACTCCAACCTCAAATATGCACTATTTGTAAAGAATAAGTTTACGATTTATGCTATATTGAACCGCATGTAAATTACTTGCAATAAAATATTCAGATAAATCTAAGTTGTCGCACAAGTTTTGAATGATTAATGTGATATCTGCCTCAACACAAACCATTATTGAGTTAGTTTCATAATGTTTAATTGCAGTGTTAAAATTGTGGATTCACCAAAGATTTCAAGATCAAGCAATGACCTATGAATAAATGTAACTTTGATACAAAATGAATAAATGAATAAAGCATATATACTAAGGATGATGAATTCAAACTCCGTCATTAGAATAATTTGATCTTGGATAGAAAACCAACAATGCAATGAAGTATTTTGTTATAATGTTGCGCTGAATATAAGGGAATATAAGGTAATGTTAAATATTTGATGTTAGTTAAACTAGTATTATTGAGGAAAACTAGCTCTCTGAAATCAACTGGCTTTTCTATTTTAAGTTTATTTTTTGTCTAAGGGAAATTAACAGTGGCAAGGTGGAATATTTCATACATATATGCCTAAGTAGAAGTGGAATTAGTTGTAATTGCTAGTTCATTGCATTAAAAATAAGTAAATGGCTCCTACAGTTGCGTGCATATTTTGTTAGGACTCTGCAGTATCATCTGAGCATTTGTTCGTAGATTATTAATTACAACGTTTCCTTTCATAATGTATTTATAACGCTTCGTAATAGATTTGCAAATCAAACTGATTCGAGTAGCTCCTAACATGTAATGATCGCTAATGAAGACCTTTGCAATGATAACCTATGGACTGTGTTGTTTTAAACAATATCACTATATTTCCTACAAGCAGTGTCGAAATTCTTGCTGAACGTAATCATTGTTGTAAAGTAGAATGCGAACTGGGAAGGATTTGTTGCCTGTATATAAAGCAAACATAAAGACAAGCTATGTTGTGAATACCTTGGTTTGTATGCTATTTGGCTCAATTTCTGTGTGAAACTTTGAGTGCAAATTGAGAGCAAAACCAAACTGAGACATTTGAATTGTAACAAAATCAGTTGGGCTTGCAAATCGAAAAGTTACAAAGCATCAGAGTAACTCCTCTTTATTAATAGAATTAAGAAAAACTTGATGCAATATCAATTTTACGATTATACAAAATATGATCAATTCAAACCCCGTCATTAGAATAATTTGATATTGGATAGAAAACCAACAAAGCAATATAGTATTTCGTTGTAATGTTACGCTGAATATAATGTAATGTTATAGATTTTACTTTTTTATCGCATAGCTAGTATCAAAATTAAGGTTATACCACATATTATTAATGTAACCTGTGTCATTAGAATGAATTTTCTTGAATTGAAAATATACCATGCAATAAAATGTTTTATTCTAATTTTATAGACTTGATGATATTGAAACTAGCATTATCGAAAGAAACTAGCTTTCTCAAATCAACTTGCTTTTGTATGTTAATGCGGAGTTACACCAAATGTTTGCAAATGAAACTGTTACATAAGAATAAATACATCTTGGATAGAAAATCAATGAAAATAGAAAGTATTTCATTGTAATGATTTAAATTTGATGATATGTAGACTAATTTTACCGAAATGGACTAGCTTTCTCAAGTTTACTTAATTTTGTATGCTAAGCTTTTTAGATATCAAAAGTAAATTAACATGGGAGAGGTAACATTTATGTAACCTTTATGTCTTAATTGTAAGTGGAACGTGATTTAATTTTACACGTATAATGTTACAAAGCATAGAAGATCTTCCTACAGCTGAATGCCAACCATGGAAAGATTTTTGCAGTCTTATCTTTGCATTGCTTTACAGACTATGAACTAAAAATTTTACTTTTGGAATGATATTTTAATGTATCTGAATAGATTTGCAATTCAAACTGATTCTGGTAGCTGCTACCGTGAAATTATTTGATTTTAAGGACTTTCCAATATTTACCTGAGGACTATTTTTCACAAGTTATGTCAAATATCTAGTTCCATTGCAGTCATAATTGAAAAAGAGAACTTGAGTTAGGCTAGGTCAGGTGGCCTTAACACCACTTAAGATTTGGAAAATAGGATCCTACTTAAAACTCTGTTTGTATGCTCAGTTTTTCCATTTTTGCAAGAAATTGTGCATGAAAAAAAGACCTATTTACTTAACAGAGATATTTGCATTGCGACTAGAATCAATTTGGTTTGCAACTAAATTAAGGTATAGAAATAGGTAATGCTTAAAGAATAAAGAATGAATTGAATCGAAATAATATAAATTAGATGCTTATTAGACTTGTTTCATGCTGCAAACTAGCCGGGTTGATTGATCATGTGCTTCAATTTCAAGAGTGTTGCTCATCTTAAGGACTTTTGCATAAAAAAGCTACAATTTTCATATCACAAATTTTAGCATTGCAATTGAAATCAGTCTATTCATTAGTTTTATCAAATAACGACAAGTGAAGGATCTAACTCAAAGACTTAAACAAAGAAATTTTTGCATATTACATACATATCATTTTGGCTTAAGAATACTTTACTAAATGCATATTCAATTATTCCAGTAAGAAGAAAGATTCACTAAAAGATTATAGATTTTTGTTGGCTTTCACAGATGTTTTATGTAACAGACTCGCTTAAAAGATGTAGCTCACCTTGTTTTCCAATGAAATTTAAAGATTTATACATTGGTACCAGGAACTCCGCATTATAACAGCAATACAGATAACGCCCAAAGAATGTTTCATAAAGCAATGGTGCACATAATGATTAACACAACTTTTGATAATATCTCCCCTAATGCATTCTTGGTATCAAATTAATGTGAAAACTTTGAAATTGGTATTCCGATCAGGGATCGCAATCAAATCAGAAATTGTAGGAAATGGACATAAAAATAAATGACTCACTCGATTCTCAAAGTAATCAATGGATTAATTTAAAAATATATGTTGGTAAATAGATTGATAGCCAAAGCTAGATGGATAAACTTATGGATGGAAAGAATAATGGATTGATCAACAGCAATATAGATCGATAGATTGACAGCAACAGCTATTGATCGGTACATGGATCAATAGATGGATCCGTAAAGATGGATCGAAAGATCGATGGATCGATCGATGGAGAGAAAGATGGATTGATCGATAGATTGATAGATAGATCGACGGATTGATAGATGGGTAGATAGATAGATCGATCGATGGATAGATAGATGGATAGATCAAAGGATATACCGATAGATCGATCGATAGATCGACGGATTGATAGATGGCTAGATAGATAGATCGATCGATGGATAGATAGATGGATAGATCGATGGATGCATAGATAGATAGATAGATAGATAGATATATAGATAGCTAGATAGCTAGATAGATAGATCGATCGATGGATAGATAGATAGATAGATAGATAGCTAGATAGATAGATCGATCGATGGATAGATAGATAGATAGATAGCTAGATAGATAGATCGATCGATGGATAGATAGATAGATAGATAGATAGATAGATAGATAGATAGATAGATAGATAGATAGATAGCTAGATAGATAGCTAGATAGATAAATAGATAGTTAGATAGATCAATGGATAGATAGAAAGATGGATTTATAGTTTGAGTAATAGATGGCAAGATGGGTGGATAGATCGATCGCTTGATGGATAGATGGATTGGCATAGATCAATGGCATAGATAGATAGATCGATAGAAAAATTGGCATAGATCACTAGGCATATATAGATAGGTTTAGATATGTGGGCATAGGTAGATGGGCATTGATGTATAGATAGACATTAATGGATAGGCAGATGAAGATAAATAGTATTAGTTAGATAGGTAAAGGGATAGGTAGATATGTACTTAGATTTGCAAAGATTTGCTAATAGATTGAGCAATTTATTTCATTTAAAAGAGTGATTTGAAGAATAGGTAGATCCTCTATGAAAGATGAATATAAACTTACAGGCAATATCCATTTAATGAGTCACTCGGACACAAAATGCAGATACTGCTTCAACAAGGCTTTTTTCTCTCTATCTTTTGGAACAGGCGAGATCGTGCGAGCCAGAGAGCTTCCTTCACGCTTTGATGGAAAGAGCTCTTGCAATCTGCGTTGATCTTTTGCGCATTTCTAGCAGTTTCCAGCGTTTTCCTTTAAAGCAACAGTGTTTTCATGGTCACCATAAGCACCAACATTCTAGTTTGAAATAACAAATTATTTTGCCAAATGATGTAAAACGGGGTATTCAAATCTGAAAATTTTGGCTACGGACGATGCTGTGTTTTCAAAAAATGGCTGAGGAAATTTCCATTCTCTGGAAGGCCAGGAAATCGATTATGAATCGTTCGAGGTAGCCAATTTAATCAAGAGCAATATCTAGAAGAGAGCAACATACCTTTATCAAATCATCAAATTCCTGAAAATCCAAATATCTTCATAATGCTTTAACTTTCATGCTATCTCCTAAAATGAATTGATTGCATCTTTACATATAGTTGCTTTGAATACCTAAGTTCTACCATATCACAAACAAACAAAAAATTTTCTGACATTACCAATGAAGGCTCTTTGTTAGGTGGTACTCGTAGCCTTCCTTAGCAATAGACGTATAGAGCGATCGATATCTAGATAAAAAGATATATAAGCTACATAGATGGATAGCTAGATAGATAGATAGCTAGATGGATGGATGAATAGATAGATAGTTAGATGGATGAATAGATAGATAGCTAGATGGATGGATGAATAGATAGATAGATAGATAGATAGATCGATAGATAGATAGATAGATCGATAGATAGATAGATAGATAGATAGATAGATAGATAGATAGATAGCCAGATAGACGGATAGATAGATAGATAGATAGATAGATAGATAGATAGATAGATAGCTAGATAGTTAGATAGCTAGATAGATGGATGAATAGATAGATAGTTAGATAGATGGATGAATAGATAGATAGCTAGATGGATGGATGAATAGATAGATAGATAGATAGATAGATAGATAGATAGATAGATAGATAGATAGATAGATAGATAGCCAGATAGATAGATAGATAGATAGATAGATAGCCAGATAGATAGATAGATAGATAGATAGCCAGATAGACAGATAGATAGATAGATAGATAGATAGCCAGATAGACAGATAGATAGATAGATAGATAGATAGATAGATAGATAGATAGATAGATAGATAGATAGATAGATAGATAGATAGATAGATAGATAGATAGATAGATAGATAGATAGATAGATGCATGGATGATGGTTGGATAAATAGATTGAAAGAAAGATCGATAGTTGGATGGATAGATTGATAGATGGATGGATAGATAGATAGATCAAAAACAACTTGAAATTACATTTTTCTTCTCTTTGTTGTGAAATTTCGAATTTTTTTGCCATTCCTTTGTTTTATTAGAATTTCTTTCCTTTCTTCTAATTTCGATTTCTTTCTGATTTCTTTGTGAAGGTTGAAATTTCCCTAAAAAAGCAAATTTCCTTTTAAGTGGAAGCACTGTTGTTTGGTAGCATTATATATCTAAGATGAAAAGTATTTGGAAGAGTTTGAATTGCTTCTATTAGTCTTATATAATCGAAGAGAGTGCACAGAAGCGTTTTGACTTATCTTATTGTGCTTAATAGTGTATAAATGCTCTCAATTTAAGAATTTTTTATTTTTCGCATTTATTAGGGACCTTTCCAGTCTGATTACAAAACATAGCAAAAAGATATGAAAAAATAAACATTTTGCTGTACTCTCTATAAAATAAGAATTCAAATAAGATCCAGACATGGTGAACAGGTCTTAATCCGTAAAAATATTACTGTTACTAAGCAGATGCGCACCGTCAAAGTTAGCGCTTTGAGAAAAATGCATTTAAACCTTTAAGTTCAAAACTAGTATATCTGCTGACGGAGTGATTGGCATTGATAGAATTTTACGATAAACCTATTTCACCTAAAGAAAAAATTACAACGAAACTTCAGATACTGTCAATTCTATGTACACCTTTCTCCCTCTATTCTCTATATTCATTTTCTAGTAGTCAAGCCTTTGAGGCTAATGATTTACATGGAATGGTTTGAAGCTCTGCTCTGCCCCATTGCAAACTTGCAAACAGCTAATTGCATTGCTCTCTGCACTGTTTTCCTGCCGCTGTAAATTATTTTGAGACACAGCTTCCAAATGATATTGTGAAGTGCTTCACATTGATTTTATGTCTTGGTTTGCAAACAACGTTTTAATAGCGTATCATCTGATAGACGCTCGAAAATGGGCACTAACTTTTCCCCATTTCTGGTGGCAGCTTATCGTGTTATCTATGTGCATCAGGTGTCTTTGATGTGGCAAGGGCCCTCTGCCAAAGTACAAGGAATGCTTTTCTGGTAAGCAGTGAGCCTGTTTTAGCAATCTATCTGCTAAAGACATATGCGAAAGAATTGTCCTTTTCTGTCCTTTTAAGGTATCAATATCAAAAAATGGTCGTTAATTGCCTTTCCATAATAGTTTTGCACTTTTATCATGTTCTCCATGGCAAGCTTTCCTTTTCCACAAACGGGAGCTTTTTGGGCATTTTTAACTGCGACAATAGTTTGCAATGCTGCTCTCATGCACTACGACACACGGTTGATGCATTCTTCTATCTTGATTACAACATCAGCACCATATTCATTTAAGGCTGTCACAGCACCAAAAGGGTATCTGGGCTGAATAGCGACTGTGTCAAAACAGCGACTGCCAGAAAGACGGCTTCGTAATAGGGATTGTTTTAAAACAGCAGCTGTCACAACAGCAAACACATGATAGCGATTGTAATAGGAAGAGCGATTGTCATAGCAGTGACACCACGGCATCACTCGATCAATTTTTGCCTAATCTTTCCCCTAAAATTTCAGCCAAAATCCTTTACTTGGTTGCGTATCGCTAGTTCTCCAACAGTAACAGGTGCAAGGGAGTTATTATCTGTTGCTTTCCTTTTCCGTCAAAAGGTCTGACACAGATTTGTGGAAGAGCCAGCAGCTGCTGCAATTTTGTCATTATTATGGGCGATTGCGTCTTTCACAATTCTTCTCGGTGGATCTCGTGTTGTGACTGCAGCTGTTTTTACGGTGTTTTCTAATCTCTGTATTGCCATTTTCGCAGGATTTGGTGGATGCATTTGGATGCTACTGCTTACTGGGGGTTGCTGTTACTGACGATACTGAAGGCTTGTCGTTAATTGCCCTTTACAACCAGCCTTTGCACACCTCCAGTTGATTGTATTCAATTCTTTTGTCCATTCTGTAAAAATCCTTCATGACTTCTCATGTCACTTCTTTTCTTGGATTTCTGAACTACACTTTAGGGAAAATTGGATTTTTTAAACCTTTGATTCTGCTTATCAAGACCTTCAGTAATGACTAACTGATGAGGTTTTCACAAAGCAAACACAAAGTCGAAAATATGAACGCGAAATCACAAGCAAAAGGAGCAAAGTCTGCGCCTTTCTGAGTACCGCATTCTCTCTAATGAGCGCTCCCTCTCCAATGAGCACCCCTCTCCAATGAACACTCCCCCCCCCAAATACTTTGCCAGCCATTTCAGTCTTGCTCTCTTAATCTGGCAGCTGGCAGCTGGCAGCAGTGATGGTTACAAATTCCTTGCTCTAAACAGGGTAATCCATGCGAAATGCTGCAAAGGTACTGAATTCTCACTTCCTAAACCACACAAAAATCCATTCGAAGATATTGATGAATTAGATATTCAAGATGCCACTCCAGCAATTATTAAAGTCGATGAGGATTTAGACTCGGAAGACATTGATACAATAGAAGCATTTTGCCTATACACTTATAGAACAATGAAATAACAGCTTTAAAGATTATAGCCATTTGCAATTCAAAAAATTGTCATTTATTTGAGGATTTCTATTCTTTTAATGATCGTCCCCATCCAATGAGAGCCTCTCTCTAATGCCCGCCCCCTCTCTGGGGTTAAAAAGTTTTATGAGTGCCCCCCGCGCTCATTATAGAGAATACGGTGTATCTCATTCAGAAGTAGACTGTAAAGTCAGTATCGTAGCAGTCACTGTTATAAGGCAGTCCCTATTCAGACAACAGCCATTTTGAAAGTCGCCAACTTGATTACGTCGCCCTTGTGAAGTCGTCTTAATTACAGTCACTGCCTTGAGAGTCGCTATAGAAAGCCCGAGCCCATCAAAAGCCATTCTATTTCCGTCTGAAAGGATAGTTAATTATCACATGTTGTGCTTCTCTACATATCTCTTTGACAAGTTTTCAGCACAAGCAAATTCCATTGCTCCAGCAGTTCCATCAACATGTTTGGGACAATCCAGTTATGCTTCTTTTTCCATTCGGCACCTTTGTGCTCTGAAGTTTTACATTTAAAACCAAAATTTGAAAGGACTTCATAGTTAATTTGCAAGCCAGTCAGTAAGCCTATGGTACATCCAATGCCATCAGGTGATGTATACCCACACTTTTGTCACGAGCCATCAAAGGAAACACCAGCAAGTAAGATCCGTTCAGAATTTGGTTGCACGTCAATTTCTGCATAATCCTTTCCGATCTGATCAATAAATTTCTTTAAAATATCTTCAAAAGTCATCATAGGGGCATTTTCAATTTTTTCTGGAAAGATGCATACGATTTTTTACTTAGTTGACAAGGCAAGTTCATTACACTTGCTCAATTTCGCATTGCAGAGTAGCCACATCCGATCCTCTAAGAGCTAATGTTGCCCTAGTGTTAATGTGAAATGGTACATTCAAAGATTTGGATGCACCAAGACACTCCGACGAATAAAATTCCTTCTCAAAAGTGTGAAGTTTGTGACAGGAAACGTTGGCTCTCTCGGAGAACCCCTACTTGCATTCTGGAGAAGCTAGCAACAATACCTCAAGCATGTTGAATCTTAGGGAAAGCATACTGCTAAGCATATCAGCAGTAACATTCTTCTGCATGATAAGATAATAATCCTCTAGCGTGTCATTTTCTGTCTTATTTGAATCTGCAGAAAAAATCTGAAGCTTTCCTGCACTGGCCGAGTAGCCCAAATCTGCCTCCGTTCTTATTGACATCTGGCTGAATCTTTTCGTTCCAGACCATTTCCTGCTGCAAATGACCCAGCAGATAGATACTTCTACCCTCACAATCCTCCTCTTCTTCCTATAAATCCTCTTTTCGTCCTCAATTTCGTTTTCCCATGATTTCCTAAATTCGTTGCTTTATTTCAAGTAAGATTTGATATCTAGAATAATATGCGTAAGCTAGACACCATTATATGCGGCCACGTGACCATAATAAACCAATCAATAATGCTATAATGCTAGTGTCTGAGATTGACCAATCACAAGCCTCATTTGAATCCCCGTTCTCATCGGATAATTTCTTTTGCTTTTCAATCATCAGATTAATTGTTTCAAGAAGTTATCACAGGCAGGCCAAATCAACAAACGAATACTATATGAAGTACAAGCAAGTAACAAGCTTTCAATCTATAAATTGTTCTCCTGTTTGTTGGAATCAAATAGGCCCTAAAACGTAGTACTAACTCGGGGCGAATACTATGAGGAAAATCAGCTAACATTACTATAGCATGGATGGAGACCATTTGTATCAAGTCAAAAATGAATTTTTCGGCTCAATGTTCTCAAAACATTCCAACAACCATGATTTAGAATGATGAAAGATTAACACATAACCAAAAAACCACGAGCAATATTCTGGATAAAAAAGTTTCAGTTTGACAAGTAACCCTTATTAGTGAGTAGTTATATTGAGGAAAGACCATGGTGGCCTGTAGACAAACCCCAACAAAGGAAGAAAGAAGAGAGTGAAAGAATATGAGAAAAGAGAGATCTAGATTTGAAAGATGGCAAGTTGTAAGATTTCGGACAGCAAGAAGAAGGCAGGACATTACATATATTACATATATTGCATGTTCTTCGGATGAATGATAATTTGTGAGATAGAGTTCGTGAAGTAGGCAGCGAAACTTGGAAAGGGTGTGAATGCGTTGAGCTTCTGGTGGTCCTGACACGCCTCAGAAGAACTGAAATAATGTCCCTGATTTCCTGAGAACAATGCCCTTAAAAGTATCTGCAAAAGACTGAAAACTCTCCACCCTACCTCGATGAAGAAAATAGCTTTTCGTCGTTGCTTTTCTATTAAATTTTTTCGTGTAAATTTTATTCACGAGAAATGTACAAATATTCTCTAGAGGACAAAGGACTTAATTTCTTGATAATTGAACCATTCACTAAAAGCAATTAATGAAACCTGCTTCGCGTTGCTAAAAAGTTGGATAAATAGAATTTGCGTTGGCAGTTTGATTTAATCTTTTAGTATTCGGGACAAGAGTGATGATTGTTTCGCGGACAGACTTTCAAATGCCCTTTACTAGCGAAGCTAATAGAAAAATTTCTTTGTGAGTTATGTTGAGGAGAGGCTATGGTAGCCTTAACAAATCCCCCAAAAAAAGAAATAAGGAAGAAGGCAAATGGCTATGAGGAGAGGAAGACCAGATCAATTATGATCCTCTAGGGCAATAATTGCATTATGCATGTTAGATTAAACGATGATATAAATATGAACATTAAATCGGGTGGAATTTGTGGTATTTGCACCTATTTCAAGAAATTAACAGACCTTCTTAATGGTATTTACGTCTGCGCGCTTTGTTTTTCAATTATCTCTTGTAATGCTACAAAACAAACAGATAGTTTACTTAGTACAGTTGTTACTATTATAATTGGAATCAGCTAATTTCTCAAAAGATAATTCTTCACAAAGCAGAGCGCCAACTTGCTCCCTTAAATGGGATTACATATAAAATCATACAGCTTCAATGAAGAGTTGTGTTGGAAACTGTAAATTAACACTATTGTATAACAATAATTGCAGTATGCTTGATAATTGAAACGCTCAAAACTGACAATAAGTCTATAATCAAGAGAACTGCCGTCGCAAGGAGGAAGTCCGAGGACGTGCAATTCGTACTGGTCTAAATGATCCTTTCCATACCAAGATCCAGGATTCTGATTTTCAATGGTCCTCTTAGTGTTAAAATAGTCTATATTGGTTAGACTGTCGCATTTGATTTGCAGAAACCATCGAAAAAGCTAAGATGTGGCTTCTGAGAAAAATTTTCCCAATACCATGCATCAACCCTGAGGAATATTTGGATGCGTATGACAAACCAAGTTGGAATATCCAAAATATACAAATTGATGTAGGATGAAGATTGCTTGAGATCAAAAACAAATTTCTTCAAGTATTTGATGCAAAGTTTGATGCGTTCGACCCTCTCTTCCAACATTTCCTCCAACATTGGTTCTTTGCATGCATGATTCAATTTTGGATGCTTCTGACCGGGGCCTCAGTGATTTTTCTTGCTCAGCTATGGCAGTAGCTTGTAACTGACTTTAGATAATCAAGACCTGCTTGCAAACACGACCTCATTACCAATAATGATAAACCAAGTCTAACAGCCACTCACCTTCACTTAGTTGCTTGTATTCTGCATGCCCAGTTGCACCGAAAACTCTTTAATCTCCGGAAAGAGCTCTCGAAATCTTTGCAGGAATTTCCCTCGGCTAAGTCACCTCACGTCAGTGTGTAGCAACAAGTCAGAGTGGTCGCAGTCAGCCTGCTCCAGATGTGCACGGAATAACAGTCTTGGAAGAGACCGGGCTCGAATAACACAGGCGATCTTCGTTGCGACATCCATGATTTCTTTCATGTTGAGCATTTTAGCGCATAATGCTTGTTGGTGGATTATGCAATGGTAATTCAGAAAGTCTGGGAAAGCATCGTCCTGCCTACACTTGGCAATAAATCCATTCAAGTGACCAATCATTGCTGGTGCGCCATCTGTGGTGATAGACACTAATTTGTACACCAGCAGCTGGGTTTTCTCAATAAAGTTTTTGAACGACAGAAACATGTCCTCTCCTCGCGTCTTTTCTTTCATGGGCAGTAATGCTAACAGTTCCTCTCTTGCAGTCATATCACCCGACACGATACGAATGAAAACGCACATCTGGGCTGTGTCACTCACGTCCGTAGATTCATCCAACTGCAGTGAGAGCACTCGCAATCTCCGATGTCCTTCCACATTTGCTGCGTTAAGTCCTCTGCCATGGCTTCACAACGCCGTGTAACTGTACTCCTTGACAACTGGAAAGCTTTGATCGAAGACAGGATTTCTGATTTATTTTTAAAGTCCCGGAACAATGAGTCCGCTGCTTCAACGAATGCCTCTTTTACCATATCTCCATCTTGGAATGACTTCTTGCTTTTAACGATGATGTGACTTACTTGGAATGATGCTTCGGTGGTAGCTTTCGCTTTTAGAAGTAGCTTGTGTGAAAAATGACTGCTGTCCCAATAACTAGGATTTTAGCTCCTTCACCTTTGTCTTTCTCAGCTCGCTTTTCGGCGGGAATTCAGGGTCGTATTTTCCGTGAAGAGTCCGAAAATGCCGCTCCACATTTCCCTTCTTTGGTATTGCGACGGTAGACTGGCAGACGAGACAAACGCACTTTGAAAATGTCATCGTGAAAAAAAATTCTTCCTCCCATTCCGTATGAAAGTGATAGATTTTTTTCTTTTTACTTCTTTCAGCTCCCCCACTCATTTTTATACCCTATCTTACGTTTAAGAGGAAATAACCGAGCGAAAAATTAGGATGTAACTAACGACTAGCTTATTAGCTTTGCAGCGCTCAGGGGCATTGTTTGAAAACGCACAGTGACCTAATTGTACGGGGAAAAAAGTCAGATGTCATATGACTGGTTGT
Organism: Pseudorhiza aurosa; assembly: GCA_964026355.1. Lineage (NCBI taxonomy): Eukaryota > Metazoa > Cnidaria > Scyphozoa > Rhizostomeae > Lychnorhizidae > Pseudorhiza > Pseudorhiza aurosa. The sequence continues at coordinate 217,510 of OZ032119.1, read as the reverse complement.
CCTGTGTATCAATCAAGTGACGGGATGGCTGATAGGCTGACGTCTGGTTTTTTTATTCAAAGCAACGCAACTTTATTTGCATAGCGTCAGCTCATGACCATGTCACCTCACCTTGTCATGCGATCTACCAATAGTACCTTGGAGATCGACTGGTAGATCGCGATCGACGTATTGAGCACCCCCACTTTAGCAGATTGTCGACCTTCTATCTATTTTTTTTTGTGAGTTTTGTTGGGGAAAGGCCATGGTGGCCTATACAGAGCCCCATCAAAGGAAGAAAGAAGAAAGCAAAAGGCTAAGTGGAGAGAGAGATCAGATCAAGATTTCTCATACTTAATTATAGACCGATATCGCTTCTTCCAATTTATGGTAAAAATTTCCAAAAAATAATATTTTATGAAATATATCACCATTTGTCTCATAATGATCTTTCATCATCTTATCAGTCAGGTTTTTTGCCAGGTGACTTGACAATTAATCAACTTCCCTCCAAAACTCGTGAAATTTATGAAGCATTTGAAAATTATCATGAAGCTAGAGCCGTCTTTTTAGACATATCGAAAGCTTTGATAAGGTGTGGCATAAGGGCCTATTACTCAAACTTAATTCTAATGGCATGGATGGTCCCTTGTACCTTCTTATTTAAGATTTTCTTGCTGGGGGGCTTCAGCTTGTCATTATAAATGGTAAAACCTCATCATGGCAACATGGTTCCGCGGGTGTTCCTCAAGGTTCTGTCCTTGGCCCACTTTTCTTTCTTGTATAAATTAATGATCTTTCTGAAAGTGTTGCTTCACAAGTAAAGCTTTTTGTCGATAATACCTCCATATTTCGAATAGTTTCTGATGTAAACTTGTTGCGGCAAAGTTTAAGCAATGATCTTTCCATTATACAAGACTGGGCCTATTGCTGGAAGATGACCTTCAACCCTGATCCATCCAGAGAAGCACAGGAAGTAATTTTCTCCTCAAAAAGAATCAAAGATTATCATCCGCCATTAAGCTTCAACGATTATCAGATAACTGTTGCAAATAGTCACAAGCATTTAGGATTGATCTTGGACGAGAAACTTACGCTTTCTGAGCATGTTAGGGCTGCAATTGTAAAAGCAAAGAGAGGGATAGGTATCATCCGTTTTCTCTCAAAATACGTTTCACGTGACACAATTGATCAAATGTACAAACTATTTGTGAGACCACATTTGGATTAAAGAGACGTAATTTATCATGACCAAAATATGTCTCTTTTTCATCAACTTGAATCCATACAATATGAGGCAGCTTTGACAGTGAGCAGAGCATGGAAGGGTACCAACACGGACAAACTCCCTGAGGAACTTGGCTGGGAAACGCTCGGTAACAGGAGGTGGTACCGCCAACTTTGTCTTTTTCATAAAATTTTAAAAAACTAGGCTCCTGAATATCTATGTGATTATGTCCCTGATGAGAACAGAAATCATTTTCAACTCCGCCATACGAACGTTTTTAGATATGAAAATTCATCCTCACTAAGGTATTCGAAGAGTTTCTTTCCCTATTGTGTGACATGAAATAAGCAACAGGCATCATTTAGCACTCATAACAATGCTTCGAGTTCACTTAAGCGATCTGAATGAGCATAAGTTCCGCCATAATTTGGCATGTCAAGTCCCATTTGCAGTTGTAATGAAGCAATCGAATCAAGAGCTCATTTTTTCCTGCACTGCCCACTGCATTCCATTTAGTTCATAGAAACAGCTTGCTTGATGAAATGTCAGAGATACTCCATAAGATAGATTGATAGATAAATAGATAGATAGATAGATAGATAGATAGATAGATAGATAGATAGATAGATAGATAGATAGATAGATAGATAGATAGATTGAAAGATGGATAGATAGATAGATCGATCGATAGATAGATAGACTGACAGATAGTTGGCTGGATAGATCGATGGATCGATGGATAGATAAATGGACTTCTCTTCTTTTTGTTGTGAAATTTCGAATTTTTTTGCTACTTCTTACGGTTTACTAGAATTTCTTCCATTTCTCCTAATCTCGATTTCCTTCGAGTTTCCTTGGGAAGGGTGAAATTTCCCTAGACAAGGAAATTTCCTTCCAAGTGAAAGCACTGTTGTTTGGTAACATAACATATCCAGGATGAAAAGTATTTGGAAGACTTTAAATTGATTCTATTAGTCTTATATAATCGAAGAGAGTGCACAGAGGCCTATTGAATTTTTCTTATTGTGCTTAATATTATGTAAATGCTCTCAATTTAGGAATTTTTTTTTTCGCATTTATGAGGGACCTTTCCTGTCTGATTACAAAACATAGCAAAAAGATGTGAAAAAATAAACATTTTTTTTGTACTCTCTATAAAATAAGAATTCAAATAAGATTCAGACATGGTGAATAGGTCTTAGTCTGTAAAAATGCTAGTGTTACTAAGCAGATGCGCACCATTTAAGTAAGTGTTTTGAGAAAAATGCATTTAAACTTTTAAGTTCAAAACTAGCATAACTGCTGACGGAATGATTGGCATTAATAAAATTTGACGATAAACCTATTTCACCTAAATAGAAAATTGCAAGGAAGCTTCAGATACTGTCAATTTTATGTCTATATTTACACCTTTCTCCCTCTATTCTCTATATTCATTGTTTAGTAGTCAAGCCCTTGAGGCTCATGATTTACAAAGAATGGTTTGAAGCTCTGCTCTGCCCCATTGCAAACTTGCAAAAAGCTAGTTGCACAGCTGTCTGCAATGTTTTCATGCCATTGTAAATTGTTTTGAGACACTGCTTCCAAATGATATTGTGAAGTGCTTTATTTTGATTTTGTGTCTTGCTTTGAAAAGAACGTTTTAACCTCTAGTTGATTGCATTTAATTTTTTTGTCCATTCTGTACAAAAATCCTTCCTGACCTATCATGTCACTTCCTTTTCTTGATTTTATGAACTCCTTTTTAGGGCATATTGAATTTTTCAAACATGCGGTTCTGCTTGTCAAGGCCTTCAACAATAACTAATCGATGAAGCTTTCACAAATCGAACACAAAGTCGAAAATATGAACGCGAAGTCACAAGCAAAAGAAACCAATTCTGCGCCTTTCTGAGTACCGCACCCTCTCTAAAGAACGTTCCCTCTCCAATAAGCACCCCTCTCCAATGAACACTCCCTCCCAAATAATCTGCAAGCCTTTTCAGTCTTGCGCTCTTAATCTGGCAGCTGACGGCATCCATGCGATAGGCTGCAAAGGTACTGAATTCTCGCTGCCTAAACCACACAAAAATCCATTCGAAGATGTTGATGAATTATATATTCAAGATGCCACTCCAGCAATTATTCAAGTCGACAAGGATTTAGACTTGAAAGACATTGATGTTATTAGAAAAATTTTGCCTATACACTTATAAAACAATGAAATAACAACTTTAAAGATTATATCCATTTGCAATTCAAAACTCTGTCATATATTTGTGGATTTTTATTCTTTTAATGAGCGTCCCAATCCAATGAGCGCCTCTCTTCAATGAGCGCCCGTTATCTGGGGTCAAAATTAAATGTGTGCCCCCGCGCTCATTATAGAGAATACGGTGTATCTCATTCAGAAGTAGACAGTAAATTCAATATCGTAGCAGTCGCTGTTATATGGCAGTCGCCATCCAGACAACAGCCATTTTGAAAGCCGCCAGCTTGATTATGTCGCCCTTGTGAAATCGTCCTTATTACAGTCACTGTCTTGACAGTCGCTATAGGAAATCCTAGCCCATCAAAAGCCATTCTATTTTCATCTAAAAGGACAGTTATTTATCAAAAGTTGTGCTTCACTACACATCTTTTTTACAAGTTTTAAGCATAAGCAAGTTCCATTGCTCCAGCAGTTCCATCAGAATTTTGGGGACAATCCAGTGTATGCTTTTTTTCCCATTCAGCAACTTTGTACTCCGAAGCTTTACAGTTAAAACCAAAATTTGAAAGGATTTCACAGTTAATTGGCCATCCAGTCAGTAAGCCTATGGTACATCCAATGCCATCAAGGGATATATACCCACACTTTCGTGATGAGCAATCAAAGGAAACACCAACAACTCCGTTCAGAATTTGGTTGTACGTCATTTTTTACATATCCTTGCTGATTTAATCAATAAATTTCTTTAAAATATCTTCACAAGTAATCATAGAGGCATTTTCAATTTTTTTGGAAGAAGCATACGATTTTCTACTTAGTTGACAGGGCAAGTTCATTACACTTGCTCAATTCTTCATTGTAGAGTAGCCACATCCGATCCTCTAAAAGCTAATGTTGCCCTAATGTTTTATATGAAATGGTACATTCAAAGACTTGGAGGCACCAAGACACTCGCACAAATAAAATTCCTTCTCAAAAGTGTGAAAATTGTGACAGGAAACGTTGGCTCTCTCGGAGAACCCCTACTTGCATTCTGGAGAAGCAAGCAACAATACCTCAAGCATATCGAAACTCAGGCAAGGCATACTGCTAAACATATCAGCAATAGCATTCTTCTGCACAGTAAGATTATAATCATCTAGCGTGTCATTTCTGTCTTATTTGGATCTGCAGAAAAAATCTGAAGCTTTCTTGCACTGGCCGAGTAGCCCAAATCTGCCTCCGTTCTTGTTGACATCTGGGCTGAATCTTTTCGTTCCAGACCATTTCCTGTTGCAAATGACCCAGCAGATACTTCTACCCTCACAATCCTCCTCTTCCTCCTATAAATCCTCTTTTTGTCCTAAACTTTGTTTTCCCCATGATTTTTTAAATTTATTGCGATATTTAAAGTAAGATTTGATATCGAGAATAACCTGGGTAAGCTAGACGCCATTGGATGCAGCCATGTGACCATAATAAACCAATCAACAATGCTAGTGTCTGAAATTGACCAATCACATGTCTCATTTGAAGCCCCGTCCACATCGGATAATTTCTTTTGTTTTTACTCATCACATTATTTGTTTCAAGAAATTATTGCAGGCAGACCAAATCAATAAACAAATACTATATTCAGCACAAGCAAGTAACAAGCTATCGATTTATACATTGTTCCCCTGTGGTTGGAATCAAACAGGCCCTAAAACGTAGTACTAACTCGAGTCGAATACTATGAGCAACATCAGCTAATCTTACTATAGAAAGGACGGAGACCATTTGTATCAAGTCAAAAATGACTTTTTCGGCTCAATTTTCTCAAAACATTTCCATAACCATGATTTTAGAATGATGAAAGATTAAGACATAACCAAAAAACCAAGAACTCAATTTTGGATAAAAAGAGTTTCATTTTGACAATTAGCCTTTTTTAGTGAGTAGTTATATTGAGGAAAGACCATGGTGGCCTGTAGACAAACCCAAACAAAGGAAGAAGGAAGGAAGTGAAAGACTAAGAGCAAAGAGCAACCAGATCAAGTTTATTGATCCTAGATTTGAAAAATGGCGAGTTGTAGGATTCGGGACAGCAAGAAGAAGGCTGGACATTCCATATATTGCATGTTCTTCGGATGAGGGATAATTTGTGAGATAGAGTTCGTGAAGTAGGCAGTGAGACTTGGAATGGGTGTGATTGAGTTGAGCTTCTGGTGGTCATGACACGCCACGGAAGAAATGAAATAATATTCCTGATTTCCTGAGAACAGTGCCCTTAAACGTATCTGTAAAAGACTGAACACACTCCAGCCTACAAAAATAACTTTTCGTCGCTGCTTTTCTATTAAATTTGTTCGCGTAAATTTTTATTTACGAGAAATGTACAAATATTCTCTAGAGGACAAAATGATTTAATTTCTTAATAATTGAACCCTTGACTAAAAGCATTAAATTAAACCTGCTTCACGTTGCTAAAAAGTTGGATAAATAGAATTTGCGTTGGCAGTTTGATTTAATCTTTTTGTATTCGGGACAGAAGTGATGATTGTTTCGCGGAAAAACTTTCAAATACCCTTTACTAGCGAAGCTAAAAGAAATAATTTTTTGTGAGTTATGTTGAGGAGAGGCCATGGTAGCCTAACAAATCCCAAAAAAGGAAATAAGGACGAAGGCAATCGGCTGTGAGGAGAGGAAGACCAGCTAAATTCAATTTTGATGCTGTAGGCCAATAATTGCATCATGCATGTTAGATAAAGCGATGATGTAAAGAATAAAATTAAATCGGCTGGAATTTGTGGTATTTGCACCAGTTTCAAGAAATTAACAAACTTTCTCAAAGATACTTAAGTCTGCGCGCTTTTCTTTCAATTATATCTTGTAATGCTACAAAACAAACATATAATTTACTTAGTACAGTTGTTACTATTATAATTGGAATCAGCTAATTTCTCAAAAGATAATTCTTCACAAAGCAGAGCGCCATCTTGCTCCCTTAAATGGAATTACATATAAACTCATACAGCTTTCAATGAAGAATTGTGTTGGAAACTGTAAATTAACACTATTGTATAACAATAATTGCAGTATGCTTGTTAATTGAAATGATCAAAAGTGACAATATATAAATAATCAAGATAATTTTTGTCGCAAGGAGGAAGTCCGAGGACGTGCGATTCTACTGGTACAAAGTATCCTTTCCATACCAAGTAAGACTCTGATATTCAATTGTCCTTTTTGTGTTAAAATAGTCTATATTGGTTAGACTGTCCCTTCTGAGTTGCAAAAACCATCAAAAAAGCTAAGATGTGGCTTCTGAGAAAAATTTTCCGAATAGCATGCATCAACCCTTCCGCTCACGAATATCTCTCGTTTCTTTGGCCACGGATTCAGGAAACAGCAATTAGAATGATGGGCTAGTTGTCCGTTGAAAGCATCTATCCAGTCAAGAAAATCCACCATTGCTATGTTCACCACTATTCTGCAGTTTACTGCCGTGACTTGTCTCATATGCACTATATGTCAAAGTGGAGTATCAAAAGAACATGAAGTTTTCCAAGCCTTTGTTCGTTAAATATCGCTAGATTTAACGTCATCATCTCAACTTCTTAACAAAGAAGCAATAGAAAAATCTGTGGAAGAATATATGCCATTCACAACGACAAATTTTTTGCAATGAACTTCATGTAGTTCTTTGAAGGAGAGTAGGATCACATCGCCAATGTTCCTCCACCAGCCAGTGCTACACTTACCCCCAACCTTGGTATGGGGCGAGCTTCGGCAAATTAAAACTTCACTGCTAGTCCTGTCACTCTGTTTTGCTGTACTTGCAGTTCGTTCGGCTGAATTGCAAAGCGTTTCAAGTAATGCAAACTCAAAACATTTTGCTTTCATTTTCTGTAAATGCCCCTTTTCGTTGAATGTTGCTGGACTAGCTTATTACGGAGAAATGTACGCGTACTAATCCCTTGGTCAAAAGCAGCATGCATTTCATCCAACATGCCAAAGAGTAATGCTGGATGAATATTTGGATGCGTATGACAAACCAAGTTGGATAATCCAAGATATGCAAATTGATGTAGGATGAAGATTGCTTGAGATCAAAAACAATTTTCTTCAAATTTTTTATGCAAAGTTTGATGCGTTCGACCCTCTCTTCCAACATTTCCTCCAACATTTGTTCTTTGCATGCATGATTAGATTTGTGATGCTTCTGACCGGGGCTTCAGTGACTCTTCTTGCTCAGCTATGGTAGTAGCTGGTAACTGACTTTAGATAATCAAGACCTGCTTGCAAACACGACCTCATTACCAATAATGATAAGGCTTCTATTTTGTACCATATTGTAGACATTCTCATTTCTGCAGGTACTCCATATCCTCTCCAATTTCTGAGAGAGGCTGCATCACCCCTCATTACTCCATTTGAAACTCAGGCCTTAGCTCCAACATTTGCATACATGCATTTATAAATTGGGCCGGCAACAGCGAGAAGAAATACGGAATAAGTGTTTGTAACTCCAATATTTGGAAGAAGATCCTGGTGGTGGCTGCATCACAATGTACTTGTCATTTATTGCATCCAGACAGTTTGGATACGTTTCACTGTTCACGTTTCACTGTTCACGTTTCACTTGAAGAAGTATTCACTTCTTCAAAATTGCTTGCTACGAATTTCCATTTTTCAGGATTTTGGGGTGCTCTGAGGTATAGGGCAACGATTTACTTTACGGTGGCGTGGCAAACGCTGTTGATTATGTATAGGATTGCAGTTTTGATATTCGAAATTGGCATTTTTTCTTTTTTTTCAAATTTCCAAGACTTCGAAGAATAAGTGTATAAAACTACAGTACCGTATAAGTATTAGATTGATTTAGGCTGAGGTCTCTATTTAGACAAGGTAATCAAGAGAGTCAAGTCCAAGTGGTTGATCAGTTTGTCTACCTTGGATCGCTCCTGACAGATAATACTAGTGCGGCAGAAGTTAAACCTCAGACGGGCCTTGGCTACGGAGCACTCAACGGCCTCTGGAAGAAATAGAAGAGCAGAGATATTTCAATGAAGACCAGGCTCAGCGTTCTGCAAACACATGTCTTCAGCATTATGCTTCACGACGTGGAAATGTGGACTCTCTGAAAGGAAAAATTGTGCAGGCTTGATGCGTTCGAGATGGGCAATTTACGTCGTCTACTTGACATTCGCTGGCTCCATTGAGTGAAAAATAAAGAGGTTCTGCCAATGAAACAACTCAAGCGCCGCCTGCAGCAAAAAATATTCCAACGGAAGATGGGGCTCTTCGGTTACATGTGCAGCATTAAGAATGACGTGCTGATAAAAACCGTCATGCTTGGTACAAGTGAATGGTGCACTATCAAATGGGAATGGCCGAAGCGTCACAATGCCTAGATAACTTTGTCGGCTGGATGGACATGTAAATCGCACAACTGGTACGACTGGCAGAAGGCCGAAAGGGCATGGCGAGACGTGACGAGACGTGACGAGATGCACTTTCGGCACAAACAAGCCAGTCCTGGCTCATAGAGATTAATTCAGTCAGTTCCTTGTATGAAAATTAAAAGCAGAATTTTGTAAAAACATTGACAAAAATGTAGATGAACCGAAACAATTGAACGGAATATGTTATTGACAGGCAATTGAGCAGTGTCAATTGGTCACAAGGAATCTCAATGTTAACGTTCAAGACTGACGTCTCGACATTGATCGAATCACTTTATGGCTACAGCTACTTTCCATTTAAACATGCTGCTTTCTAAATCAACCATCATTTGCTCACGATGGTATTTTAGGTGCCTTTTTAATCGATGCAACATGCCCCTCACATCATGTCCGATGAATGAAATTTCATCATGTTGGATGAAATTTTGGATGGAATGTGGATTGCATTTGTCCACCCCCTCACATGGAAAGTCTATATTTTATTGGGTGGAAATGCTGGATGAAATGCTGGATGTGAGTAACTAAATCTTAAAGTCTAAGACCCCTGCATTTCAACCCGAAAATTGTTTTTTATTGATTTGACACTATTTTACTTGTATGGGTCGGTTAAGTCCTTTGAAGAAAGAAAAATTCGAAAAAATAACAATTTGTTGCATATGCAATGGATTTATTTCCTTTGCAGCATCCCTAGCAACCACTCCCATTCTATTCAACTAGAGTTCAACCCATATCCCCTTAAAACTACTCCCCAAAAACTACTCCCAGCTTTATTTTGAGCAGCCTCACTTTTCACATGCAATTTATCTATAGGAGGCCTTATTTAATATGGCTTTACTTCTTGTCAAAAATGGAGGTCAATCAAACCCCTGAATTATCGACACACAGAATTATCGATCTGTTAAAAAAACAGGGAGGCGATTTCATTGTATCCAGAGGATAGAGCAACTATGCAAGAAAGAAGACATTTGGAAATTTACTGCAGCTACTGAAGCACTTAGGCCCGAATGGTCCTGCTCTTGCTCTATTCAAACAGATGGCTCCTGATGATAAGGTATCTGTGTAGGCCATAGTACTTGAACAAAAATGTGGTCCGTAAGGAAACCCCATCTTAACAGGAGGGCACTGGTATTCGATTCATTGATCTATTTACTGATTGATTTATCTTGATATTCAATGAGCTGAACTGAACTTATACTCAGCTGTTGAAAATGTCGACGAAGGATCTAACCTTATAGTTTAAACGTTTGAGCATTAGTTAGATCTGCAAGAAAGGTTAAGTACAGCCCTAAAGAGAGTAAAATATGGCAAGAAGTTAGGTGGAAAAGGCAAGCTCACAAACATAATGATTGACAGAATACAGAATTATTTTGATGTCGCTGTGAGGACCAATTTAAGGAATCTGCAAGGAATGAAAACTACAATTTTTGGCGCTTTGTTTCTTTAAAGGACAAAGAATACAGTACCTTTTGTCCCGATTATACTGAAATTTTGTGTAAGTCCAAGCCAGATAGGGGATATTGAACTACAAGTTATATAATGCTGAACCTCAATTACTTCTGACTGTCACTAAGGAAATCAAGTAAGTTTTTACCATGTCAAGTGATGATAAGGTTTCATGCAGATGCTTCCCTGACGGATCACAGAATTAAAGCAAAGCATTTGATATGATGACTTGGGAAAGATGCTTAAGAGCTGAATATTTTTTGTGGGGAGCTTTTTGAGTTTGGGTGTATGAAGCAGTTGCTAACTGTTGTGCGTGCGTAAAGTTTGTCTATTGTTTGGTGTCCACTTGGAAGTTGGCTATTGTGTCAGATGGTTTTTGTAATTAGGAATTGTTGTTTCGTGCTGTCGTCTGTGTATGGAGAGTTGGTGTTTGGTGCCCACTTGGGAGTTGGGTGTTGTGTTAGACAGAAGACATAACGAGAGTTTGGTGCATGTGGGGGCAGTTGTTTTCGTAAGTTAGAAGATAGGAAAACAGTTGTAAGTCTTGGTTTCATCAACTACTACACTAACTTTAATCTTGGTACAACTGCAGCAATGAGTGTTTATACAAAATATGGCTTGACTGCTGGAAAATTTGCAAGAGAAAGCATAAAGTGTGAAGGAGTCCCAGTCAGCCTTGTTATAGTGAAAGACTCTTTGCGGAGAAAAGGGCTTGTCCAGGTGAGGGAGGAAGTCATGCCGTAAGGTTTTGAGATAGTGGTCAGAGTTGCCAAAAGGAGAGCTAATGGTGGGAGGAGGGTAAATGCTAGGATTATACGTGAGGAAAAGATTGAGGGTAAAATATGTTTTTGAAGAAGCATGTGCACATGTAATTTCACATTTCACTTCAGAGTACAGGTAAAATTCTCGTTTTTGCTTGCCATGCAAGATTGGAAATTTTTCCTTAGTCTACCTGTTTGGCTATACTTAGACATTGTTTGTTTCTGTTACTTATACCACCATGCCAAGCATCTGTGCCTTGATAAAGAGTGACCTGACAAGACACAAATTCCAAACATAAAATTGCTAGTGGTGACAACCATCAAGCTGAACGAAATGGAAATGACAAGGAAATCAGCAATGCCTTATTCGTAAGCCTTGTAAACCAAAACTGCAAGGACCTGTCTGAAGATTTTTGTTTCCCCTTAGATATTTGTTGGAACTTTGCAAGTTTTGAATGTTTAATGCCAGAAGGGGAAGAATACATCAGAGATGAAAAATAGCCAAGTTTTTAGTGAAGTAGAATTGCTGTACCGAGTGGCTTGAGCACCAATTCAATTTTCATGAATTTTTATCTGAAAGTAGTAACAAAATAGCAAAAAAATAGAGGCTGTGAAATTTTTTCGAGACATGATTAGTGATTTCAAGTCTTTCCTACAAGCTCTGATACCAGGGGTCCAATCCACTTAAGTTTGAATTCCGTTGCTTGTAGTCCGTACAGTAGTCTTATGCCTCACTAAACATTTATCTTTTGGCGGGAGCACCAGTCGTATTTAAAAATCATTCAATTGGCCAATCAGCTTCAGAAATTTTTAGCATTGATCTTTTGGCGGGAGCACAATTCAATTTTGAAACTTATTAGTACGCCAATCAAGGCCTACTTTTACTCAAACTTGGCGGGAGCACCAGTCCAGTTTGAAATGTTTCACGTTTTTCAATCATATATTTTGTGGGCAAAAAATGCTGTGGAGTCTATCTAACAAGCGGAAAACAGAGTGATCATTTGTGAAAAGGCATTCCTTGGACGATGATTTTTGCGGGTAGTATACCTCATACGAGCTGCGAGTAGGAAACGTGGCCTAAGCCTTTAGCTCAAGGATACTCATGAGGGAGGCATACTTCTCCCCTGTGATTTTCCTGCTCTGCAGTTTCGTAGAAGCCAGAGATCCAGGACTAAGTATTGTTATGCATTTAGGTAAGCAAAGCATAACCTCGCGGGTAGCAAATTTCGGAGCTGATCTATTGATTGCTTTATTTAGATGTTGGGCTGATATTTTCAAGATTTTCTTGCCAACAGGTCCCAGTTTACAGCAGGGTAGATAAACAATTGCGTGAATGTTTAATGTTATTGGAGGGTTTCAAAATCAACAATATTCCCACTCATACGTTGGAAATTCTCCTCATTTTCATGAAAATGGTTTGAAGAATTGTCAATGAATCTAACATTAAATTGTTTCATTTTGTCTCAAGGTCCTGATGTCAGTCTAATCAGGGTTACTGTGAAGTGCCCAATCCCTCAGGGGTAAACATAACTAACTTTTGGAGGTGAGTACCACATTATTTCAAAATTTCCCCTTTCCTGAAATCTTTGCAATTATTTCTCATTTGATGTAATTTGCTGGTTAGTAACAAAAAGATCTGAACAAATATTTTATATCATGTTTGCAATGGTGTCAACAGTCCTTTGCTAACACCAACAGACCGATGATGTACTTTAATCACATCTCTCTACCTAATTTTATAGTCAGTTGTTTGCAAAGTAACATTTTGTTCATTTGTGCTAAATTACTCAGGGGTGACCCTTGTAATTCAGCTTGAGCTGAAGGGCGCCCCGCCTTAATTGAATCAAATAGCATCAAACGAAACTTTTGACCCTTGTACATCTCTGAGATAAGGACCAAGTTCTTAATATGGGGGCTGTATAGCAAGAAGATATTTTCTGAGAAAAGAAATATTTTCTATTAAAAAAGTTCATTGACAGGCATAGCATTTTTCTCTAATGAGGGGTTCTGGCCCCCTCTCCTCCCTCTGGCATCACCTATGCAATTAGTCAAAAATTACAATAGCATTTTCATGCTTAGAATTCAAATACTATGGTCACTTGCAACATGGCAATATATTATTTAGTCAAGGAAGGGTGTCCAGGGAAGAATTTTGCAATCTGGTCTTTTTAAATCATAACAATGTCTTATTTTCTACATTTTCATTGTCATCCTTCAGGAAGCTAATTTTGAAGGGGCCCTGAAACTAATAGGCTCTTCATGTTTTATTAGCATTTAATGTACATCTCACATCATTATTCTATAATGGTCTACTGCTGAACTCTCTATTTTATCTTAACAATAAATCATTCTAAGTTTATTATAGGATAACAAGACCCGTAAAACTCTAGAGCACGAACCAAAACCCAGATCACTGTGGTTTTAAATTTTCACTCCTATTGCTTTGAGAGCCAGTTTGGCGCCAGACGGCTGTCGGTAGTTGCAGCCCCCCATAGGTGAATGTAGTCAAATCTATTACCAATCTTTACCAAACGCAAGCTTCTGTAAATCAAACTCTATCCCTCCCGCTGGGCAACTTAACCGCTGGGCAACTTAACCGCTGGGCAACTTAACCGCTGGGCAACTTAACCGCTGGGCAACTTAATTAGGGAAGTCCTGGCAACACCCTTGTTAAGCACCAACCTAAATTTTTCCTGGATCCACATCTGGAGTACAGGAATGATTTGAGATTTTGTTGGAAAATATTAAATCACTGTCAGACCAAGTGCATACAGATCAACCTAGCAAAATAGTTACCATAGTCACAACTCAACTCCAGTGCTACATTTCAAATAGTAACTGGTTTACAAATATGATATTTTGCGATGGAGCATGATGCTATGCCAATTAAGAGCTGCATGGTAGTTTTGATCAAAAGCAAAATGATTGAAGTGAGTTAAGAGCATTCACATATTTGATATTTTAAATAGTGTTATACATTTTGAAAATGCTAGATTCATGAGCAGCCTACGTGGCATTGTGGTGTAGTTATTGTGTTGGGCCCTTCTGTTATGTCTCAAAGACAGGAGCTAAACTAACGACAACAGAGTTAAGAAAAAGTTTATCTTCAATAATTATAATTCATTACATGAAAAGAGAAATAAAAATAAGGAGAAGGGTGATAATGTAATATGTATAGGTAATGTTGGTAATACCATCATGATTTGACACATTTCAGCCTCCTCTCTCTGCTATATGCAAGGCAAGAAGTACTTTTGGTAAAACTTTTCAAATTTCTTAGTTACTGAAAACGGACACTCCTTATCAAAACCAACATGAACACAGTCAGTTCTTAGTACACACAAACTACGAAACAAGGCCATGTCATACCAGCTAAACCCATTGAAACCTGAACTTAAGCATAATATGTAATAGCTAGTGATTCCTTTTCAAAAATATTTCAACATTCACTGTTCCTGCCAGTACCATACATTTCATCATCTAAAAATTCATTTGTGTTTCTATTCACTTGGCAAAGGGGCACTAGACTGCATGAAGCATTTCCTTTTAAATTGGGATGATAAAAATTAGGTTTTATCCCACCCTTTGTGATACCAAATAACAATGTTGTTTCCAACACAGGGTACTTTGGCTGCTCTTAAGTGTTTGAAACACCCCATTTCCTTAACTGACAAGTATATGCTTTCTCATAAGGATCAACTTTGAAACTGTCCAGATAGCAACCAGCAAGCTCAAATATAGCTGCCTTGACATGCATGCAATATCCACTTAGGCCTGCAGGGAACAAACAGGAACCTTTCTCTACAGAACTGTCCTATCAAATTTTCACCAATATCATACTAGGAAGGCCTCTAGAATTGCTATCTTTCTGATCTGTTAATACACTCTGCAATATGGTTTGAAATCTGCAGATGCAAAATCTTAGAGCAGCATTCCTATCCTGATCAAATAAGCAGTTCCTATCAACACATTCCACCATCAAGTTAAATTGTGTATGTTTTCCATCAACTATCAGCCATAAAACCAGCCTGGTGAACATTGGTAGGTACTTACCATTACTACCTCATTGAAATCCACCCGTCTCATTCTCTTCCCTATCGACTTCCATAGTTTCTTAATTTTCCACATCATCTAACAGAAAATTTTTTAGCGAACAATTTCCCGAAAGATCCTAGTCTCGAGCGTCAATTTTCTCTTCCTTTTCATTAATAACTTAGCTACTAGCGTCTCCATTTTGAATCGAAATGTCCATACGGGCCACTATTTGAAAGCACGCATTCAGCCTCATTGAAAATCGGGAAAGGTGTAGTACAGACTATGGTTTACGTCGAATGAAAGTTTAGTTTATCTTATTTGCATGCCCCTCTGCACTCCCAAGGAGCGAGCTGCGAGCACAGCAAAAGCGAGAGACAGGACTAGCAGTAAATGGTAAATGTGAGCAAATTAATATTAAAAGATAAAAATGAACATTTATATATATATCACATAGAGGGTGCTGTCTTCACCACCATATGGTGCTCTATGTACAAAGTACAGAGCGTTGATAGCAGAATGTATATTTATATATATATATTTTTATATTTTTATACCGAGAGAGAGATGCTAGAGAGGGAGAGAGATGCTAGAGAGAGAGGAGGCTATAGAGAGACAAATGCTAGAGAGAGAGATGTTAGAGAGAGACATGGTAGAGAGAGAGATGTTAGAGAGAGACATGGTAGAGAGAGAGAGAGACATGGTAGAAAGAGAGAGAGACATGGTAGAAAGAGAGAGAGACATGGTAGAAAGAGAGAGAGACATGGTAGAAAGAGAGAGAGACATGGTAGAAAGAGAGAGAGACATGGTAGAAAGAGAGAGAGACATGGTAGAAAGAGAGAGAGACATGGTAGAAAGAGAGAGAGAGAGAGAGAGAGAGAGAGAGAGAGAGAGGACTGGAAAAATGGCGAACTGAAATGAAAGTATTTAGAAATTCATTCAGTTGCCGACCCTTGACTTAATCAATAAAGCGTAGGAAAGTATTTCCTTGTTGCAATTACAAGTCTCTCTTATGTTACTGTTGGTTTTTGAAGATTGGTATCTTTAATTGGTGATATCCTCCTTGATAAATCCCAATAGCGAGTTAAACATGGGGGGACTAATTTTGAAATGGTCCTGCAATTTGGCCACATCGTTCCTCGACTGCCGCATCAAATGATGATATTCACCTAAATCATGCCGTGCTTTATTATGTAAGTAAAACAAGATCCTCTTCGTTTCGGGAGTAAAGGAAGTTTAAAAAATGAATTAGAAGACATTTTTTCTGTTTTAAAGAGACCATTTTGGCATTACCTTTCAACTGCAGAATTATTAGATTCGCGCGTTTTTTTTTCGCTTGCCGCGTGATCGCTTCACTTCGCTATTTCGCTCTCCGCGTGCATGCAGCCCAAGGGGACCACCATGGAAGAAGGTCAGCTTGTCATTTTAATGGTATTCCTGCCAATGAATTGAGGGCTGTTGATATTTGTTCTTTATGCTCACCAATCTACCTTATTCTGTTTACCGTGTATAACTTGTAGATAAAGTTGATGAGGCTAATCAAACATACATGCATTGTTTAACATATATTTTACTCTTTTAAGAGTTGCGAATAACCTCATTACTTCACAGGATGTCATTCGAATAATGATTGCCTTCAACAGCGGCACAATATCAGAGCCAGTGTCAGCTAGGGTGATTTTGATAAGAAGTTCGAGTAATAAAATTGCTCCACAGTACTGCTTGCTTTCTGGTCTCCACTAAGTCACAGAGCGCTTAGAATGTAGTTTGGTGTCATCAAGAAAAGGAAATAATTTGACAGCATTTTCTGCGATCTTGGTTGGAAAGCATTGATCAAAAACTTGAAAACGAATCACTCTCAAAAAGGCGTGCTGCAACGAAAACGCAGCTTGAATTTCTGATATCACATACTTCTCTCAATATGAAAGATGTTTCCTCGCCGGAGCTTTAACGGCACATGAAATATTGAGGAAGATATCGGGAATCTTTTCTCTCACATCGTTAATGAATATAAAAATTTGTTACCGTGTTTGAATGAATGTTGAACAAACCTGGCGCTTTTGTAATTGAGCAGAGTGGGATATCTTCGACATGTGGCATCAACTGTTTGAATCACGTCAGATCGATTGTAAAGCCGCCATCCTCAAGCTAACGGTCACCATTTGCCCCACGAACACTATCTTGATCCTTTTTCCATGTATTGATTATCAGCTGAAAACATTTGAAACAAGGCTTTGGCGAATCGAATTGACGAACCGGGTTCGTGAATAACTTTGGCCTTTAAGGGCCTGGCCGCGTCCAATCTAATCTTTCTCCCTGCGTAGACTTGTGGAATAGATGCATATGAAGGTTTATGCATGCATGCGTTATTAAAGTGTGCAGTATCGCCGACTGAGTAAAGTTTTAAACAAGGAGAATTGAAAATTGCGAGTAGTTTGACTGAGAGAAAAACCGCCTGGTTGCAACTGAGCATACGAAAAACCACGTGTTGAGAGTTACCTGGCAACCAGAGCTGTCACTTTTGATTTGTGATTTTTATTTACTGAGCCTTACGTTTTTTTTGCCTGCTGGTAACATTGTAGTCCAGTAAACCCTGAGAATCGAGAGAAGGGTTTGGTAAGAACGTAATGTTGAACCCGAAAAGAAGATGACTTATTGTAAGTGGCTGTATCTCGTGCACATCTGGGTTGATAACTGAAAGGCCCTGTCCGCACTACAAAAACTAACTCGGATTCGCTCAAGAGTAGTTTCAACCTAGGGGGAGCCCGGTTTTGTCCACCCTTGATTTCGATATTTTGCAGTGTGGACATGAAAGTGGGGTGAACCCGGGTTAACAAATGTTACGCATAAGCAGTTATACTATATTTCTTGTTCAGCTTTTTGTTTTCCACTTTTTGATTAAAGCGTTCTTGCTCTTGAACTTGTTTCATTATATGTGAGAATTTCAACTCCTTCGTCATCTTTGGGTGAAGACTGTTTGGCAGATGCCATTAATGTTGCTAGGAGTAGGCCAGTTGGGCTGCCTACTGAATTTTCGGATGAAGATGTTGATGTATCCTCTAGGGGTAGACGCCGGTGTTGATAGAATTATCAGCTAAATACTGTCATTATTTCACAGTCTATCTTATTTTGAGTTGTTTTCTCAATTCTTTGGATCTTTTATTTCAAAAATTTTAGTGTCATCGATAGAGGTAAACAGAGTGGGCTCACATGTATTGAAAACACAGGTGGCTACTTGCTCACTCAAGTTTCCTTCGCTCGTACTGTTGTTGTCTTTCATTTCATTGTACGAATATTTTATCTGCTTTATTTGTTTCCTTTTCTGCGCGTTCGCTTACAGCCGACTTCTCGTTCAAACCTCTAGGCTATTGCACATTCTATTTCTTGGCGCAGTGATATCGCTGCTCATGAATTTTTTCATCCCTCAAGATAAGGCAGAGCTTCCTGCCGACTCCATGTTGACCCATGAACATTTGCAGAAGATTCCATTAGATGAGTGCCATGTTCTTCATTCTATTCATATAACTGGAGTTGACTCCTTGATTGCTTATCTACGAAGAAACGAATTTTTGGCGCTCAAAAAGTTTTCGAATAAGTTTAAGTTTAAGTTAAGCATGCATTACAAATACTAACCTGGGTTCGCCCCAGGTTTGTGTCCACAGTAGACTTTGATAGAACTAACTTGGGTCCCCCCCCTGGGTCGAAACCATCTCTGGAGATGGGTTAAGGCTAACATGGGCGTAGTTTGTGTAGTGTGGATATGGCTTAAGATGACAATCATTCAAGTCAGCTTGAATCTCCTTTTCAAATTTGTTATGTTCCACAAGCGTAATGAGGAAACGACCAAGCACTGATCTATCTTCTGGAGAGTTTTTCTCTAGACACTGTTGGTCTCATTCGTTCTAAGGGCCATTTTATGATCGAATCCTCGTCATTCTGCTTCCTCTTCATTCTCATCTTAATAATCTCATCATTCCATAAATTGCATGCTATTGCACACATTCATGCTAAGGCATGACATTCCGTAAATTGCATGCTATTGGGATGAATGATGATTTGTGAGATGGAGTTCTTGAAGTAGCAGTGAAACTTGGAAAGGGTATGAATGAGTTGAGCTTCTGGTGGTTCTGACACGCCTCAGAGGAACAGAAATATTCTCCCTGATCTCCTGAGAACAATGCCCATGAAAGTATCCATAAATGATGGAAAGATATCCAACTAAACGACGATGGGAAATAGGTTGGAGCGATTCAGTGAGGTTAGGATTATGGCTGAGACGAGTGGCTTTGGACTGGACTTTGTCGAGGAGACAGCGAGTAAATTTTGGAGCACCACCGCAGACGGGGGAGCAGGACTCTAAAGAAGGACGGATTTGGTACTTGTTTATAGATAGAAGGTGAGAAGATGAGAAAAACCCGTGGGCTCTGGAGAGGAAACCGAGCTTTCGAGATGCATTTTTAGCAAGGGAATGGATGTGAGTTTTCCAAGTGAGATTAGATAAAAGAGAAGGCCAAGTTGTGCGAAAGAAGACGAAGTGTCCAGTTCATGACCATTCATGAGGACAGGTGGAAAGTTTGATTACGTTTGCGTGAAATGGCAGCCTGTTTCGTCTTGCTTTGGTTGAACGAAACTAGGTTGTCTTTACCCCACTTCTCAATAACTGTCAGATCATCTGAGAGAAGCGAGGGTGAAATGTTTCTGTGGAGTTGGGTATCGGTGGAAGCATGGTCATTTGGATTGAATGAAAATGAAGAACTTAGGAAGGTATTACCAGCAAAAGTGTGAACGCTAGTAGACGTAGAGATAAGTTTTGCTAGAAAAATGCGAGATGACGTCTGTGTTGGGAAGTAATTGTTCAGATTCAAGCCATGCGTGTTCAGCAGCCTCGATTTCAGATGTCATCGGGGACCCAGATGCGCTCATATTGAATTCTCCAAGCCCAGGAAAACAACGGAGCAGACTGGGCATTTTCAATCATGGGTAAATTTTATTTTGGCAAATTTTTACAGTGTAATGACATGCATTGTTAAAATGCTAACTTATGTTCCTGTTTGAAATACCTGGTGAAATTTCGAATATTGAAATGTATTAATTTGTCCAAAACATTTTGAAATTGACTACTAAGCTATCACAACAGGTATCACATTTCTCTCAAGGGGCTTGTTCCAACTGCGCAATGAGAGTAGAAAATGGACACCAAATGTGCGTTTTTAGATAATGAAACCTGAGATGCGATAAAAGCTTAATGCAACTTAGTTGCGGTTACTTATACCTTAGATAGAATACAACTGCATTTTGAAAAAATCTATCTACATTTTATATTTCATCCCGTACATTTCACCGCTCCCTACAAATCCTGCAATATCCCGTAGGTGGAAATCTCCACGTATGGCAGCCATGCGCAGCAATGTTGAGATGGCCCTTTAGACCCCCCCCCCATTAGTGGCAGATCTAGTGAAGAGGTCGAATGATGGGTTTAGGGTCTAGAGGCATACCCCCATAGATTTGTCCATAATTTGACCCTTTATTTTATCGGAAAATGAAGGCCACTCCCATTTTATGGAAAATTGTCAAAGATGTTATAATACCTTGATTCATTTTCTGAGCAATAGTATGAAAATTAAACTTGTGAAAATACTTGGTGCGAGTGGTTGGAGCAGGGGCGTCGTGGCAGTGGAAAACGTAGGGGGCACACTGTTTTGATTTTATGACTTGCGCTGGTTTCCCAAACTGCAACGTTAGCAGTTCTAGTTGTCCAATGAAGAGACAAACCACGTCTCGGAGCAAATTTTTGCAGACTTTTACAAATTAAAGAAAAGACATTTGCAAAATTGAGTTTTCTCAAACGAGGAGAATTTGCAAACGAATCAATGATACCCTCAAAGTTGACGCAGGGGATTAAGCTTTGCTCAACGTTGATCATCTTGGGGGGGGGGGGATTAATCTCTCCCGTCCCATTGTCGGCCTTAGTCTGCTCTTAATGTATTTTAACTTTGAAAATTTTATTTTACGCTTGGTAAAGCATGTTGGTAATGTTGTCAGTATTCTATCCATCGTGTAAAGGTTAGGGTATGCACTCTGCAAATTGAATCTAACGAGTAGTTTAAGCACTTTCCATAGCATTCGTTTCTTTGCTTGTACCATCAGCTTCATTCTGTGTGCTGCTTTGTGTATTTGATGCATAGTTTATTTATTGGCTTTGTTGATTTACGACTTGTATCTTTATTCTTATTGGTTCATGTTGTTTTATTGCTGTGCTTAGACGCTGACTGGACGCTTCGTTAATCTCCTTTGTAGAATTTATAATAAGATGCTAACCTTGGGGTAGAAAAAGAAGCCTTGCGGGCAAGCTGAAAATAAGACGCACCTCTCTCGACGCTACGCAAAGTTTGCCGGAGGCTCGTAGCCGAATACAGATCGAGGTAATTATTACTCGAAGACATCGAAGCAGCCCTCAGGTCGTTTCCTTAGAAGCTGTAAGTTTAGATGTTATTTTAGTATATCCACCCGCTTTTGAAATTGTAGAAGAACCCATACACGTTTAACCTTTTTCTCGTGACCATCCTAACGAAGGATTAACAATGAAAGATTAATAGCGAAGAAGAGAGAAAGAAGAT
The DNA here is from genome assembly GCA_964026355.1 of Pseudorhiza aurosa. Classification (NCBI taxonomy): domain Eukaryota; kingdom Metazoa; phylum Cnidaria; class Scyphozoa; order Rhizostomeae; family Lychnorhizidae; genus Pseudorhiza; species Pseudorhiza aurosa. The sequence continues at coordinate 195,833 of OZ032119.1, read as the reverse complement.
CTAAAATTTGAGAGACAGAAAGGTTAAAACTGCATCTTTGTCAAATTTCCCATAATTTCTGACCAACTATTCGAGCTCCTCTGCCGAAATTCTTTCTTCCCAATCATAATTTCTTACTGCACTTCTGAAAGAGTTAAGCTGCAAAGAATCATTTTTTGCAATGGCCGGCAATCCTTCTGGGTCCAAAGGTGCAAAATGTTTCAGAATATTTTTGTGTGAAGTAAATCTTCTTCTAATGGATAAAATCAAATTTCCTAGAAAATTCTAGATTTCCAAAAAATATCCGATTAACTGATTATAGGTGGGCACGTGCCCTTCAACAGCCCCCCCCCCCCCAAGCCACGACGCGACTAGGCTGGAGCTACGTCCAACCATGGTCTATTACACTGGTTAAGAAACTGGCTTATTTCAAAGGAAGCCGCCCGTGATGTTAAGCAGTGTTGAGTCATCATCATCATCATCACAACCGAAGTCCGCCGGACCGTGGATGCCCTTTGATCTTGACAAGCCTCCGCCATTCCTCTCTATTCTCCGTGCGATGGAATGCTATTTGCCCGTCCAGCCCAGTCCTATCTTTGATGTCATCGAACCAAATCCTTGCTGGTCTTCCTTGGTAACGTCTGCCTTCATGCATTCCTTGCATGAAAGTCTTTGTAACTGTGTCGCGCCTAAGCTCATTTCCGAATAATGCGAATTTTCTTTTTTTTGATGACTGTCATTAATCTTTCAGGTGGTGAACAAACGCAATGGTAACCAACCAACTTATGCACGTCCTCGTTAGTTTTCTTCTCTTTCCACGTTATACCAAAAACACGCCTGTAACACTTCATCTCAAAAGCCTCCAATTTTCGCCATATCTTGTCCGTCAATCTCCAACTTTCACAGCGATACAGAAAGATGCTTACCACCATCGCTCTCATTAACTTGATTTTTCCCTTTACTTTCAGTTTTTTTGCCCTCTAGATGGTATTCATCTCAGCCGAGGTGCTCAGTCCAATCCCAACCCTGTTTTTTACCTCTTTCTCACTTGCAGCACTTTCAGTTATGGTTGCTCCACGGTATTCAAATTCGCGCACTTGTTCTAGGTCTGTGACTTTTGCTTTAACGATGATTCTCTTATTTTCACCACGTCCAGTTACGATAGCACAGTCCAAAGACGCATATAGGGAAGCAAACCTTAAGGAGTCAGTTAGTCGAGATTGGTGGTTCTTTTGGAACGGATGCCGGGGCAGAGCCAAGGAGAAGAACACTCTTCGAGTGAGTTATGAACAAACTACTACTTGTTTTCGTGTCATCTTGTATTTTTGTTGGCTAGGTACGCATCTAGGCTCGCTACTACACTAGATGGAGTGTTTTTATCGAGACACCAAGCGTAGGTGATCGTCTTACGAGGCTAATGGGCTCACCTACCCATTTGAGACATACAGACATATAGCATGGAGACCAGGCCTTCAGGGGGGACGTATCCTTTGTCAGAGGGCCCTTCCTTGAGGTAAGGTACTATCCCTCTACTATCTGCTGGTTTGGATTCAGATTTTTCCTTTTCTTAGCCTTTGCCTTCAGCAGAGGGATATCCTGCAAGGCAGCAGGAGGGCTTTAGAGTCAGATTCACCTTCTGTTAGCCTTTGCCTCAGAATGGCACAACCTACAAGACAGCAGGTCATGAAAGAGGTAATACTGGTTTACATGGTACCAGTAGCAGACCCAAGCCTGACCTGAACACACCTCACACAAATAACGACAGTGATACAAGAAAGAAGGATGCGATTTCCGGGACACTGCTGGAGAAGCAAGCATGAACGCATTAGTGATGTCTTGCTATGGGAACCGAAACATGGCGACAGGAACGCCGGTTTTCCAAGCAAGACGTTTGTGAAACAACTTTATGAGGACTCCAACATACACGTAAATGAAGATCTGAGCAGAGCAATGGAGGACAGGGAGTTGTGGCAAAAATGTGTTCCGGCAATCTGCCAGACCTGATGATAATGATGACTACTTGTTCACAGCTAGCCATTTGACCGCAGTAATAATCGCTTTAGTACGTTCGATTATCTTGTTTATTTGATACACTTATGGCAAAGGCAAGCTTTAAGCTTACCAGTATATCCTCGTTCAGTTTACTGTGGGTCTAGTAGCATATTGGAATTAGCTAATTTTTCAATGCTATTTTGATCATTTAGATTTATGAATCTTGGATTGTAGTTTTACCCTAAAAGACCTAGGAACCGAGTTTTATAGTTTTATTCTATTTTTTGGAACTTCATTCAGGTTTACAAATGATTATCACAATATTCTATTAATGATAACATTGAATTAGATAATACAATCCTGGTCTAATTTAGAGGGTTCTATTCAAATGGAAGCGGAGGTATTTGAAATATAGTTGTACTTGATATTGCATAAGGACAACAGCTTAATGTTTATCGCTTGTATCTATTTTCAGGGAAAATGCGTTAGTTGTTCCCGTTTATTTTGAGGCTTATTTCAGTCTTACTTTAGATGTTTACTATAGAAAGATGTCCTCAAAGCTTATCTTTATGAATACTTATCAAATCTTGGAAAATGCTTGAACCCCTCTTGTTTCCTTCGCTGCCGCTCTAGCCGTCCTGTTACACATGTTGCTGGGGTGGTTAACCCAGGAGAATTACGTTCTCGGGGGGTAACTGCAGCTCATTTGAAGAATGGTAAATTGTGATGGGAAGGACCTGAATATTTTCGGGAAGGAGAGGCTTGTTCGCATTTCGTCGCTAACGCTTTTCTTCAAGGATGTAATCCTTGCCGACTCGAAAGAAGTGGTGCCTTCGTAGCAGACACTGCGCCAAGCAGGGCAGTCAAGAGCGACTTCTTCCCATTTGCCTGGTTCGTTTCTTCGGCGCGCCGATGGTACGTGCACCTTGAAGTAGCTCGCCGTAAGAGAGTTATGCATCCGCACTAGTTGTCCAGACCACCAAAGTTTCGCATGGATGATTACTTTGTAAACAACTGACAATAAATTAGCTAAAGAAATTTCATGACAGTAGATTATTGGTATTTTGGTGCTCGTCAGGAACTGTTCATACTATTGGAAATTGGCTGTAAAATATTTGCTCAGATCTTTCGGTTACTTTCCAGAAAATTACATCAATTGCAAGTGGTTGGAAACAATTACGAGAGGGGGGCATTTGAAAGTCATATGATGCTGACGTGTGAATGCTGGCTATATTTACTCCCAGGGGTAAGGGGTACTTTCCAGTAAGCCTGACTTTGATAAAATGACCAATTTTAGTAATGGAATATTTGAGAATTTCCAAACAAAGTCCATGAAAATAAAGAAAATCTCAAACCCGCTGGTGGGAATTTTTTCGGTCTTGAAACCCTTCTATAATACAAAAAATGTACAAAATAGTTGATCTAGATTGCTGTAACAATCTTTGGCAAGAAAGTCTTGAAAGTGCCAACCCAATATTAGATTAGGGAAATCATAGATCAGATCAAAAAAGTTGCTACCGACAAGGATAATCGGTTTACTTACCTAAACCAATAACAATCATTAGGCATGAATCCCTGGCTTTTAGGAAACTGCAGGGCAGCAAAATCACAGGGAAGAAGTCTGTCTGCTGCCTTGATCCCTCCTGAACATCCTCGAGCGGAAAGCTTAGGCCATTATGTTCATTGCTCGCAGCTCGCATGAGGTATACTGCCCACGAAAATTGTCGTCAAGGGATGGCTTGTCAGATTGTCACACTGACTGTGTAAATTGTTACATTTCCCGTACTTATAGTGTAGCACATAAGGGCGGACATGTTTTCTTGGGATGAACTGAGTATCTATCCTTTTCCTGTTATTTTACATCGAGTACTTACTTATAGGAATCACTGCATCGCTACCCATTTTTTTATCATCATCATCACCCTCATCGGGTCGAGCGAACTCGGACACCTTTGACAATTGTTCTCCACTCGACCCTGCCCTTGCATTAAGTTGGGATCTTCGCAGATTTGTTAAACAAATGATGTTTGAGAGCGGCCTCTTGATATTTGTTCATGGTTAGGTTCCCTGAAAAAATGTTGATGTAGACATTCTTCTTGTCTTCGCCATACATGCGCTATAAACCTCAGTCTTCTCGTGCGGATAACATGGCTTATGCAGGTAATTGCAGAAAAATCAATTGAATCGCTTCATTCAAAATTTACATAAAAATGCTGTTACCAAGAAGAGGGTCTCATCTCGAACCCATATTACGGATCAATCAACATGGTTATCGTCCAAAAAGATCCACCCTAGGGCAGATACTTACTTTGAGAAGACTCGTCGAAGGAATCAAGACAACGATTCTACAGCTGTCCTTACCGTTGTAGACTTAGGCAAAGCTTTCCACTCGATGCATACAGGGAAACAAATAACAATTTCTTCTTCGTTAGTGTCAGATTCCTTTGCATTTTCCTTTTGTCATAGCACGCTTTATCCCTTTCTTTGCTGTTCTCAATATTTTATTTTGCTTCTTGGTGTTTGTTCAGCAATTTCTTTGATGGCAATTCCTTCAAATATGTTACAACTGTACGATGATACAACAATTCACACGATGCAGTTTTAGTTGTTGAATGTTGGGTCACTCGGCATGAGAGTAAAGTTATTTGAAGCTTTGTATCCTCATTCTCTTCTTTCGATGTGCTATTTGCAACACTTTAATAATTTTTTATTAAAATTTTCAACATTTTAGTTTTCCTGTGGCCGCAATGTTCCATTCAATGTTTGTGTTTGTGCTCCATTCAATGTTCACTGCTTTCATGTATCGTTCGAATTCTGCGCTATCAAACGGTGGTCCATTATCACTAGTTACCTTAAAAGGAATGCCGTGCATTGCAAAGACTCGATCAAACTTTTGAATCACAGCCTGAGTTGAAGTAGAATGCACGATTTCTACTTCTGGAATCTTTTTATACGTATCAATCACCAGTAGCGAGTATTGGTGAGTGTTTGGTATTGGTCCTAGGAAATCGATTACTACCTGATACCCAGGTATGTCTTCAGTGGGCACTGTTTTCATTGGTGCAACAGAAGTGCTTCTTCCCACTGCTTGACACGAATTAACTCCTTCCAATATCTATTTTACTCATTAGTTCATCCCTGGGTACCAAATCTTTTCTCTAAGCAAGCTTTTTTTTTAATGCCTTGATGACCAATGTGTGCTAACCTGGTTGCTTTGTCTTGCAAACTTTCAGGAATAATTAAGTCTATTACTTTTTATTGGAATATCTTTTGATTTATTGCTTGTAATTCTAATATGAATTTCTTGTAAGGTTGAATATATTTGTCTTGTATGTCCCTTTTTCTAGTGTCGAATGGTTTCTGAACTTTTCGCAATACTGTCTTTTTTGTTTCTTGTTGGATCTCCTTCGACGTCAAGGACTTTGGAATTGTATGCTGTACGATGTAGTTTATATACTCTTCAGCTATACGCTCTTCTGAGCTCCATTTTGTTGTAATATCTATTTGGTGTCGACTTAAATATTCAGCTTCATTTGTTAGTCCGCTTTTGTAAATAACTCGAAAATTGTACGGCTGAAGCCTTAGAAACAAAATTTTCTATTCAAGCAGCCGTTTTCGACCTTGGCTTGGTAATGATAGCTTCCAAAGCTTTGTGATCTGTCATGACATCGAATTCTTTTCCAATCAAAAATGATCTTAAGTGCTCTATGGGCATACCAATCCGATTCCTTCAATATCCGTTGGAGAATAATGAATTTCTATAGAGCTAGGGGCTCTACCCGCTTAGGAAATAATTTTGTGATGGCTTGATCACTGCCGCGTTGAAAAGGAATTCCGCTAATACCTGTTGGGGATCCACCAACAATTAACATGCTTCTTTTATGGGTATCAAAATAGGCCATTACTGGGGCATGGGTCAGTTTCTGCTTCAGTTGGTTAAATGGCTTTTGCTCAGCAAGGGTCTATTTGAACTTGACATTTTTCTTTGTTAACTCAAGCAAAGGTAGAGTTACGGCAGGATAATTTGTAATGCAGCCATTGCAGGTATTGGCCATATCTAGGAAGCTTCCCACTTCAGACGCATTCTGTGGAGGTGCGACATTTTGAAGCTTTGCCACTGGATCTGGATCAGGTCTCGAACCTTTTTCAGTGAATATAAGACCATAGAATTCTTTTTCGGCTTTTAAAAAACGGCATTTGATCCCTTTGCTTCGATATTAAGAGTAGACAATCGTTTTAGACAACTTTCGAATGCTATGTCTTGTTCTTGGCGATTCTTTCCGAGAATAATTATATCATTAACAGTATCCTATATCCTACAGATTTTTGTCTGTCACTTTGATACTGCTGTAGGATATTTTGAAGCAATCCTAGCATTTACTCCCTCCTGCCGTTATTTCTTCTCTTGGTAACTCTGATCATTGTCTCATAACCTTACGGCATGACTTCCTCCCTCACCTGGATAGACCCTTTGCTCCGCAAAGAGTCTTCCACTACAGCAAGGCTGATTGAGACTCGCTTCGCACTTTTTACTCTTCTTACCCTTGGTCTTCATGCTTTTCAAATAATCCTTCTTCTCTTGCTTCTTTCATCATCGACGCAATTACTTCTTGACATGGATCTTTTTATTCCTTCTTCTTACAAGCCTGGTAAGAAAAATTCCCCTAAGTGGTTCAATTCACAGTGCGCCAAAGCTGTGAATAACAAAAACCACTACTGCAAGGAATGGAAGCGACTTCAAACCCAACATTCAAGAATTTCTTTCATCAACTCACGCAACCCCTGCTCCAAAGCCATCAAAAATGCCAGATCATCTTTTGTCCAACGCATCAACAAAGAAATCGCTTCCTGCCAGGCTGGCTCTCGCTCCTTTTGGTCTATGGCCAAAGTTGTCTCCCAAAACTTTTACCAATCATCTTTCCCTCCACTCAAAAGCAACTCTAACTCTTCTTTTGCCATCCCCTTATCCAAGGCAAATTTTGTTGCGCCATTCTTTGCCTCCAACTCCAACTTGAACGACCAAGGGCTCAAACAAGACCACCTCCCCCTTTCAAAATCCACTATACCACCCATTACGTTCTCCACAGGAAGAATCCGCCAAACCCTTCTCCAGCTTGACACCTCCAATTCCAAAGGTCCTGATGGTGTTTCACCAAATTTCACAAAACCTGTGCTACTGAACTTGCCCCTATTCTTAACGAACTGTTTCAGCTTTCCTACGCTATTGGTACGTTTCCTACCTCCTGGAAACTAGCCCATGTCTTTCCTATCCCAAAAGAGATGACAAGTCTATTCCTCTCAACTAACGTCCAATTGCAATCACTTTACTCATCTCTAAAACAATTGAGACCATCGTCACTAAACAACTTCTTACCTTCCTTGAAACAAACGATCTTCTCTCTGATCAGCGGTATGGTTTTCGAAAAGCTAGGTCTACTGTTGATCTTCTTGCTTATGCTATCCATGTCTGGTCCTCTGCTCTAGAATCCTGTGGTGAGAGGAAAGTCATCTCTCTCGATATCTCCAGGACCTCTGATCGCGTCTGGCACAATGATCTTCTTGCTAAACTACCGATATTTGGTCTCCAGCACACTCTCATTAAATGGATTGGTAGTTTCTTCTCTGATAGGATAATTGCTATCAGAGTGGATGGCTTGCTCTTTAATCTGCACTCAATCAATGCTGGTGAACCCCAGGGCTCTGTTATCTCCCCTGTTCTCTTCATTCTCCTAAGAAACGACCTACTGACCTCTACGTTATCTAGCATTCACTCCCTTGCTGATGATACCTTCCTAAGTTCTTCATTTTTCATTCAATCAAAATTACCCTGCTTCAACCGATATCCAACTCCACAGAAACATTTCAGCCTCGCTTCTCCCCAATGATCTGACAGTTATTGAGAAGTGGTGTAATGACAACCTAGTTTCGTTCAACCGAAGCAAGACGAAACAGGCTGTCATTTCACACAAACGTAACCAAAACTTTCCACCTGTCATTATGAATGGCGATGAACTGGACCCTTCAGCTTGTGTCACACAACGTGGTCCTTCTCTTTCATCGAATCTCAGTTGTAAAACTCCCATCCATTCCCTCGCTACACATGCATCTCGAAAGCTCGGTTTCCTCGCCAGAGCCCACGGGTTTTTCTCATCTTCTCACCTTCTATCTATAAACAAGTACCAAATCCGTCCTTCTTTAGAGTCCTGCTCCCACGTCTGGGTTCGTGCCCCAAAATCTACTCTCTGTCTTCTCGACAAAGTCCAGTCCAAAGCCATTCGTCTCGTCAATAATCCTAACCTCACCAAATTGCTGCAACCGCTTTCCCATCGTCGTTTAGTTGGAGATCTTTCCATCATTTATGGATACTTTAACGGACATTGTTCGCAGGAGATCAGGGATATTATTTCAGTTCCTCTAAAGCGTGTCAGAACCATCAGAAGCTCAACTCATTCGCACCCTTTCCAAGTTTCACTGCCTACTTCACGCACTCTATCTCACAAATCATTCATTCCAAGAACATGCAATTTATGGAACGTCTTGCCTTCTTCTTGCTTTCCATAGTCCTACAACTTGCCGTCTTTTACATCTAAGATCAATAAACTTGATCTTATCTCTCTATCCTCTTAGCTGCTCGCTTTCTTCTTTCTTCTTATGTTGGGGCCTTGCATAGGCCACCATCGCCTTTCCTAAACGTAACCCACTAAAAAAGAAACAAAATTCTGCACTGCTAGACATATCAAAATGCAATAATTTTTGTTGAAAAGGTCCTTCATGTGTAGAAATATTTGTAATTTATTGTCACTACATCTGCTCGTTGGATTGAGAGGCTATTTTGTTGCGCTGATCACTTGCACAGTTTACAAGAATTGAATATCGGCAAGGTCTAGAGGTGTCTTTGGACTGAGTAGGCTACCCCTAGGTCATTCAATCAACTATATAGAAAGTTGAACTGCTTAGTAAAATTGGGACCCTAGTGCTCTAAGCTTGAAAACATCCATGTAACTTTGAAAACGTTGAGGACCCGTATACGAAGATTTGAGTTTTCGTCGGCTCAAGTTTTACTTTTTTTCGAAGACTCTGAAATGTCTGTCGAGTTACCAAGAACGTCGACAGTAGCTCCCATGAGGCATTTAACATTCGAATCATTTAGACCAGGGGTCCCACACTCAATTTACCTGGGCCACTGGAGGCAGAATCTGGCTGAGGCTGGGCTGCATCAGGTTTTCCAGAGGAAAAGCTATGTTAGAAGATTCCAATCTTCTACAATCTCTTTATTCTAATTTTTTAACACAAAATGATATAAAAAAAATGAATAAGCAAATCAAGAATTATTCAGAAAATCAATCAATTAATCAGTAATGAATAAATTAAATGATAATTTTAATGAAAAGAATAATTTTTGTTAGATTTCTTGAATCAACAACGATATGTGGTTTATTCAGTCTTCTATATCCGCTGTATTCAGCTTCAAATGCCTGCTTCAATAAATGCCTGCTTTAACTTTCAACTTTCTTCTGAACATGAATTATCCTGAAAATGAATGGGAAATTAAAGGACATGAGCTGTTCTCCTGAACTTGGCTTCTCTGGCCTACTCCTTGAGGCTAGATACCTGACCTTGCAGGGCTTCCTCTCGCTTAGCCAAGTCACATTTGGCTGCAGGGTTGAAGCTGTTGAGACCCTTAGTATGGCTTGAAGAAGATCATCAGTAGGTCTGGACCTGCACTTGGACTCATTGAAGTTCAAGGTGGAGAAGAGCTTTTCACACAAGTATGCGCTCCCAAAAAGTCATATGGTTCGCTTGAACATTCGGGAAAGCTCAGGGAAGCTGGGGGTAAATTCTCTCAAAATTTTCCCAAACTTGTCTTCTTTTCTACTCACTTCCCTGATCTTCGCTTTGAGTTCAGAGTTGTACTGCAGGTCAATAGACAGAATTGAGTGGCTTATTTGCCTTTTATCCCGCCGTGTACGCATCACTCTGAAATATTTTGTCAGAGAGACAGAGAGACCTAATATTGACGTGTGTGTATGGATATGTTTATAGAATAACGAGAGAGAATAACCAGTGCTAGTTTAGAACTCTAGTCTGTTCCTTCTAACAAGGACCTCTCCCACAAGTGCTTTCACCTTAGCACCGAAATAATTTTTTGAATGAGTCTTTTCTGAATCCTTATCCTTCAGATTCCTCAAATGAGGCTTTATTTTGAAACCTTAATGGTTTTTTACCCTTTTACTGTCGTTCACCAAAACGAATAGAATACCTGGACAAAAGTGCTACCAGGAGGATCCCAACGTCTGCTCAAACAAGAAGGAATTTCCAAAGCAGTATTGTTGGCACTGTATGTGGATAACCAAATGATCTATTGTAATGCTCCCAAGACGCAATTGCTAACTTTGAGCAAAGATTCAATGCCAGATACTAAAGAGGCAGTTTAATCGTACCTTATATTAGGATAAAGTATAGTTAAATTCAGAGCTCGGCCTAATTTACTGTAGCAAAGAGCTATATATATATATTTCATACTCACATATATATGTGTATATATATTTATATATATATATATATATATATATATATATATATATATATATATATATATATATATATATATATATATCTATATATATATATATATATATATATATATATATCACATAGAGGGTGCTGTCTTCACCACCATATGGTGCTCTATGTACAAAGTACAGAGCGTTGATAGCAGAAATGCAGAAAAGGAAAAGACCGATTCTCTGTTACTCTGAGTTTCGTGCGAAGGCACTCGTCAGACAGACTATAACTGAATCACATTCCGAATTACATTGAATAAAGTAAGATGAAATTGGGATAAAAGAAGCCGTTGGCAAGTTACTGTCTATTGTCTAGGTGATGCTGTTGTTCATTAAATAATATTTGCTCTCGTGTCGGCATTTGGAGATAAGTTCAGAGCGTTTGTTCAAGGGGTTATTGTTGTGGCCGTTGATTATGTATAGTTTTTCCGATGTACAGAGGTCGCACCTTTTGGAGATGTTGTTGTATGGTTGAGCTGCAGTGATGATAGTCCATTGTACTCGGTAGTCTGTTTCGTTGTCCTTAAGTTGCCAGATGTATTTGGAAAGTTCGGTGCTGTTGGAGTACTCTTTGTTCTTAAATGACAGTTTGTGTTGAGTAAATCGTTGTTTGAATGTTCCTTCAGTCACGCCTATGTAGTTTTTCCCGGTTATGTCTGCGTTTGTTGTCACTTTAGCGTTGTAGACAATGTTAGTGGTGAGGCAGTTGTTGTTCAGGGGGAAGTCTTCTTTAACAACGATTTACTCAAAACTACATAATCTTACTTTATTCAATGTAATTCGGAATGTGATTCAGTTATAGTCTGTCTGACGAGTGCCTTCGCACGAATCTCAGAGTAACAGAGAATCGGTCTTTTCCTTTTCTGCATTTCTGCTATCAACGCTCTGTACTTTGTACATAGAGCACCATATGGTGGTGAAGACAGCACCCTCTATGTGATATATATATATATATGTATATATATATATATATATGTATATATAGCAGAGATGCAGAAAAGGAAAAGACCGATTCTCTGCTACTCTGAGTTTCGTGCGAAGGCACTCGTCAGACAGACTATAACTGAAACACACTCCGAATTACATTGATTTTAGAATACGCGAATGGGTTAAAAATAGGGTGAGAGTAAAATAAAGTAAGATAAAATTGGGATAAAAGATGCCCAAAGCAAGTTACTGTCTATTGTCTAGGTGATGCCATTGTTCATTAAATAATATTTGTTCTCGTGTCGGCATTTGGAGATAAGTTCAGAGCGTTTGTTCAAGGGGTTATTGTTGTGGCCGTTGATTATGTATAGTTTTTCCGATGTACAGAGGTGGCACCTTTTGGAGATGTTGTTGTATGGTTGAGCTGCAGTGATGAGAGCCCATTGTATTCCGTAGTCTGTTTTGTTGTCCTTGAGTTGCCGTTGTATTTGGAAAGTTCAAGTACTTGTTGTTCTTTAATGACAGTTTATGTTGAGTAAACCGTGTTTTGAGTGTTCCCTTAGTCACGCCTATGTAATTTTTCTGGTTGTGTCTTCGTTTGTTGTCACTTTTGCGTTGTAGACAGTGTTTGTGGTGAGGCAGTTGTTGTTCAGGGGGCAGTCTTCTTTTATGCGGCAGTTGCATGATTTTGGTGCTGGGGTGGGTGTTTTAGTGTTGAGGATTTTCTTGTTGTGTTTGTTGATGATGGAGGCCATGATTTTTGTGCAGGTGCAACTAAGTTTTAGGTTGTTCTTATTGAAGATGCTGTGAAATCTGTGGGTTTTTGGAAAATGCTTGCTTATTAGCTTGCGGAATATGTAGCCGATGTTAGTGCGGATGTTCTGGTTATATGGTTAAATGATGTTTCGTTGTCTGTTTTTTCTTGTACGTGTGGGTGGACGTGGTTGTTGTAGGTGAAGGGGTGCGTGAGTCTGCAGGATTTTAGGGCGTTTTCATAGATCGGTTTCGTTTTGTTGAATTCTGTTTCGTTGCAGGATAGGTTGGGGATTCGGCGACTAATGTTGTCTGGGAGCTGTTTAATGATTCTAGGTGGGTGGTTGGACTTAGTGTTGATGTATAGTGGATGGTCATTGTATTTTAGTGAAAGGGTAGTATGTTCCGCTGTTGAGGTTGAATGTCCCGTCCAGGTAGTTGACTGTCTTCATGTTTGTCTGTGTTGTAATGTTTAGTCCGTGGTTTTCGAAGTGTCTTGTTATGTCTTTTTTTATTCGTTCTGCTGTTGGTCCTGAAATGCTCTTAAATACAGCTAATCCGTCATCTCTGTATAGTCCGGTACTGTCTTTTCCGTACTTCGCGCATAGACCGTTGATTATTTAGAGGCCAACTAGTTCGCAGATTTCTACTCCGTCAAAGCTTCCCCTGGTAACATCGGTTAGCCATTGTTCCATGGGTCCACTGGTGACATCTTCCCATCCCATGATGTATTTCGTATATTGTTCCACTAGGTAGCACATGAACAAAACTATCTTTTTAAGTGTTTTGAATGCAGCGCGCCTAGACAATGTCTGCTCGTGCCCAATGAAACGAGGCAAACAGCTTGGAACTTGTCACAAAGCAAACATAATGTCGTAAATACGAACGCTTAATCACAAGCAAAAGAAATTAAATCCGCGCCTTTCTGAGTATTGCATTCTCTCCAATGAACGCCCCCCCCCCCCCCCTAATAATCTGCAAGCCATTTCAGTCTTGTGCTCTTAATCTGGTAGCTGACGGCAGTGATGATTACAAAATTCACTGCTTTAGAGAGAGTAATCCATGCGAAAAAGGTGCAAAGGTACTGGAGTCCCAGCTGCAAATACTGCCTGAACCACACAAAAATTCATTTGAAGGTATTGATGATTTAGATTTTCAAGATACCACTCCAGCAGTTATGTGAGTCGATGAGGGTTCGGACTCGGAAGACATTGATATGACATGAACATCTTGACCATACAAGTATGAAATCATGAAATAACAACTTTAAAACTTCAACTGTTCGCATTTCAAAACTTTGCCTTTTACTTGTAGACTTTTATTTTTTAATGAGTGCCCCCCTCCAATGAGCACCTCTCTCCAATTGGCGTCCCCTCTCCGAGACCATCCCATGCTTTATGCCACTTTTTGCTGCAATGAAACAAGGTGATCCCCCCCATGCCATATTTCATTGATCATTATACCAATATGTTTCTAGCTTGATTCTCTACTTAGTTCGTCCTCTTCGATTTTCAATGTCAGATCTTGGAAACGCGTTAACTGCTGCTTTCCTCCAACCGCAACAAACTTCGATCTTGTGATGTTTAACGTCTATCGGTGGTCATTTAGCCATATTTTTACAAGAGCCAAATTCTCATTCGTCTTATTCTAGATTTCATTACAGTTTTTTCCTCAGTAATATATTCCTGTATCATCTGCAAACAAAATTATGTTTGAGTATTTTACTGATAGCGGCAAGTCGTTCATGAAAACAAGAAGAAGTAAGGGGCCAATCACTTCACCTCGTGAACAATACCAGTAGATATGTACGTGGGAGGGGCGCTTAAAAACAGAGAGCCGAGGGACCCCAAATCGTTAGTGCGACCCTGGCAATGTGTCCACTTGGCAGATCAAGCATGCATGGTGTTCGAAGTACTATAATGAATGCATGATAGTCACTTTAGTGTCTACTGCTAAGCCACGGTGTATGCAAGTAAAGAACGAGAATCCTTGTGGTACGCCAATCGTTAGGTTTCTTTTCGATGAGAGAGTGCCCCCAACTGACATTTGCTGCGATCTTTGACTAAGGTAGGAGCGAAACCATTTCAGAGAAGCTGTAGAAACACCATACTCTGTCAACTTCAAAACCAACAAGGAATGATCCACTGTATCGAATGCTTTTTTCAAATCTAAGTATGCAACACCAGATATATGACCTTCGTCCATGCTTTCAAAGAGGCTATCCGTAAAATGTAAAGAAGAAGAGCTTGTGGACATTTTGTTTCTAAGTCCGAACTGATCTTTGAAAAGGAGATTGTTTACTTGCAAGAATTCGTAAAACTGCTAATGAGCTGCTCGCTCGATTATCTTGCTTATTGTAGGTAAGATTGAAATGGGTCTGTAATTCTCACAGCTACTCTTATCTCCACTCTTGAATAACGCTACAATTTTGCCGATTTCCAGTTATTGGGAAATTTGCCTTCAAGAAATGATCTGTTTATTAGGGCTTGAAGAGATGGTGCAATGATATCAGCGGAGTCTTTCAAGAACCTTACGCTGATTGTATCTAACCCAATTGCTCTGTTTGTTTTTAAGTTTTGCAGTTGGATTCTCACGAAATTGCTTGTTACGAGATCTAGTTGGAAGCTGCTATCAGCTTTCTTTTGCAAAGGTCCTCTTACATCTTTATTACCTTTCCCAAAGGCCTCTGCGATTTTCTTGCCTATAGTTGTGAAATGTTTGTTAAATGCTTAAGCAACTTGAACTGGTTTAGAAAGGATTTTCTTTCCGGATTTGAGAACAGAAAGAGAATGGTTGGCTGACTGAGGAAGGGCATCTTTTAGGCATTTCCACATACGTGAACTGTCGTTTTTGTTCTCTTCAATAATTCTGCAAAAGTGCTCTGACTTAAGCCTCTTTTTCAAACGATTTATGTGATTGCACAACTTTCTGTACATTTGCCAATGATACTGGGACCTAGTTTTCGTCCCTTTGTTTGATTGAAGTTTCTTTCATGTCTCAGTTGTAGGACTTCACTGTTTCTTGATAGGTGCATGTTTTTCCGCAACTCTGTTGAAAAGTGATTCCCAATGCGTGGCAGCCACATCAATACAACCAACTGAATCAATTTCATTTTCAAGGCATTTCTTTCAAATCGCTGCAAAATTGTTCTTTGTTATACTTTTTGTAAGATCGATATTCAAAAGTGCGAAAAGGTGTCTGTCGTAATACTTGAGTTTAAGAAAAAGATATACGCAGTTTAACCTAACTAGGCTTTAATCAAAACATCCTCACATCGAATAACGCTTCAGTGCGCTAATGCGCCTAAAATCCACACAATAGGTCAATTGTTAGATAAGTCAATAGATTCAATAGGAAAGTGTGAATATT
The DNA here is from genome assembly GCA_964026355.1 of Pseudorhiza aurosa. Lineage (NCBI taxonomy): Eukaryota > Metazoa > Cnidaria > Scyphozoa > Rhizostomeae > Lychnorhizidae > Pseudorhiza > Pseudorhiza aurosa. The sequence goes on along the minus strand of OZ032119.1, from coordinate 180,249 downwards.
ATAAAAATGCAAAACAATGCAAGTCAAAACAACAACAGTTTCACCACATTCTCCTCCGATGGAGAAAGTCCCTCATCCTCATAAATCTCGTATCGCTCAGGCTTCTTGCGTAATCGAGTTGAACGGTGGAGTTGCTGAACAGATTCCACAATACTGCCATCAGCATCATCAATGGTTGGGTGGGAATTCAACTTAACATGCAATTACCAATCTGTCCAATAATAGGCAATCTGTATACGGCTGGGCTAATAACAAGTATTTCTTGCTGAGCAAAAACGAATTTACAAGTGACGGTAAATCCAGCAATATTTAACGAGCGAATGCTTGAAGAACGTCATCTGCTGTTGATAATCCGCATGACAGGAACTGCATCTGAGAAAAATGGCTGCAGTAAACTGCGGAACGTCGGTGAAATCGATAACGGCGGGCAATTTTTTGACTAGGCCTAAGTCTGTCGGTGAAAAGACTGGCAAAGTTTGATTCCTAAGTTGAAAAGACTTGACGCAAGATCAAAATCTGTTGCCAAATGTCAAAAACAGCAGCTTTTGTTGAAAGCAGAATTTGGAACAGCTTTTGAATCACATTGAGATCTCAAATGCAACTAGTAGTTTTCTTAAAGCATTATAAACTCTTCTTGTTCTTATATTATGATATTCATATTATAATATATCATAGTCAACACATGCATCACTTGTTGGGATATTCATTCTGCGACGGCACAGAGCCTGGAGGGGAATTAAAGAAGTCTTTAAAACAGTCTCTTACTTTTTAGCACTATTTTTGCAGGCATTACTTGTTTTTGACAGTGTTAGAGGCAAGTGACCTGTATCTTTTTCGATATCACCTCTTCATGTTCCAAGAGCAACATTTGCATTCTTATCTTCTGCATCAGCTTAACCAGGTGGACAGTACTTTCTCTCATCCCTTGGAAGTGACGATTTATGTAGCATTAGGTAGTTGTGCAAAGCAACCACAGCTTTGGTTATGCCAATGCAGTACTATAGTATAGCATCTATGGGGCGTTTAAAATTGCGCGATCTTGCTGTCGAAATACCACAAGTATTCTCACTTACTCTTCTTGCACGTGAGAGTCTGTAAATAAATATACGCGTTGTGTGCGTCCTCCATAACGTTTCATCAAATGATAGCCTAATGGAAATGCATCCTCTGAAGTTATTACACAAGGGCATTTGATGTTGGTTTTTGGCAAAAAGCACTCATCTGGCAGACACAACATTTTGTTGTAGATAACATCTTTCATCCCACATCTTTCAAAGGTGCCTCTGTCACTTGCACTTCCAATAGCCCCAATATTCGCCGTAATATATTAATATCGCGCACTACACATAGCCATTAGAAAAATGCTGAACCATCCATCGAAAATTTTATATAGTGAGCCTGATTTTCATTATCTTTGTCCAATTTGCTTAATTCTTCCGAAATTTCTTTATTGAGTCCCTCTATGATGCCCAGTTGCTCTTTTAGTGAATTTTCCATTTACCTTAGTTTCAGTACGTCGTCTTTTTTCTCTTCCATTTGCACGATTATCTTCGTCACAAAACCTCAATGACCTCCTCTGACTTTCCTCTTTCCCCAAATTTCCTCCATATTCCGATTCTGCATTCAAATCTCCGCTAGCTCGGTGGACCAGATGTTGAGACTATTTATCTTAATCAAAAAACTGAATCTACGAAGTTCAATGAACGCAGATCGAGTCGAGAAAAAAGCCAATCATCCTTTCAACCAATCTTGAATTCCCGTCCTACTCCTACTAAGTTCGCACCAATCTCCCCTTTAGATCTAAATCAATGTTGTATGTACGTACATCTAGTTTGAACACGTGTAATTTCCTATCCAACCAAATTCAAAGATTATCAAGACCTCAATTGATTAATCATACTCATACATATTTTAAAAACAGGAAACGTAGTCACTTGCCACAGAGGTTGCGCCATTACGCATACCCAATCAACATATTTTGGAAATGCAAAATCAATACCCTAATAGCTAGTAAATTTGGAATTATGCACGTTCATTCAAACGTAATGACAAGGATGAATAATCGAACTCGCGAGACATAGCGCGGGTCAGTGGAAACCCCGAAAGGTGCCTTGTTTTGAGAATGGCTGTATTTGGTTGAAGCATATCCACACAATTGCTCATGTCATCTGTATCTTTTTTTGGAACAATAAAGATGGAGCTTACCCAGTCGTAGGGCCTTGCACTGATTCAATAATGCCAGCGGCTTCCAACTTTTCTAGTTCCTTGGTAACTTTTTTTCTTATATAAAATAGAATTCGTCATATTGTTGAACAACCGGTTTCACTTCAGGAATTTCATGAAGCACAATATCAAAGTCTTTTAGGTTACCTCAGCCTTTGAAGACACCTTTGTATTTATCTTTTAGATGCGTGACATATTCTGGTGATGCTTTGTTGACTTTTTTCTGGTTTCATTTTGTATTCTGTTCACATCACTTTGATGAAATAATTAAGTCTTCACCAGTTTTCCATGTCAAAAGGTTTCCTGTTATATCTTTGGCTATTTGAAAGCATGATATGGTTTTATTTTGCTCGGTTTCGACAAGGCATTGAAATTGTCGTAAAAGTTTTAATGAATTCGATGCTCCGTAATCATAGACTTTAACAACTGTGGATTGGAGTTGGACAATGTTGCTGGAATTTAGTTGCTTCCACGAGTTTTGATCGATAATTCTTATGCTTTCACCAATGTCAAGAAGTTTCAATTTCATATTCTGTTGATATATCTTAACAGGAACTTCAAGCTTGCCCTTACTTGTCGTGTCCATCCATGTAAAATACGTAGCCATCATCACTTGATCCTTATGATGCTGGGGTGTATTTACTGGCTTCGATTTTCCTTACTGTCTAAGGATTTTGATTTGTTTTCGTGGCAACTATTGATTCGCACATCTAGTGAAGAGATTCTTGTGTTTGCATGATGCGCAAATTTGTCAATGCGCGGGGAATGGCCAATTTTTATGCGGAAAAACAAATCCGCAGTTGTAACACATTGACTTCTTTACAGCTGTTTGTGTGCAGGCATTGCTATTCTCTCTCCGTTGTTCTTGAACTTTCAAATTGTGTTTTGCTCAACAAATTTCAAGTTTTTGAAGTCCGGTAGATAAGTGGTTTTGAATTTCTATCTAAGTCGTTTGTATTCTGCTTGCTTCAGCTCGCTTTCCTTTCAAAAGTAAATCTGCCAGTGTCAGCTTGTCAGATTTTAGGGCACTCCAAATTTAAGTATCCTGAGATTATCTGACGTTTGATTTCTTCATATGCATTGTCAAATTCGCATAATTGGGAAATTTTTCCTAATCTGGTATGAAATTCTTCAAAGGATTTCTTTTAAGTCTCGTTGAGCTTGTCGAAGTTGAAAAACTTCAAAGTCGCTATTGTGCGATTGTGCAAATTGTTCGCTCAGTTTGGTGACTGCAATGTCCAAGTAAGTCGTCGTCGGCATCCTTCCGTCTGCATGACACGATGGAGTATCTCCAGTATCTGCTCATCTGCACCTGCGAGAGTGGCTGTACAGCCCCAACCTGCGAATGGCAGTCCCGATGGCAAATGCCACAGATGAAAGAGCAGGATAAATGATGCTGGAATTGTTGACGTTCCCGCCTTGATATTTTGGACGCGATAGCTGTGTTTCTGCAGTCCTCACCTTCCCGCCCACCGCTCTTCAATGTGGGGTCCTCTACATGCACACCACGGTATGCGTCAACGGTACCACCTCAATGGCCTTCCCTGTCAGTAGTGGTAAAGCAGGGCTGTGTCCATGTGCCAACCCTCTTCGGCATCGGGTCACTCCATGTCAATTCACCAGATCAAAAATTGAATCGACACCCGACATTAGTGGTAAAGTCGTACTTGAACTTCAGCTCAATACCTACATTCATTTTTGATTTATTCAATTTTCAACCTTACCCATATTTTTGGGTAAAAATGCTCATTCGCGGTCATTTTGAATTGCAGTAAGATTTACACAATCACATTTTTCTTAATTATGCAAACAGCAGAAACCGAAATTCCTGCAAGATCTCCACATTACCATTTTAATACCTTTCACAACTGACAACATGACGCTTGACGTCTCTCTCCGATAATTTCCGGAGGTGCTTCCAGCAGCTCCTGAAAATTTTTTCTTTCTGCAATGGATAGCTGTGGATTCGCATTAGAATGATATGTGAAGAGTAAAGATACTCAGTTTCTTCATGTTCTGGTAATAGTTGCAAGCTGAATTAGGAAGAAGAAGTGGCTTCAAGGGCAAAAACAAGGCCAAGAACGAAGTCAAAATTGCAGCGTGACAAAGTGCACGATGATGTGGGCCTAGGCCCTGATGAGGACAGCCACGAGGAGCAAGGTGAACATAGCCAGGATGAGTTGATGAGCAAACTTGAGCAGATTTTTTATGTCAAACTTGCATATTTGGCAACGAAGCAATGCATATCCAGTCTGCATGCTTCGATATTGGAGCAAGTTCAGATGATTGAGAAACTCGAGGTGAGAACTATGATGCTTGAAAGCTACATCAATCAAATAGAAAAGATACCAAAGCAGTGAACATCTCTCAGACAACCAGTTTAACAATGATGCTAAAACCGAGCAACTAGAGAGATGGGTTGACCACATGGAGCAATATCAACGAATTGATGGTATCTCGTGTGCAAACGAAAAATCTGCAGAGGACTGCCTTCAAAAGTGAATTCATTGGTAAAAAATCACCTGAAAGTTGATATCTCTGACCTGGCTTTTGACAGAGCTCACAGTATCGAGAAAGTGAGTCTTGAAACAGAAAATCATAAGACCTATCAGTCATCAATAATAGTCAACAATACGAGGTCCACCACCTGGCGTCACAGGACCATCGTATTGAGAGCTGAATGCAAGAAAAGTTTGGATCAATCTGGACACAACCCGAAAACGAGTAAATTTTTGCACAAGTGAATAAACTACTTGGTGAGACAGACGGTTTCCTTGCCATGGCCAACGTAAACTGTAGGCTCTGCTTGAAGTTAAACAATGGGCTTCACAATTCCGAACAAGAAACAGATTTAAAGGAACTTTTGAAATATGTATAGGTTGCATGTTTTAGTCTATAATTTCTTTCATTGATTTTGCGCGCAATGGGTGCAAAAATTTTGGACATATGCTTATCTTGAAATTTACTGATATAAAGATTCAAAAATTTCTCAGTAATATTTTCGCAGAGCTCAATTGTGCTAAATTCCTTTTTCTGCCTTTCAAAAGCTTTGCACTTGATGTATATGCCTTTGGGTAGCGGAGGTGGATCCTTTGGAGTGACGGGTTTGGCTCTCTGGCATCGTTGGATGGCATTTCTTTTCTGGAAAGTAGATCTCACGTCATTAGTGCAGCGAAGTTTTTCTACATCTTTTACATGTTTTTTGCACCCAGGCAAGCAAAATCTGCTTTTTGGGGGTGGGTCTCTAAATGTCAAGGGGCTCGCTCCTTAGTTTTGGGGGGCTCGCCGTCACTGCCTTGGGCAGGTACCTTGCATTCTTATGACTTTCTGAAGATTCCAGGAGAGTATCATTAACGGACTTTTCATCACAGTTAAAACTATATTTCTTCTCTTCTTGTTGGCGAAGGAAATTTAAATACAAAGCTGTTTTTAGTACATGATAATAATAAAGAATAAAGCCAGATGATAATAAATTATAATAAAGCCAAAAATGATAATAAAGCCAGGCTTCAGACAGGGTCTATTGGGCGTTTGGGTCGTGCAGATGAGCTCAGGACACAAAAGGCTCAAACTGCAAGTCCTGAGTTTTGGGGAATTCGAAGACGCGGCTCCGACGTGAAAGGATGCATCTCTGACGCACTCCGACGCCGCATTTGAAGATGTCACTCAAGCTAGTGTCGACTCTCACTGCACTCTCAGTGTATTCCTACAGGTTTTTCAAGCATGAAATTATGTTGGTATCAATTCCATGCTTTTCTAGAGCAGCCCAGAGAGCATCATCCCCCCTCAATCAAAAGATTTTCCATAGTAAATGAAGTTTTCGTAGACCTTCATGTCGTTTCTGAAGTATTTTTAGCAAACTACATCAATATATCTCAAAAACCAGCGTGTTTGTAGATTGAATTCATCACTAGATAACTTATGATAAACTGAAATGCTGTATATATTATAAGAAATAGATAAGTTAACTTAACAATTTCGCCAGTTTAAGTCCAAGACAGTACTATGAGTTTAGCATGAAACAATCTTTAGTTCTTATGAACTATCATCTCTGGCCTAAACTTGAAATCCATACAATGGAGATCTTTCCATCTATTACAGATACTTTAACGGACATTGTTCTCAGGAGATCAGGGATATTATTCCAGTTCCTCTGAGGAGTGTCAGGACCACCAGAAGCTCAACTCATTCACACCCTTTCCAAGTTTAACTGCTTACTTCACGAACTCTATCTCACAAATCATCATTCATCCCAAGCACATGCAATTTATGGAACGTCTTGCTTTCTTCTTACTTTCCTGAGTCCTACAACTTGCCATCTTTCAAATCTAAGATCAATAAACTTGATCTTATCTCTCTATTCTCTTAGCTGCTCGCTTTCTTCTTTCTTCCTGTGTTGAGGCTTTGTATAGGCCACCATAACCTTTTCTCAACATAACCCACTAAAAAAAAAGTAAAAAAATAGAAAAAAAATGATTTGGTGGTTCAAAGTAAGGTGCACTACTTAAGCTTTATTGATGTAGCTTCATTATACTAAATGTATCCAATATGCACAACAAATTTTGGTGAGAAGTGACTAGTTTTCAGAAATAAAGCGTGCATTTTTCCCCTCCTTTGTCGTGGATCTCTGTTAGTATTCACTTGATTAGTAGTATTTGATGCCCTTGATGAATTCTGGGATGATATCTGCTAAGCTAACCTTGGATCCTTCGGCTTGTCTTCCCTTCCGTTTGCACTAAATTCTAATGTGAGCCTTGGATCAGACCTTATCTCATTTTTGACTACAGGTACATTACCGGTTTCACGTTGATATGGATGATAACGAGAAGCATTTAAGGAAGATTATATTGATGTAAATGTAAACGTTGTCCCTGAACTACATCCTCCTTGCAAGAGAACATTTCGTTGTTCGCCAGTTATTTGATGCTCTTCTCCTATAGCCTAAAAAGCAGTTATGATTCAGTGAGAAAAAATGAATCAATTAGACGTCTTGAAGTAAAATTTCAACATTATTTTTGCACGAAAAAATTCGATGTGGTGCAGTTATGTATCTATTTCTCAGTGCAATATTATACCTCATTAATACTGAGACTGAATTTTTTAGATAATTAATAATGCTTGGTCACATGAAATTCTGTAGTTAACTTCTTTAATCGCTATCCATTTGATAATTGCATTTAAATGATACAATTAGCAGAAAAACACATGAGAGTCTGTCTTTGATAGCTTTTATTTATATAGAAATGGTTTGCTCATTGGAACCAAATAAAGAAGTGGACTTCCCCTGCTATCTTCCCTCCTTATTGGTCTTTCATGTTAATGATTTAGAAGGAAATTCAGCTCTTTATTTGAAGTGTCAATGATAGTGTAGTTTCAGACGACCTGAAATGTTCGGAATAAGGCAGAATAGTTGCTTCGTATTTTCGTTTAAACATTTTCGATGGGTCTGTGACAATTAGGGAATGGCATCACCAATTAAAACTAAGCCTGAACAGCGATTACTATGTCACTGTCACCCAACAATGTTGGCCAAATTGAACAAGAAAAGTCGCAAATCCGATATCAACATCGCCATCTCAGCAGCATAGATGGGGAAATCAAATTTCAAAACCCATGCTCTGCAGGAAATACGATGAGATGGATCAAGGCGATTACGGCGAAATGACGATAATTCTAGCAGCATAGGAGGACAACGCGGTATCGTTTCCCTCATCGCTTATGGTATAGATCATAGAAGAGATATACCACGCGGATCTGCGTGGCAAAACTAAACGGCATAACCATTGTCAACGTCTACGCGCCAACCTGAACTGGCTATTGATAAGCCGGGAGAGTTAAAATTCTACGAAGCGCTAAACAACATCAAAGTGACAGCAAGCAAGTCAAAACCCTTGATAGTAATGAGTGAAATGAAAGCACATATAGGACAAGAGGAGCAGATCAAGTTGGTAGAAAAGCAAAAACACCGTTATAAAGGCTACAAATACAAACGGTGCTCCCTTCTGTGAAAATCTCTCCGCCAATCACATGGTTCAACTAGCTTCAAATATCCGGAACAGAATGCATAAGTCAGTTAAGAAAAGACAGTTCTGCCCCACTTTTTTTGGAAAAGATAACCTCCACCAATATAGCATCACCAATATATCGTTTACCAAAACTTTTTTTGTAACACATTTTTTCCCCGCAACACACGCACATTAATTTTTTCATGTACAGTTTTAAATTTACTACTGTATATAAGAGTTAAAAAGTTTACATCTCTTTATAACAATGCAATCAACCACAGAGACAACCACATTACCCTCGCAAAAAGGAGTATACTATATTGATTTACCAAAAGAAATTGAAACCAAAAAAGCAGTTATAAACGTAAAAAACAAAGACAACAAATGTTTTGAATATGCAAATTTATCTGCACAACATCATGATGAAATAAAGGCTAGTCACCAAAGACCATCAAAATATAAAGAACATCTAGGTAAACTTAATTTTACTGGTATTGACTTTCCAGTTTCACTGAAAGATATTGATAAATTTGAAAAACAAAACCTTGGAATTGGTGTCAATGTATTTGGTTATGATAAAGATGTACATGCATTAAGGTTAAATAAAACAAACCCACAAAATGCAATTGATTTGTTACTTATTACTGATGGTAAAGAAAAACAACATTATTGCTGGATAAAAAGTTTTTCAGGGTTACTCTCCGCTCAAATCTCCAAAAACGGACACAAAATTTATTTTTGCAAAAGATGTTTGAGTCATTTTTCAACACCAGAAAAGTTAAACAACCATTTACCAAAATGTAATGGAAATCCTGATGATATAAAAGCAGTAAACGCAAAACTAAAATCAAAACAGTAAATATGTGATATAATTATTTTTCTTCATTTAGAGTTTTAAATTTACTATTGTATATAAGTGTTACAAAGTTTACAAGCAGAGTAAAAAATTAACGCAGCAATGACAGAAATTATTACAAGATGTAACTGGCTAATGTTAGGTCAAGAAAGAACCTGCAATAGGATAGCAAAATGTGAAGGGTTTTGTGATTATCATGCAAAACAAAAAGTAAAATCATTTCCTTGTATGAGTTGTGGAAAAGGAACAAGATCAAAACTAGGTATGTGTAAAAGCAAAGAATGTAACCATGATGAGCTAAGATATAAAAAGAAAAAAATTATAAAAATAAAGGAAACAGAAGAACAAATTTTGACCAAATATTTTAAAAAGAAATTACATACAGAGTTGCTAAAGAAAGTAGAAACAATATATTAAATCAATAATCCAAATTTTTTTTATCTAATATTTATGTACAAAATAATTATTTTTGTATTAGACTTTAAATTATAATGTATTATATAAGTGCTTAAAAACTTTCACAAGTATAACACAACATGTCTCAACTTAAATTAGTACAAACAAAAACTGCATTGAATAATGTATTTACAAATTTTGAGATCAATGGATTAGAAAATGTTGATTTAATTGCATATCTAGATATGACAGCCTTACTCACTGAAAAACAATTAAAAGAAGAATTAGAAAAATCAAAATTTTTTAAAATTGAAACAGCAGTAATGGTTAACTTGGCAAAAAGATCAGACAATAATATTATTTATAAAAATACATACTTTCGTTCTGGTATAAAAGAGATTAACAGCTCGACAAACATTCCTGAAACCTTTGAAATTATGAAAACAAGGAAGGATTGAATTATTTGAAACATTCACTAACGAAGGCAGTGGATGGATATTTCAAAATATTGATCGTTTAACTCTTAATGTTGATAAAAATAAACCATTAAATGGTAGCAGCTATATTGATTTACCAAAAGAAATTGAGGTAAAAAAAGCTGTAATAAACGTACAAAACAAAGACAACAGATGCTTTGAATATGCAATTTTATCTGCACAACATAATGAGGAAGTAGATCAAAAACATACTAACAGACCATCAAAATATAAAGATTACCTTAAGAAACTTAATTTTACTGGTATTGAGTTTCCAGTTTCATTGAAAGATATTGATAAGTTTGAAAAACAAAACCCTGGAATTGGTGTCAATGCATTTGGTTATGATAAAAGTGTTCACATCTTGAGAATAAATAAAATAGACCCACAAAATGCATTTGATTTGTTGCTTATTACTGATGGTAAAGAAAAACAACATTATTGGTGGATAAAAAGCTTTTCAAGGTTACTCTCCGCTCAAGTCTCTAAGCATGATGGTGTTATTTATTTCTGTAAAAGATGTTTGAACCATTTTTCAAAACCAGAAAAGTTAAATGATCATATTGAGGTTTGTAAAGAAAACTCTGCTTGTAAAATTGAAGTACCAAAACCTGGTGAAACCATTGAATTTAAGAATCATAAAAAATCAATGAGAGTTCCATTTGTAATCTACGCTGACTTTGAAGCTGTTTCAGAAAAAATAGACTCCGCAACACCTAATCCAGAAAAGTCTTTTACTGAAAAATATCAAAAACATACTCCATCAGGATTTTGTTATTATGTCAAAAAAGATGGCGTTGAAAACTATGCCGAACCAGTTGTTTATAAAGGTGAAGATTGTGTTGAAAAATTTTGTGCAATGATTGAAGATGAAGTAAAAGAAATAGGTGCTATTTATAAGAATATAGTTCCTCTTGAAATGACTGCAGAAGATAATAAAAAATTTCAGTCAGCAGTGGATTGTCATATTTGTGATAAAAAGTTGTGTAAAGACAAGACAATTTTGTTTAACAAAGAACGAATTCATAAATCTTGTTTACCAGAAGAATATAAAGATACCCCAGAATTTAGTTTAAACGGTGTAATGGATAGCAAAAATTGGTGTAAATACTATAAAAACCCAAACTGTGCAATTTGCGCTGGTCCTCTTTCAGATGAAACAGTTAAAGATCACGATCATTTAACAGGAGAGTTTAGAGGTGCTGCACACAACCAATGTAATTTACAATATCAGTTACCAAAGTTTGTTCCAGTAATATTTCACAACTTGTCTGGATATGATTCATATTTGTTTATAAAACAGCTTGGTAAATCACATGGTAGTATCAACTGCATACCCAACAATGATGAAAAATACATAAGCTTTAGCAAATCACTTGCGGTTGATGATAAAAAATTTGAGATTAGATTCATTGATAGTTTTAAATTTATGGCTTCTTCACTTGACAGTCTTAGTAAAAATCTTTCCCGCGAACAATTTAGGGAAATGAACAAAGTTTTCGAAGGTGACACAGATTTGTTGATCAGAAAAGGAGTTTACCCATACGATTATATGGACAACTTCGATAAATTTAATGAAGCCAAACTGCCTCCTGCTTTTGAGTTTTATTCTCGACTTTATGATTCTACCGTAAACGAAAAAGATTATGCTCACGCCCAGAAAGTTTGGTCTCACTTTGGCTTTAAAAATATGGGTGAATACCATGACTTGTACTTGAAAACAGATGTGGTTTTGTTGGCTGATATATTTGAAAATTTTAGAGATGTTTGCTTGAAAAACTGCAAGTTAGATCCAGCTTGGTATTATACATCACCAGGCCTTAGTTGGGATGCTTTGCTAAAGAAGACTGAAATAAAGTTAGATTTGTTATCTGATATAAATATGATTTTGTTTGTTGAAGCTGGAATAAGAGGAGTTAGTATGATTTCAAACAGATATGGAAAGGCTAACAACAAATATATGGAAAATTACAATCCTAAGGAAGAATCAAAGTTTATAACATATTTGGATGCAAACAACTTGTATGGATGGGGTATGAGTCAAAAGTTACCACATAAAAACTTTAGATGGCTAGATGAAGCAAAGTTAGTTGATTTTGACCCTACTTTGATAAACACAGAAGATGAAGCTGGTTATATTTTACAAGTGGATTTGGAATATCCAAAAGAGTTGCATGATGCACATAACAATTATCCTCTTGCTCCTGAATCTTTGCTTATTAATAAAATTTATAAATTAACGCCAAACTTGTACAACAAAACAAAATATACTTTGCATTTGAAAAATCCTCAACTTTATTTAAGTCTTGCGTTAAAACTTACCAAAATTCATAAAGTACTTGCATTTGATCAAAAAGATTGGATGAGACCTTATATTGCATTAAACACTGACCTTAGAACTGCAGGCAAAAATTATTTTGAAAAAGATTTCTTCAAGTTGATGAACAACTCAGTATTTGGAAAGACTATGGAAAACATAAGAAATCGAGTTGATAGAAGACTTGTCAATGAAGAAAAACAGGCCAAAAAGTTGGTATCAGAGCCAACGTTTGAGGGAAGAAAAATATTTTGTGCCGACTTGGCAGCAGTTCACATGAAGCGAATAAAAATAATGTTTGACAAACCGATTTATGTAGGATTTTGCATTTTGAATTTGAGTAAAACGCTTATGTATGATTTTCATTACAACTATATTGTAAAAAAGTATGGGTCAAAACAAAAGTTGTTATTTACAGATACTTACTCTTTGGCTTACGAAATAAAGAATGACGACTTTTATCAAGATATCAACGTTGATGTGTCAGAAAAATTTGATACAAGCAACTATGCAAAAAATCATACTTCTGGAATTAAAACCGGATGCAACAAAAAATTAATTGGCATGATGAAAGATGAATGTGGTGGTAAACAGATAACAGAATTTGTGGGGCTAAGAGCAAAGATGTATTCTTACCGGGTTGATGAAACAGAAGAGAAAAAGGCAAAAGTTGTTAAAAAGAATGTTATCAAAAAAGATATAAGTTTCAACGATTACTATAAATGTCTGATTGAGCGTGTAAAACCAGTTTATAGAAAAATGAATTTAATCAGAAGTCACAATCACGAGATTTATTCTGAAACTATAAATAAAATAGCGTTGTCTGCAGATGATGATAAAAGGATTATTGATGCAGATGGTATTTCAACACGAGCTCACGGTCATTACAAGTTAGATCAGAAAAAGTAAATGAATAACGAAAAAAAAATATTTTTTTTTTAAAGGTTTTTAACATCATTTAGTGGAAACCAACTATTAGATTCTTTAGGATAACCCTTCCATGATACTAACGCTAATTTTTTCTTATAATCTTTCTTGATTACTTTATCAATTCTATCAAAATCTTGATCAGTTTTTTGTAACTCATTTTCATAAAAACTTCCTTCAGTAATTTCATTGTTATAGTCTTTTATTATACATAGTAGGATTGGTATGTTGTATTCCTACTATAACAAAAACTTCTTCACTCCAGTTTGGTGTATAACCTATATCAAACTAAGTTCTTTTGTGCTTACTAATCCTTACTCTGTCTCCCACCTTGAACTTAGATTTATAGATGGTTTTATCATCGATTGAATATACATCATTTTGAATAACTTTTTCATTATATTTCATGCTAGCTTCCGTTGGTGTCATTTTTATTGTGGAGTGTTTGTGGTTGTTATATTCATTAATTAAATCTGGTAATACATCGACATATTTACATGTATTATTAGCAGTAAAATATTTATACATTTTATTTTTTGATGTACGATTAAATCTTTCAATAACAACGGCCTTACCTTCATTAAATGTACTATACATTTTAATTTCATTCTCAACTAGCCATTTTTTAAATACGTTGTTATAAATTTCAGATCCATTATCAGCCCATAATTTGTTAGGTTTCCTCTTGCTAGTTTTAACAATAGATTGAAATATATTGGTAATTGTTTTACCTGTTTTATCTTTTATAGGAACACTCCGTAGAAACTTTGAAAATACATCAATAACATTTAAAATATACCTAAATCCATGGTTGTAGCTTTTAAGTTGTTGCATATCAACCAAGTCAGCACTCCAAATATCGTCAATATTACCGACAATAACTTTTCCCTTTTTTAAACTTTCTTATAATTGGTTTGTGTAACTCATCTAGCTGTTCATTCCAATTTGTTGAACTTTTTTTAAAACACCTAACCCAAGTTTTTGTTTGGTGTTGATAACTTTTCTAGCCAACATACCCATTTTTGGAAGGGATCCATAAGGTACCTTATCTAATTCAGAAACCATCTTTCGGTCGCATTCGTTTTTATCAACGCCTCTTGAGTAACATACATCATGATGTGCTGGAATTTCATCAACTTTGTTAAAAGGAGGAACTATCCATCTAGTAATTTCACCAGTTTCTGGGTCGTATTCAATTTGTATATCTAGTGGATTAAATGGTCCCATGTATTTATAATTAGTAGGAGTCCAACCAGCTTTTGGTTTTGGTAGCTTGCCAATCAAAGAATGAATATCAAACTTTCCACCAGCTTTACTTTTAGTAAAACAATTCTTTTGCGTACCACATATTTGGCAGCTGCCTTTTACTATGGATTTGTTATTTTTTGTCGTCGTGTGTCTTATATTTGGAGACGGAGTATTTCTTTTGCATTTGACACTATAAATTTCCATGGCCAAAGTCTTTTTGTTGTCTATACCTATACAGAAATAATTTCTTTCTTGTTTAAATTAAATAATTTCATCAAAGTTTTTAAACAACTCTATTTTGTTTTGATTTATAAATAGAAAATCATCTTTATCAAGACCCTCAAATTTGCATTGGTCAAATCTACATTCTTTTGAAATTCTTGCTTTTTCACCATCTGTTGGAGGATCGTAAACAATAACTTTTGAGCAATTTGTTCTTATGTCTTTTGGTATTGTACAATACGATTGACTCAAATAAACCGGACAAATTTTGTGATGTCTACCATCAGTAAAATGGTTTGCAATCTTTGCTTGTACTTTTTTATCGGCATTCATCAAATCATCAAATACGACAAGCTTTACACAATCATCAGATCCATATTCATCTGTATTTAAGATATCGTCTTGTCCGCACAACAACAAGACTTGATGACCTACTAACTGTGAAACTAGAGCAAACTTATTTTTTAGCGAGACCAACTTGTCTTGATCTTTATTTGGAGTATATATGATAATCTGATCATAATAACACAAAGGTTTTTTAATGATGTGCATTAAAGTATTTGTTTTTCCACAACCAGAACTTCCACAAACAAGCATTCTAAAATCGTTGCCTAACAATGATTTATGCTTTGTTTTATCAACAACTAGCTCACTATCATAATTTGGAATCTTCATTTTAACATACCTCCTTAAACCCTATATAGGTTACAAAATTTATAATTTTAAATTATAAAATATTTAAGTAAGTCTATTAACAAAATTAAAAAAGGTGTGTCAAAATTTGTAGTAGATATCAGTAACTTACAGTACGTTAAGTCCAAAGGTATCAGTAAGTTACAGTACGTTAAGTCCAAAGATATGAATACTATATAGTTACTTAAAAAAGGGTGTTAAAATTTAGAGTAAATAAGTAACTTACAGTACGTTAGGTCCAAAGATAAGTAACTTACAGCTAGTTAAGTATTTTAATATTTTGAATTTTTATAAACTATATAAGTATATAAAAGTATATGAAAAATCAAAAGTATGGATTTAAACAAATTAAAAAGTATAATTAAAAAAGAAACCGTAACAGCAAATATTGTTGACCAAGTTAAAGATGATGTAAGGATTCTTAAAAATCTGCAACTTGGGGTTATGGAAGAAAGAGAAAAGGTTGCTGCTCCAATTACAAGAGAACTTGGTAAAGTTGGGAAACAAATAACTGATATAGATAAAAGACAAGACGAAATGTTAGGTCAGTTAAGAGAAAACCAACATGCAATGATACAGTATTTGCCACAGTTTGCAATTGAGTCACCAGAGTCACCACCAGCGCTTGAGACACCAAAGCGACCAACACAACCAAAGCAACCAATAACACTTAATTTTGATAAAAGATTTGATCCAGAATTTCTAAGAACTTATGATTTACCAAGTGCCAATGAATTTCCAAATATAACAAAAGATAAATTAGAAATGATAAACCCACAAGTAACAAAAGCACAATATCTGTTGGTGCACGTAAAAGTGCAGCTAAAAGTGTTGAGAAAAGGAACAAACTTGATGAAGATTTAGCTACATTAAAAAAATATAAAGAAATATTAGACGCAACAATGTTTACAGACTTATCAGAAATAATTGGAAATGGGATAAACCAACAAAGAAAAAGAAATGCTTACAAGTTGTCAAAAGGTGGATCCTTTGGTCATGTATATATTGATCCGGCTAAACTAAGAATGAATAGACTTAGTGTTAAAGACAAGGCTGGAAGCAGTTTGATAGATAATGTTGTTGACAACTCTCTTATAGATTTGTTAACAAAAAGGTACAACCCAAAAGTTGAGGACACACCAGAAGCAAAAGATATTTTCAAAGACTTGACACGCTTTTCTGGTTTTAAAAAAAGTAAAAGATCAGGCAAACAAAAGTTATTAAGTGGATCCACTGTTACCTTAGTGCCAGACACCCCAAAATATATTTTGGCGAGGTTGACCCTTTTATTAGGTACACGACGTGCTGGTAACAATAGTTTAGATATAAGAAATGAAATAGTTCAACAAATTGATATTGCTTATAGTAAAAAAATAATAACCAACGAAGAAAAAGGAAGGTTAACGGCAAAAAATAATTTAAATTAAATTAATTTAAAAAAATAAAAAATATATTCAATATACATAAAACATTGTAACAAAAATGAAAGAGATAGAAAGACCGTTTGTTTTCAGTTCAACTGATGGAATCGCTGGATCAAAACCAAGTGATTTTACAATGAAACAGATTCCAAATCTTATTTTGGATAAAAATAAAGAACATTATATTGCGCTTGATAAATTTAATGGTCATTATTCGTGGTATAACATCAATTCAACTTATAATAATAATAAAATTAGCTATTCTCACGACGCAGGAAAAACCAACACCGTAATTACTTTTCCAGATGGAATTTATGATTATGATTATTTAAATAATTATATAAAAGGTTCTTTGGTAGCAAATAATCATACTCTAGATGGAAAAACTCCTGGTATCAAATTAACTTTTACCACTTCTAGATTTAGAGTATTTTTGTTGCGGTCAACAGGGTATAGTGTTGATCTTAGAGGTACAGATAGGAACTTTAATGATATTATTGGGTTTTCAAAAATTAATATAACCACATCCCAGCTTGGTCAACGCTTGCCCAACATTACAAATTCTGTTGATAATATAAAAATTAAAACATCTCTTACCAATGATTCTTTGGATGGTGGAGTATCAACAGATGTTTCATATTCGTTTAACACGTCAGATATTTCACGTGCTTTTCCTTTTAAAATAGAACCAAGAAGAAGATTATATAATAAATTAAATACAAATATTATATCTTGCGTAAGGATATATATGACGGATGCAATAAATAGACCAATCGATTTCAACGAATTACCAGTTAGTTTGACAGTTGTAATAAAATCAGTAGACAAATACCAATGAATCGAACAAAAAAGTGTAATTATAATAGAATAAAATATGTTACCCCACAAAATCCAATTGATGGTGAAGGCTTGTTTGACATATTTAAGTCAACAGGTAAACAAATTACATCACTTGCAACTTCCAAGTTTTCCAAAGAAGTTCCCAAAAAAGCTGCTACAGCAGGTGTTGAAAAGTTTGCAGTGTCTGGTGCAGAACCTCTTGGCAAAAGTGCTGCGGACAAAGTTGTAAATAAACTATCTGCTACGCCAAGTATTGTCAAAGAGAACAAGCCGGTCCCAAATAGTGGTGTCTAAATTGTAGACAGTTTGAAAAGTAGACTCTTTGCCTTTACCTGTCCAAGCGTCAGAAATTGATGCCTTGAAACAACAGTTGACTCAATTTATGTAAAAAAATAAAAAAACAATTTTTTTGATTAATTATTATTTTTTTTTAAAAATATTTTTATTTAAACACTATTTATATATATGCTATACAAAATAAAACTATTAACAAAGTTAAAAATTCAAAGTAATAGAATACAAACAAGGTGATTTTTTAGAAAGGTATGAAGAGGTTGTATACGACCTTCAAATCCAATTAAGCTGCCAGCAAATGGAGCAAAACAAAATAAAAATTCATACAAGTATTATGTAGATTCAACTGGTGAAGTAACTGCTCCCAATCATTGGTATAATTCTTATCTTGAAATTGAAGTAGAAGTTAACAAGAAAGCAGATGGTACAACTTATGCCGCTGCTGATAATATCACTTTTGCATCAGATGCTTATTCAATCATTAGAGAGTTGAATGTAAAGTATGGAGGTGTCCAAGTTATTGATACACCAAATGTAAATGAAAGTGTTGCAATTAGAAATAAAGCTGAATATTCAAGTGCTTATCTTGCTCAAGCATCGAGCACCTTGTTTTATCCTGATAGTGGAACTGGTGCTGCTAGTCGTACCACAAATGCTGGTTTTGCTAGTCGAGCTGCACTTGCTAATGCTGCCTGTGGTGTTAATCTTATCGTGCCACTAAATAAGTATAGTTTCTTTGCTGCTTCACAATATGTTGTTTATCCAACTGGTAAAATGGAGCTAAACATTACTCTTGAAAGAGATGAAAATGTCTTGTACAAAGATGCAGCAGCCGCTGAAGGTAGATATGTTGTTACAAAAATGAGACTTTGGGTTCCAAAGATGGAGCTAAATTCAGATTGGTTCAATAAATTTAGTTCAGCATTGACTGAAAAAAGAACTTGGGGATATTTGGCTGATAGAGTAGAAACATCCCCAGTGTCTACGTTGCAAACTGGTACATTTGATATCTCAAGCAGCATTGAAAAGCCTAGATTTGTTATGTTGTATGCGGTTGATTCAACAAAAGATGGTGATGTAACAAAAAATAGCTTTCATTATGATACTTATAATATTCCCGGTGGAAGACAAGTGACAAGAGCACAGTTGGAGCTAGGAAATGGTGTTTATTATCCACGGGTGGAACTCAACCCAAAAAATGAATTAACAAGAGTATACAAAAAATTTATTGAATATCAAAGATTTATAAACGACGGTACGTCTGAAGGTAGCTTTATTGATAGAACGTTGTTCAAAGATCTTCATTCAGCATTGTTCTTTGACTTAAAAGATCAGAGAAATGATATGATTGATGGAGCACATAAATTAAAGTTTTCATACACTCTTGATGGAGCACCAACAGCTTATGTTTGGAAAGCAGTAATTTTGTATGAAAGGCAAATAACATCAGATCCTATTTCTGGCTCAGTTAAACTAACATTTTAAGAAAACAAAACAAAAAAACTAAATTTACAAAAATAATTTTTACAAAAAAAAAATCTTTTTTTTATTTTTTTTACCTTTTATTTTTTTACATTGAAAGCATTGGTTCATGTGTAATAGCATATTTATCAAGGAGATATTTCTGAATTCTTTTTATTGTGGAAGCATTATTTAATTCGTCTTCTTGTTTAAATATTATCAATTCTGCAATATCTGCAGCTAGCTGTGCCGCTACGCGGTTTGCAGCAATACTACCTATTGCAAAATTTGTAGCACCAACGTTTTCTTTTGCAGTAAAGTTTCTAAGTTTTTGTCCGTTGCACCATACTTGTGATCCGTCTGCACCTAATTGAGGTGACCATGTAACTGTTATAACAATCCACTTGTTTAGCTCGGTTGGGTTAGCTTTTGTTGGAAATGTTGTAATTGTTATATTATCACCACCATTGTATGATGCAGATTCTTTTTTTGCGTTGCTTACAATAAAATGTTTACTATCATTCATACAAATAAACTTATCCCATCCTGTATTATCATGACCAATGATTGCATTTTTTAACCCAACACCAGTACTAGTAGTATCATAAGCAGTAATTCTATAAACAACAGTTATTGACAACGTTTTATCTCCACTTGTTATATTTAAATCCATATCACATTTCATTCTATCGTTTGTACCATCAAAGGTAAGATAGTTGTATCTTTCATTAATTAATCCAACCCTTGAAGTTGGTCTTTCTGCGTCTGAATATTTTACAATGTTTTTTCTTTCACCAAAACCTTGGTATTGAAGAGATTCAACATTTGTTCCTGATAGAACACCATATGCGGCCACTTTGGCTGAGGTATTGTCAGATATTAACCAATGCCCAGCAGCACAATTTGTTATAAATTCATTTGACCAGCTGTGATAATTTCCATCCATCTGTATAAGACTTTTAACAACTGCATCAACTAACTTTATTTTGCCATTACCATCTCTTTCAACCCCACCTAGAGGTAAAACTGGGGCTATAGTTGATCGTGCGATTGATAAATCTATTTTAAACTTCCCGGTACTATCTTTAACAAGTCCATTTTGTTGAATTATGTTGGCGGCAAGAAAGTTTTTAACATGGTTCACCACATAATCTTTACTAGTAGCACTTGTTCCAAATTTTGGCGGGTTTTGTAAACCAAATACATTTTGATTGTCCATATTGATTCCACCACTCATTTTTCCACCAGTTTTTTTATCTAAATATTTTGATGCAGCGTCGGTGATGACAAAAGTTTTGGAGGTTGTAATTGATGTATCAACATATCCCTTGTTTGCTACAACTCCACCTGAATCCGCCTGCTGGTCCTACTACGTTTGTGATTGTTTACCTTCTGCATTGATATTTCCTACTCCATCTTTTTTAATCCAAGTTTCTACATATCCTTTGTTAGCTATCTGATTTGAAGCTGTTGGTGTTGGTACGTTTGTAACAACAAAATTGTTCAAATCAAAATTTTTATCCACTTTTACACCAGTAATATCAATAGGTAAACTATTTACTTTTGTTTCAACAACAGCAACGTCAACTTTAAGCTCATCTACTATTTTTGATGAAACTGAATTTGATGCTACACAACCTGATGCACCACCACCAGTAATACTGTTTATAAATCCCATATCTGTTTTTTTTTACTTGAAATAGTTTCTTATGAATCTTTCGTTCTTCTTATAGTTATTACAAGTAAAATTTTTTACTACTTTTAAATAATTATTTTTGCCAAACTCTTTTAAGAAATACAAGCAATAATATCCACATAAAACGCTGCTCAAATCGGGAAACTGGTTTGATTCATATTCATATAACTTACTAAATGTATAACATATATCAATTCTTGTGGTGGTTGCATCCCCAAAACTATCAAAATGATTGACAAAGTCTGCTGTTATTTTTACGGCTACCCAATGTGTTCCTGGTCCTTCGGTGTCATCCAAATTTATGATAAAACATTGGCCTGGTATATTTTTTACTTTTTTTGGAATCTCGTTTCGTGATATAACTCTTGTAAAATTTTTGATTTTCAAGTAGTCAACCCAATTCATTATTTCAAAGTTTGATATTGGATGATTTATAAATTCTGATTTACTTGTAACAGAGCCCCCAACAAAGGTAATTGACTGAATGGACTGTTTGGTCCTAAAAGAAGACCCGATCCTTTTTTTTTATTTCCACTTAATAAATATTTCAAAGCTGGTATAACTGCACCACCACTAGTTGGACGTGAGTTGATTATTAAACCATTTCCTGATTGGGATACATCTATTTCACCACGATCAATTAGCGGCAACAATGATTCAAACATTCTTAATCTATCATCATCATGATTTTCTCCATGATATCCTCAAAACAACTTTGCAATTAATGGTATTCCAATTCCTGCTAACAAAGAGCCAAGAAAACCACCTTTTGTCCTCGTCCTGTTTTTAAAACTAACCCACTTTCAATTTTATATGAACTTACTAGCTTCTTTTGTTGAGCCACAGGTAATAGTTGTTTGATTTGGCTTCTAATTTCTGGTGTATCTACTACCATTTTAGCATGTTCTGGTGATAATTGATAAGAACCGCCAACTGCTTTTTAATGGCGGTCTCTCCTAAACCAGAAACTGCACCTGTTGCAAGTGGAGCCAAGAATTTTGGTAATATTTTTCTAGCAACACCACTTACTATTCTGAACAAATTCATAATGCTTCCTCCGCTTGTTGCAAATTTCTTTAGTTGAGCTTTGCTAATTTTAATATCAGCTCCTACACCTTAATTTTTTGCTTTTTCAAGCTTATTAATTTGAGATTGAGTAAGATTTACTGTTTCATCACCTCTCAAAAGATTGTTATAAGACAACCTAAGAGTTATTGGTGTTTTATGTTTCATTGATTTTGCAACTGATTCAGCTTGCCCAGCTGTCAAGTTTACTCGATAAGGGTGATAAATTGTAGACAGTTTAGTAATTTTATTTTTTCATAAAACGAATGTATATTAGTATCTTGTATATTAATTTTTAAAATAAATTATATTAAATTTTGATATTAGTATATATATCATAGTATAGACAAAAAATAAAAATGTCAAATCTTGACGAAATAAGAGAAATTAAAAAATACATAGACTTCTTTTACGAAAAAACAAAGTCTGATCTTGATGACAACGTTAATCCCGTTATTATCAAATCAGCATTAATTTATCAATATTTACTTTTAAAATATATAAGAAAAAAAGATAGTGTAAAAAATATAATAAATTCGTATAACGGTGAAATTGGTTTAATTGGACCAGGTAATGGCAACATAACATGTTTTTTAGAAGCATTATTTTCTAGATGTACATTTTGTCATGATCATAGCTCATTTCATGATGCTTATGGTCGATTTTACACAAGATATGGATATGGTAGTGGTTATTGTTATTTATTTCATAACCTTCCAAAATTTTACAAAAAATATCCATTGTTTGGAAATATTATTGGTTTATTATTTTCATTTTGTAAACAGTTAATATAAATGTCATAAATATATTTATATTGATATACCTTTGCTTAATTATCTGTGGTTTTAAACCCATTGTATTCTAATTTTTCATGATAAATTTTTTTGTTAACTTTTCTGGTTAATTTAATATCTTGTTTGAGTGATTTTGGTAAATATATACTAACTGTTTCATTGGTTTCATCATCTTTCAACCTTGCAATACCACTTTCACCATATTTTGTGTCAAAGTAAAATACATCTCTTACGGCATAAGTATGACCTACTTTTAGTGCTTTGTCAAGCTTTTTTGCTACTACTAAGTCGTCTTCCATAATATCAAAATCAGCAACAAAAGGAAAACCAGTTGAAAACTAATGCTGTCTGATTTGAGATATAAAGTGTTTATTGTTTTCTTTCCATTAAGTTTTCCTTTTGAAACAATAAATTCATCAATTTCTGAATCTTCAGATATCTTTTCTTTCAAACTTTTTGGTGCGTTTGCTTTTATTTTAACATCTGATATAAAATCTTGGTTGTAAGGACTTGGTTCCAAATATGAAACAAGTTTTTCACCATACTGTCCTATTGTTTTTTCTTTATCAAGAATCTTAAAGACGGCGTCAACGTCAAGCTTTGAAAATGGTACATATGATTGATGCATCTTTGAGTTTGTGATGTGACTGTGTTGTTTTTACTCTGCTAGTAAACTTTTTAACTCTTATATACAGTAGTAAATTTAAAACTTTAAATGAAAAAATAAATGCGTGTGTGTTGCGGGGGAAAAATATGACGGAAAGTTTTTTTGGTAATGCTATATTGGTGATGTTTTAAAAAAAATGCGTTAGCCTTCCCATATTTACACTACTTAAGTCAACCACATGGTACCACTGGAATGTTGCGAAAGCAATAATTGACCATGTAGGCATCGCAACGCGTTGGAGATGAATCATTGAGGACTTCAATGCAGTTGAGGTGCCAGAAAAGAAGTTTTATCATAGACCGCTAGGAACAAAGATACGGTTGAAAATAAACCCCCGTAAAAGTCTGCATGCTCGAAACATGTGAAGACCATTGAAGCCCCGACAGAGGCTCAAATGAACTATATCAACGAGATGGAGAACGGTGATGAACGCTGAAAGAAAATTGAAGAGACTGTCCCAACGAACACGACACTCCAACTCGCAACAGTGCAAGCGCAGCATCTGGATACTGTCAACAATGCACAGCAAACAGCAAGGAGCTGAGACTGTGGAACAAAAATGGAAGAAAAGGGCCGATAATATTGAAACGGCTTGAAGAGAATTGAGCATTCATTTCTTTTCATCAAATTTCGCTTAATTTCAAACGTTTATGCAAGTTAACCCTTCATTGATTGCTGATTTTTAAGGGGCACTCTATATACGACAAAACATATTACAAAATAGTTACTAAAATATATAATTATGAACCTAATTGCAATATAATGTGATCCTAGTTAATATCATATAAAAGGTGTAAAAACAAGAAAAGGCATGGCAGTGCATAGTACAATATGGTAAAAATTGCAAAACAAACGAAGTAGGTAAATTGCAAATCAACTTGCTAAAATTTTGAAGGTGCCGAGAGTAGGTCCACTTTTTGCTTTTGTCGGTAGGCTGTTCCACAGTTTTATCCCACGATAAGAAAGCATCTTTGTCCATTCACGAAAGATTTGCTTGGTATCTTAAAATCAGAAGACGTATTACGCAGGGGTGCAGGCTTCATCATGGGATTTTCTAGTGAAGAGGTGTCGTACGCAAAAGACTTTGCAATCTTCTCGTGAATTATATTGAGGAAAGGTCACGCCGGCCTATACAAAGCCCCAACAAATGAAGAAAGAAGGGGAAGACTAGAGCCCTTTTTACACTCCACAAACTAACCCCGGACCGGCGAAACCGAGTTAGTTTAACCCGGGGAGAACCCGAGTTAGTTCAAAACGGGGCGAACCCTGTCGCGTTTGCACAACAAAACACTGTTTTGCACTTATGTTTACAGCACGGCAGCAGTTCATATTAAGGGGATAAGAAGAAGGGATCAGTCCCTCTTGAACCACTGCGTACTCCCTGGACCAGCATGACCCAGGTGCTGGGGAGCACCAGCACTGGATGGATGAGTGATGGAAAACACTTGAAAAAACCGCAGCTGCGAGCGAAGAATGGCTCTAGTTGCAAACTGGCATAACAGGCAGCCCAGGATGATACAGCAGCTGATGAGGCAGCCTCCCAATGCTCTACCAATGGGTTTGGGCCTCTTTTCGGGTTTAATCTGGCGGCGGGACCTGCATTGCACCCTTTCGAATGGTACCCTCAGGTATAGCCATGGAGCAGAAGGGCAGATCAGTCTCCAGCAGACCATGTTCATGATGACAAACCAACAACAAGCGCCGGCATCTCTATCCTAGAGCTGAAAGTGACAAAGTGACTGAAGGCACCAGAAGGTAGAGTGATGGTACTGCCCCGGACGATCATTAAAACCAGGGTCTTTTCGCTAAACTATCGATGTTTGGTCTCTATCACACTCTCATTAAATGGATTGGTAGTTTCCTCTTTGATAGGTCAATTGCCATCAGAGTGGACGGCTTCCTCTCCAATCTGCACTCCATCCATACTGGTGTACACCCACCCGGGCTCTCTCATCTCCCCTTTGCTGTTCATCCCCTTCATCAAGGACCTGCTCACCTCTACCTCCTCTAGCATTCACTACTTTGCTACTCAAACCTTCCTAATTTCCTCCTTTTCATTCAATCCAAATGAACATGCTTCTATCGATATCCAACTCCACAGAAACACTTCACCCTCGCTTCTCTCCAATGATGTGACAGTTATTGAGAAGTGGGGTAGAGACAACCTAGTTTCGTTCAACCAAAGCAAGACGAACCAGGCTGTCATTTCACGCAAACGTAACCAAAACTCTTCATTCATTCATTCATTCATTCATAAGCATTATTCAAAATGGTGTTTACATAGTTTTGTGGAATGAAAGCGAATTAAAAACAACTACTTACAATCTAATTTAAAACTACGTCTAAAGAAAAATAATAAGTATACAAGCTACATAACGTAATGGTTACTATTTACAAATTTTTGCAATTGCATTTTTTCCCATAGATATTTTGATCTTTGTTTTAAGGCTTGCAACTGTTGGTAGCCTCTTTTATTTCATCGTTAAGACTGTTCCGCAAGAAGCTTCTTCTGAATGAAAGCGACTCCATGCAAAATTTTATCGTATTCGTTATCGGCAATTTACACAGATGCTTAGTTCTGAGATCATATTGACTCTCCTTCCCTTCATGAGGGTGCCAGATGTATGATGAATTTAAATGGTTCATTGACTCATAGATCTATAGCATCAAGTTTTGGAGATTTTTTATATGGATCGCTACAGTGTCACTCTTCTTCAAAAGTTTATCAAGGGAGGAGTCGTAATCATTGTGAAGTATTTTTAAAGCACGCTTGTCGGTGCTGTTTATTTTATGCTTGACAGTTGGCTGGCATCTTTGCCAAAAAAAATATGCATACTAATGGGCAATACTTAAAGCTTGAGATGATTCCTGTGTTGCACAGTTTCATTGCTTGTTCTCTTGAGAGATGAATATTTGACCACCTAAAAGCACTGACTTTTCTGTTTGTTTTATCGCATAGTGTTTTTATATGCTTATTGAATCGAAGCTGGTTGTCAATTTCGATTCCAACAAGTTTAAAATTGCTAGTGGAATGTATTTTAACACCCTCAATATTCAAGCCTAACATGTGTTTTTGATTTAATCCAAGGAACAGAAATTGAAACTTATCAGGGTTTGCCACCATACCATCGAACCAATGTAGGAGTGTACTTAGGTCATTTTCCAAATTTGTCGAAATTTCGCTTATACTAGTGGCGCATGAACACACTGTGTTATCGTCAGCAAAATTACATATTTCTGAATTCAATTTCATATGAAATAGATCGCTTAGGAAGATGTTGAATAGTAAGGGCCCGGGAGACTAGTTGACTTGCTCTGGGAATTTTAATAACACCTAATTTTTACACTCTGTTTCCTATTCGCTAGGTAGCTATACATCAGTTGCAAGCTTTTTTCATGAAACAAATAGGCCTCCAATTGAGCAATAAGGAGGTCATGAGGTATACAGTCTTATGCTTCTGATAGGTCCATAAGGATCGTGCCAACTATACCAGACGAATCTAGGCTCCTTCTCCGCGCTTCTATAACTCTTACTAGCGAGCGTTGTGTGCTGTATCCCTCTCTGAAGCCAGAGAGTCGACTTAATAGGATAGGTATAAAAAAATCCGCCCATTTATCCTTTGAGTATTCTCTCAAGAATTTCGTCCACCTGTCTTTATGAATGGTGATGAGCTGGAAATTTCAGCTTCTGTCACAAGACGTCATTCTATTTCATTGAATCTCACATGGAAATATCACATCCATTTCCTTGCTAACATAACCTCAAAACCTCGATTTCCTCGCCAGAGCCAGCGGGTCTTTCTCATCCTCCATCTTCCAGATCCTATTTCTGGCTCAGTTAAATTGACATTTTAAGAAAATAATTTAAGAAACAAATAAAAGACAAAACAAAAAAAACTAACTGATTAAAAACTAAAAAACTGACTAAAAAACTAACAAATAATTTAACAAAAAAAATGTTTGTTTTACTTTTTACTTTTTTACTTTTTTACTTTACATTGAAAGCATTTGTTCATGCGTAATAGCATATTTATCCAAAAAATGTTTCTGAATTCTTTTTATTGTTGATGCATTATTTAATTCGTCTTTTTGTTTAAATATTATCAATTCTGCAATATCTCCAGCTAGTGGTACTCCTATATTACGTGCATTAACACTACCTATAGCAAAACTTGTAGAACCAACGTTTTCTTTAGCAGTAAAGTTTCTGAGCTTTTGTCCGTTGCACCATACTTGTGATCCGTCAGCACCTAATTCGGGTGACCATGTAACTGTTAGAACAATCCACTTATTCAACAATGTTGGATCCGCGTTTGTTGGAAATGTTGAAATTGTTATATTATCACCACCATTATATGATGTAGATTCTTTTTTTGCGCAGCTTACAATAAAGTTTTTATTATCATTCATAGAAATAAAATGATCCCATCCTGCATTATCATGCCCAATAATAGCCTTTTTTAATCCGACACTAGTGCTATAGGCCGTCATTCTATAAGCAGCAGTTATTGACAGCGTTTTATCTCCGCTTGTTATATTTGACCAGCTTAGTTAATTTCCGTAATAAGACTTCTAACAACAGCATCAACTAACTTTATTTTGCCATTACCATCTCTTTCAACCCCACCTAGAGGTAAAACTGGGGCTATAGTTGATCGTGCGATTGATAAATCTATTTTAAACTTCCCGGTACTATCTTTAACAAGTCCATTTTGTTGAATTATGTTGGCGGCAAGAAAGCTTTTAACATGGTTCACCACATAATCTTTACTAGTAGCACTTGTTCCAAATTTTGGCGGGTTTTGTAAACCAAATACATTTTGATTGTCCATATTGATTCCACCACTCATTTTTCCACCAGTTTTTTTATCTAAATATTTTGATGCAGCGTCGGTGATGACAAAAGTTTTGGAGGTTGTAATTGATGTATCAACATATCCCTTGTTTGCTACAACTCCACCTGAATCCGCCTGCTGGTCCTACTACGTTTGTGATTGTTTACCTTCTGCATTGATATTTCCTACCCAATCTTCTTTAATCCATGTTTCTACGTATCCTTTGTTTGCTATATGATTTGATGCTGATGGTGTTGGTACATTATCAACAACAAAATTATTTAAATCGAAATTTTTATCCACCTTTACTCCAGAAATATCAAAGGGTAAACTATTTATTTTTGCTTCAACAACTCCAACATCAACTTTAATTTCGTCTGCTATTTCTGATGAAATTGAGTTTGATGCTCCTCCAGATGAGCCTCCTCTATTAATATTGTTTATAAAACCCATATTTTATTTACTCAAAATAGTTTATTATGTATCTTTCGTTCTTCTTATAGTTATTACGAGCAAAATTTTTCACTGCATTTAAATAATTATTTCTTTCACATTCTTTTAAGAAATACAAGCAATAATATCCACATAAAACGCTGCTCAAATCGTGAAACTGGTTTGATTCATATTTATATAACTTATCAAGTGTATAGCATAAGTTTACCAATTCTTGTGGTGGTTGTAATCCAAAACTATCAAAATAATTGACAAAGTCTGTTGTTTTTTTTACGGCTACCCAATGTGTTCCTGGTCCTTCAGTGTTGTCCAAATTTATAATAAAGCTTTGACCTAGTATATTTTTTACTTTTGTCGGAATCTCATCTCGCGATATAACACCTTTGAGATTTTTTATTTTCAAGTATTCAACCCAATTCATTGTTTTAAAATAAGATATTGGATGATATATAAATTCTGGTTTACTTACAACAGAGCCTCCAACATAGGTATTTGACTGAATGGACTGTTTGGTCCTAAAAGAAGACCCGATCCTTTTATTCTATTTCCAGTTAATAAATATTTCAAAGCTGGTATAACTGTACCGCCTCTATTTGGTTGCGATCTAATTACTAAACCATTTCCTGATTGGGTTACATCTATTTCGCCTTGATCTATCAGTGGCAGCAGTGATTCAAACAATCTTAGTCTATCATTTTAATCTTCATGATATTCTCCATGGCATCCTCCAAACAACTTTGCAATTAATGGAATTCCGATTCCTGCCAGCAAACTTCCAAGAAAACCTCCTTTTCATCCACAGCCTGTTTTTAAAACTTTTCCGCTTCCACGTTTATATGATTCTATTAGTATATTTTGTTGTGGCATGGGTAATAGTTGTTTGATTTGTTCCCTAATTTCTGGTGTAACTACTACCATTTTAATATGTTCTGGTGATAATTGATATGATCCGCCGACTGCCTTTTTAATGGCGGTCTCTCCTAAACCAGATACTGCACCTGTTGCAAGTGGGGCTAAGATTTTTGGCAATATTTTTTCTAGCAACACCGGTTACTATTCTAAACAAAATCATAATGCTTCCTCCGCTTGTTGCAAATTTTCTAAGTTGAGCTTTACTAATTTTAATATCAGCTCCTACACCTTTTTTTTTGCTTTTTCAAGCTTATTGATTTGTGATTGTGTAAGATTTACTGTTTCATCGCCTCTGATAAGATGATTAAATGTTAATCTAAGAGTTATTGGCGTTTTATGTTTCATTGCTTTTGCAACTGGGTCGGCTTGTTCAGCAAAGTTTACTCTATAAGGGTGATAGATTGTAGCTATTTTAGCAATTTTATTTTCATACAAATGTATATTAGTATCTTGCATTTAATTTGTTAAAATAAATAAATTAAATTTTGACATTAGTATATACATTATTATAGTTGATAACAAAATATCAAATCTTGGTGAAATAAGAGAAATTAAAAAATACGTGGACTTCTTTTATGAAGTCACAAAGTCTGATTTTGATGACAATGTTAATCCTGTTATTATCAAATCAGCATTAATTTATCAATATCTAGAAATAAAATATGTAGGTAGAAAAGACAGTGTAAAATATATAATAAATTCGTATAAGGGCGAAATTGGTTTGATTGGACCAGGTAATGGTAAAACAGCATGTTGTTCAGAGGCGCTATTTTCTCGATACTCATTTTGTCATGTACATAGCTCATTTCATGATGCTTATGGCCGATTTTACAATAGCTATGGTTATGGTAGTGGTTATTGTTATTTATTTCACAATTTACCAAATTTTTCCAAAAAAGATTCATTGTTTGGTACTATTATTGGTTTGATATTTTCATTCTGTAAACAATTAGTTTAATTTTTCAAATGTGTATCTATATTTATATACCTTTACTTTAACAGAATATTCAAAACTATCATATTTTATTCTTTCATGAATAATCTTGTTCTTATTCATTTTTCTATTCAATTTAATATCTTGTTTGATTGATTTTGGCAACTGTATTCTTGCTGTTTCCAATGTTTCTTCATCTTTTAACCTTGCAATACCACTTTCTCCATATTTTGTATTAAAGTAAAACACATCTCTTACAGCACATGTATGACCTATTTTCAAAGCAGCTTCAATCTTTTGTGCTTGTATTAAATCATCTTCCATAATTTGTAAATCTGCTTCAAAAGGAAAACCACTGTGAAAACTGTTGCTGTCTGATTTGAGATACAATACTTTTATAGTTTTCTTCCCGTCGACTTTTCCCTTTGAAAAAATATATTCATCAATTTTTGTATCTTCTGCTATCTTTTCTTTCAGACATTTTGGTGCGTTTGTTTTTATTATAACATCAGATTATAATTTTGGTTAGCAGGATTTGTTCTAAATATAAAACAAGTTTTTCTCCATAAAACCCTGCTGATTTTTCTTTATCGAGAATCTTAAAGACAGCGTCGACTGCTAGCTTTGAGAATGGAACATTTGATTGATGCATCTTTGAGTTTGGTGTGACTTTGTTTTTTTACTCTGCTTGTAAACTTTGTATCTCTTATGTACAGTAGTAAATTTAAAACTCTAAATGAAAAATTGAATAAATTGTGTTGCGGGGGAAAATGGTTTGGTATGGAGGTGGAACAAAAATCCTCAGAGAAAGCGCGATAGAGCCCGCTTTTTATAACTACTCTCAAGATGGCTACAATTAGGGCGTTCTTGGGATCCCTCGGAACAGCCCTTTCTTCCCATATGCGCAAGACGAGTACGAAAAGCCTCATGTTTACAGCAAGTTCTCTATGTGTGTAGAGCTCATGTTGGATGTTGTCTAATGCTGGGGCTTTCCATGCCATCATTTGTTTCAGGGCTTCTTGGAACCCACCAAGGAAAGCGGTATGGAAATCCAAGGACGTGCCGGTTGTGGAGGACGCTTCGAAGAAGGTCTTTAGGTTCGAGGCAATGTTGATTCAAAAGATTTCCGTGTCGTCAGTGACGATGGTTGCACGGTCTTAAGCTTGAAGAGGTTCCCACAGGTAGGACCGTAGACCTCACTAGTTTAGGCATTGAAACACCGCAAGTCTCTGCTATGAACGTAGCCGTGAATTTCCAGTGTCATTTCCTTGCACCTGTAGCGTCTACGGCGTACTGCGGTTCGCAAGAAGGCACACAGAGATCAAAAACGTTCTAAGTCTTGTAGTATTCGATTCCAATCAAGACTGACTACTAAACACCATCGTAATAGTGATATATCATCAAAATGTCAAAGTACACTAACATACATACAACATGACAACACGTGATTCCCATGAGTACACTAACGTACATAAAGGGACAACACGTGATTACAACAGCGTGTGATTTACGGATATACAAAGATGCGGGAATACGTGAAAACACGTGATTACAACAGCATGTGATTTACGGATATACAAAGCTGTGGAAATACATAACATGCTACACACCACTTACTTTTCATTTGCCTTGGTTTGGTACGGCACTCTCGGATACATTGAAGATAAACTTTTTTCTGTTTCTTGTTGGTCGGTTTTCCAGGTTCAGTCTTGCATTCCTTTTGAGATCAATGATACTTCCAATTTTACAGTTCTGGTGCTTCCTTTTGGATTGCCATAAGGTTTCTTCCGCTGCTTTATGGATTCTTTCTTTGAGCGTGGCTCATCCTTTGGTGACACTCATGGGCGGATGACTCTGCTGAAGAAGTTCACTGACTCGGGTTGAATAAGTAAGTGCGAAAAGGGATCTCTCGGTTTCTTGATTTAAAAATTGTTCATACAGGGTACCCTTGTTGACGTCTTTTGGGTGCGACGAAGTTTGAAGTCAATTTTGGTTACGCCAATTTAAAGCCGAAAAGATAGACGCGGGCCGGTTCTCTTGAGATTATTTATATTTCGAGTGAGGAATCGCGACAGACGAGAGTCTAAATTTTCAACATAAAGGCAATATGAACCTTGATGTACCGATTCGAAAACTTTATCATAAACCCCGCGCAGTATCGGAATAACACTGGATGGGCGCTACGCACATTAAAATTAATCAATGAAATCCTTGCATCAGCCCATGTAGAATACAAGAATTTTCCAGACGAGACGTGGCCATCGACAAGCTGAAGAAGCGACAATCACTATCATTGCGGCACTAGTTGAGGAACGATGACGTGCCGATTCATCTGAGGTCCATGTGAGGGGAAAGATGAAGTGCAGGCAACTGTCAACAGATCTACTTAAGCTGTCAGGAGCCAAATTCAAACTAGGAAAAATGCCGCACGGCGCCGTGAGGGAATGGGGAATGAAAGAGAACGATAGATAATGTTGTATACGATGGACTAGATTGATTGATTGAATGGTTTGCTTTAAGCCTAATCAACTGCTATGCAAGACCTACCTGCTTGACCATGTTAGCAAACTCAGGATTAACATCACACATGTTTGGATATTTTGAAAATAGGATGCAAAACCTTAGAGAAAAGGAGTAATTTGTTATCCATGAGACGTAACTCAACTTTGAAACAATTACCTAGCTGTGCTCAACACATTGCAGACCAGTATATTAATTCTAATCTGCACGAAAAACGTTGAGAAAGAAATTCACAATAGCTCGGGAGTTATGCGTAAATCAAGTCCTCTAACAAATTCAAAATTTGATTATGCAGTTCTTCAATGCAAGGTGATACAAAAAACAGATTTAACCTTCAACAAGCTACATTGCATTGATGTAAATAAATTGAGGAAAGCCATCCACGTGAATTCCTGTTCTATATTTATTTATAGAAAATAAAACGATACATCCCATGACATGGAATTTGGATGTCTGTAACCTCGCGATGACCAGATTATGAATCCACAAGTTGTGATGTATCCAAATGGTCCTAGAAATTTCGGCTGCTCGCTTCAACCCCCATGGAAAGTTGTTGCTTTCTGATATTATTTAACCTGCAGAGAACACGGTGCCATGGAGACGATGCATTGCACTGTGGTCTGACTGAACGGAACAGTTTGATAAAAATACGTGCAGATTCATATTTATAGGATAGGTATTTACGCAAATAAAATAGAACCTTGAATAGCATGAGGCTGGAAATGCTAATTTATCTTTAAAAAAGTTTATTTTGGTATGTAAATTAAACATGCAAATACAAATATCTCTATTGGAGGTAAGTCTAAAACAAATATAAATTAGCACAGAAAGGAATATGATTCTAAAAATAGAAGCCAATACCTCCGGGGTAGTCCAAGATTTCTTATGCTGGTAGAAAACTATGCTAGCCACTTTGATAATTGTTTACTTGATAAGCCTTTGAATGCTGGATAGATTCTTACACATCTGAATGAAAATTTCGGAAGACTGTCCAAAGATTTAAAGAGGATCTACAGACCAGTTAACGATATAAGGATGATATATCAATAAGAAGGTAGCGATATCTTGCATGTTTTCTAATATGGCTATTATCAGGACTTGCATGATAGTCAATGCTCAGTTCAGCAACATAAAATAGGATTACAAAAAGGGGAGGTAAGCTTGTAATGGCGTTGGTTACCACCGGTTATTAAAGAAGGGGAAATTATATTGTGGGAGGTCGAGATAGAACGTAAAATATTTCAAACTTTGAAATGATGATAGGACTAAATCATCATCACAACCTCCCCAAAAAACAAGGTATAGCTCTACACGTTTCTCGCTGCCCTCCTCCGGAAATCTCTGTCCTTCACGTGTTCAGAAGATCAGGGAGATTATTCCTGTTCCTCTGAGGCATGTCAGGATCACCTGAAGCTTAACTCATTCCCACTCTTTCCAAGTTTCACTGCTCAATCCACAAACGTTATCTCACAAGTCATCATTCATCCCAAGAACATGCAATTCATGGAGCGCATTGCCTTCTTCTTGCTCTACTGAGTCCTACAACTAGCCATCTTTCAAATCCAAGATCAATAAACCTGATCTGATGTCTCTTTCCTCTTTGCTTTTCACGTTCTTCTTTTTTCCTTTGTTGGGGCTTTATATAGGCGACCGTAGAAGGCTCCTCAACAAAATCCACTTAAAAAAGTCAGAAACCCAAGTATTCCATCGAGGAGCCAGACTAGCAGCAATCGAAGAAGCAGGATCAAAAGGTGGCACCTGGGTAACGATACCAGCCATGCTCGTCGCCAGTGTTGTGACCTGCCTATTCCCAATTCGTATAGAGTATGGAACCAGAAAGTACGCCCTTTTTTCCATTACGCGATACGCAATTAAATAACTCTAGCTAAAAATTTCAACTAAATGTTATTGAAAGAAATCGGGGTATTGTCCATAGCTAAGTACTACAGCCACCTGGAATCCCAAATTATTTGACAATTTTCTCATCATCGCCTCTTGTTATCGTTATTGTCATGAAGGAGTTTTTATTGTAATGTTATCCATATGAAATGGAAAAGTTCACATCAAATTTCTGCGCAGGCTATTTATCGATGTCAGAAGTGCTATTCAAGATGAAAAGCTTAGATTTTTGCTCTTCTCAAGGCTTATTTAAGCCATAAATGGGGCTGAAGTTTATAGCATTGCAAAGATTATCTTAATACATCATCGACTTCATGTTAGTATGTGCTGATTTGAGGCCATTCCATACCAAGCAACAAATATACGTCACAACATACGCTCCATGCATCTAAGGAATTTTGTTAGTTCCTTCTCATCAAAAGCTTAATGTGATCAAAGGTGAAATATGCAAGCTGTACTTTATGTGGTCTTTTTGTGTCTACAGCATGAATATCAGAACTCTTGTTGATGAAGTGTTTCTGCGCATTTACGCTGATTGCACATTTTACGAGCTATCCTGTTCTACTAATAACGCTAAATAATTGCGTGGCTTATCACTCTAATAGACTATTATGAGATAAAAGTCGCTCAAATTTTCGATATTACAAATTCTCTTGGTTTATCACTCTTGTAAACATACAAAAGGAAACGGAATTAGTTTTTTCAAAAAAGCGACCAACAAATTCTTGGAAAATATTTATAGATTGTAGAATCCTTGCCCACTACCAAAATGGTTGATGTCAGCAGCCTAATGAACCAATTAAATGGCACTGCACAGAGAAGACTGGAAATATTAACCAATTAAAATTGAGAGTTCGTCCAAAGTCATTGAGGAATTACCATATAAAGAAGACTGGTTTGCTTCCGTTAAGGATAAATTTTATGTTTACATAAATCTCTACGAAAGCTGCAGGCTCATGCTGTTAAAATTGCGCATGAAGGACATAAAGGCCAGGCAAAAACAACTGCAATTCTTCGTT
The DNA here is from genome assembly GCA_964026355.1 of Pseudorhiza aurosa. NCBI lineage: Eukaryota > Metazoa > Cnidaria > Scyphozoa > Rhizostomeae > Lychnorhizidae > Pseudorhiza > Pseudorhiza aurosa. The sequence goes on along the minus strand of OZ032119.1, from coordinate 144,076 downwards.
CCGTCCTACGACACTAAATCATTTAGCCGCCATCTTAGAGGACAAGAACGCACGAACAGCAACAACGCAAAATAATTGCAGCGATGGAAGAACGACGAATAAGATATCTTCATATTTCAAAGAACTTGATAATAAACACGCAAAAAGATATCTTCAAAAAATAAATGTTATTCAAAATACTGACCCATGTTGTTTGGAGAGGGTAGATATGTCTAAAGGCATTAATAGCTCTTACCAAATTGTAAATCTCAGCACTTGAAGTAGTTTTGCTATTAACCGCTAGGCCTTAGCACTTTTGCTAGCCTGTGAATCTGAAATGTGACCTTGCATATCTTTCATACGAAAGCAAGGTCCTCATGGAAGATATAACATTTGATGAGGTTTTATGGAGCTCAAAGCCAATGAAGCTTGGGAATTAACTTCTCCATTTGTCTCATGATTTTCTCGTGAAAGAATTGCATTGTTTGTAATCATTTTTTTGTCCATTGAATATCATGATTGGTTTTGAAAGTTAATCATTGTGATCTTCTTTATTACTTTGTCTGAGTCCTTAGTTCTTTGAAATAGGCATTACACACACACACACACACACACACACACACACACACACACACACACACACACACACACACACACACACACACACACACACACACACACACACACACACACACACACACACACACACACACACACACACACACACACACACACACACACACACACACACACACACACACCACACACACACACACACATATTCATAGGGGTCGTCAAAATGAACAGGAGCAGGAGCTTAGAAAGTTTTATCATGCTACCATGTGTGACATACACCAAGCCTTTCATATAAAAGAATGTGGCTTACACCTTTCCCTGATTACCCATTCCGTGGGGCACCTTCAGACGGATTCGTAAAGTGTGCTTGTTATGGTGATGGGTGCTTTGAAATAAGGTGCCCTTATTTTGCCACAAGAAATATTTTTTTTTTGAAGCAGTGGATGCAGATATAAAGTTCTGTCTTGAGAAGGATTGACTCTGGTTTTCTGTTGTAATGCAGTCATCCATATTATTTTCAAATGCAAGCTCAGCTACATATTTGCCAAAAGAATTATTGTGACTTTGCTGTGAGGACTAAGAAGGATTTCCAGATCGAGAGGATTTACCCCGACGTAGATTTCTGGAATCAATGTATTGAAAATCTAAGAAGTTTTCCAGTTTTACACTCTACTAGAGCCCCTTCAAACCAGGGCAAACTGGCAGAAACTTTGCCATATGATGATCAGTTTGCCATGCTTACATGCTGAATTGGCAGTGGGGTTGAAGAGGGGAAGATCGTCATGTGTGATAACCCAAACTGTTCTATTGAATTTTGGCAGTCCAGTATAAAAAGTGACCTTTTCATTCGTTACAAGCCATTTCGGTGTTCCAATTTTTAGTTTCTTATTTGCCTCTCTAAGGCCATAAAGTTCTTGATTCAATTGGGCCAATTCTTCTTCCAAGCCTCTCATAGCTGCTGCTGATATTCAGTTGGGTCCTCTGAAACACTGTGCCCAACAAAAGGTGAAAAAACTGGTTCATTTGCAGCTTCATCTTCTCTCGTATCTCTAGATGTACTGTTGATATCATCTGATTTTAAAGGTACATCCTGGATTGCCCCAATGGCATTTGAATCCAAAGGCAGTGTTTCTTCTGTGTTGACTACATCCATCAACTTTTGTTTTTTCAAGGAAATCAAGCTATCTGTTGAATGATCAGATACCCTCCTTTTACTTCGATTTTGAAGGCGATTGTGGCAATTTTTTGCCTCAACAGGATTTGATGTAGTTTTACTATGACCCATGTTGAGTGTAGGTATCCAATCAGGGTCTGTTGACTGGAATAGGGATGACGGTTTACCTGGAAAGAACAAAAATGGTTGAATTGAGATTCGCCTATAACAGCAGTGTACATTTCATACTAAAAGTTTAATAGGCCAATAAGAGTAGCTTGGTTGAGTTCCTTTTGAAGAGTTACGTTGAGGAAGGGCCATGTGATGTGTGCAGTTTCCAGGAATAGGAAAACGCGTTAAGGACGAGATCAATAAACATATAGCATGTCTAGCCACAACACCACCTAACCCTCCTAAACCATTGCAGTCACCACCTATCCCTCCAGATGAATGGCATGAAGTTAAAATTAATAGAGTTCTCAAGTGTGACGTCACGTTACAATGGCATCCAAAAACTCAGTTCCAACAAACTTCTTGCGAACAGACGCCATTACTGCGTTTACTTGATTTCGAAGTGGTCAAGCCTAATTCTTTTCGCTAAAAAGACGTTGCTTGGCAGAAAAAGGATTTCAAAGCACTACTGTTATCAATTTGCTACACCGACATAGTTTTTCAGATATATTTCTGTATATAGGCCTACTTTTCCAAAACTGTACCCTGAAAGTAAGCGTTCGCTGAAAACATGGTTCAGTGTTTTGCACCAGACTGTAACCACTACTCAGAGAGCCACGATTATAGATTTTACAGCGTTCCAAGCTCTACCAAGAAGGAACAGGAATACAAACGATGGGTGAAGCTTTTAAGGTAAGATCAGTTATCGTAATTTATCGCTGACAAAAGTATCGTACGTAACTTTGCGTCGTTTTTCTCGTTTGCATCATGTATGGACTGTTTATTGAGTTCTATGTTTGAAAGGAGGTATGAATTCTTATTTAGGCGACTTGATAGATATCCTGGAAAGTACCCTAGAGTATGCAGTTGCCATTTCCGAGATGGTGATAATGCAACGGACCCGAGATGTTCACCAGAAATGCAAGTAAGCTGTTTCCACCAGATGACTACTCTACAAAAGGACGAAAGACGAAGAAACGCAAAATCGAGGAGAATGAAAAAGACTCTGGCCATAATTTAGTAGAAAGACTCAAACCAAAGGAGGATTCTGAAGAAATCAAGCAGAATAAAAAAGTGCCGGTTACAGAGATTGTTCTACGCGCAGAACTTGAGAGTAAAACCAGAGAATTGGAACAGTACAGTATTTTTATGCTTGGAAAATCACGAAGATTTCTTTTGAAGATCAGATATTTATTACTTTGATGAAGTTAAGACAGAACTACACCAGTTTGGACCTTGCACAGTTGTTTTCCTGCAGTGTAGCAACTATTTCCAACATTGTAATAACATTTATACACGTTTTACATGATATTCTATTTAAGGAGATTATGACAACTATACTATATAGGCCGGTCTTGGGCAAGACGTTAAACTGCACCCCAGGGGCACCCTTAGGCAAGGTGCAGCACCCCGGAAGCCTCCCGTGGCAGAGTTATGGTGAAGCCATGGTAAAGCAGGTGGTGGATACCGCTGGAATAGGCGGAAGACCCCTTCGAGACAACGGCTGAACCAGCAACGATGCCAGGCGATAGATCCTTAGGGACACCAGCTGGGATCACTTGTCTTGTGAAGACACTGCTGCTGGGAAAAGCAATGGCAAACCATCCCAGAATCCCTAAGGCTTGGGATTTGCCGAAGAACAGAAAATGAAACACAACCAAACAAAACCAAATATGCTACCAACGTCTGAGCCCCCCGGGGGTACCGAGGTAGCCCCGCAGCTACTGGGGAAGAGACAGCCAAGGTGGAACCAAATATGGAGAAAAAAATGAAGCCACTATTTCAAACCCTCCTGGAAGGAGAGTGGCTGATACCCGTTTGAAACAACACCTGCGGAAGTCTTGAAGAAAAGACGCGAAAAAACGGAGAAACGAGAACACTCTAAAACTTGCAACATGGAATGTAAGAACCATGAAACAGCTTGGTAAACTCCACTTACTCCTCCAGGAAATGGAATATCAAAACGTACAGCTACTTGGCTTGAGTGAAGTCAGGTGGGATGGAGATGGCCATTTAAAATCTGGAGAACACACAATCGTGTACAGTGGAGGCACCCGCAGCAGAAATTGTGTCGTGGTGGTACTCAACAAAGAACTTGGAGGTAGCCTTATCAGCTATCACCCAATTAACAACAGGCTCATCATCGTAAAGCTACAGATGAAGCAAGCAGTGTGCTTACATGTGGTAAAAGTATACTTACCAACTTCAGAACACGATGAGGAAATCATTGAGAATTACTACAACGACCTGCAAACAGTCCTAGACGAAGGACCACATAAGGACGCGCTGATAGTGGTGGGTGACTTTAACGCAAAGGTTGGCAGCAATGATGGAAACATTACATGTGTAGGAAGATTCGGCCTTGGAGAGAGAAATGGAAACGGGGATCACCTGGTTGACTTCTGTGAGGTCAACAGTAGTTGAAATAAGGCGGTCATGGGACACCAATTTTGAAGCATTAGAGGAATTCATTTCCTCAAACCAGTTTTTTTCCAGTAACTCCAAACTTGCAACCCCAAACCGTTTTTCCCCACAACACAATTTACTTATTTTTTCATTTAGAGTTTTAAATTTACTACTGTATATAAGAGTTACAAAGTTTACTAGCAGAGTAAAAGCAACAAGTGACAACAAACTCAAAGATGCATCAATCATATGTACCGTTCTCAAAGCTTGACGTTGACGCCGTCTTTAAGATTCTTGATAAAGAAAAAACAATAGGGCAGTATGGTGAAAAACTTGTTTTATATTTGGAACCAAGTCCTTACAACCAAGATTTTATATCTGATGTTATAATAAAAGCAAACGCACCAAAAAGTTTGAAAGAAAAGATATCTGAAGATTCAGAAATTGATGAATTTATTGTTTCAAAAGGAAAACTTAATGGAAAGAAAACAATAAAAGCATTATATCTCAAATCAGACAGCAATAGTTTTCACACTGGCTTTCCTTATGTTGCTGATTTTGATATTATGGAAGACGATTTAGTAGTAGCAAAAAAGATTGACGCTGCACTAAAAGTAGGTCATACTTATGCCGTAGGAGATGTATTTTAATTTGGTACAAAATATTGTGAAAGTGATATTGCAAGGTTGAAAGATGATGAAACCAATGAAACAGTTAGTATATATTTACCAAAATCAATCAAACAAGATATTAAATTAACCAGAAAAGTCAATACAAAAAAATTTGTCATGAAAAAATAGAATACAATGGGTTTAAAACCACAGATAATAAAGTAAAGGTATATCAATATAAATATACTTATGACAAATATTAAACTAACTGTTTACAAAATGAAAATAACAAACCAATAATATTTCCAAACAATGGATTTTTTTTGCAAAAATTTGGAAGGTTATGAAATAAATAACAATAACCGCTACCACATCCATATCTTGTGTAAAAATCGACCATAAGCGTCATGAAATGAGCTATGATCATGACAATATGTGTATCTAGAAAATAATGTCTCTAAACAACATGTTATGTTGCTATTACCTGTTCCAATTAAACCAATTTCACAATTATACGAATTTATCATATTTTTTACACTATCTTTTTTACCTGTATATTTTAAAAGTAAATATTGATAAATTAATGCTGATTTGATAATAACAGGATTAACGTTTTCATCAAAATCAGTCTTTGTTTTTTCGTAAAAGTAGTCAACGTATTTTTTCATTGTTTTTCCACAAGTGAAGCAACCATTTCTAGATAGGTTTTTAAATCAACATTATCTAATCCGTTGACTTCAAAATTTTTATATACATTATTCAAAGCAGTTTCTGTTTGCACTAATTTTAGTTGAGACATGTTGTGTTATACTCTAGGTTTTTACACACCTTCTATAATACATTATATTTAAAGTCTAATACGAAAATAAATAATTATTCGTATATAAATATTAGTAAAGAAAAAAAAATTAGTTTATTAATTTAATATATTGTTTCTACTTTCTTAAGCAACTCTATGTGTAATTTCTTTTTATAATGCTTGGTTATTATACAATCATCTCTTTCTCTATTTTTCTTTGCCATTTTATTTATATGTCTTAGTTTTTCATAAGCACAACCTTTTTTATAGCATGCTCTATATTTTGATCTTGTCCCCTTACCACAGGTTATGCAAGGAAAGGATTTTACTTTTTGTTTTGCATGATAATCACAATATCCTTTGCGCTTTGCCAATCTACAACAAGTTTCTTCTTGGCCTAACATTAACCAGCTACATCTTGGAATAGTTTCAGTCATCTCTTTGAACCAGGGTTTTTGTAACTCTTATATACAGTAGTAAATTTAAAACTCTAAATGAAAAAATAAATAAATTGTGTTGTGGGGAAAAACGGTTTGGGGTTGCAAGTTTGGAGTTACTGGAAAAAAACTGGTTTGAGGAAATGAATTCCTCTAATGCTTCAAAATTGGTGTCCTATGACCGCCTTATTTCAACTACTGTCAACAATCTTGCGCTAACAGTAGTTAAGATATGGGCAGTCCTGTGCACCCGTTTTGGGTATTAGAGAATAAAACTTGTAACCCCAATCCCCCACAACACAATTTATTTAATTTTGTCATTTAGAGTTTTAAATTCACTACTGTATATAAGAGTTAGAAAGTTTCCATCTCTTTATAACCATGCAATCAATCACAGAGACAACCACCCTGTCCCCACAAAAAGGAGCAGGCTATATTGATTTACCAAAATAAATTAATACCAAAAAAGCAATTATAAACGTACAAAACAAAGACAACAGATGCTTTGAATATGCAATTTTGTCTGCACAACATCACAATGAAATAAAGGCCAACCCCGAAAGACCATCAAAATATAAGGAACACTTGGATAAACTTAATTTTACAGGTATTGATTTCCCAGTTTCATTGAAAGATATTGATAAGTTTGAAAAAAATAATCCTGAAATAAGAGTCAACGTATTTGGTTATGATAAAAGTGTTCACATATTAAGGATAAATAAAATTGACCCACAAAATGCAATTGATTTGTTGCTTATTATTGATAGTAAAGAAAAACAACATTATTGTTGGATAAAAGACTTTTCAAAACTAGTTAGATCACAAGTTACCAAACACGAACACAAAGCTTATTTCTGCAAAAGATGTTTGAATCATTTTTCAACACCAGAAAAGTTAAAAGAACATATTGAGGTTTGTAAAGAGAAATCTGCTTGTAAAATTGAAGTACCAAAGCAAGGTGAAACAATTTCGTTTAAAAACTTTAAAAAATCAAATGAGAGTTGCGTTTGTAATCTACGCTGACTTTGAAGCAGTGACAGAAAAAATAGATTCAGCCACACCAAATCCAGAAAAGTCGTTTACTGAAAAATATCAAAAACATACTCCATCAGGATTTTGTTATTATGTCAAAAAAGATGGTCCTGAAAACTATGCTGAACCAGTTGATTATAGAGGTGAAGATTGCGTGGAAAAATTTTGTAAAATGATTGAAGAAGAAGTAAAAGAAATAGGTGCTATTTATAAAGATACAATTCCTCTTGAAATGACTGCAGAAGATAATGAAAAATTTCAGTCAGCAGTGGATTGTCATATTTGTAATAAAAAGCTGTGTAAGGACAAAACAATTCCGTTTAACAAATAACCAATTCATCAATCTGGTTTACCCGCCAAATATAAAGATACCTCAGAATTTAACTTAAGCAGTGTAATGGAAAAAGGTGATTGGCGCAACTACTTTAAAAAATCAAAATGTCCAATTTGCGCCGGTCCCTTAACAGGTGAAACAGTTAAAGATCACAACCATATAACAGGAGAGCTTAGAGGTGCTGCACACAACCAATGTAATTTACAATATCAGTTACCAAAATTTATTCCAGTAATATTTCACAACTTGTCTGGATACGATTCACATTTGTTTATAAAACAGCTTGGCAAATCACATGGAAGTATCAACTGCATACCCAACAACGATGAAAAATACTTAAGCTTTAGCAAATCACTTGCGGTTGATGATAAAAAATTTGAGATTAGATTCATTGATAGTTTTAAATTCATGGCTTCATCACTTGATGCTTTGTGTAAAAATCTTTCACAAGAACAATTTAGGGAAATGAACAAAGTTTTCGAAGGTGACACAGATTTGTTGATCAGAAGAGGAGTTTACCCATACGATTATATGGACAACTTTGATAAATTTAATGAAACCGAGTTGCCTTCTGTAAATGAATTTTATTCACGATTATACAATTCAAACGTGGACAAAAAAGATTATGCTCATGCCCAGAAAGTTTGGTCTCACTTTGACATAAAAAATATGGGTGAATACCATGACTTGCACTTGAAAACTGACGTGGTTTTGTTGGCTGATATATTTGAAAACTTTAGAGATGTTTGCTTGAAAAACTACAAGTTAGATCCAGCTTGGTATTATACATCACCAGGCCTTAGTTGGGATGCGTTACAAAAGATAACCGGAATAAAGTTAGATTTTTTGTCTGATATAAACATGATTTTGTTTGTTGAAGCTGGAATAAGAGGTGGAGTTAGTATGATTTCAAACAGATATGGAAAAGCTAACAATAAATATATGGAAAACTACAACCCCGATGAAGAATCAAAATTTATAACATATTTGGATGCAAACAACTTGTATGGATGGGGTATGAGTCAAAAGTTGCCATACAAAAACTTTAGATGGATAGATGAAGCAAAGTTAGTTGATTTTGACCCTACTTTGATAAACACAGAAGATGAAGCTGGTTTTTTTTTACAAGTGGATTTGGAATATCCAAAAGAGTTGCGTGATGCACATAACAATTATCCTCTTGCTCCTGAATCTTTGCTTATTAATAAAATTTATAAATTAACGCCAAAATTGTACAACAAAACAAAATATACTTTGCATTTGAAAAATCCTCAACTTTATTTAAGTCTTGCGTTAAAACTTACCAAAATTCATAAAGTACTTGCATTTGATCAAAAAGATTGGATGAGACCTTATATTGCATTAAACACTGACCTTAGAACTGCAAGCAAAAATGATTTTGAAAAAGATTTCTTCAAGTTGATGAACAACTCAGTATTTGGAAAGACTATGGAAAACATAAGAAATCGAGTTGATAGAAGACTTGTCAATGAAGAAAAACAGGCCAAAAAGTTGGTATCAGAGCCAACATTTGAGGGAAGAAAAATATTTTGCAAAGACTTGGCAGCAGTTCACATGAAGCGAACAAAAATAATGTTTGACAAACCGATTTATGTAGGATTTTGTATTTTGGATCTAAGCAAAACGCTTATGTATGATTTTCATTACAATTACATTGTAAAAAAGTATGGGGCAAAACAAAAGTTGCTGTTTACAGATACTGACTCTTTGGCTTACGAAATAAAAACAGAAGACTTTTATCAAGACATCAGTAACGATGTAACAGAAAAATTTGACACAAGCAACTATACAAAAAATCATCCATCAGGAATTAAAACTGGATGCAACAAAAAAGTAATTGGCATGATGAAAGATGAATGTGATGGTAAACAGATAACAGAATTTGTGGGGCTAAGAGCAAAGATGTATTCTTACCGGGTTGATGAAACAGAAGAGAAAAAGGCAAAAGGTGTTAAAAAGAATGCTATCAAAAAAGATATAAGTTTCAACGATTACTATAAATGTCTGATTGAGCGTGTAAAACCAGTTTATAGAAAAATGAATTTAATCAGAAGTCACAAACACGAGATTTATTCTGGAACTGTAAACAAAGTGGCACTGTCTGCTGGTGATGATCAAAGAGTTATTAGCAACGATGGCATTTCAACACGAGCTCACGGTCATTACAAGTTAAATCAGAAAAAGTAAATGAATAACAAAAAGAAATATTTTTTTTTAAATTTTCTATTAAATTTTGTTAACATCATTTAGCGGAATCCAACTATTAAATTCTTTAGGATAACCCTTCCATGATACTAGCGCTAATTTTTTCTTATAATCTTTCTTGATTACTTTATCAATTCTATAAAAATCTTGATCAGTTTTTTGTAACTCATTTTCATAAAAGCTTCGTTAAATAATTTAATTGTTATAGTCTTTTATTATATATGTAGTAGGATTGGTATGTTGTATTCCTACTACAACAAAAACTTCTTCACTCCAGTTTGGTGTATAACCTTTATCAAACAAAGTTCTTTTGTACTTACTAATCCTTACTCTGTCTCCCACCATAAACTTAGATTTATAGATGGTTTTATCATGGATTGAATATACATCATTTTGAATAACTTTTTCATTCTATTTCAAGCTAGCATCTGTTGGAGTCATTTTTATTGCAGAGTGTTTGTGGTTGTTATATTCATCAATTAAATCTGGTAATACATCAACATATTTATATGTATTATTAGCAGTAAAATATTTATACATTTTATTTTCTAATGTACGATTAAATATTTCAATAACAAGGGCCTAACCTTCATTAAATGTACGATACATTTTAATTTCATTCTCAACTAGCCATTTTTTAAATACGTTGTTATAAAATTCAGAGCCATTATCAACCCACAATTTGTTAGGTTTCCTCTTGCTAGTTTTAACAATAGATTGAAATGCATTGGCAATTGTTTTACCTGTTTTATCTTTTATAGGAACATTCCATACAAATTTTGGAAATACATCAATACCATTCAAAATATACCTAAATCCCTGGTTGTAGCTTTTAGGTTGTTGCATATCACCCAAGTCAGCACTCCAAATATCGTCAATATTACCAACAATAACTTTTCTCTTTTTAAACTTTCTTATAATTGGTTTGTGTAACTCATCTGCTAGCTGTTCATTCCAATTTGTTGAACTTTTTTTAAAACACCTAGCCCAGGTTTTTCTTTGGTGTTGATAACTTTTCTAGCAAACATACACAATTTTTGGTAGGTTGCCATAAGGTATCTTATCCAATTCAGAAACCATCTTTCTATCGCATTCGTTTTTATCAACGCCTCTTGAATAACATACATCATGATGTGCTGAAATTTCATCAACTTTGTTAAAAGGAGGAACTATCCATCTAGTAATTTCACCAGTTTCTGGGTCGTATTCAATTTGTATATCTAGTGGATTAAATGGTCCCATGTATTTATAATTAGTAGGAGTCCAACCAGCTTTTGGTTTTGGTAGCTTGCCGATCAAAGAATGAATATCAAACTTTCCACCAGCTTTACTTTTGGTAAAACAATTTTTTTGCGTACCACATATTTGGCAGCTGCCTTTTACTATGGATTTGTTATTTTTTGTCGTCGTGTGCGCTATATTTAAAGACGGAGTTTTTCTCTTGCATTTGACACAATAAATTTCCATGACCAAAGTCTTTTTGTTGTCTATACCTATACAGAAATAATTTCTTTCTTGTTTAAATTAAATAATTTCATCAAAGTTTTTAAACAACTCTATTTTGTTTTGATTTATAAATAGAAAATCATCTTTATCAAGACCCTCAAATTTGCATTTGTCAAATCTAGATTCTTTTGAAATTCTTGCTTTTTCACCATCTGTTGGAGGATCATAAACAATAACTTTGGAGCAATTTGTTCTTATGTCTTTTGGTATTGCAAAATACGATTGACTCAAATAAACTGGACAAATTTTGTGATGTCTACCATCAGTAAAATGGTTTGCAATCTTTGCTTGTATTTTTTTATCAGCATTCATTAAATCATCAAATACGACAAGCTTTACACAATCATCAGATCCATATTCATCAGTATTTAAGATATCGTCTTGTCCACACAAAAACAAGACTTGATGACCTACTAACTGTGAAACTTAAGCAAACTTATTTTTTAGCGAGACTAACTTGTCTTGATCTTTATTTGGAGTATATATGATAATCTGATCATAATAACATAACGGCTTTTTAATGATGTGTATTAAAGTATTTGTTTTTCCGCAACCAGAACTTCCACAAACAAGCATTCTAAAATCGTTGCCCAACAATGATTTATGCTTTGTTTTGTCAACAACTAGCTCACTATCATAATTTGGAATCTTCATTTAAATGTACTTATACTCTTTATATAGGTTACAAAATTTATAATTTTAAATTATAAAATATTTAAGCAAGTGTAAGCAAGTTAAAAAAGGGTGTCAAAATTTGTAGTAGATAAGTAACTTACAGTAAGTTAAGTCCAAAGATAAGTAACTTACAGTACGTTAAGTCCAAAGATAAGTAACTTACAGTTAGTTAAATATTTTAGTATTTCGAATTTTTATATTTTTATAAACTATATAAACAATATAATTATATAAAAGTATATGAAAAAATCAAAAAGTATGGATTGAAACAAATTGAAAAGTATAATTAAAGAAGAAGCTGCGGCAACAAAAATTGCTAACCAATTTATAGATAATGTAAGGGTTTACAAAAATTTACAACTTGGAATCATTGAAGAAAGAGAAAAGCTTGCCGCTCCAATTACAAGAGAACTTGGTAAAGTTGGGAAAAAAATAACTGATATAGATAAAAGACAAGACAAAATGTTAGGCCAGTTAAGAGAAAACCAACTAGCTCTAATGCTCGCCCAACCACAACTAGCAATTGAGTCACCAGAGCCACCACCAGCGCTTGAGACACCAACGCGACCAACCAACCAAAGCAACCAATAACATTTAATTTTGATGAAAGATTTGATCCAGAATTTCAAAGAGATTATGATTTACCAAGTACTAATGAATTTCCAAATATGACAAAAGATAAATTAGAAACGATAACCCAAATAGTGACAAAGGCAGAGAAATCCGTTGGTGGACGCAAAAGAGCGGCTAAAAGCGTTGAGAGGGATAAATTTGATGAAGATTTAGCCAAATTAAAGGAATATAAAAGAATATTAGATACAACAATGTCTACAGACTTATCAGAAATAGTTGGAAATGGGTTTAGTCATCAAAGAAAAAGAAATGCTTACAAGTTGTCAAAAGGTGGATCCTTTGGTCATGTATATATTGATCCAGCTAAACTCAGAATGAATATGCTTAGTGTTAAAGACAAGGCTGGAAACAGTGTAATGGATAATGTTGTTGACAACTCTCTTCTAGATTTGTTAACAAAAAGGTACAACCCAAAAGTTGAGTACACACCAGAAGCAAAAGATATTTTCAAAGATTTGACTCGCTTTTCTGGTTTTAAAAAAAGTAAAAGATTAGGCAAACAAAAACTACTAGGTGGATCCACTGTTAATTTGATACCAGACACCCCAAAAGATATTTTGGCAAGGTTGACCCTTTTATTAGGCACACGACGTGCTGGTAACAATAGTTTAGCTATAAGAAATGAGATAACCCAACTAATTGATATTGCAGCAGCAAAAAATATAATAACTTATGAAGAAAAAAGAAGGCCAATATTAAAAGATAATTTAAATTAATTTAATTTAAAAAAATATACAAATATGTACAGTATACATAAAACATTGTGGAAAATGAAAGAGATAGAAAGACCGTTTGTTTTCAGTTCAATTGATGGAATTGCTGGATCAAAACCAGGTGATTTTACAATAAAACACATTTCAAATCTTATTTTGGATAAAAATAAAGAACATTATATTGCGCTTGATAAATTTAATGGTCATTATTCCTGGTATAACATCAATTCAACATACAATAATAATAAAATTAGCCATTCTCATGATACTGGAAAAACCAACACCGTAATTACTTTTCCAGATGGAATTTATGATTATGATGATTTAAATAGTTATATTAAGGGTTCTTTAATGGCAAATGGTCATACAGTAGATGGAAAGACTTCTGGTATCAAATTAACTTTTAGTACTTCTAGATTTAGAGTATTTTTGTTGCTGTCAACAGGGTATAGTGTTGATCTTAGAGGTACAGATAGGAACTTTAATGATATTATTGGGTTTACAAAAATTAATATAACTGCATCCCAGTTTGGCCAACGCTTGCCCAACATTACAAATTCTGTTGATAATATAAAAATTAAAACATCTCTTACCAATGATTCTTTGGATGGTGGAGTATCAACAGATGTTTCATATTCTTTTAACACGTCAGATATTTCACGTGCTTTTCCTTTTAAAATAGAACCAAGAAGAAGATTATATAATAAATTAAATACAAATATTATATCTTGCGTAAGGATATATATGACGGATGCAATAAATAGACCAATCGATTTCAACGAAGTACCAGTTAGTTTGACAGTTGTAATAAAATCAGTAGACAAATACCAATGGATCGAACAAAAAAGTGTAATTATAATAGAATAAAATATGTTACCCCACAAAATCCAATTGATGGTGAAGGCTTGTTTGACATATTTAAGTCAACAGGTAAACAAATTACATCACTTGCAACTTCCAAGTTTTCCAAAGAAGTTCCCAAAAAAGCTGCTACAGCAGGTGTTGAAAAGTTTGCAGTGTCTGGAGCAGAAGCTCTTGGCAAAAGTGCTGCAGACAAGGTTGTAAATAAACTATCTGCTCCAAGTAAGGTCAAAGAAAACAAGCCGGCCCCAAATAGTGGTGTCAAAATTGTAGACTGTTTGAAAAAGTAGACTCTTTGCCTTTACCTTTCCAAGCGTCAGAAATTGATGCCTTGAAACAACAGTTGACTCAGTTTATGTAAAAAAATAAAAAAACAATTTTTTTGATTACTTATAATTTTTTTTGAAAATACTTTTATTTAAACACTATTTATATATATGCTATACAAAACAAAACTATTAACAAAGTTAAAAATTCAAAGTAATGGAATACAAACAAGGTGATTTTTTAGAAAGGTATGAAGAGGTTGTATGCGACCTTCAAAATCCAATTAAGCTGCCAGCAAATGGAGCAACACAAAAAAAAAGTTCATAAAAGTTTTATGTAGATTCAACTGGTGAAGTAACTGCTCCCAATGATTGGTATAATTCTTATCTTGAAATTGATGTAGAAGTTAACAAGAAAGCAGATGGCACACTTTATGCTGCTGCTGATAATATCACTTTTGCGTCAGACGCTTATTCAATAATCAGAGAGTTGAATGTAAAGTATGGAGGTGTCCAGGTTATTGATACACCAAATGTAAATGAAAGTGTTGCAATTAGAAATAAAGCTGAATATTCAAGCGCTTACCCTGCTCAAGCAACAATCACTTTGCTTTATCCTGATAGTGGAACTGGTGCTGCTAGTCGTGCTACAAATGCTGGTTTTGCTTCGCGTGCTGCACTTACTAATGCTCTTGGTGGTGTTAATCTTATCGTGCCACTAAACAAGTATAGTTTCTTTGCTGCTTTTCAAAATGTGGTTTACCCAACTGGTAAAATGGAGTTAAACATTACTCTTGAAAGAGACGAAAATGTCTTGTACAAAGATGCAGCAGCCGCTGAAGGTCGATATGTTGTTACAAAAATGAGACTTTGGGTTCCAAAGATGGAGCTAAATTCAGCCGTAGCAAATACATTTGGTGTAGAATTGACTGAAAAAAGATCTTGGGGATATTTGGCTGATAGAGTTGAAACATCCCCAGTGTCTACGTTACAAACCAGTACATTTGATATCTCAAGCAGTATTGAAAAACCAAGATTTGTTATGTTGTACGCAGTTGATTCAACAAAAGATGGCGACGTAACAAAAAGTAGCCTTCATTATGACACATATAATATTCCCGGTGGAAGACAAATAACAAGAGCACAGTTGGAGCTAGGAAATGGCGTTTATTATCCACGGGTTGAACTCAACCCGAAAAATGAATTAACGAGAGTATACAAAAGATTTATTGAATATCAAAGATTTATAAACGATGGAGCATCAGAAGGTAGCTTCATTGATAGAGCAATGTTCAAAAATCTTCATTCAGCTTTGTTCTTTGACTTAAAAGATCAGAGAAATGATATGATTGATGGAGCTCATAAATTAAAGTTTTCATACACGATGGAGTGCCAACAGCTTATGTTTGGAAAGCAGTAATTTTGTATGAACAGCAATTAACATCTGATCCTATTTTTGGCTCAGTCAAATTGACATTTTAAGAAAAACAAAGATAAAAAAACTAATTTTAATACAAATAATTTTACAACAAAAATAAATATTTTTTTTTTACTTTTTTTACATTGAAAGCATTGGTTTATGCGTAATAGCATATTTATCAATCAGATGTTTCTGAATTCTTTTTATTGTTGAAGCATTATTTAACTCATCTTCTTGTTTAAATATCATCCATTCTGCAATATCTCCAGCTAGTGGTGCTGCTACACCGTTTGCGTTAAGACTATCTATAGAAAAATGTGTAGCACCAATGTTTTCTTTTGCAGTAAAGCTTCTGAGCTTTTGTCCGTTGCACCATACTTGTGATCCGTCTGCACCCAATTGGGGTGACCATGTAACTGTTACAACAATCCACTTGTTTAACTCAGTTGGGTTAGCTTTTGTTGAGAATGTTAAACATGTTATATTATCACCGCCGTTGTATGATGTAGATTCTTTTTTTGCGTTGCTTACAATAAATTTTTTACTATCATTCATAGAAATAAAATGATCCCATCCTGTATTATCATTTCTAATAAGACCATTTTTTAACCCAACACCGGTACCATAAGCCCTCATTCTATAAACAATAGTTGTTGACAACGTTTTATTTCCGCTTGTTATATTTAAATCCATATTACATTTCATTCTATCATTTATGCCATCAAAGGTAAGATATTTGTATTTGCCGTTAATCAATCCTGCTCCTGAAGTTGGTTTTTCTATGTCAGAATATTTCACAATATTTTTTCTTTCACCAAAACCTTGATACTGTAATGATTCAAAATTTGTTCCTGATAAAACACCATATGTGGAAACTTTAGATGAACTATTGTCAGAGATTAACCAATGCCCTGAAGCATTATTTTTTATAAATTCATTTGAACAGCTGTGATAATTTCCATCCATCATAATAAGACTTTCAATGTTTGCGGTAAGAAAGTTTTTAACATAGCTGTGCACATAATCTTTACTAGTAGCACTTGTTCCAAATTTTGGTGAGTTTGGAGCTGTATATATCTGATTATTAAATATCTGATTTGGAGCTGTTGGTGTTGGCACATTAGTAACAAAAAAATTGTTTAAGTCAAAATTTGTATCCACTGTTACACAAGTAATATCAAAAGGTAAACGATTTACTTTTGTTTCAACAACAGCAACGTCAACTTTAAGCTCATCTACTATTTTTGATGAAACTGAATTTGATGCTGTGCCTCCTGATGTGCCACCTCCAGTAATATTGTTTATAAATCCCATATTTTATTTACTTGAAATAGTGTCTTATGTATCTTTCGTTCTTCTTATAGTTATTACAGGTAAACTTTTTTACTACTTCAAAATAATTATTTTCGGTAAACTCTTTTAAGAAATACAAGCAATAATATCCACATAAAACGCTGCTCAAATCTTGAAACTGGTTTGATTCATATTTATATAACTTATTAAATGTATAACATAAGTTTACCAATTCTTGTGGTGGTTGCACTCCAAAACTATCGAAATAATTGACAAAGTCTGTTGTTATTTTTACGGCTACACAATGTGTTCCTGGTCCTTCAGTGTCATCCAAATTTATGGTAAAACATTGGTCTGGTATATTTTTTACTTTTGTTGAAATCTCGTTTCGTGATATAACTCCTTTAAAATTCTTAATCTTCAAGTAGTCAACCCAATTCATTATTTCAAAGTTTGATATTGGATGATTTATAAATTCTGGTTTACTTACAACAGAGTCCCCAACAAAGGTATTTGACTGAATGGACTGTTTGGTCCTAAAAGAAGACCCGATCCTTTTTTTTATTTCCACTTAATAAATAGTTCAAAGCTGGTATAACTGTTCCACCTCTAGTTGGTTGTGGTCTAATTACTAAACCATTTCCTGATTGGGTTACATCTATTTCACCTTGATCAATCAACGGCAACAATGATTCAAACATTCTTAACCTATCATCTTCATCTCCATGATTTTCTCCGTGACACCCTCCAAACAACTTTCCAACTACGTTTGCAATTAATGGTATACCAATTCCTGCTAGCAGTGAGCCTAGAAAACCACCTTTTTGTCCCAGTCCTGTTTTTAAAACCAACCCGCTACCGCTTTCATATGGCTTTAATAGCTTCTTTGTTGGGCAACAGGTAATAGTTGTTTGAGTTGTTCCCTAAGTTCTGGTGTACCTACTACCATTTTAACCTGTTCAGGTGATTATTGATAAGAACTACCGACTGCTTTTTTAATTGCGGTCTCTCCTAATCCAGAAACTGCACCTGTTGCAAGTGGAGCTAAGATTTTTGGTAATATTTTTTTAGCAACACCACTTACTATTCTGAACAAATTCATAATGCTTCCTCCGCTTGTTGCAAATTTTCTTAACTGGGCTTTAATAATTTTAATATCAGCTCCTACACCTTTATTTTTTGCATTTTCAAGCTTACTAATTTGAGATTGTGTAAGATTTACTGTTTCATTGCCTCTCATAAGATTGTTATGAGTCAACCTAAGAGTTATTGGCATTTTATGTTTCCTTGCTTTTGCAACTGATTCGGCTTGTCCTGCCGTCAAGTTTACTCTATAAGGGTGACAAATTGTAGACATTTTAGCAATTTTATTTTTAAAACGAATGTATATTAGTTTCTTGTATTTTATTTTTTAAAATAAATAAACTAAATTTTGACATTAGTATATACATTAGTATAGTATGACCTACTTTTAGTGCAGCGTCAATCTTTTTTGCTACTACTAAATCGTCTTCCATAATATCAAAATCAGCAACATAAGGAAAGCCAGTGTGAAAACTATTGCTGTCTGATTTGAGATATAATGCTTTTATTGTTTTCTTTCCATTAAGTTTTCCTTTTGAAACAATAAATTCATCAATTTCAGAATCTTCAGATATCTTTTCTTTCAAACTGTTTGGTGAGTTTGTTTTTATTATAACATCAGATATAAAATCTTGGTTGTGTGGGCTTGGTTCCAAATATAAAACAAGTTTTTCGCCATACTTTCCTATTGTTTTTTCTATATCAAGAATCTTAAAGACGGCGTCAACGTGAAGCTTTGAGAACGGTACATATGATTGATGCATCTTTGAGTTTGTTATGACTTGTTGTTTTTACTCTGCTAGTAAACTTTGTAACTCTTATATACAGTAGTAAATTTAAAACTCTAAATGAAAAATTAAACAAATTGTGTTGTGGGGGAAAATGGTTTGGGGTTGCAAGTTTTATTCTCTAATACCCAAAACGGGCTCACAGGACTGCCCATATCTTAACTACTGCTAACTAACACTTTCTTTAACCAGCACCCACGAAGAACATACACATGGACCTCCCCATATGGCACGTACAGAAACCATATCGACTACACAGCAATTCAGAAGAAATGGATGAGCAGTGTTATGGATGCTGTAAGTAAACCAGGAGCAGACTGCGACACGGATCATCAGATGGTTACTGCAAAGCTCAGAATGAAGACCGGCCGGAACAAGAACAAGGGAAAGGTAACCAAAAAGTACGACATCGAAAGTCTGAATGACCCAGAAATCGCCCACCAATGCAAAGTGGAGACAGAAAACCGCATCAATTTTCTTATCGGACAAAACTCTGAAAATGACACGCCGAATGTACTCTGGGAACAACTAAAGGAAACGTGGTGCAGCGTAGCAGAGTCAACCATCGGTTTCAAAAAGGCGAAAAAGAATAAGCCATGGATCAGCACAGAGGTGCTAGATTTAGCCGATGAGTAGCGCAAGGCTCGAGAGAACAGCGAAATGGTCAATTACAAGCGGTTTAAAAGCCTCCTGAAAACTACAGTAAGAAGAGACAAAAATGCCTGGCTTGCTTACCAGTGAAACAGAATCAAAAATAGCCACAACATAAAAGACGCCAAAGTGTCAAAAAGACTCGACAACAAAACTTCAAAGCGCAACAAGCCTGCATCAATGATGCACAAGGTAAAACGCTCACTGATCCAGATCTAGTGCTCCAGAGATGGAAGGAATACAGAGAACAGCTTTTCTCAAAACCAGCCGGAGAACTCGACATAATTCCAGACCAACAGCATGAACTGGAACCAGAACCGCTGTTGGAATAGATAGAGCACGCCGTGAAAAAGCAGAGGAAAGGCAAGTCACCAGAGCTGGACGGAATTCCCGCTGAACTTTTTCAGCACAGTGGAAAGTCTGCCATCAAAGCGCTATACATCCTATGCAGGAAAATCTGAAACACTGAGAAATTGCCGGACGAATGGAAGAACCAAGAGTTCGAGTCATCCACAAGAGCGGCAGCACAAAGGATTGCGGAAACTATCGAACAATAGCACTCATTAGTCATGCCAGCAAAATCCTGCTAATGATTATTCTGAACCGATTGCAAAACAAGATTGAAGAAGAACTCCCTGAAGAACAACCAGGTTTCCGGAAGAACAGAAGAACAACGGACATGCTCTACATTCTGCAGTGCCTTATCGAAAAACTCTGGAAATGAACGAGCTGGCCTTCATCGTCTTCATAGACTATGCAAAAGCATTTGACAGCGTCAGCCACATGCAGCTGTTTGAAACCATGACAAGGATGGGCTTCCCGAAACACTTAGTTGCACTCCTAGAATAGCTGTACTGCGACCAAAAGGGAGCAGTGAAATGGAACGGAACACTCAGCCAACCCTTTCAAATCTTTAGCGGTGAGACAAGGATGCGTGATTTCATCTTCATTGTTTTCACTTTACACAGAAGACATCATGAGAGATGCTGAAATTGGCCATCTAGGAGTGGATGTTGGTGGTCAAAAACTTTCGAATCTCCGGTACGCTAATGACACAGCACTTCTTGCAAACTCTGAAGGGGACATTGATGGACTGGTAGAGAGAGTAAACGAAGCTGGGAAGACGAAACTGCTCAACTTAAACGTAAAGAAGACTAAGCTGAAGGGTATCGACAAACGAGACGAACACAAACATGAAGTAAAAGTGAAGGGAGTTGCAATTGTAGAAGTAGAAAGTTTCAAATATCTGGGTTCAGTAAAGATGAGATTCGGTGACTGCTCGAAGGACATCAAACTCGAATCGCAATTGCAAAGACAAAAACGCTAGAGCTGACGGATATTTGGAAAAGTCGACAAATTGATAAAACCGTGAAAATAGAATTGGTGAAGACCCTTATATGGCCCATCATCTCCAATAGAGCAGAGGCTTCGACATTGTCCACTGCGAACGAAAAGAAGCTCATGGCAGCAGAACAGTGGATATACAGACGCATGCTCCGTGTCAGCTGGAAGGAAAGAAGAACAAACTAGAGCATCTTTGAAGAAATTGGAGAAGCTCCTGGCCTTTTACTACAGGTAGTCAAAAGCAAACTGTCATACTTCGGTCACACCTGCCGAGAAGGTGGTAGCCAAATTGTGAAAGCAGCCATTCTGGGTCTCGAAGGAGGTAGGAGGACGCGGCCGTCCACGGCTCTGTTATACAGATAACGTGAAAGAGTGGCTGAAACCATCCAGTCTCAAAGAGGCAGTAGCATTGGCACAAGAACGCGGGAGCTGGCGAGGATTAATCGGAAAAGTTTCACATTCTGTGGCTATTCGTCACCGACGAGAGCCCTGATGATGATGATGATGACTATCTAGGCACAAGAACAGCACTTGCATACCATCTTCATTTTCATCTTCAGGGCTCAGTACTTGTAAAATTGTAATAGATTGCACAGATATTGAATTAGCTACACCAGGGCTGCTGAGCCATCAAAATGCAACTTATTCAAGCTACAGAGGAATGAACACGTTTAAGGCTTTAGTTGGTGTAGCACCAAATGCTGTGATCACTTTTGTCAGTGAGCTATACCCTGGTTCTATTTCAGACAAAGAAATCCTTCAGAGGTCAGGGTTCTTGAACCAGTTGTCCACTGGAGACCTAATTTTAGCTGGCAAGGGTTTTCTAATAGAGAGTATAGATAGTCCCAAGTGGT
The DNA here is from genome assembly GCA_964026355.1 of Pseudorhiza aurosa. Lineage (NCBI taxonomy): Eukaryota > Metazoa > Cnidaria > Scyphozoa > Rhizostomeae > Lychnorhizidae > Pseudorhiza > Pseudorhiza aurosa. The sequence goes on along the minus strand of OZ032119.1, from coordinate 122,265 downwards.
GTCACTGTGAAAATTCCACCCTTTCTGAATAATGGAAAGTTTACAGAAAGTGAAGCTAGGACCACCAAATCAATTGCCAAATGCAGAATACATGTAGAAAGGGCCAATGGTAGGATGAAAGATGTTAAAATTTTGTATTTTGTTCCAAGTTATCTTAGATGACATATAGATGTTGTTTTTCAATTGTGTGCTGCCTTAGTCAACCTGCAGTATCCTTTAATAAAGGAAGTATGTGAAGGCACAAACTTTGACTAGAAGCAGTTTTCACAATATTAAGAAATTTGCTTCAAAATTGATATGAACATTTAGCTTAATAATTGTGTTTTCACTGAAGTAGTCCAAATTTATATGACACTGTAGCAACTTTCCATGTACCCAAATTCTTGTTTATGTATAAAATGTATTAAAAACGACACAATGGCTATGAGTATTTTTAGTCACCTTTGTTGTATGTTATATCCTTGAAGTACAAAGTAGAAGAGTTGAAAATAAATTGAAGATCTCCTTCTGTTTTCTTGGGGAAAATGCAAAAAAAATAAAAATCTCTCAAAACATCAATGTTAGCCAACCATGACTCATCCCTCTTGATGAGCAAAATAGCTACATCTTGTGTTGTCCACACCACAAAATAACAAAATTCTATATTTGTTAGAAACATCTTGCCTTGAATCTGATGCCAGTACATGTGGTCTTCTTTGAGGGTATATGAACCATCTTCATTTGCTCTAAAGCAAAAGGCATCATTCTTTACAGCATCCCTGATGGTCATGTTTCTCACTGTGTAGGGGCAGTTTACTTCCAAAACATTGTTCTTTCCCACAAGACCATCTGGGGAAGCACCCAGTACACCACTTTCGTGCAACCAGAGTCCAGTTTGCTCCACAGGTAAACCAGTCTGCATGGTAAAACACTTTAATGCCTCATTTTTGTTGTTTGTCCCCCACTGGACAGCCTTTACTCTTGATAAATCATACTCTCCCAGTAGGCGCTTTCTCAAGGAGGGGGTTGCTCTCTTACTTTATAGTACACACCCAAAGTTGCTTGTTGTCAAACATCCTTTGCATGCCTCATGCCACAATGGGTTGTCTCTCTGCCCTGTGGTCAGACTGGCAACATTGACGATGTCCAATATGCTGATCTTGGCTTTATTTTGTGAAAAGGTTTTTTGACTATCTTGCCCTTCAATTTTCAAAAATTTTTCAGAAAATACTATTTCTTCTATGGTTGAGATGGGTAGGGGCTTTGAAACTGGTGGATCAGGACTCATGATCCACCAGATTCCAGTGAATCGGGAATACTCTTCCAACTTTGAGTAAAAGAACTTCCTGTCCTCTCCATCCAGTTTTCTTGATAAAGGAGTATATTTCTTGCTCGGGGGAAACATTTCTGAGGCGGATTGACTAGACAGATTTGATGGTTTTCTTCTCTTCCAGGAGCACTCTACATCCGTTCTGCTCAAATTATGGATGTCATGTCTGAGGAGCGCAGCAGAATGACTGCATTTGAATGCCCCTCTAGGACATTCACACTCTGTCGATCTTATTTCGTTCTTTTCATCTAGGTATATCTAAAATTATGAGTTGATAAGTAAGATGCAGAGTATGTCATTTTTACACCACACACTTGTGGGGATTTAGATAAATCAGCGCATTTTGATGGTTTAAAGTTGAGCCCCTATGACCCTAAACAACCTCCTTCGAGACGTTGCTCCATATAAAAATTAGTCTCACTGTTAGCTAAATCGATTTTCTGATCTGTTTGCTTTTTTCATGTGCTTGAAAGTTTTGCCTTTCTATTTTGAAACTGCCAGTGAAACGGAATAATCTATCGATTATTCCAGCATTGCGCTTTAAATATTGTGAAAAACGCTTCACACAGCAAACTAAGCCAATTATTCCTATGATTTTAAACTTGAAAAGCCGCTGTGATCTATGGCATAAGCCAAAAGAGCTCTCTACACATTCTACAAGACCGAGTGGTCTCAACTTCAAGATTGTTCGACTTACCGTAACTTTGTACGCTTTATTCTTCATACTTGCGTGGACCTGACCTCTGAGAACCCCTTGGCTATAACAAAGTTTATCTATATGTCCCGATCTGTAATGATTCTCTCCTCTTGTGATAGATTTTTGCTCTCCGGCAAAGAAAGAACTTAGAGCCGCTATCGAAAGTGACGCCATCTTCGTTTATGTTCAGTTTGCTTGGAACTGAGAATTCGGTTACCTAGTAACGTGACGTAACAACTTAAGAACTCTATTCCTGTGGACGACTTCCATCATGCCATGACGTTCTCGTTATAATTGATGTGTACTCACGATACCCTGAAATAGAGGTCATAAAGTCGACGGTAGCACCTTAAGTGATTCCAAGACTTGACATTATCTTTGCAAGAAACGGAACTCCATAGAAAGTAGTCACAAATAATGGACCTCCGATTAATACACGACAATCAGCTCAAAGCTACTTCACACATTCCTGCTGAGGCACTGTCATTAGCATAGATGAGTTGAAGTTTGATCCTGGAACGAGATGAATGGAGAGGTGTGGTCGAGTGTACTGGTGTGCACGATGGATGATGACGATCACGATGGTAATCACGAGGAGATGGATGTCGATTTATTGTGAATGTCTAGCCACTTCTTCCAGTGTAAATGGTGAGCTGATTTTTCCATATATATGTATAGCTAGCAGTGGGTGAAATTAGAAACATTACTCTAGCTTGTTGAATGTGACATACTTCGAAAAGGGACCCTGAGAAAATATCCTGCATTCTATTTACTGTGAACATACTTGTGAATACTGGGAGATACATCTGACAAGTTGATATTCCAGTAGTTAATTACATTTTCTTTCAACAGTATTATTTTGATTATTATCCCACATAAATTTCGTTGATAATATGAAAATTAAAACATCGTTGATAGATGATTCTTTGGACGGTGGAGTGTCAACAGATGTTTTATATTCGTTTGACACGTCAGATATTTCACGTGCTTTTCCTTTTAAAATAGAACCAAGAAGAAGATTATATAATAAATTAAATACAAATATTATATCTCAGGTAAGGATATACATGACAGACGCAATAAATAGACCAATCGATTTCAACGAAGTACCAGTTAGTTTAACAGTTGTAATAAAATCAGTAGCAAAGCAATGAACCAAACAAAAAAATATAATAGAATAAAATATGTTGCCCGACAAAATCCAATTGATTGTGAAGGCTTGTTTGACATATTTAAGTCAACAGGTAAAAAAATTACATCACTTGCAACTTCAAAGTTTTCTAAAGAAGTTGCTAAAAAAGCTGCTACAGCAGGTGTCGAAAAGTTTGCAGTGTCTGGTGCGGAAGCTCTTGGCAAAAGTGCTGCAGACAAAGTTGTAAATAAAATATCTGCTCCAAGTATTGTCAAAGAAAACAAGCCATCCATCTATGAATAGTGGTAACATCAGATATAAAATTTTGGTTAGCTTGACTTGGTTCTAAATATAAAACAAGTTTTTCACCATAATATCCGGTTTTATTTTCTTTATCAAGAATCTTAAAGACGGCGTCAACGTCAAGCTTTGAGAACGGTACATATGATTGATGCATCTTTGAGTTTGGTGTGACTTGTTGTTCTTACTCTGCTAGTAAACTTTGAAACTCTTATATACAGTAGTAAATTTAAAACTCTAAATGAAAAAGTAAATAAATTGTGTTGTGGGGAAAAATGGTCGGGTTGGAAATGCGGTGTAAAACTTTCACTCTCTAATACCCAAACAAGTGTCGACGACTGCCTGTATCTTAACTACTATCAGAGAGAAGATTGTTTGTTTCTAGGAAGGTAAGAAGTTATTTCGTGATGATGGCTTCCATTGTTTTGGAGATGAGTGAAGTGATTGCAATGAGACGATAGTTGTGTGGATTAGACTTGTTGCGCCTTTTTTTGGGATAGGAAAAACGTGGGCTTGTTTCCATGAGGTGGGAAATTTGCCAAGAGTGTAGGAAGGCTGGAATAGTTTTTTAAGAAAAGGGGCAAGTTCAGGAGCACAGGTTTTGAGAACTGTTGGTGGAATACCATCTTTGCTTTTAGATTTGGAGGTGTCAAGCTGGAGAAGGATTTGGAGGACTTTTCGTGTGGAGAACTGATGGGGGACACATTGAATTTTGAAGGAGGAAGTGGTGTGGTTTGATCCCTTGGTCGTCCAGGTTGGAGTTGGAGGTAAAGACTGACGCAAAAAGCTTGGCCTTGGATGAAGGAGTGGTAGAAGAAGAGCCAGAGTTTCGGGAGACAACTTTGGCAATAGACCAAAAGAAGCGAGAACTTGTCTGGCAGGAAGCGATTTTGTTGTTGATGCGTTGGACTAAAGATGATTTTGCATTTTGGATGGTTTTGGAGCAAGTGCTGCGTAAGTGGTTGAATCATTTTCTTGAATTTTCGGTTTGAAGTCGTTTCCATTCCTTGAAGTAGTGGTTTTTATTATACGCAGCCTTGGCGCACTGTAACTTGAACCGCTTCGAGGAATTTTCTTACCAGGCTTGTAAGAAGTGGGAATAAAAGAACCATGCCAAGAAGTAGTGTGTTGGTGATGAAAGAAGCATAAGGGGAAGGATCATTTCAAGAGCCTGAAGACCAAGGGTAGGAAGAGTAAAAAGTGCGAAGGGAGTCCCAGTCAGACTTGCTGTAGTGGAAGACTCTTTGCGGAGCAAAGGGTCTATCCAGGTGAGGAAGGAAGTCATGCCATGAGGTTATGAAACATGAAGTGTTGGCAGGTTTGCGTTTCCCATGACAGGGGAAATTGATAGAAATAGACTGACGCTTGATCAACTCTCGATGCGTATATCGGCAACACTCTAATTAAACTGATCATACAAAGCGCATATAATGTATGTATATATATATATATATATATATATATATATAAATATATATATATATATATATATATATATATATATATATATATATATATATAAATATAAATATATGTATATATATAAATAGGGTATAGGCACTAGTGTTCTTAGACAACATAGCAATGTAATGAAATTACGTCATAGTTTTATACCCCAACTTGATGCAGCTTCTTTATTGTCCGAATAAATATCGTTTAAAGTCTATTAGTATTTTCTTCTTTGGCAGCTTCGTGAAAACGTCAGCGATATTTTCATTTGACGGGACGTAGTCGATTGATATTTTGTCATTCTCATAGCATTCTCGAATAAAGTGGCATCGGATATCTATATGTTTGGATTTTGAATGCTTCACTAGGCTCTTTATCAGCGCAATGGCTCCTTGATTTTCGTTATAGATAAGAGGTGATGGAATTCACGAGATCCTTAATAAAGTTAGTTAGGTATTGAACTTCCTGACATGTTAATGAAAACGACATATATTCAGCTTCACATGTTCATTGCTGTTGATAAGAAGAAGCCCCATGATACGTTTTAACGTTGTGCAATGACAACGCACCCCGACAACTTTACCATTATGTCAAAATAGTACTTTTGCCTTCCTTATTTGGACACATTTATCTCCGTATCAAACTTTCGTTTCTCTATATAACACGTCTAGATTAGTTGTAGTTTTTAGAGTTTTAGAGAAGTAGAAGTAGTCGTAGTATTAGAATAAGGAAGAACTTGAAGAAGAAGACTAATGCCGCTGTCGAGTGAAGAGACGATCCGACGCCGAAAACATCGCCGAAGAGAGCCGAGCTCACCGGAGAATAATTGATGTTAAAGTAAGTTGTTTTGTATAGTGAAATCGGAACATTCGTACTCACGCGTTAGATTACACGATAAGTGTGATTAAACATATCGGTACCCCGTGTGAGAAACATTGGTGAAATTGTCAAGAAAGAAACTGTTTTATTTTAATCAATATTCGTCTATCAAAGTTATACAGAAGAGCTACGATGTTGGACTGTTCCGTTTTGCTCTTGCCCCGTGCAGTTAGTAGCACAAGATTACGTCATATACCGTCCTCAGACGATCGGTATTTGCAGAATTTCATACCTGTTGTCGTTTCATAATACTGCACTTAATTGCAGTAGCGTAAATCTATCAGAGCTTACGATTTGACTACAAGCGTGACTATGACGACGATGGTAGCCTGGGCTCTAGCGCGGCTCCTTTGCCCCTCTTGTAGTTTCGATTTTAGCTTACGATCTGAGAGACTACGTGACTTTAGCGCCATTCGCTTTCGAGGGAATTTATTCGGCATGGCAAATATTGACGACATGAATGATCTATTTCTAGGGTATTACGATGGAAACATCATCGATAATGATGACTTGATGTTGCTCCATTGTATGCATAGACGAAGAAACTCACAGTTTCCGTATTGGAACTATGAACGATTTAGCTTTGAGTTAATGGAAGAGGACGGATGCAAGGCAGAGTTTTGGGTGAACAGCAGTGAAATATACACTCTAGTAGAAGCATTGGGGTTCCCTGCTGAATTTAGATTCTACAATGGCGTGGTTGTCGATGCGGTGGATGCTTTGTGTATTTGTTTCAGGAGGCTGGCATATCCTTGCAGATATGGAGATTTGATCCATTGCTTTGCGAGATCAGTCCCACAATTATCCATGGTAGCCAATCTAGTTGCTGATGAGATCTATGGTAGGTTTTCAGACCGTCTTACTTCTACGAATCAACCATGGTTATCAAGCGAAAATCTTAGGAGATTTGCTGATGTCATTCATGCCAAAGGGGTTGCTCTGGATAACTGCTGGGGTTTTGTGAATGGAACTGTTAGGCTTATATATAGACCTAGTATGAATCAAAGAGCTGTATACAATGTACAGAAAAGGGTCCACTCTTTGAAATGCCAGTCTGTTGTAGCCGAAATGGCATGATTTGAAATCTGTTTGGTCCTGTAGAGGGAAGAAGGCATGATGCTGCAATGTTGATGATGTCGGGTTTGCTGGATGAGCTGCAACAGTTCCCTTATGCACCTAATGGTGAAGCCTTTTGCATCTATGGCAATCCAGCTTATCCTCTTCGACAGCAGCTGCAATGTCCATTTCGGCAAAGGCAAGTTATGACAGCAGAGCAGCAGGCTTTTAACCAATCCATGAGCAAGGTTCGTGTTTCAGCGGAGTAGGTTTTTGGAGAAATTGTGGCATTCTTTAAATTTTGTGACTTCAAGCAAAATCTAAAAATTGGGTTGAGTCCTGTTGTCAAGACATACAGTGTATGCGCTCTTCTGAGGAACGCAATCACCTGCATATATGGATCCAATACTGCAAATTATTTTGGAATAGAACCTCCTGCCCTTCAGTTTGACGTAAATGGCAACTGGGGGTTCACTGGTCGAGAAACTAACTTCTACATTTTAGCAGATATGAACTTGAAACTTTGCACAAATAATAAGTAAAGTATTATAATTAATGTTTTTTAAAAAAAATTGTGCTAATTTGGGCCGTTGCCACGGAAACGCAAAGACAATGGCGTTTTGGTCACTTCAGGAGTGAATGCATAACTTTTTTTCAAGATGTAGGAAGAACATTTTCTTACATACAGCCAAGTGCTCAGATACTGTTGTGTGATGTTAGGTCAATTTTGTATCCTTTTTTGATGGCAAAAACAGTTTTAAGAGGAAATTTTCCTTAGTATCAGATTTTCGAAAAAGTTTTTCTCATTTGAGCTAATCTATCTTAAACTATATAGAAAATATGAAAAATTTAACTACTTAACATTACACAACAGCCTTAGACAAGCAAAATAATGTATAGCTTGTCAGGTTTGATACTTTCTTGGAACAGCTATGCATTTTCTTAAGATTGCAGTATCACGAAAAGCTGGTTTTTAGAAAATTAAGTTCAAAAAATCGCTTCTCAAAAACTCATAGTCAGCACCTCTGATTGACCCATTACTTAGTATGAACTTGATAGGGCAATGCATACATACCAAATCACATTTAATGTGTTCAGTCCTCATTCCTCCTCAGAGAGAAATCCACCTGGCATGTACATGCAGCCCTCCAAAAATTGTTTTTTCTTCTCATGTGCACCACGCTTGTACTTAAGGGCCCGTCTATGCTCTTTAAAGCCTTCTGTATTCTTTTTATTAGAAGATGAAATTCTTTTAATATCTTCTAAGGCTCCTTCCTGCAAAGTATTTTCCCGTGGGTCAATGTCAAGTGATTGTAAAAGGGTCTGCTGGAATGCTGAGCCTGCAGAAAATTGGCAAACAGCTAATGCCACTGCACATTCTTATGTCTTTCTGCCGCAAAAATTGCTTTTGGGCATAGCTTCCACAGAAGACTATGGAGAAATTCATTGGTATTTTGAGCTCTACCTCTTTGGCATCTCTTTAACAAGTCCTCATTGGTCAGCCTGTTAAAAATTGGAACAAGCTTTCTTCCAATTTCAGATGGAAGCGTTTCATGATCCTTGTGTGCATCTGGCTTTTTGCCTTCAGCTGTTGCTCTTTGATGGAAGCACCAGGATTTTGCTCGTTGTGGGCAATGCATATGCTTTGGATGAGCATCTGATGAAGACAGATGAAAAAGGATCGCAAATATTCTTGATCTCATCATCTGCACATCCTACTATTCTCTCAACTTCCTTTTTTCCACCTCCTAAACTGTGCATACTCTCCTTTTGAAGTCCATTCCACCAGTGTCTGGGGTTTGTAACTAGTAGCCATGCTGTAGGACGTTGGGAAATCAAGCCAGTAGCGAGCGGCCTAAGTGCAAAGCTGATTCAAAGGACGTGGCAATTAAACTTATAGCCATTAACGCGTATTTCAAATCAAGCAAGGATCTCCAAGTGCTAGGCTATGCTCGATTATATCGTAGTCACCATGTTATGTTTGGGTATGACGAGAGAGAGTGTCCCTTTTCCTGAAATTGATTCCTTCTGAGCTCTAGAAGATGCCACTAGATTTCTTAGGGCAGTTCCCATTCGCTTAGATACATGGTTTATGCAGTCTTCCTTTGAAATCAAAACATCTTCTCCATAGACTGCTGCTTCCACAACTGCATCATATGACTTGCTGTCACCATCACAAAGCATTGCCGTGTATCTAAGCTTGAAATCTGTTGACCTCTTCCAGAGCCTTAGAGCACATTCCACTTCCATGGCATTACTAGTGCCATTGAAATTTTTAGGGCAATTTTGAGAATGTTTCTCTTCCCACTCCAGATCATGTGCCTTGTCTTCTGCTATTTTGCATTTCAGGCAGAAATCTGAAATGACTTCATAGTCTACTGGGAGGCCCGTCAGAAGGTCCATGACACACCCTAAACCATTATGAGAGGAATGCCCTCGCCTTTGCCAAGCACCGTCATACGACAGGGCAATATTGAGCATACCCTCTTCATCTGGTTCCACACCAACTACCATGTAAGCCCCATGAATGGCTTTTAACGAAGCATTTCGAATATGAAGAAATATTTCTTCTGCCTTTACATCTATGCTTTCGTGGCATCTTGTATAGGCATCTTGACTCAAGCAATGGGGCATATTCATGATGCTGCACCATTCCTTCATGGCAAAAAACCCAGAACCTATTCCTCTGAAGGCTAAAGTTGCACCTAGATTCACCTCAAATGGCTTGTTTGCTAAATCAGATTTGCCAACACGACTGCACAAGTATCCTTCAAAAATGACCTCCTCACACCGATTTCAGTGAATCTCTCCAAATACTGCTAAACCATTTGACCTCTCCTTTTGTACAATGAATTTTGGGCCGGAGCTCAAACATTTAGGCAAAGAAGCTCGCTTATCATTTTCTCAATACACGAACTTTGGACTAATAAAAGACAGCTCTTGCTACCATTGATTTTTTAAAGTCTAATAATGTTTTCAGATCTTTGAAAAATGCAAGTTTTTTCGAGCTTGCAGATTCACTCTGCTGATCTTTCTTGTTCGAAACGTCTCGACGACATAATTCAATCGTCTCAGGTGAAACAATAATCTTTGTCCGTTGCTTCCCAGATTTCTTTCTGCGGCCTAGAAAAGGTGCAAGGACTCTCTGTTTCTTTCTTGCCATCAAAACTGTCATTTATGAGAAAGGTCAAGTAAAAATATTGCTCTTGTTATCACTGAATGAAATTTAGTTTACAAAAGCAGCTGATCAAGATCGACTAGGAGCCGCCATTTTGATTCACGTGACTTCAATGATCCAATGATTTAGCTCAACCAAAGGCTTTGACCAATAGGAATAGTTTATGCCGTACGGCTATGGTACGGGCACCTCCATTTGGAAACAAATACCAAGACACAGGCAGTCCATACGCAAATATAAAAACTACATATGGACGCTTCAAATGTAGGGCTTTCGAATGGTATATTGACATTAGGGATACCTTGAGGACGATGCAAAATACTAGATGAGTGAAAACTCCAAACGCTACATCAATTAAGCAATTCAACTTCATAGTGCCTGTCTAGAAATAGGTTTTTACTAAATTTCCCGATAGAAAATTCAAGTTTTTTTTCCTCTACCGATTTTGCATATGTCAAATGGAAGAGTTACACGAAAAACTGCATTTCAAAATTTCTGTGAAAAATCAAGTTTTTCGACCAGTGGACCCCCTTAAATAGATATAAACAGCTTTTTTAAGAGCCATCAAGTTACTATTTAAGTAACCCAATCGTAGAGCTCTAAGTTTGACACTTAAATGTAAACTGAAAAGCTATTTTTTCTCCATATTTTAATTAGATTTTGTTGAGTTTACAAACAAACAATTTTTATACAATAATTCTTTGTACAATTATTTACAACAATACTGGAAATCGTATTGTTTGGTTGGCTTTATGAAAATTATGTAATGCACTTTTGAGCCATGTGGATGAATGGCAATATTTAGATGGCTTTTGTCCTTATCATATTACACTACAACAGATACCAAAAAGTGGTTTTGCAGCTACTATCATTATCATCTGCTAATAAGCCAAAGCTTAGAAAAGTATACTGTGTATTTTTTGTCTAATAAAGTACAAGGTATGAAATAGTGCACCCCAAAGATACTTCCTAGTGATAAAAAAACAAAATGGTTTATTCATAAAGTGAAAAATTTAAGTTACTGGTGTACCTTAGTAAGAATTCAAATGACAAATGAAATCAAGACTATCCCATGACCAGATTTATTTTATTAAAATAAAAAAATTATTGAATACATGGCGACTATTTGCTGTGTACAGTTCAATGTGAAAATTGCCGTGTAAATTATTTATGTACTGATTACATAAGAATTCATAAAGCCTTACACACATCTGAATCTTCTTAGGCCTTTCTTGATCCACGGCGGTGTTATTGTAGGCCATTGCACTTTGATTGATATTTGAACGCTAAAGAAAGAATTTTAGTATCGTAAGGAGATGCAAATATTTCTAAGGTAACAGAAGGAAATTGAAAAGTGCGAAAACGATTGTTGCTAAAGTATTCATTACGAAATGAATTCAATTTCTCACCTTCGTAGTCACAGTACGCAAAGACCCCTCAGTACGAGTAGTCAAATCCTTCGGTACGGAGAGCTGATTGTGAGGATTCCTCTTTGGACATGCGCAGATGCCGTTATTAGAGCGTCCACGATTCACGACGCGAGCAGCTAAGACGACTCACGGAGACCTGGGTACTAGCAGAGCTGAGCCGTCTTGATTTGCGAGTGAAATTTTGATTACAATTGTCAAAGACGACTCAGAGTTGGCGCCATATTTGATTCTCGTAGACATGGAGGACGAAATGCTAGTTTTGATGCATGATGATGGTGAAATTGACGACGATGAGTTTTTTATTTTGTACGAGGCCAATCGCTGTAGAAATCTACACGTAGGACTTCCATATTTGAAGTACGATCGCTTTGATTGGCGGCCATGAGGGAAGATGAGTGTGAGGTAGAGTTTCGTTTTAGAAAGCCTGACATTCATCGACTCGTTGTTGCCTTACATCTTCCAGAAACTTTAAAGTGTCCTACTGGAGTGATAGTCGATCGTGTTGAAGCTCTGTGCGTCACTCTCAAACGCTTCACGTATCCATGTAGGTATGCTGATCTTGTACCGAAGTTCGGTAGGCCAGTACCTCAACTGTGCATGATCACGAACCTAGTGGTAAATTATTTGTATGAGAACTATGCAGAATTATTGCATGATCTCAGACAGCCCTGGCTATCTCAGCAGCACCTTCAGCTGTATGCAGATGCTATTCAAAAAGAAAGGCGCTGCACTGAACAACTGCTGGGGTTTTGTTGATGACACAGTGAGACCAATATGTCTACCACAGGAGTACCAAAGGGTGGTGTACAATGGTCATAAGCGGGTGCATGCGCTGAAATTCCAATCTGTGGTGACTCCAAATGGGCTCATTGCAAACCTCTTTGGTCCAGTTGAGGGAAGAAGGCATGACAGTGGTATGTTAGCAATGTCGGGCCTTTTGCCTCAATTAGAGCAGATGTCCTTTTCTCCAACAGGGGAAGCAATGTGCATCTATGGGGACCCAGCTTATCCCCACAGAATACATCTTCAGCGCCCATTTGCCCGCAGACAGGAACTTGCTCCAGCCGAACAAGCATTCAACCCGTCGATGAGCAAAGTCAGGGTGTTTGTTGAGTGGGTCTTTGGAGACATCGTGAATTATTTTTAATTCACAGATTTCAAAAAGGACCTGCAAATTGGTTTAAGTGCTGTTGGCAAAATATACATAGCCTGTACTTTGCTTCGTAATGGGTTGACATGTTTGTACGGCAACAACACGTCTGCGTTTTTTGATGTTCAGCCTCCAACTCTGGAAGAGTACTTTAGCTAGGCCTTGGCCTCTAACTAAATCAAACAGCTTTTTTAAAAGCTACCAAAATTACCAGCCTACTTACCTGCTGCGTGCCACTCATGATTTTAGAATCTGACTTAATTCTGAAAGATTTTTGGTGAGGATTTAAGTAAGGAATAGTCAAGTTTACAAGTGAAGAAATAACTTTACACATGAAGAGTCTTGGAAAGCTCATCTGCAAGTTGTAGCCTACACAAACTACTAATGTAAAAAGTACTAGCTTTAAAGGAAATTTCCTTTTTGATAAACATCTTGACCTACTCAGTTATTAAAATTTTATTGCTCTTAGCAGAAGTTTCAAGGCAACAAAAGGAAACATCTTATTTTCATTACTTCTGATGTAGACTTTTAATTAAACGTAAAATTTCAGCATTCTGCATTTCAATGTTGCTGATATGCTGCTGGGGGGTAAAAATTTGGTCCTGAAACAAGGCCTGCTGCTTAATGTACCCTGAAAATCTGTCAATATTTTTCTCTTTCAACATTAACTCCCTCTCTTTCAAAACAAGTTCTCTCTCTTTTAATTCTAACTGTCTCTCCAACCTCTTTTCTTCTACTTCCACTTTTTTCCTCTCTAAACTTAGTTGTCTCTCTGTAACGCTCATTTGCACTTCTCTCTTCTCTTTTAAATATCCCACATACTCACTTGTCTCTGCACCGTTTCTCTTTCTCCTTTTTTTTTCACCGCCTTCTCTTACTTTGGTTTGAGAAAAGCTCTCCATTGCTCTCTTCCTCACTGCCTCCGCACATTCTTTCTCCTTTTCTTTTTGTCTCAATATTCCCTCACTGGCTTTTTCTTTTAATTGCTCTTCACACTCTTTCCTCTCTATTATCTCCTCTAATGCCTGATCCAATTTGCTATGGTCTACTTGGATACCACTTGCTCTCATTTCAGCATTCATCTTTCGCAGAAACACTCTCTCTAACTTAACAAAGTGGTCCCTCACTGCCCTCTGATCCACTGAAAATTTTGGACTTTCCAGGGTATTAAGGCAGTCAGCTACCTTGTCCCTGCATCTTCCCTTCTTCCTTGAACCATGCTTGAACTGGAACGGCTCTGCTACCAGGATCTCACGACAGAGCAGAATGTCATGCTGGTTGGTCCAGGTCATTTTCGGCCTATTCGAGAGAAGGTGAGAGATGTTCTTAAAATTGTGACCAAATTAAAGGTTGATAACAAAATTACAAGTTACTCACATCAACACTGTCAAGTATCAAAACAAAACCGACAATGCATTGTAACCTATACGCATTATTCAGAAATTGTGCTTGTTATAACAAATAACCTTCAAAATAGCTGCTAAATATAACAGTAAATAATTACGTTCGTGTTCTTTTTTGAGACTCTTTGCGCGATGGAGCTGCCATTTTTCTAGACGAGTTAGGCCCAGGTTTCAACAGAGATTTTCCTGGAGAGAAAGAGATCGCAAAATGATAAACTCCTGGGAAAAGCCAAATAGACAGCAACGAAAACTTCGATAATACAGCCTGTGGCGATTTAAAGTTAGAATTATAGAAAATTCTCACCTTTCACTCTGCGTTGTGAACGCGACTTGAAAACATGCAATTCCGTGTCATGAAATTCAGTAAGACGGCTCAGCTACCACGACTTTCCCTTTTGCGCATTAGTACCTAGACCTCCGTGAGCCGTCTTAGCCCCTCGCGTCGTGAATCGTAAACTCTCTATTTATGACAACCCACTGTGGTAATCAAGCTCGTGGTCAAATCGTAAGCTTTCTATTGTATTTGTGAGTCATGGCGGAATTCGCAGAAACTGTGAATAACCTGCAGTCACAGCTGAGTGCCGTTCAAGCTGCAATTGAGGGGAATTCTCAAGCTAGTATGTTTAAGCCCAGGTCTTTCACTGGTGCTCTCAGTGACGATGTAAACGAATGGCTCGAAAAGTTCGAGCGCTTTGCGAAGTTTTATGGCTGGAGTATCACATAGAAACTTGGTGCTATGGTGCTCTTATTCGAGGGTTTTGCTCTGTCATGGTTTCATACCCTTTCGGAAGAAAGTAGCAATTCCTTTAGTCGTTTGGTAGAGGCTTTGAGAAATCGATTTAGTGCCGCCATCATGGATTTTATCCTAAGGCAGGAACTTTATGCTAAGAAACAAGGATCCTCGGAATCATTAACCAACTATACGGCCGATATAATCAGACGATGCCAACGTCTCTCTTTGAAAGACGCTGAGCTTATGAATATTTTCATTAACGGCCTCAAGCCGGAATAAAGATCCCACGTTGTCCTAAACCAGCCCACCTCATTCACAGAGGCCGGAAAGCTTGCCCGTCTCAGAGAAGCTGTTACTAGCACATCGGAGGTAGATTCGGTGACTGCCTCAAGTCCAACGGTGCACGAACAGCGCATTAAGGAACTTGAGGGTCAAGTCAAACTCCTTTTTTCGTTGGCCTCTAACCACACATCATCAAAACGGACAATCTTATTCCAAGGTAGATCCCGGTGCAGATCTTTGCAGTAAGGATCTAGATATTCCGTAAATTGGCTCCTACTCCGAAAATGAGACAGCGTCTTCCAACGTTTTGATTAGTGGTCATATTTTAGGCGAAAGCGTTCGTCTACTCGTTGATACAGGAGCAGCTGTCAGTATTGTAACAGCGAACAGTTTTTTAGTGTAACATTGCGTCCTAATGTCCAACTAAAAAAGAACGATTTGATTTCCAATATCAAAACAGCAGACGGGAATATCACTCCAGTTACAGGTCTCGTGTCCTTTGGAATCATTATAGGGGATCACAGTTAAAACTGTGATGCCTCCGTTGTACCTGATCTTGCTTACCAAGTGGTGCTTGGATGAGACTTCCTCCATGCTAACGATGCGATTATTGATATCAAGCAAGAATATGTCACATCTAAGTCCAACAATACCGCTATTTTTACAAAATATGGCAATTCCTCGACCGTTGCTAATGTTCACAGCGCGAAAACATGCGTGATTGATAGTCAATGCAAAGTCATCATACCAGCGTATTTATCCAAGCCTGTTAATTCCGTCGTTGGATTAGTAGAAGCCAATCACAAATTTTACAACGTGGGATCTTTATTCCGGCTTGAGGCCGTTCTTGAAAGTATTCATAAGCTCAGCGTCGTTCAAAGAGAGACGTTGGCATCTTCTGATTATATCGGCCGTATAGTTGGTTAATGATTCCGAGGATCCTTGTTTCTTAGCATAAAGTTCCTACCTTAGGATAAAATCCATCGAACTTTGCGAGCCATTCGTTTACATCGTCACTGAGAGCACCAGTGAAAGACCTGGGCTTAAACATA
This sequence comes from Pseudorhiza aurosa, assembly GCA_964026355.1. Lineage (NCBI taxonomy): Eukaryota > Metazoa > Cnidaria > Scyphozoa > Rhizostomeae > Lychnorhizidae > Pseudorhiza > Pseudorhiza aurosa. Next base: position 106,215 of record OZ032119.1, on the reverse strand, counting down.
CTAGCTTGAGAATTCCCCTCAATTGCAGCTTGAACGGCACTCAGCTGTGACTGCAGGTTATTCACAGTTTCTGCGAATTCCGCCATGACTCACAAATACAATAGAATTACGATACTGCGATCTAGTGCAGTATTATGAAAAGGCAACAGGTACGAGATTCTGTAAATGCGGATCGTCTGAGGATGGTATATGATGTAATCTTGTGCTACTAACTGCACGGAACAGTCCAACATCGTAGCCTTTCTATATAACTTTGATAGACGAATATTGATATAAATAAAACAGTTTCTTTCGACAATTTCACCAATGTTCTTCACACGGGGTACCAATATGTTAAATCACACTTAACCTGTAATCTAACGCTTGAGTACGAATGTTCCGATTTTAATATATAAAACACTTACTTAAACGTCTGTTACTCTTCGGTGAGCTCGGCTCTCTTCGGCTATATCGTCGGCGTCGGGTCGTTTCTTCACTCGACAGCGGCTTTTGTCTTCTTCTTCGACTTCGTCCTTATTATAAAATTACTACTACTTCTACTTCTCAAAAACTCTAACTCCCAACTAAAACTAATCTAAACGTGTTATATAGAGATACGACGGAGATAAATATGTCCAATTAAGGAAGGCAAAAACTACTAGATTGATACACCGCTAAATATGTCCAAATATGGAATGCGTTGCCATTACGCCACGTTCAAACGTATCTTGGGGTGTCTTCTTATCAACACTGGTGGTTAGCCTATCTGCAATTTCTGCCAGCGGGTAGGGCACGTTGCGCGATATTGTCAACAGCGGTATCATGATTGTGAAGCCCCGCGAGCCCAACAGCCGCATCCTCGATTCCGGTCACAAACACCATCTCGTTCGCAACCACAGTACTTGAACTAGCATGCTTTAAACGGCAAAGGGACCTCGAAGTGTGGAAATTGAGGGTCCCGTGTTTTGAAAATGCCCAATGGTAAAATCAAAACACAAACTTGCAAGGCCGCGCTGAAACGCCAGCCACAATGGGGTCGACCAAAATGGGACAATCTTATTCCAAGGTAGATCCCGTTGCAGATCTTTGCAGTAACGTAATCTGATGCTTATCATTTATTGGGCGCTTCAACATTGCCTATTCCTGATCAAGAAAATTGTGTTACTATTCGGTTCATAAATCCCAACGACACCCCTGTTTTCTTATATAAAGGAACTTGCATCGGTACATTTTGCACGTTAACCACTGACGATGTCATTACTAATGTAAAAGGTGACCCGACTGTTTCCACCATGGAGAAGGCAAATCCTCCCACCAACGCCGAAAGTACTTCAAGGTTTAATGGTCTACCGAGCTCTAATCTTTCCCCAACTGAAATACTCAATTGACTTCCCTTCTTGATCACTATTCTGACGTATTCTCCTCATCCAACTTGGAGCTTGATCGAAGCTCCATTATTCGTCATAACATTGATACTGGTAATGCACAACCTGTACGGTGTTCAGGTTCTAAGAATTAGGCCATAATAACGACACGGATTTCTGCTGAGCGTAGTGTCTCTTCAATTCCGAATAGCTGAACTAAATTACATTGTAAGATGAATATTTATTTGTAGTTGTAAATCACGTCAATTATAAGGCACACAAATAGCACATGACACAGCAAGTGCAAACTTCACAACACAGCTAGACAACATGGTTACAGGAAAGATACTTAACATAACAAATGTACACATTTATAATACGCCGCCCAGCTAGATAGCGCAACATTACACCTTCCCCCCTCTTATATTTATAGGTTCCGGGGCTCAATTTGCACTAATGTGTTACAAAATCCCGAAAGCGAAGTGGAGGGTTTATGATCTGGCGAAAACATGGGGGTCTGGCAGTACCCTCTGCAACACGATGTACCTCCTGCCCCCAACTCCTTCACCCTCCAACACGATTCCCGGGGTTCTGTAATAGGCTGGACTGGCGAGCATTGACCCAACGGGGTGGGTCATAGTCTAAACTGATTATGGTGCGCTACAAGACTTTTCCCTGTGGTGGACCGTAATATATAGTTGACCCCATTTTGGCTGCTGATTTTGTATGGGCCAATCCATTTCTTCCCAAACTTCCATTTCTTGGGGCGGGAAAACCACACTGTTTGACAAGATGCAAATGGTTTCCAGGCAGGGTGGCCCTGAGCATGCTGACTAGCTTGCTTGTGTCTAGCTGCTAAAAGATTTTTCTGAACTGTCTGATTTGCAATATGGATGGCTTTGCTCAGGGATTGGGTGTAGTCAGACTGACTAGAGGGATTCTGCAATGGTACACCTAACTCTACCTCAATGGGAATTCTAGCTGGTCGTCAAAATAACATCTCATATGGAGACAGGCCTGGACTCGTGTACACTAGTATTGTAGACAAATGCTGCTTGGTCAAGCCATTTGTCCCAATCTAAACTATGCTCAAGAACAAAATTTGTAATTATAGCTTGTAATGTACGATTCTGTCGTTCTACCAGGCCGTCGCACTGGGGGTGGTATGCGGTGGTACGTGTCTTTTTTAGACCCATCAAGTTGTAGACTTCGTGCATGAGAATGCTGTCGAAATTTTTGCCTTGGTCTGAGTGGATGATAGTGGGGGGCCCAAATCGAGAAAACAATCTGGAGACAAGGATGTTGGCAACTGTTGTGGCTTTCTGATCCCTTGTGGCAAAAGCTTCACACGATTTGATGAAATGATCCATGGGCCAGTATAATCAAGAGTCCAAAACACAAATCAAATGGTTCTCTTACCCTTATTGGTTGCAGTGGCGCATTGCCCTGATGAGGTTGATACTTAATTTGACTACAATCAACACATTTTTTGATGAAATCAATTATTGAAGTATGCATTTGTGGCCAAAAGAAACGCTCTCTAGCGCTTTTGATGGTACTAGTGATTCCCATATGACCAGTAGGACTGGGCCCTTGTGCAAACCCTCAAGAACTCTTGGTACTAGTGTCCTGGGAATAACAAGTTGAACGAGGAGTCCGTCTCCCTTTTGGTTCAAGTGAATGGAGCCAGCGTAAAGCACTACTGTCTGTAATAACATTGAATTTTCTGCCTAGCTGGTAAACCCAAAAGTGTTTCATTGCAATGACTACTGCAGGGGCATTATTTTCCATGGTTGAATAGTTTCGTTCACGCTGTGAGATAGGGTGTAGCTTGCATAAGCAATGACTCGTTCCCCCCATTCCCGTCGTGCTGTGCAAGAACAGCCCCAAGGCCAACATCTGAGGCGTCAGTCTGCAACACAAATGGCTTATCAAAATTAGGGTATGCAAGGACTGGGGCTGAGCAGAGACGTTGCTGTAGGGTCTGAAAAGCATTTTGGTGTTGGTCGGTCCACAATAATTTTACATTTTTTTTGGTTAAGGCTGTCAGGGGTGCAGACACCATGGCGAAATCAGGTATAAATTTGCGTTAGTAGCCTGCAAGGCCTAGAAATCAGCTCAACTTTTCCAGATTGGAGGGAGTGGGTAAATTTTGGATGACCTCGATTTTGGCTGGATTTGTATGAATACCCTTGTGTGACACGGTGTGACCCAAGTAAATAACCTTGTCTGCCTCAAAAGCGCACTTGGAGGCCTTAACACATAAGTTATGCTGGCGAAACCGGTTTAGCACAGACGTCAAGCGCATGCAGAGATCATACATGTTTTAAAAGAAGATGATCACATCATCGAAATAGCACAAACACTCTGTATAAGTCAAACCTGACAAAACAACGCCTATAGCACGTGAAAATGTAGCAGGGGCATTGGACAAACCATAGGGTAGTCGCAAATATTCATATAATCCCCCAGGGGTGCCTTAGACTGTTTTTTCACGATCATCGGGATGCATACCCACTTGCCAATAGCCGCTACGAAGGTCCAAGGTGCTGAAGATTGTATTGCCATTTAATGCTGCTACAAGATTGCCAACACGAGGGAGAAGGTGTGCATTGATTTTGGTAACAGAGTTTAGTTTTCTGTAATCTATGCAAAATCGATACGAACTATCTTTCTTCTTAACGAGTACAATGGGAGAAGACCAAGGGCTAGTACTGGGCTGAATAACCCCCTGGGCCAACATGTCACGGACCTGTTTCTCAACCTCTGCCTTTTGATGGTAAGGCAGGCGTCTAGGGTGTTGTCGAATAGGGGACGAAGCACCTGTGTCAATGTTGTGAACTATGACATGCGTGTGGCTTAGACTGTTGCCAAATACATCTGAAAAGGAGAGCAGAGTATTAAGCAAAGACCTCTTGTCTTCTGTAGACAGGCTAGGGTTAATAGCATTCATTAACTCAGTCAAAGTTTCAGGTGCAAGTGCTCCAGGCCATTCTACTGTTGTACAAATATTGGGAGCGTCGGTTTGGTTCGTGGAAATAGGAGCTAGCTCACTAACTGGCAAAAATTCGGCAGGACGCTGATTAACCGTAAATTCAAGGGCAAATTAGATGGATTCATAACTCTAACTAAAATGTGTCGATTATCTGCCTGACTAACTGAACATGCAACATAGTACTGACTGGACCCTCCGTGTTGACTAACCATACCATACCGAGCTGGTTTATTCAACTGCAGGGGACGTGACATGACAAAATGCATTCTGTGAGCGCGGGAAGAGTACAATTATTTTTAAGGGTCACCTTAACCAGCCCCCAAGTGGGTGACTGGAGAAACAAAGGTTGGTTTCCCCCTTCAGATGGATTGGCACTTTTCCCAGCGGAAAGGTTGGAGGGAGCGGCGAGGGAGCAGAAGGAGGCAGGGGTGTCAAAGCTGTGCTGCCATGTGGGCCCACCAGAACAAACGTATTACGTACCCCCTAGAATGGACAATTGTAAACGATGGGAAACAATAAAATCCCAGCCTAAAATACATTGCAAGAGTTGTAACACATTATTGCAAATGAGAAATTCACCCTCATAAAAGTATTGGCTTCCAGGGAAAGCGAACTAGGCAATCATTGAATCAGAGGAAAGCGAAGGTTCCCAGTAACAGACACACATTGATTGGAATTGGCTCTGAATGTTGGTGAACTTTTATCTTGACGGGTACAACAGTCAGCAATTGTTTGACACGCTTCAGCACTTAAAATAGATTTCATGGATCCTGCGTCAACAAGCACAAACAGTTGCACACCACCACTAAACTCACAAGAAAGGAGGGGTTACCGAGAACATTCAGAGGCAAATCCAACATAAATAAGAGAAGGGTTCTCATCGCTCCAACCCCTTAGCGAGGCACCTAATTGGGAGTTTAAAGAATACTGTAACTTACTGTCTGCTAGCTGTGGATCACGAATGTTCGCACAGTTCTGGGGGCTCTGTCCCCAACCGCGACAGACAGTACAGCGGGCTGCACATCGTCTTCTCCTGCAGTCGCGTACCAAATGGCCTTCGTCGTGGCAGTAGAAACAACGAAATTTGTGGCTCGTTGGGTATTTTCTGCTTTTGGGTGGCGATTGTGGAGCAGAAGCAGCAGATAGGGAGGAAACGGCAGCACTTAGAGTAGCTTGTTGATCTGCCATGTCGGAAATCAAACGCTCCAGGGTGTCCATACGTTGTTGTGGCAAATTCTCCGAAACAACGTGAGAATCCGGTTGGACACCAGGGTCGATCGTAGCATGATGCAAGGCGGCACATGGGGCCGTAGGAGAAACGGGCAGCTAATCGAGGTCACGGTATCGCTGCACGAAAGCAACCATTTTAAAAAGATTTGGCGTAGGGTCAAACCCTTCTGATACTGTCTTCGCACCAACGCATCAAGAGTTTCATAGCTGAGGTCAGGTTCCGCGTTTCGAAGGAGATTTTTCAACCACCAGAGGTACAGCGAAGGATCTTCGGATGGCCGGAGGGCTTCTTGGTCGAAGTCACGATAAAATTTTTCCCTGGCAACCGCCGGCGTAAAGCACCTCGTCAGGCTGGTCAGCAAATGAGGCAGCGTATCCTTCTCCCCCTCGGCAAGTGACTGGAAACAGGCAGCAGCAGGGCCGTGCAGTGCCAAAAAGGCAATTTGAGAAGGCGGGTGTCAGTGTCCCAAGCATTAGCAACCGCACATCGCTCAAATTTACCCAGCCAAGCAGTGAAACCATCAGCAGAAAATTGTTCTGGCACTATTTGTGTGGCCATCGTAGCTCTGTCACAAACTTGTAGCGTGTTCAGGTTCTAAGAATTAGGCCATAATAACGACAAGGATTTATGCTGAGTGTAGTATCTCTTCAATTCCGAATAAATATATATTTATTTGTAGCTGTAAATCACGTCAATCAACAGGCACACAAATAGCACATGACACAGCAAGTACAAACTTCACAACACAGCTAGACAACATGGTTACAGGAAAGATAATTAACATAACACATTCACACAATTATGATACGGCGCCCAGCTAGTTAGCGCAACATTGTAACCCAATCAAGCAATCTCCCTACCGTGTATCTCAAACAAAAAGAGCGGAAATTGAACAACCGATTCAGAAGATGCTTGCTCAAGACGTCATCAGGGTTTCTAGTAGTCCTTGGAGTTCTCCAGTAGTGCTCGTGAAAAAGAAAGATGGGGCTACGCGGTTCTGCGTCGATTACCGCAAGCTAAACGCGGTAACACGAAAAGACAGCTACCCTTTACCACGTATAAATGATGCACTCGAAGCCCTCTCTGGTTCTCTTCACTTTAGTACACTGGACCATCAGTCAGGTTATCACCAAGTTGCCATGGATGAACAATCGATTGAGAAAACTGCTTTTATTTCGCATGCTGGGCTGTATGAATATAATGTCATGAGCTTTGGCTTAACTAATGCACCCCCAACTTTCCAGTGACTAATGCAATGTGTACTACATGGCCTCGATTGGAAAATTTGCTTGGTTTACATTGATGACGTCATCGTATTTTCATCCACGTTTTAAGAGCATCTAGTTCACCTTGCCGCTGTTTTCGACCGTTTACGAGAGGCTGATCCTAAACTTAAACCGTCGAAGTGCCATTTTGCCCGTTCCTCTGTAAATTTTCTCGGTTTTGTTGTTTCTTCCGATGGCATTCGCCCCGATCCAGACAAACTCAATGCCGTTAGAACATTTCCTGTACCTCATTCGGTGAAAGATGTGCGCAGCTTTTTTGGATTGTGGAACTATTATCGACGTTTTGTTAAGGATTTTGCTCGCATTGCATCGCCACGTAATCGCCTTACACGGAAGTCGGTCAGTTTTGTTCGCCACCCATCCTTGCTTACCCAGACTTTTCTCAACTATTCCATGCTCATACGGATGCTAGCCAGCATACCCTAGGGTACATTTTAGGTCAGTACATTGACGGTAACGAGAGTGTCATTGCTCACGCTGGTCGTGAATTAAGTCTCTCTGAAACTTGCTATAGCACCACTGAATGTGAAGCCCTGGCTGTGGTCGATGGTATCAAGCACTACCAACCATATCTGTCCTGCACAAAATTCTATGTACATACAGACCATGAGAGTCTTTCATGGCTTATGAAAGTAAAAGACCTTACGGGACGGCTTGCTCGATGGGCTTTGCACTTGCAACAATATGATTTTGAAATCATTCATCGCCCAGGAGTGCAGAATGGTGCTGCTGATGCTCTTTCCCGGCGCAAATATTCATGTCCAGATAATGCTTTTGCTCCTGCTGCCGGTTTTCCTGTAGCTGTTATCGACCACCCTTGCCCGTCGCCCGTAGATCTACGAGCCCTTCAGCGTCAAGACATTGATCTGAGTCCCATCATAACTTATCTTGAAACTGCAGAATTGCCTGGAAGCGATTCCCAGGCACAAGCATTACTGTTTTCAATCGACTCCTACTATTTAGATGAACATGATGTTTTGTGCCATCTCTGGGCTCCAGGTAAGCGTAAACAGCAGTCACTGCGCTCTCAAGTGGTCATTCCAGCTTCCATTCGTCACGACATGTTACTTTCTTGTCATGATGATCCCACAGCGGGACACCTTGGTTCTATCAAAGCTTACGAGAAAGTTCGCAGTCGTAACTACTGGCACGGAATGCTTAAACATGTTGAACACTGTTGTCGTAGTTGCATTGATTGTGCCATGCGAAAGCGTCCTCGCAACCACCATAAAGCACCGTTGCTTCCTATTCCTGTCGATGGGCCCTTCGACCGCCTTGCGATGGATATCTTAGGCCCATTACCCCCGACGCATGATGGTACTCGATACATTTTAGTTTTATCTGATTATTGCACCCGCTGGCCTGAAGCCTACGCTCTGCCCTCTATCGAAGCGCCTCGTATCGCTCATGTCCTTGGAGCTGATATTTTAGCCCGCCACAGCGCTCCTCGTACGATACTTTCTGATCGTGGGTCGAATTGTCATCCCTCGATTGTCAAGGCCATTTGCCAGATTATCAGTACTCGTCGCCTTCACACCATCGCGTATCATCCACAAACGGACTGCTTAGTGGAACGATTTAATTCCACATTATGCGACAGCCTCCGTATGTACGTCAGTACTCATCAGAAAGATTTGGACAAACATTTGCCGTTAGTTCTTTTTGCGTATCGTGATGCAACCAACGCTTACACCAACTAGTCCCCGTTTTATTTGCTATACGGTCGTGAATCTTGCCTGCAACTCGATCCTTCCTTGCTTTTACCTGATTCTAACGTTTCCACATCGGTCTCAGAGCTCCGAGCACGCCTTGTGACGAATCTCGGAGGCTGATTGCTTCAAATACCCTGCTCTCCCAGCAATGAATGAGATTGCAATACGATAAGCCGGCCACTCCATGTCCGTTTGACGTTGGCTCCAAAGTTTGGGTATATACTCCAAAAAATCGAAAGGACTTGTCCAAAAAGGTTGCACACAACTTCCATGGTCCATGCCGAGTTGCTGTCAAGTTATCGCCCGTTCACTTTAAACTGCGTACCATGGATAATCGACCAGTTACCGTACCCGTGCACGTTAATTGCATGAAGCCGTATCATTATCCATCCAATCGTCCCATTTCCAGCCCCTCTCTCTATCACACTACACCAGATTAATCCGATTCTGATTTACCGCCCAATAGTTTTCCGTCGTCTAGTGCACCCAACGAATCTCTGCTGCAGGATACGAACGCTGACACCAGGCATTCGGATAGACGCGTTGTTACGGATGTTCCAATTTCCCGACCGGAAGACACTCACGCACCTCTTGAGATCCAACAGTAGTAGAAAAACGCCGGAGCTGGCGCACTTTTTTGAAGTATCATTTTTTACACTAATATAGCATTACCAAAAAAACTTTCCGTCCCATTTTTCCCCCGCAACACAATTTATTCATTTTTTCATTTAGAGTTTTAAATTTACTACTGTATATAAGAGTTACAAAGTTTACTAGCAGAGAAAAAACAACACAGTCACATCACAAACTCAAAGATGCAATCAACCACAGAGACAACTACACCGTCTCCGCAAAAAGAGACAAGCTATATTGATTTACCAAAATTTATAATGTTAAAAAGAGCTATAATAAACGTAAAAAGCAAAGACAACAGATGCTTTGAATATGCAATTTTATCAGCACAACACAACGAGAAAATAAAAACTATTCATCATAGTAGACCATCAAAATATAAAGATTACCTTAAAAAACTTAATTTTACTGGTATTGAGTTTCCAGTTTCATTAGAAGATATTGATAAATTTGAAAAACAAAACCCAGGAATAGATGTTAACGTATTTGGTTATGATAAAAGTATTCACATCTTGAGAATAAATAAAACAAATCCACAAAACGCGATTGATTTGTTGCTTATTACAAACGAAGAAAAACAACATTATTGCTGGATAAAAAAATTTTCAAGGTTAGTTAGATCACAAGTTACTAAATACAAAAACAAAATTCATTTCTGCAAAAGATGTTTGAACTATTTTTATTCACCAGAAATGTTAAATGATCATCTACCAAAATGTAATGGAAATCCTGATGATATAAAAAAGTAGATATGTGATATAATTATTTATTTTTTCATTTAGAGTTTCAATTTTACTATTGTATATAAGAGTTGCAAAGTTTACTAGCAGAGTAAAAAACAACACAGCAATGACAGAAACTAATCAAAGATGTAGTTGGCTAATGTTAGGTCAAGAAGTAACTTGCTGCAGATTGGCAAAACGTGAAGAATATTGTGATTATCACGCAAAACAAAAAGTAAAATCCTTTCCTTGTATAACCTGTGGTAAAGGAACAAGATCAAAATATAGAACATGTTATGAAAAAGGTTGTGCTTTTGAAAAACTAAGACATATAAATAAAATGGTAAAGAAAAATAAAGAAAGAGATGATTACACAATAGCCAAACATTATAAAAAGAAATTACACGTAGAATTGCTAAAGAAAGTAGAAACAATATATTAAAAAGATTAGTAATCAAAATAACTTTTTTATCAATATTTATATACAAAATAATTATTTTTTGTATTAGACTTTAAAATATAATGTATTATATAAGGTGTGTAAAAAACCTAGACTATAACACAACATGTCTCAACTAAAATTAGTGCAAACAGAACTGCTTTGAATAATGTATTTAAAACTTTTGAAGTCAACGGATTAGATAATGTTGATCTAAAAGCCTATCTAGAAATGGTTGCTTTACTTATAGAAAAACAACTAAAAGAAGAATTAGAAAAAGAAAAATCTTTTAAAATTGTAATGGCAGTAGGAGTTAACTTGGCAGAAGATCAGATGATAAAATTGTTTATAACAAACCATACTTTCGTTCTGGAGTAAAAGACATTAACAGTTCAACAAACATACCTGAAACCTTTGAAACTATGAAGCAAAAGATAATTGAATCATTTGCAACATACACAAGTGGTGGTAGTGGTTGGATACTTTAAAGTATTGAACATTTGCTTCTTAATGTTGATAAAAATATACCATTAAATGGTAGCAGTTATATTGATTTACCAAAAGAAATTAAAACTAAAAAAGCCGTAATAAACGTACAAAACAAAGACAACAGATGCTTTGAATATGCAATTTTATCTGCACAGCATCATGATAAAATAAAAACTGATCATAGTAGATCATCAAAATATAAAGATTATCTTGGCAAACTTAATTTTACTGGTATTGAGTTTCCAGTTTCATTGAAAGATATTGATAAACTTGAAAAACAAAACCCAGGAATTGGTGTCAATGCATTTGGTTATGATAAAAGTGTTCACATCTTGAGAATTAATAAAGCAGACCCACAAAATGCAATTGATTTGTTGCTTATTACTGATGGTAAAGAAAAACAACATTATTGTCGGATAAAAAACTTTGCAAAACTAGTTGGATCACAAGTTACCAACAACGAATACAGAATTTATTTCTGCAAAAGATGCTTGAATCATTTTTCAACACCAGAAATGTTAAATGAGCATATTGAGGTTTGTAAAGAAAACTCTGCTTGTAAAATTGAAGTACCAAAACCTGGTGAAACCATTGAATTTAAAAACTCTAAAAAATCAATGAGAGTTCCGTTTGTAATCTACGCTGACTTTGAAGCTGTTACAGAGAAAATAGACTCCGCAACACCTAATCCAGAAAAGTCTTATACCGAGAAATATCAAAAACATACCCCATCTGGATTTTGCTATTATGTCAAAAAAGATGGCACCAAAAACTATGCATCACCAGTTGTTTATAGAGGTGAAGATTGTGTGGAAAAATTTTGTACAATGATTGAAGAAGAAGTAAAAGAAATAGGCACAATTTATAAGAATATAGTTCCTCTTGAAATGACAGCAGAAGATAATAGAAAATTTCAGTAAGCAGTGGATTGTCATATTTGTAATAAAAAGTTGTGCGAAGACAAGACAATTTCGTTTAACAAAGAACGAATTCATAAATCTTGTTTACCAGAAGAATATAAAGATACCCCAGAATTTAGTTTAAACGGTGTAATGGATAGCAAAAATTGGTGTAAATACTATAAAAACCCAAACTGTGCAATTTGCGCTGGTCCTCTTTCAGATGAAACAGTTAAAGATCACGACCATTAAACAGGAGAGTTTAGAGGTGCTGCACACAACCAATGTAATTTACAATATCAGTTACCAAGGTTTGTTCCAGTAATATTTCACAACTTGTCTGGATATGATTCTCATTTGTTTATAAAGCAGCTTGGCAAATCACATGGTAGTATCAACTGCATACCCAACAATGATGAAAAATACATAAGCTTTAGCAAAACACTTGCGGTTGATCATAAAAAACTTGAGATTAGATTCATTGATAGTTTTAAATTTATGGCTTCATCACTTGATGCTTTATGTAAAAATCTTTCCCACGAACAATTTAGGGAAATGAATAAAGTTTTTGAAGGTGACACAGATTTATTGATCAGAAAAGGAGTTTATCCATATGATTATATGGACAACTTTGATAAATTTAATGAAACCAAGTTGCCTCCCGCAAATGAGTTTTATTCAAAACTTTATGATTCTAACATAAGCGAAAAATATTATGCTCACGCTCAAAAGGTTTGGTCTCACTTTGACTTTAAAAATATGGGTGAATACCATGACTTGTACTTGAAAACAGATGTGGTTTTGTTGGCTGATATATTTGAAAGTTTTAGAGATGTTTGCTTGAAAAACTACAAGTTAGATCCAGCTTGGTATTATACATCACCATGTCTTAGTTGGGATGCTTTGCTAAAGAAAACTGAAATAAAGTTAGATTTGTTATCTGATATAAATATGATTTTGTTTGTTGAAGCTGGAATAAGAGGCGGAGTTAGTATGATTTCAAACAGATATGGAAAAGCTAACAACAAATATATGGAAAACTACAATCCCAAAGAAGAATCAAAGTTTATAACATATTTGGATGGAAACAACTTGTATGGATGGGGTATGAGTCAAAAGTTACCGCACAAAAACTTTCGATGGATAGATGAAGCAAAGCTAGTTGATTTTGACCCTACTTTGACACACACAGAAGATGAAGCTGGTTATATTTTACAAGTGGCTTTGGAATATCCAAAAGAGTTGCACAACGTACACAATGATTATCCTCTTGCTCCAGAATCTCTGCTTATTAATAAAATTTATAAATTAACACCAAACTTGTACAACAAAACAAAGTACATTTTACATTTGAAAAATCTTCAACTTTATTTAAGTCTTGTGTTAAAACTTACCAAAATTCATAAAGTACTTGCATTTGATCAAAAAGATTGGATGAGACCTTATATTACTTTTAACACTGACCTTAGAACTGCAAGCAAAAATGATTTTGAAAAGGATTTCTTCAAGTTGATGAACAACTCAGTATTTGGAAAGACTATGGAAAACATAAGAAATCGAGTTGATAGAAGACTTGTCAATGAAGAAAAACAGGCCAAAAAGTTGGTATCAGAGCCAACGTTTGAGGGAAGAAAAATATTTTGCAAAGACTTGGCAGCAGTTCACATGAAGCGAACAAAAATAATGTTTGACAAACCGATTTATGTAGGATTTTGCATTTTGAATTTAAGCAAAACACTTATGTATGATTTTCATTACAACTATATTGTAAAAAAGTATGGACCAAAACAAAAGTTGTTATTTACAGATACTGACTCTTTGGCTTACGAAATAAAGAATGACGATTTTTATCAAGATATCAACGTTGATGTGTCAGAAAAATTTGATACAAGCAACTATGCAAAAAATCATACTTCTGGAATTAAAACCGGATGCAGCAAAAAATTAATTGGCATGATGAAAGATGAATGTTGTGGTAAACAGATAACAGAATTTGTGGGGCTAAGAGCAAAGATGTAGTCTTACCGGGTTGATGAAACAGAAGAGAAAAAGGCAAAAGGTGTAAAAAAGAATGCTATCTAAAAAGATATAAGTTTTGACAATTACTATAAATGCTTGATTGAGAAGGTAAAACCAGTTTAGAGAAAAATGAATTTAATCAGAAGTCACAATCACGAGATTTATTCTGAAACTATAAATAAAATAGCGTTGTCTGCAGATGATGATAAAAGGATTTTTGATGCAGATGGTATTTCAACATTTGATTATGGACATCACGCATCTTGCTTATTTTAAATGTATTAAATTCAAAAAAATAATATTTTTTTTTTAAATGTTTTTAACATCATTTAGCGGAATCCAACTATCAAATTCTTTAGGATAACCCTTCCATGATACTAGTGCTAATTTTTTCTTATAATCTTTCTTGATTACTTTATCAATTCTATAAAAATCTTGATCAGTTTTTTGTAACTCATTTTCATAAAAACTTCCTTTAATAATTTCATTGTTATAGTCTTTTATTATATATGTAGTAGGATTGGTATGTTGTATTCCTACTATAACAAAAACTTCTTCACTCCAGTTTGGTGTATAACCTTTATCAAACAAAGCTCTTTTGTATTTACTAATCCTTACTCTGTCTCCCACCATAAACTTAGATTTATAGATGGTTTTATCATGGATTGAATATACATCATTTTGAAAAACTTTTTCATTATATTTCATGCTAGCTTCTGTTGGAGTCATTTTTATTGTAGAGTGTTTGTGGTTGTTATATTCATTAATTAAATCTGGTAATACATCGACATATTTATATGTATTATTAGCAGTAAAATATTTATACATTTTATTTTTCAAAGTACGATTAAATCTTTCAATAACAACGGCCTTACCTTCATTAAATGTACTATACATTTTAATTTCATTCTCAACTAGCCATTTTTGAAATACGTTGTTATAAAATTCAGATCCATTATCAACCCATAATTTGTTAGGTTTCCTCTTGCTAGTTTTAACAATAGATTGAAATGTATTGGTAATTGTTTTACCTGTTTTATCTTTTATAGGATCACTCCATACAAATTTTGAAAATACATCAATAACATTTAAAATATACCTAAATCCATGGTTGTAGCTTTTAAGTTGTTGCATATCAACCAAGTCAGCACTCCAAGTATCGTCAATATTACCAACAATAACTTTTCTCTTTTTAAACTTTCTTATGATTGGTTTGTGTAACTCATCTGCTAGCTGTTCATTCCAATTTTTTGAACTTTTTTTAAAACACCTAACCCAAGTTTTTGTTTGGTGTTGATAACTTTTCTAGCTAGCATACCCATTTTTGGAAGGGATCCATAAGGTATCTTATCCAATTCAGAAACCATCTTTCGGTCGCATTCGTTTTTATCAACTCCTCTTGAGTAACATACATCATGATGTGCTGAAATTTCGTCAACTTTGTTATAAGGAGGAACCATCCATCTAGTAATTTCACCAGTTTCTGGGTTGTATTCTAATTGTTTATCTAGTGGATTAAACGGTCCCATGTATTTATAATTAGTAGGGGTCCAACCAGCTTTTGGCTTTGGTAGCTTGCCGATCAAAGAATGAATATCTAACTTTCCACCAGCTTTACTTTTGGTAAAACAATTTTTTTGTGTACCACATAATCCACAGCTACCTTTTACTATAGATTTGTTATTTTTTGTTGTTGTATGTCTTATATTTAAAGACGGAGTTTTTCTTTTGCATTTGACACAATAAATTTCCATGACCAAAGTCTTTTTGTTGTCTATACCTATACTTATTTTAATTTCTTGGTTTTGTTTAAATTAAATAATTTCATCAAAGTTTTTAAACAACTCTTTTTTGTTTTGATTTATAAATAGAAAATCATGTTTATCAAGACCCTCAAATTTGCATTTGTCAAATCTACATTCTTTTGAAATTCTTGCTTCTTCACCATCTGTTGGAGGATCATAAACAATAACTTTGGAACAATTTGTTCTGATGTCTTTTGGCACCGTAAAATAAGATTGACTCAAATAAACCGGACAAATTTTGTGATGTCTACCATCAGTAAAATGGTTTGCAATCTTTGCTTGTATTTTTTTATCAGCACTCATTAAATCATCAAATACGACAAGCTTTACACAATCATCAGATCCATATTAATCTGTATTTAAGATATCGTCTTGTCCACACAAAAACAAGACTTGATGACCTACTAACTGTGAAACTTGAGCAAACTTATTTTTTAGCGAGACCAACTTGTCTTGATCTTTACTTGGAGTATATATGATAATCTGATCATGATAACACAAAGGTTTTTTAATGATGTGCATTAAAGTATTTGTTTTTCCACAACCAGAACTTCCACAAACAAGCATTCTAAAATCGTTGCCTAACAATGATTTATGCTTTGTTTTGTCAACAACTAGCTCAATATCATAATTTGGAATCTTCATTTTAACATACCTCTTTAAACTCTATATAGGTTACAAAATTTATAATTTTAAATTATAAAATATTTAAGTAAGTGTACCAGGAAGTTAAAAAGTGGTGTCAAAATTTGTGTTAGATATCAGTAACTTACAGTACGTTAAGTCCAAAGATATCAGTAACTTACAGTACGTTAAGTCCAAAGATAAATACTATATAGTTACTTAAATAAAGGAGTCAAAGTTTAGGGTAGATAAGTAACTTACAGTACGTTAAGTCCAAAGATAAGTAACTTACAGTTAGTTAAATATTTTAATATTTTGAATTTTTATAAACTATATAAGTATATAAAAGTATATGAAAAATCAAAAGTACGGATTTAAACAAATTGAAAAGTATAATTAAAAAAGAAGCCGTAACAGCAAATATTGTTGACCAAGTTAAAGATGATGTAGAGGTTTTTAAAAATCTGCAACTTGGGGTTATGGAAGAAAGAGAAAAGGTTGCTGCTCCAATTACAAGAGAACTTGGTAGAGTTGGGAAACAAATAACTGATATAGATAAAAGACAAGACGAACTGTTAGGTCAGTTAAGAGAAAACTAACTAGCTCTAATGCTTACCCAACCACAACTAGCAATTGAGTCACCAGAGCTACCACCAACGCGCGAGACACCAAAGCGACCAACACAACCAAAGCAACCAATAACACTTAATTTTGATAAAAGATTTGATCCAGAATTTCTAAGAACTTATGGTTTACCAAGCGTTAATGAATTTCCAAATGTAGCAAAAGATGAATTGGAAATGATAAACCAAAAAGTGACAACTGCACAAAAATCTGTTGGTGGACGTAAAAGTGCAGCTAAAAGTGTTGAGAAAAGGAACAAACTTGATGAAGATTTAGCTACATTAAAAAAATATAAAAAAATATTAGATGCAACAATGTCTACAGACTTATGAGAAATAATTGGAAATGGGATAAACCAACAAAGAAAAAGAAATGCTTACAAGTTGTCAAAAGGTGGATCCTTTGGTCATGTATATATTGATCCGGCTAAACTAAGAATGAATAGACTTAGTGTTAAAGACAAGGCTGGAAACAGTTTGATAGATAATGCTGTTGACAACTCTCTTATAGATTTATTAACAAAAAGGTACAACCCAAAAGTTGAGTACACACCAGAAGCAAAAGATATTTTCAAAGATTTGACATGCTTTTCTGGTTTTAAAAAAAGTAAAAGATACGGCAAACAAAAGTTATTAGGTGGATCAACTGTTACTCTAGTGCCAGACACCCCAAAAGATATTTTGGCGAGGTTGACTCTTTTATTAGGTACACGACGTGCTGGTAACAATAGTTTAGATATAGGAAATGAAATAGTTCAACTAATTGATATTGCCTATAGTAAAAAAATAATAACTGACGAAGAAAAGGAAGGTTAAAAATAAAAAATAATTTGAATCAAATTAATTTAAAAAAATAAAAAATATATTCAATATACATAAAACATTGTAACAAAAATGAAAGAGATAGAAAGACCGTTTGTTTTCAGTTCAACTGATGGAATTGCTGGATCAAAACCGGGTGATTTTACAATAAAACATATTCCAAATCTTATTTTGGATAAAAATAAAGAACATTATATTGCGCTTGATAAATTTAATGGTCATTATTCGTGGTATAACATAAATTCAACATACAATAATAATAAAATTAGCTATTTACATGACGCAGGAGGAACCAACACTGTAATTACTTTTCCAGATGGAATTTATGATTATGATGATTTAGATAATCACATTAAAAGTTCTTTGGTAGCAAATGGTCATACAGTAGATAAAAAGACTTCTGGTATCAAATCAATATTCAGTACTTCTAGATTTAGAGTATATGTGCTGCTGTCGACAGGATAAAGTGTTGATCTTGGAGGTACAGATAAAAACTTTAATGATCTTATTGGGTTTACAAAAATTAATATAACCACATCCCAGTTTGGTCAAGCGCTACCAAACATTACAAATTCTGTTGATAATATAAAAATTAAAACATCGCTAACAAATGATTCTATGGACGGTGGAGTGTCAACAGATGTTTTATATTCCTTCGACACGTCAGATATTTCGCGTGCATATCCTTTTAAAGTAGAACCAAGAAGAAGATTATATAATAAATTAAATACAAATATTATATCTTCTGTAAGGATATACATGACGGATGCAATAAATAGACCAATCGATTTCAACGAGGTACCGGTTAGTTTGACAGTTGTAATAAAATCTGTAGACAAATACCAATGAATCGAATAAAAAAGTGTAATTATAATAGAATAAAATATGTTGCACAAAATCCACAAGATCAACAAAATCCACAAGATGGTAAAGGCTTGTTTGACATATTTATGTCAACAGGTAAACAAATTACATCACTTGCAACTTCCAAGTTTTCCAAAGAAGTTCCCAAAAAAGCTGCTACAGCAGGTGTTGAAAAGTTTGCAGTGTCTGGTGCAGAAGCTCTTGGCAAAAGTGCTGCGGACAAAGTTGTAAATAAACTATCTGCTACGCCAAGTATTGTCAAAGAAAACAAGCCATCCCCAAATAGCGGTGCTAAAATTGTAGACAGTTTGAAAAAAGTAGACTCTTTGCAATTACCTATCCAAGCGTCAGAAATTGATGTTTTAAAACAACAGTTGACTCAATTTATGTAAAAAAATATAAAAACAATTTTTTTGATTAATTAATTTTTTTTTTTCACAATATTTTTATTTGGACACTACTTATATATATGCTATACAAAACAACACTATTAACAAAGTTAGGCAGTCAAAAGTAATGGAATACAAACAAGGTTATTTTTTAGAAAGGTATGAAGAGGTTGTATTTGACCTTCAAAATCAAATTAAGTTGCCAGCAAATGGAGCATTTCAAAATAAGAATTTATACAAGTTTTATGTAGACTCAACTGGTGAAGTAACTGCTCCCAATGATTGGTATGATTCTTATCTTGAAATTGATGTAGAAGTTAACAAGAAAGCAGATGGCACAACTTATGCAAAGTATAATTTAAAGTATGGGGGTGTTCAGGTTATTGAAACACCAATTGTAAAAGGAAGGTGTTGCAATTAGAAATAAAGCAGAATATTCAAGCGCTTATCTTGCTCAAGCATCTTCCACTTTGTTTTATCCTGATAGTGGAACTGGTGCTGCTAATCGTACCACAAATACTGGTTTTGCAAGTCGAGCTACACTTACAAACGCTGCTGGTGGTGTTAATCTTATCGTGCCATTAAATAAGTATAGTTTTTTTTTTGCTTCACAAAATGTTGTTTATCCAACTGGTAAAATGGAGCTAAACATTACTCTTGAAAGAGACGAAAATGTTTTGTACAAAGATGCAGCAGCTGCTGAAGGTAGATATGTTGTTACAAAAATGAGACTTTGGGTTCCAAAGATGGAGCTAAATTCAGCTGGGTTAAATAAATCTAGTTCAGCATTGACTGAAAAAAGAACTTGGGGATATTTGGCTGATAGAGTAGAAACATCCCCAGTGTCCACGTTGCAAACTGGTACATTTGATATCTCAAGCAGTATTGAAAAGCCAAGATTTGTTATGTTGTATGCGGTTGATTCAACAAAAGATGGCGATGTAACAAAAAATAGCTTTCATTATGATACTTATAATATCCCTGGCAATAGACAAGTGACAAGAGCACAGTTGGAGCTAGGAAATGGTGTTTATTATCCACGGGTGGAACTCAACCCAAATAATGATTCAACAAGAGTATAAAAAAGATCTATTGAATATCAAAGATTTATAAACGACGGTACGTCTGAAGGTAGCTTCATTGATAGAACGTTGTTCAAAGATCTTCATTCAGCATTGTTCTTTGACTTAAAAGATCAAAGAAATGATATGATTGATGGATCACATAAATTAAAGTTTTCATACACTCTTGATGGAGCACCAACAGCTTATGTTTGGAAAGCAGTAATTTTGTATGAAAGGCAAATAACATCAGATCCCATTTCTGGCTCAGTTAAACTAACATTTTAAAAACAAAACAAAAAAAACTAATCTTACAAAAATAATTTTTACAAAAAAAAATTTTTTTTTTTATTTTTTTTACCTTTTATTTTTTACATTGAAAGCATTGGTTCATGTGTAATAGCATATTTATCTAGGACATGTTTCTGAATTCTTTTTATTGTGGAAGCATTATTTAATTCGTCTTTATGTTTAAATATTATCAATTCTGCAATATCTGCAGCTAGCGGTGCCGCTACGCTGTTTGCATTAACACTACCTAACGCAAAACTTGTAGCACCAACGTTTTCTTTAGCAGTAAAGTTTCTGTGCTTTTGTCCGTTGCCCCATACTTGTGATCCTTCCACACCTAATTGGGGTGACAATGTAACTGTTATAACAATCCACTTGTTCAACTTGGTTGGGTTAGCTTTTGTTGGAAATGTTGAAATTGTTATATTATCACCACCATTATATGATGTAGATTCTTTTTTAGCGCAGCTTACAAAAAAGTTTTTATTATCATTCATACAAATAAAATGATCCCATCCTGTATTATCATGACCAATAATGGCATTTTTTAACCCAATACAAGTACGAGTAGTATCATAGGCAGTCATTCTATAAACAACAGTTATTGACAACGTTTTATCTCCTTTTGTTATATTCAAATTCATATTACATTTCATTCGATCATTAACACCATCAAAGGTAACATAGTTGTATCTGCCGTTAATTAATCCTGCTTCTGAAGTTGGTCTTTTTGCGTTTGAATATTTTACAATGTCCGCCCTTTCACCAAATCCTTGATACAGTAATGATTCAACATTCGTTCCTGATAAAACGCCATATTTTTCAACTTTCGAGCTCAATGGACTATTGTCAGAGATTAACCAATGCCCGGAAGCATAATTCTTTATAAATTCATTTGACGAGCTGTGATAATTCCCATCCATCATAATAAGACTTCTAACAACTGCATCAACTAGCTTTATTTTACCAGAGCTATCTCTTTCAACTCCTCCAAGTGGTAAAACCGGAGCTATTAATTTTTGTGCAGTTGCAACATTTATTTATAATTTTCCTGTTCCATCTCTTTCTATTCCACCATTTGCTAAAACGGGTGCTATCAAAGTACTTCAGGTACATTAAGTTTACTTCAGGTACATTAAGTTGCAGCCTGCCAGTCACATCTTTGTTAATTCCACCATTTAGTGCAACGTCAACGGACATGCTTCCTGAAGCGTCTTTGATGATGCTTCCATTTAGTAAACAGGTGCTACAAATCTTTGTGCTTGTGGCATGTTGAGTTCAAATTGGTTTGTTGCACCTCTCTTTATTCCACCAAATCTACTTATTTTTGTTGCATTCATACTGCGTAGGTCAACATAATTTTTTGCTGTTGCGTCAGCATATTCTGTTGGCTCACCCAATGAACATATCCTTTTGGTTTGCATGTGGTAGTCGCTCGAAATATCTCCATAAACTGTTCTTGGTAAATAGAGATTTAAGAATCCATAGCTTACTACATCACGGTCGGTGGATGGGGTTAATGCCAAATTTATTATCTTTTTATTCTCAGCATCTATGTTTCCTGAACCATCTTTTTTAATCCATGATTCTGCATATCCTTTATTTGCTATATGATTTGATGCTGCTGGTGTTGGTACATTAGTAACAACAAAATTGTTTAAGTCAAAATTTTTATCCACTTTCACTCCCGTACTATCAAAGGGTCAGCTATTTAGCTTTGTTTCAACAACTCCAACATCAAATTCAATTTCGTCTACTCTTTGTGTTACTATTGAACTTGCCTCTGCTGTGCCACCTCTAGAAATATTGTTTATAAAACCCATATTTTTTTTACTCAAAATAATTCATTATGTACCCTTCGTTCTTCTTATAGTTATTACGGATAAATTTTTTACTACTTCTAAATAATTATTTCTCCCAAACTCTTTTAAGAAATACAAGCAGTAGTATCCACATAAAACGCTGCTCAGATCTTGAAACTGGCTTGATTCATATTTATATAACTTATTAAATGTATAACATAAGTTTATCAATTCTTGTGATGGTTGCATCCCAAAAATATCAAAACAATTGACGAAGTCTGCTGTTATTTTTACGGCTACCCAATGTGTTCCTGGTCCTTCGGTGTCATCCAAATTTATGATAAAACATTGGCCTGGTATATTTTTTACTTTTTTTGGAATCTTGTTTCGTGATATAACTCCTTTAAAAGTTTTGATTGTCAAGTAGTCAACCCAATTCATTATTTCAAAGTTTGATATTGGATGATTTATAAATTCTGGTTTACTTGTAACAGAGCCCCCAACAAAGGTATTTGACTGAATGGACTGTTTGGTCCTAAAAGAAGACCCGATCCTTTTTTTTTAATATCCACTTAATAAATATTTCAAAGCTGGTATAACTGTTCCACCTCTAGTTGGTTGTGGTCTAATTACTAAACCATTTCCTGATTGGGATACATCTATTTCGCCACGATCTATTAGTGGCAACAATGATTCAAACATTCTTAACCTATTATCTTCATCGTCATGATTTTCTCCATGACACCCTCCAAACAACTTTGCAATTAATGGTATTCCAATTCCTGCTAGCAAAGAGCCAAGAAAACCACCTTTTTGTCCGCGTCCTGTTTTTAAAACCAACTCACTTCCACTTTTATATGAATTCACTAGCTTCTTTTGTTGGGCAATAGGTAATAGTTGTTTGATTTGGTTTCTAATTTCTGGTGTATCTACTACCATTTTAACATGTTCTGGTGATTATTATTAAGAACCACCAACTGCTTTTTTAATGGCAGTCTCTCCTAAATCAGAAACTGCACCTGTTGCAATTGGAGCCAAGATTTTTGGTTATATTCTTCTAGCAACACCACTTACTATTCTGAACAAATTCATAATGCTTCCTCCACTTGTTGCAAATTTTTTTAGTTGGGCTTTGCTAATTTTAATACCAGCTCCTACTCCTTTATTTTTTGCATTTTCAAGCTTACTAATTTGAGATTGTGTAAGATTTACTGTTTCATTGCCTCTCATAAGATTGTTCTAAGTCAACCTAAGAGTTATTGGCATTTTATGTTTCATTGCTTTTGCAACTGATTCAGCTTGTCCAGCTATCAAGTTTACTCGATAAGGGTGATAAATTGTAGACATTTTAGTAATTTTATTTTTTCACAAAACGAATGTATATTAGTATCTTGTATTTTATTTTTTAAAGTAAATTAAATTAAATTTTTATATTAGTATATATATAAAAGAATAAAAATGTCAAATCTTGACGAAATAAGAGAAATTAAAAAATACATTGACTACTTTTTGAAACCACAAAGTCTGATTTTGATGAAAACGTTAATCTCGTTATTATCAAATCAGCATTAATTTATCAATATTTGCTTTTAAAATATACAGGAAAAAAAGGTAGTGTAAAAAATATGATAAATTCGTATAACGGTGAAATTGGTTTTATTGGACCAGGTAATGGCAACATAACATGTTGTTTAGAAGCATTATTTTCTAGATGTACATTTTGTCATGATCATAGCTCATTTCATGATGCTTATGGTCAATTTTGCTCAAGATATGCATATGGTAGTGGCTATTGTTATTTATTTCATAACTTGCCAAAATTTTACAAAAAAGTCCATTGTTTGGAAAAATTATTGGTTTATTATTTTCATTTTGTAAACAGTTAATTTAAATGTCATAAGTATATTTATATTGATATACTTTTACTTTATAATCTGTGGTTTTAAACACATTGTATTCTATTTTTTCATGATAAACTTTTTTGTTAACTTTTCTGGTTAATTTAATATCTTGTTTGTGTGATTTTGGTAAATATATGCTAACTGTTTCATTGGTTTCATCATCTTTCAACCTGGCAATACCACTTTCACCAGATTTTGTGCTAAAGTAAAATACATCTCTTACGGCATAATTATGACCTACTTCTAGTGCTTTGTCAATCTTTTTTGCTACTACTAAATCGTCTTCCATAATATCAAAATCAGCAACAAAAGTAAAACCAGTTTGAAAACTAATGCTTTCTGATTTGAGATATAAAATTTTTATTGTTTTCTTTCCATTAAGTTTTCCTTTTGAAACAATAAGTTCATCAATTTCTGAATCTTCAGATATCCTTTCTTTCAAACTTTTTGGTGCGTTTGTTTTTATTATAACATATGATATAAAATCTTGGTTGTAAGGACTTGGTTCCAAATATAAAACAAGTTTTTCACCATACTGTCCTATTGTTTTTTCTTTATCAAGAATCTTAAAGACGGCGTCAACGTCAAGCTTTGAAAACGGTACATATGATTGATGCATCTTTGAGTTTGTAATGTGACTGTGTTGTTTTTACTCTGCTTGTAAACTTTGTAACTCTTATATACAGTAGTAAATTTAAAACTCTAAATGAAAAAATAAATAAATTGTGTTGCGGGGGAAAAATGTGACGGAAAGTTTTTCTGGTAATGCTATATTAGTGTAAAAAATGATACTTCAAAAAAGTGCGCCAGCTCCGGCGTTTTTCTACTACTTCCAACCTGTTTACGGTATTCAAGCCTTAGTATTAGGAGGCTTGACGTAATGGGGGGAGCTATGTTAATAAGAAGAAGCCCCATTAAACGTTTTAACGTTGTGTAATGGCAACGCACCCTTTATTTCGACAAGTTTACCATGATATCAAAATAGTACTTTTGCCTTCCTTATTTGGACACATTTATCTCCATATCAAACTTTCGTACCTCTATATAACACGTTTAGATTAGTTTTAGTTTTTAGAGTTTTTGAGAAGTAGAAGTAGTCGTAGTATTTGAACAAGGAAGATGTTGAAGAAGAAGACTATTGCCGCTTTCGAGTGAAGAGACGACCCGACGCCGAAAACATCGTCGAAGAGAGCCGAGCTCACCGGAGAATAATAGATGCTAAAGTAAGTTGTTTTGTATAGTTAAATCGGAACATTCGTACTCACGCGTTAGATTACACGATTAGTGCGATTTAACAGAGCGCCACTGCTGATTGTTCCATTGACTTCCAGCTATTTTGCGGACCATTTGGATTCATGCTACTGCAGTAGCCGGAGATGCTGCGTCTGTCATCAGTCGATGATGCCCATTCGGTATCACAATTAGCGACAAGTTTCACGTCTGAGGGGCTTTTCTCAATTGTCAATTTATAATTCACTGTATGCTGGATAAATCGAAAAACGGGCTTTACCATAACCCAATTGCTATCTTGGGGCTTCGACAAATTTTGTGGTAGTTTGTCACACAATAACGCAAATCTGGTCAAGTGCAATCCATTGCGTAAACTAAGCTGCCCCCATCTGTATGTACTTTTTCATGTGATCAACGATGCTTGCTGCGGTTTCTTGGCTTGCATTGTATGAATCTGGATTATCTTCACAAGGTGTCGTTGCTGGCTTACATTGGTCATATCCGAGTCTTTGAAGTACTACTTTTAGGAACCTTGTTTGCGACATCATTATGGATTGATCTGTTCTTTGAAGATCGATTCCAAGGAATGAGGAAATTTCGCCCAGGTCCTTCATATTAAACCTTTCCTAAAGTTTCCTCTTTGCATTATCCATAAGTTCCTTTGAACTTGACGTAATAATAATATCATCGACCCAGACCAGTAGCATTATTGTTCCCTCCGTCACTTTTTGAATAAACAAACAAGGGTCGGAATTTGATTGAACAAATTCAATTCTTTGCAAGTATTGATGAAGTAGGTTTTGCCAGTTCCAGCCACTGTGCCTTAGACAATACAAGGACTTCTTCAACTTCCACACAAGGTTAGGTGTTTGTTGGTAGCCTCGGGGTTGTTCAACGTAAGCATCGCATTAAATGAGTGCGTGAAGATATGCCCCCTTCACATCTATTTGCTGCAACAACCAATCGTTTTGAATTGCTATTTGAACAAGCATTCGAACAGACTCCATCCTTGCTATAGGTGAGAAAGTCTCTGTGAGATCTATTCCCTCTACCTGAGTAAAACCTCAGGTGACATATCTGACTTTGTAAATTGGGTCTTCAACTTTGATTTTGATGATAAATATCAATTTTCCCTCAACTGCAGTTTTATCCTTAGCAATTCTGAGAGGGCAATATTTCATTGTTCTCAAGAGTTGCTATCTCTTCATTGATCGCTTGCTTCCATTTTGCAGCATCTTTGCAACTCATTGCTTCAGGATATTTTTTTGGTATGTTCACAAAATAGCAGTCCATAACTAGTCCTCTGCTCTAGAATCCTGTGTTGAGAGCAGAGCAATATCTCTCGATATCTCCAAGGCCTTTTATCGAGTCTGGCACAAAGGTCTTCTCGCTAAACTACAGATGTATGGTCTCCATCACACTCTCATTAAATGGATTGGTGGCTTCCTCTTTGGTAGGTCGATTGCCATCAGAGTGGATAGCTTCATCTCCAATCGGCACTGAATCAATGCTGGTATACCCCAGGGCTCTGTAATCTCGCTATACTCTTCATCCTCTTCATCAATGACTAGATCGCCTCTACGTCTTCTAGCATTCACTCCTTTGCTGATGATGCCTTTCCAAGTGCTTCATTTTTGCTCAATCCAAATGACCATACTTCCGCTGATATCCAACTCCAAAGAAACACTTCAGCCTCTCTTCTCTCCAATGATCTTATAGTTATCGAGAAGTGGGGTAAAGAGAGCGTATATTCGTTTCAACAAAGCAAAACGAAACAGGCTGTCATTTCACGTAAACATAACCAAAACCTTCCACCTGTCCTTATGAATGGCGATGAACTGGATATTTCAGCTTCTATTACACAACTTGATCGTTCTCTTTCATCTAATCTCACTTGGAAAGCTCACATCCATTCCCTTGCTAAGTATGCATCTCAAAAGCTCGGTTTCCTCGCCAGAGCCCGCGGGTTTTTCTCATCTTCTCACCTTCTGTCTATATGCAAGTCCCAAATTCGTCTTTCTTTAGAGTACTGCTCCCACGTCTGGGGTGGTGCTGCATAATCTACTCTCTGTCTTCTCGACAAAGTCCAGTCCAAAGCCATTCGCCTCATCGACAATCCTAACCTCACCAAATCTCTCCAACCTCTTTCCCATCGTCGTTTAGTTGGAGGTCTTTCCATCATTTATAGATACTTTCTTGGGCATTGTTCTCAGGAGATCAGGGATAATATTTCTGTTCCTCTAGGGCGTGTCAGAACCACTAGAAGCTCAACTCATTCACACCCTTTCCAAGTTTCACTGCTACTTCAAGAACTCCATCTCACAAATCATCATTCATCCCAATAACATGGAGTATACGCGACGTCTTGCCTTCCTCTTGCTTTCCTGAATCTTGCAACTTGCCATCTTTCAAATTCAAGATCAATATACTTGATCTGATGTCTCCTCATATTAGCCTTTCACTTTCTTCTCTCTTCCCTTGTTTAAGCACTGTATAGGCCACCATGGCCTTTCCCCAACATAACTCACTAAAAAGAAAAAAAGGAAACAAAGGTAGTCGTATATTTCGTTTCCATTATCGACGTGATAATCTTTAAGTTGTTCTGAGGGTCTCCAGTTTCTCTTTGGGTATCGTCCCTCTGAATCGGCTTATTTTTCGGTGGGGTCAGTTTCTGATTCATCGTATTGCAACTTTTGCTCGCTTGTTGGATTTTCCACTTCAATGGATTTACTTGTTCAGCTGTTCAGTGAATTTATAAGACGATGCTAAGCTACTGTTCTGCTTTCAGGGTAGTAAACTAGATAAGCTGGGCTTTCATTGTCGCACACATTAAAGTAACCCCTTTTAGAATGTGAGTCCAGCTTCCTATGTCCATGTAGGTATGCATAGCAAATTGTTCCAAATATGTCTAACTTGGCGATATTTGGTGCAGATAACTCATGCTTTATTGAATGCTTAATTAATATATTCTTAAATTCTTTGGAGATGTATTGTCCCCCGTTATCACTCCTTATTCGTTTTATCTCTCTGGAAGGAATTAGGTCTTGGAGGAAGCTTATTTTTTTCTCTTTTCCGTATGGTGCAACATCCGCGAGAAATTTCTCTGTGGCTTTCGATGCATCTGACTTTGATTTAAAAAAATAGGTAAGCAAACATCCAGAATAGTCACCTGTAAAAATCATTGCATATTTGAATCCATCCTTAGCTACTGGTTCGATTGGTCCTGCCAGATCTGTATGGATTAGCTCAAAAGGCCTCGTTGCACGAGGATCTGGTAGATGGCTTTGCGGATTAGATTGCTTTGCCAATATGCATGTTTCACAGTCGAAAAAGTCACTTTTATATATCTTCATTCCTTGTACAGCTTCCTCTACCTGAACAATATCACTGGTATTACAGTGTCCAAGTACTTTATGCCATGTTTCCAAGCTTTCACTGCGATTTTGGACCACAGAGTTCTTATATAAATAGTATAGACGTCCATGTTGCTCAATCTGAAATTGTGTGTCATTAGGTGCTATTAATTCGGCATGGTTTTACAAAACTTGACCGTTAC
The DNA here is from genome assembly GCA_964026355.1 of Pseudorhiza aurosa. NCBI lineage: Eukaryota > Metazoa > Cnidaria > Scyphozoa > Rhizostomeae > Lychnorhizidae > Pseudorhiza > Pseudorhiza aurosa. The sequence continues at coordinate 77,479 of OZ032119.1, read as the reverse complement.
ACCTTTCTGGCTTGCGGCATGAGCAGAAAAGATGCTTTTTTGAGGGTAACTTGAAATGCATAAAGTATTTTCCAATCTTACATCATGTAGTTCTCCATTTTGAGCACGTAAGGATACTACTGCAGTTCATCTCTTTAGTGCAACGTTGTTCTTTTCTGCTGCCGTCCAAATGTTGGGTCTTTATGTATTAACAATGACGGAAGAAATCGATAGAAATAGACTGACGCTTGATTAAGTTTCGACGTGTATATCAGGAAAACTCCTATTCAACCGATTATACTAAGCGCTTATATTGTATGTATATATTAAAAGGGTCTAGGCTCTAGTGTACTTAGACAACATAACAATATAAAAAAATTGCGCCATAGCTTAACATGAACCACTTACAGATATTTTATTTGAATCTGACCCAGAATGATCTGAAAAGCTTCTAAGAAAGGTACTTGACTATTTTTATGTTGCAAAGCTACTAGAGCTTAATGAAAAGTGTTGGTTGAGTAAGTAGATTCTTTGGATAAACACTCTTAATGTTATTTGTAAAAAACTGTTTGATTAATTAGGTGATAAACCATTGCATTCGCATTAGCAGCCATTGCTTCTATTGTGTTTTCCTCTCGCTAGGCTAGCTCGCGGTGACCGTTTAGCTAGGTTCCCCGTTAACGATCAAGGTTGTCAGAAAATCAATTGAAGAAAGCGAGAGCAAGTGCAAATCAATGGTAAACACTAGTACTTCTCTAAAATATGTCGCAAAACATGTGCCAAGAACAGAACTTTACTTTGTGGTTTTATAAACGAACTAAAAATGTAAATTGTCTTTTTTGGACTTATTCGAATTTGCCCCAATCTACAATGTGGCTATTCATATGCAATTTGGCTTCTTCGATGAAGCCTGTAAAATTTTCACAGCAGCTTCGTAACCAAGTCTAAAGTACATCTAAAAATGAATAACATTACAAGCACCAACTCTAAGGCCAACCACATAACTGATTTTATCAACAAATGTCAGCTACGGTGCTCTTTTTGATACATTTTTTACTGCATATTTTGAAAAGTTGTATCTCTGTCTCCTGTCGATTGTCAAGGTGGAAACATCAAATTAATCGCGCTGAGTATATGATAAACAGCTACACCAAAAATGATGGAGATCAAATTAATGCCACATTAAGATCTTTCCATTTAATTACAAGTAGCTTGAGATTTTAAGGCATCAAAAAAAGTATTGCATTGAGCTTTCAAAGCCATTCATCTCATGGTGTGTTGTATTTCTGACTATCTAGAAGTCAATTTTCGAATTAATTAGGTATTAAAATGTTAAAATTGAGATTTTGCATTCATTTGGATTGCTGTTTGAATGATCAAGATAACTGTGACCATGTAAATTTTGCTGCAATTCAAAATGGCCTCTGTTGTGATATCAGTCATGTCACTGACACATGAATCATAGCTGTCTATCTGTTCTGTTCCATGTATTGCACATGTACACTCACAGTTCGATTCATAACAGCTGCAAAGTAGCATTTTTACTAAAATATGGGTAAAACGGAGAATTCAATAAATCAAAAACGAATAAAGATATTGATCTAATATTCAGGTATGGTTTTACAAGTACCGCTGTGTGCAAAAGGCCAGAACAGTTCGGAAAAGTAAAGATGTTGGGTGTCATGCCCTTGGTGAATTGACGTGGAATGACCCTGATAGAAGATTATCATCAATGTCATCAAAGAAATCTAGAAGTAATTGCAAGGGAGTGTTGTTCTGATCAGGATCAAAATTTTGTCCACCATATGCTTTGAAGGCAAGAAATCCTACCAAAAAGCCAACAAATTATCTTATTTCTCCATGAGACTGCTAATAGACTTCTGCTCTCACCGGATCCCACCAATAACATGTTGGTCTATTACTGAGAGAAAAGATGTTTGTGATAATACTCCAGATTCTAATTTGTACAATGGTTGTGGGGCAAAAAATAAATCTATCAATGGCAATGTCGAATTTGAAGCCTTGGTGAATATATCCATGAGCTGATGCAGATTGTTCTTCTGGCATATGTTGTCAATTTCACTTGTGCAATTTTTGGTTCCAAACTGGTCCAAGTTGAGGTCTCCTAGTAGAACTGCATTACTGAAATCATATGTCAGGCCATGCAAAGGTTCTGGGAAGTCTTTTTTATAGCCTGAAGGCTTTTGGGATATAAGGTTTTATAGGCCACTACAATTAAAGACAATGGTGAGTTGCTAGAAGAGACTGGTGGCTAAATCTTCAGATTCATAGCTAACATTTTTTACCTGCTCTCTGCACTGAAGTGAGCTCTTAAAATATGATGCAAGGCTATCTCTTTTGCTCCGAAGTGAGTAAAAAGAAATACGACCGAACTCCAATTTTCACGCTTACCAGCTTCCATAATGCTGTATTAACGCTAAGCCAACTGAGACTAAGAACGTTTTGATAACCACAATAAGCACCAAAGTATCTTAGCACATATTCAGGAACAATTGTTTCGAACAGTACCCGGGTCATGTCTTAAGTACTTCACAATAAAAAGGCCTTCTCGAACAAGAAGCCGAATGCCATTGAATTACTATCGCATTAGCCTGTTAAGCTAAGTGCATAAACATTTGACAACAACCGTTGCCCTGTATATTCCGTCTTCTTTACTCTACTTTTGATCCTTGTGCTGCTTTTCAAGAAATGGTTGCAATAATTAATAATAAAGTATTGATGATATATGCTAAAATTTTCCCATTTCATGTTGGATGGGGTATATCTCAAGAAATCATTTAGCTAGAACGTTAGTTTCAAAAGACACATACAATAAGAACGTCAAGTACAATAAAAACGAGATGAAGGTTCTTAGAACAAGGCTTCAAATCTCTGATGTTCATAACTGATAGCAGCCTGCTTTCAGAGGAATCTGTCATGTTGGAAGAAACTCTTGCCTGATTCAATGCACTGTTGGGGCTCGGGAGATAGAGTCCCTCTTAAATTTGCCTCATTTCGATGGACAAAGAAAATCCCCAATCACTTCAATAAAGTTTTAAATAGGCACTAGGTGGATTTATGACAATTAGTTGCAGGTCAGAATTGGAAGAAACTGGGTGAAAAGATATGTACCAGGCACGTCGGAGCTGGGGGCTGAAGCCCCCCCCCCAATAATTCACTGGTGATCGTTTCATAATTTTTCGAAGACGCTCAAGGAAACACTCAGGAATTCACCTTACCAATCTTGATTTCGCAGATGATATCACGTTATTAACCACAACAACCTATCTGATGGACAAAAACTGTTGACGAGTATCGAAGATTGGGCCCTCTCAGTAGGATTGTCAATCAATCGAACCAAGACCGAGTACATGGTTGCTTGAAGTCCAGAGGATCTTGACCATAGTTCATCAACACGGAAAGGAGACATCATTGGAGGGGATGATTTCAAGTATCTTGGTAGCTGGGTAGCATCCTCAGCCAAATACTTCGACATCCATCGAGCCCTCGCATTCAAAGCATGCGATCAACTCTGCAGAGTTTGGAAGTCAAGAGGGAGCTTTCAAGTGAAACTCCGGATTTTCAGAGCTTGGGTAGAATCTGCACTTCTTTATGGCGCAGAAACATGGACGCCAACCGAAACTCTCAAGAAGAGATGCAATGGCTGTTGCACGAGGCTTCTGCGGAAGATACGTGGTTTGGTTGGAGTTAGTAGGACCACAAAACACAGACGGAGATCTACGGAGACATACCGCAAGTGATATATGTGATAAGAACTCGATGTTTCCAATTCATTGGCCACTGCATAAGGAGCATCGGACAGTTTCAGCCTGTCAAAGACTTGATCTGCATCAAGAGAGATTTGACCAGACAGATTTTAGAAGGTATGTGGCTCTGCAGAAAATTGTTCTGAAAGTAATCAAGGATCAACCATGGGAGAATGAATTTAGGGAGGTTTGCCCCATCTATAGTGGTGATATCGATAAGTATAGGCTTGAAGCACAGCTACCTCTGTTACTACCAACTGCATTTGCGTTAGAATTTGAATAGAAAAAATCAACAGTCACCGACCTGATAAAATTGTTCCAAGGACTTGACTATTCAAGATAGGTTACAATGGCAGAGGCGATAAAAGCGGCTAAGATCCTCCTCGTAATGCCTGCAGCAAATGCTAAGAGCGAGAGATCTTTCTCCACCCTGAAACGAGTCAAAACATACCTGAGGTCAACGACAGCAGCCAGCAGAATGAACCACCTAATGGTGCTTCATGTACAGAGGGAGAGTGGACAACACTAGCTTGGTCGGTGTTGCGAATGAATTTGTGGAAAGAGTTGATAGTGGAAAGCAGATTTTTAGACAATTTACAAACAGAGATTAAAGTGTGAAAACTGATGTAGCACATAAATGCAGTCATCTTGGAGTATAACGCATACATGCAGTATAACGCTAAACTGCTTTACGTCTGGTCGCCGGACATCCAGATTGTCTGACAAAGACATGGTTCAGGTCACTGACGTGCCTGAGCAACGTTGGCAAGATAGCCAACAACAAGATTTTCCTGACACAGTCAAGAGAGAAACAACTTTTTTAAACAGAGACGCAGAACCCGTGTCGCCACACTCATCACTCTCACCCTGAAAAGCTATTGGAGACAAATAGAATTAATTGGCTTCTATGAATCTAAGAACATAGAAGTCTGCGCAGCCAAAGAGCATCACATCAAGCATGAAGTGGAATCTGCAAACTCCAACTGCCTGGTAAATTGGAACTGCTTACTGCAACTACTGTTGAGCACGAAAATAGAGGCGTAAGATTCCTCCTTTCTCCAAAAGCTCAAAAGTCGCTTGCTAAGCACCACTACACCAACAGCAGAATCATCAGATCACAATTTTCGGGGAAACGCAAAATGATAGCAAAACTCACCTTGTGGCAGCCTATGCTCCCACAAACACAGCTTAAACAGGAGACAAAGACTCCTTCTACCGCCATCTCGAAGCAGCCGCTGCAGATATGCCTCTTCGTGACACCTTTTACATCTTTGGTGACATGAATGCAAGACTTGACCACCGTTTTGTTAAATATCCATGCCTAGAAACAGCCACCAACAATGGTGAAAGAGTGGCGGATTTCATGACAAACCACAACCTTTTCTCTGCTATATGCGCCATGAAAAAATCAAAACGGCAATGGTACACACACACTGGACCTGCAGAATTTAAATCAAGCATAGACCACTGCCTAGCCAGAAATCACTGCAGGAGCTAAGTCTTCGACTGTAAACTCTTCACACCGAGTGCACCAAGGTCTGACCACCGACTTCTAATGGTAACAACGCTGCTACGCTTTGCAACTCCAAGAAGACCGAAGCCTCCTCAACGAAGGGACTACGCAGAACTTCCAATAAATGTGGAGGATATATATGCAGAGGTGAATGCACAGAACATCACCACCTATGAAAAATTTGCCAACACAGCAAGAACTGTTTTTTTTTTTTAGTGGGTTATGTTGAGGAAAGGCCATGGTGACCTATACAAAGCCCCAACAACGGAAGAAAGAAGAAAGCGAGCAGCTAAGAGGATAGAGAGATAAGATCAAGTTTATTTACATTAGATTTGAAAGATGGCAAGTTGTAGGACTCAGGAAAGCAAAAAGAAAGCTGTTGCTGAGCTCCCTCCAAAGATTCCACACACAGAAAGGGGCAAACCATTGCTGGACAATGAATCGTCGAGGCTCGCAAATACCCTGATGCAGCTAGACAACACCTGAGAACTGAGTACAATACTGCCTGAAAGAGAATTGCTGCAGAATGTGCACAGAAATTGTCCGAGTTATATACTCAAAAGCAAGAGAACTACTACAACAGTGTGACTGAAAATATTGTATTGAGATCTCATGAGAACAACGCCAATGACGCATCTAAGACCATAAATCATCTTACTGACCGGAAAAAAAGAACACCTTGTGGAGTAGCGGGTAATTCTCCTGAAGAGCGCACTCAGAAACTACGGAACCACCTCAAAGAGCTGCTGACTGCAAAAGAGTCACCTATCACTAAAGAAGTCCACAAAGTCCTTGGAGGTCTAACGATCCCAACGGGACCGTTCACCTTGAAGAATTAAGAACAGCTGCAAATGAACGCAAAAATGGTAAAGCTTGTGAAGATGATGAAATACCCGCTGAATTGTTGAGTCTATAACCGATTCAAGAACTGCTCCTCCCAATTCTCAAGTACATTCATCAGGAGGAGAATATACCAGGTGACTGGCTTAGATAAAAAATTGTACCAATCTACAAGAAAGGTGACACCTCAGACCCTGCGAACTATAGAGCAATTGCACTGATGTATCTGGTAACAAAACTTTTCAAACGACTTCTGTTGAACTGAATACGACCACACCTCGTCCATCTCGTCGAGAGAATTATAATGGATTCAGAACCGGTGCAGCACAACACAGCACATCTTAGCTCTCAGAAGGATCAATGGTGAATGCAGTATCAGAAGAACTGTTCATGTGTCATCACGTTTATTGTCTCAAGAAGCAAACTACACTGGCAGCATATACCTTTTTGTGATTGTTGTTGATTACATCATGAGAAATGCAGTACAGGAAGAAAGAGAAACATAAATTTGTTTACCGTAGACAGAAGACGACCCACATGGCATCCTGGATTCCATTTCATGGATCTTGACTTTGCCGATGACATTGCATTTCTTACTGACAACCTAACCGATGCACAAACTTTTATATCATTTGTTGAACAGTGGGCCTTGTCTGTGGGACTGTTCATCAATCGAAAAAGGAAAGAGTAGATGATAATGGGCATCTTGATGACGAAAGCCAACAACTCAGCATGGCAGAAGGGACCGTTTTAAAGGTAGATGATTTTAAGTACCTTGATAGTTGGCTGAAATCTTCAATGAAGGATTTCAACACCCGACGTGCTATTGCATTCAAGGCATGTGACTCTGGAAATTGTGGAGATCAAAGTGCATGTGTTGAATCTGTCCTTCTCTATGGATCGAAAACATGTACACTGACTAAAGGCCTAGAGAAAAGAATAAATGGCTTCTACAGAAGGCTCCTTCGGAAGGCACGTAAATGGACCCATAAAGACCTCAAAAAATAGGCTGAAAATATGGAGAAGTTCCAAAAGTTACTACAAGAATGAAAGCTGGCAGACTACAGTTTATTGGTCACTGCATACGCCTCACTGGATGTACTCAGGCTGTGATGAATCTAGTACTATGGCAACTCCGAGAAACACATAACAGTGGCCAAGGAAACCGACAAACCTATATCAAACAAATGCCTAATGACTTACCTGGGCTGAGTATTGGAGATATTGCACAGGTTGGCCTCAACAGAGAAGACTGGAAAGACCTAATTCGACAAGAAGTGATCCTGGTAATCCCAGCCGATCTATGATGATGATGATAACTTAAAGTCATCCAAGCATAGGTGGTATAGAAAATTTGTAAGGAAGATAGGAATGAATTTATAGTAAACAGCTATCACTTTCAACCCATCTAAAAGAAAGGTAATGTTAGAGGATGCATGACAGATACATTGATTTCAGCCAAATATAAATTTCCAATTTCAAAATTGAAACTATTTTAAATAATTCTTGTCAATTAGATATCTATATATCGTCATTTGCTCATCATTCTTCCTCTTCGAGTCCATTGTCTGAGTCAGACCACGGCCATGCTGGATCGACTTTGGACGCTTCTCAGAATCTGGGTGAAGTTTTTGTCAACATAGCCTTCTATCTGCTACTCAAAGGTCTTCCATTGTCGTCCGCGCGCTCTCCTTTCTTCAATTTTGCCACACATCACTTGTCTTCAAGCCGTTTCTTTCTCATCGTATGACAAAAGAAGTCGAGCTGTCTGTTCTTGATCGTTTTTAGCAGCAGTCTTTGTCCTTGTGTCGGTCTGAGGACTTGTTCATTTGATTCCTGTTCATCACATACGTCACCACAGTTCTCTGGAAATCTGTCTAAGTGACTATGCAGAAAACGCACTTTGATGCTCATCCCAAAAATAGGAGCGAGAAGTCTAATCCACTCAACTATCGTCCTCTTGGAATTACTTCACTCGTTTCTAAAACAATTGAGACCATCGTCACTAAACAACTTATTGCCTTCCTAGAAACAAAAAATCTTCTCTTTCTGATCACCAGTATGGTTTTCCAAAAGCTAGGTCTACTGGTGATCTTCTTGCTTATGCTGTCCATATCTGGTCCTCTGCTCTAGAATTTTGTGGTGAGAGCAGAGTAACATCTCTCGATATCTCCAAGGACTTTGATCACGTCTGGTACAAAGGTCTTCTCGCTAAACTACCGATGTTTGGTTTCCATCAGACTCTCATTAATTGGATTGGTAGTTTCCTCTCTGATGGGTTGATTGCCGTCAGAGTGGACAGCTCCCTCTCCAATCTGCACTCCATCAATGCTGGTGTACCCCAGGGCTCTCTTGTCTCCCCTGTACTCTTCATTCTCTTCATAAATGGCCTGCTTACCTCTAAATCTTCTAGCATTCACTTATTTGCTGATGATGCCTTTCTAAGTTCTTCATTTTCATTTAATCCAAATTACCACGCTTTCAACGATATTTCACTCTACAGAAACATTACAAGCCTGCTTCTCTCCAATGATCTGACATTTATTGATAAGTGAGGCAAAGACAGCCTAGTTTCGTTCAACCAAACAAGACGAAACAGACTGTCACTTCACGTATACATAATCATAGCTTTCCACCTGTCCTTATGAATGGCAAAGAACTACAACTTAAGCTTCTGTAACACACTTGGTCTTTCTTTTTCATCTAATATCACTTGGAAAACTCACATCCATTCCCTGGCTAAACATGCATCTCAATAGCTCTGCCTTCTCGCGAGAGTTCGAAAGAATTTCTCATCTTCTCACCCTTTTACTATATGCATGTCAAAAATCCGTCCTTCTAGAGTACTGCTCCCACGTCTGGGGAGGTGCTTCAAAGTCCACTCTGTGTCTTCTCGACAAAGTCCAGTCCAAAGCCATTAGTCTCATCAATAATCCTAACCTCACCAAATCTCTCCAGCCTCTTTTCCATCCTCGATTAGTTGGATATCTTTCCGTCATTTATGGTTACTTTCAAGGGCATTGTTCTCAGGAGATCAGGGATATTATTCCGGTTCTTCTGAGGCGTGTCAGAACCACAAGAAGCTCAACCCATTCATGCCCTTTTCAAGCTTCACTGCCTAGTTCACGAACTCTGTCCCACAAATTATCATTCATCCCTTGAACATGCAATTTATGAAACGACGTTTACCTGCACTCTGGGGCTCCCTTGAGCAAGGATAGCATCAATTTGCTCCCCTTGCCATGGTACCGGTGAACCTACTGGAGCAGGACAGTGGATGTCTTCAAAGGCGCCTACGTTCCAACTGAATGTACAGCTTTGCGGACTTACGTCTGATAGAATCTCGGTCCTACTGGGAACACGGCAGAGTTAAACCTCCTGAAGTTAAGGAACTGTGAGCAATGAAGGACCCTCGGAGTTTCTACTTTGCTTGCTTTGAGGATTTATCCTCGTGCTCCTGACCACACATTTCTTCATGAATTCTCAACTAAAGACCTGCCCATACTTCATCGCTCGTCACACGGTTCAACAAGGGGTGCGTCGACCAGTGAGCAACCAGGCTGGGGATGTCAAGTATGCAACTGGAAGAAACCAAAAGCGGAACCTGAGAAAAGAGTGTAGACTTGTAATTTAGAATGTCAGAAATCTGAAAGAATCTGGTAAATTGCATACCATCTGCAGCGAAATTGAATGAACCAACATTCAAGTCCTCTGACAATGTGAAACCATTTGGAACAGTAGTGGGAGTTTCAAGACAACCAACAACAACTCTATGCTTCTTGCTGGAAAAGAACAAGGATACAGCCACGGAGTCTGAATCATCCTCACCAAGGAACCAACGGATTCATTACTCGGATACAACCCAGTGAATGATAGAATCATCACGGCAAGAATCCAAGCGAAGCTACTTAACATCAGTATAATCCAATTCTATGCACCAACAAGCACAGTCACTGAAGAAGAGATGGAAGAATTATACGCACAACTACGAGAGTCTGTAGACGGAATCCTGAACAGAGACATGAATATCGTAATGGGTGACGCAAATGCCAAAGTTGGAAAAGCAGCAACTAAGAGTGAAACACATGGAAGATTTGGACTGGGAGTCAGAAATGAGAGAGGAGACAATCCGATTGACTTCTGTAAAACCAAAAACCTTATGATCAGCAACACATGGTTCCAACAGTACCCACGACGTCTCTACACTTGGATACCACCACAAGTAACCAAGTTGATTACATCATGATAGGCCAGAAATGTAAAGCCTACATAAAGAGTCAGTGGTCACTGTTGCAATCTGCTCCTGGGTATTATTGTCAAGACATACCCAGGAGCAGATTGCAAAAGTGTCCACTGACTCCTGATAGCCAAAGGTAAAATGAGACCGAAGAAGATAAAGAAAGCAACAACACCTCTAAGATTCGAACTAATCTCGGTAGACGCTGAATATACAATCAACATGGAAAACAGATTTGAAGATCTTGTGAAATGCGCAGAATAGGAATGTCCCAATGATTTATGGAACAACGGTAAAATGCGATCCTACAAATGCGAAAGAAACAGTCTTAAGAAGCAGAAAAAAGAAACACTCTTGGAATTCCAATGAGACAATAATAGAAGTAGAAAAGCGAAGATAAAGAAAGGCTACTGGCATCAACAATCATAAGAACAAGGCTGCCTACAGAGAACAAATTGCAGTTGTCCAAAGAATGATAGAAAGGGATAAACCACAAGCAATCGACGACGACTGCAAACAAATGGAAGAAAAATCAGTCACCAATTCATCTAGAGATCTCTAAAAAGTCATCAAAACTCTTATTGGAAATTTCATACCAATAATTGATGCCTTAAAAGACGAAAAGGGTCATCCACTGACTGAAGGACCTTAAGTCAAAGAAACCTGGAAGGAATACTGCGAGAACCTCTACAAGAAATCGAAAATTCAACCAACAAACCAACGAAAACGAACACAACAAGGAGACGAGCCGCCACAAACTCACTCAGAAATAGAACAGGCCATGAAAGTCTTGAAGAATATCAAATCACAAGGGTTTTGACGACATACCATTGGAACTCCCAAAGAAGGGTAGTAGATATGTCACCCAAAACCTCCCCATGACATGCATATGGCAGGGAATATGGAAGAAGAGGAAAAGGCCAACTGACTGCCCATCATCAGTCTTTGTCACAATTCCAAAAAAGGTGACACCTCTAATTGTGGCAACAACAGAACCATCGAGCTCATAAGTCACAGCAGTAAAATTATCCTGAAGATCATAGCTAATAGAATGCAGAACAAGCTGAAAACATAGATTCCCGAAGAACAAACCGAATATCGACCTGGAAAAAGAACAAGTGATCAAATGGTGAGTCTGAAACAACTTCCTGAAAAGAGCCGTGAAGTCGGCACAGATGTATACCTCTGCTTCATTGACTATAGAAAAGCATTCGACACAGTAGTTCGTGAGGTCCTCTGGACTGTAATGGCAGTAATGGAATAGCCATACCACATCATTCACCTCGTCAAAAACGTACGTCACTCAAAAAGCTGCAGTAAGGACAACACACGGAACGACTGAATTGTTTAAAATCGGAAAAGGTGTAAGGCAAGGATGCATATTGTCTCCACATCTATTCAACATCTGTGCGGAGAAAATAATGAGAGAACTCTAGAACAACATCTGGGAGGAGTCAAAATTGGCGGAAGAACGATAAGCAATCTAAGATAAGCCCATGATGTAGTTCTGATAGCAACAGGTATGCAAGAACTCCAAGAACTCACGGACAAAGTGAAAATTACAAGCGAAGCAGCTGGACTCTTCCTCAATGTCAGTAAAACAAAGGTGATGAAAATGACACAAGAAAAAAGTGGTGGGAACCAGGTTGTAGACAACCAGAATGTGGAGAGCGTAGATGATTTCAAGTATATAGGCATCATTATGACCAACAATCTCAACGACTCGAAAAAAGTCAGAAGGAGAATTTGAATTGCAAAGACTGCAATGATATCGCTAACCAACATATGGAAAGACAGATCCATCTCCCTGCGAGCAAAAAAGCGACTTCTTCAAACGTTGGTGTTCCCCATAGCAACCTATGGTGCAGAATGCTGGATCCTAAAGAAAGCTGATCAGATGCTAATCACCGCTTTTGAGTTACGGTGCTACAGAGGACTCTTACGTGTGAGCTGGATTAACAGACGCACTAATGAATGGGTCATGCAAAAAATTGGAGAAACCAAAAGACTGCTTAACAGCATAAGCGAACGGAAAATCAGATGTCTAGGACATGTGGCGTGATCAGATGGACGATTCAAGGACATCCTGTTCGGAAAAGTCACAAGGAAGAAGGAAACGTGGTAGACCAAAAACCAGAATGGCAGACAACGTGAAAGAGTATGCAGGCATGTCAATGACCAAACTATGTGGCATGGCGCAGAACAGAGACAATTGGAGGACTTTTGTGATGAACTGTATCACGGCTGCTCAGCCATGACTATCCGGGTGAAGAGAGAAATATTTGTATTTTATTTGAACAGCTGTACTTCCTTCAAAAGTAAACTTTCCTTTTTTCAACATTACTGTTTGAGTAAGTTGACAATTTTAGAACATACAAATTGTGGTAAAGTTAGATAGAATGCATAATTTATCAGTATGACATACAGAATTTCATTTTTTTTTGGGAAATTCTAGAAAAGCCGTTGGTTGGTAGTTCAAAGCCAATATATTGAGAATATGTTCTACTGTTTATGTGTATCCACCGAACCAAAGGTTTTAAATTATTCCCGTCCATTCTGAAAATAGAGTGGCTAATTAGTATAATTTATTGTTGCGGCTGACATCTCTTATGCATGAATATATTCATAGAAGCACAGTTCCGGTTTAATTGATGCATCATATGTTCAAGAATCTGTGTGCAAAATGTGCACAAAAGGCATTGAGTGATAAATTTTTGAAAATTTTCCAAAGTGCAAAAAGTCAATACTTTGAAAACACCATTGAAAAAGTCAGTAACCTTTTTTGGTTATTTTCTTATTCATGTTCTATAAAGAATCTTCAGTTTGCCTCAGATTTATGAATTTACCCTTCTTCATCCTTTTCCTCATCCTCACAACCCTTTCTTATTGATTTGAATGCCTTTCTACTTTGCTTTACTGTCTTGAATCCCTTATGCAAACTATAATCTGCAACTTGGGGTTATGGAAGAAAGAGAAAAGGTTGCTGCTCCAATTACAAGAGAACATGGTAAAGTTGGGAAACAAATAACTGATATAGATAAAAGACAAGACAAAATGTTCGGTCAGTTAAGAGAAAGCCATAACGCAATGATACAGTATTTACCACAGCTTGCAATTGAGTCACCAGAGTCACCACCAGCGCTTGAGACATCAAAGCGACCAACACAACCAAAGCAACCAATAACACTTAATTTTGATAAAAGATTTGATCAAGAATTTCTAAACACTTATGGTTTATCAAGTGCTAATGAATTTCCGAATATGGCAAAAGATGAACTGGAAATGATAAACCAAAAAGTAACAAAAGCACAAAAATCTGTTGGTGGACGTAAAAGTGCAGCTAAAAGTGTTGAGAAAAGGAACAAACTTGATGAAGATTTAGCTACATTAAAAAAATATAAAAAAATATTAGACGCAACAATGTCTACAGACTTATGAGAAATAATTGGAAATGGGATAAACCAACAAAGAAAAAGAAATGCTTACAAGTTGTCAAAAGGTGGATCCTTTGGTCATGTATATATTAATCCTGCTAAACTCAGAATGAATATACTTAGTGTTAAAGACAAGGCTGGAAACAGTTTGATAGATAATGTTGTTGACAACTCTCTTATAGATTTATTAACAAAATGGTACAACCCAAAAGTTGAGTACACACCAGAAGCAAAATATATTTTCAAAGATTTGACTCGCTTTTCTGGTCTTAAAAAAAGTAAAAGATCAGACAAACAAAATTTATTAGGTGGATCCACTGTTACTTTAGTGCCAGACACCCCAAAAGATATTTTAGCACGGTTGACCCTTTTATTAGGTACACGACGTGCTGGTAACAATAGTTTAGATATAAGAAATGAAATAGTTCAACTAATTGATATTGCTTATAGTAAAAAAATAATAACAGATGAAGAAAAAAGAAGGTTAACGGCAAAAAATAATTTAAATTAAATTAATTTAAAAAAATAAAAAATATATACAATATACATCAAACATTGTGAAAATGAAAGAGATAGAAAGACCGTTTGTTTTCAGTTCAACTGATGGAATCGCTGGATCAAAACCAGGTGATTTTACAATAAAACATATTCCAAATCTTATTTTGGATAAAAATAAAGAACATTGTATTGCGCTTGATAAATTTAATGGACATTATTCGTGGTATAACATCAATTCAACTTATAATAATAATAAAAATAGCTATTCTCACGACTCAGGAAAAACTAGCACCATAATTACTTTTCCAGATGGAATTTATGATTATGATGATTTAAAACGCTTGCCCAACATTACAAATTCTGTTGATAATTTAAAAATTAAAACATCGGTTACATTTGATTCTTTGGATGGTGGGGTATCAACTGATGTTTTATATTCGTTTGACACGTCAGATACTTCACGTGCTTTTCCTTTAAAAATAGAACCAAGAAGAAGATTATATAATAAATTAAATACAAATATTATATCTTCTGTAAGGATATACATGACGGATGCAATTAATAGACCAATCGATTTCAACGAAATACCAGTTAGTTTGACAGTTGTAATAAAATCAGTAGACAAATGCCAATGAATCGAACAAAAAAGTGTAATTATAAAAGAATAAAATATGTTACCCCACAAGATCCAATTGATCAACAAAATGGTGAAGGCTTGTTTGACATATTTAAGTCAACAGGTAAAAACTTATATCACTTGCAACTTCCAAGTTTTCCAAAGAAGTTCCCAAAATAGCTGCTACAGCTGGTGTTGAAAAGTTTGCAGTGTCTGGTGCAGAGGCTCTTGGTAAAAGTGCTGTGGACAAAGTTGTAAATAAACTATCTGCTACACCAGGCATTGTCAAAGAAAACAAGCCAACCCCAAATAGCGGTGCTAAAATTGTAGACAGTTTGAAAAAAGTAGACTCTTTACCTTTACCTGTCGAAGCGTCAGAAATTGATGTCTTGAAACAACAGTTGACTCAATTTATGTAAAAAAATTTATGTAAAGATTAATTATTATTTTTTTAAATATTTTTATTTTAAACACTATTTATATATATGCTATACAAAACAAAACTAAAAGAACAAAGTTAAAAAGTCAAAAGTAATGGAATACAGACAAGGTGATTTTTTAGAAAGGTATGAGGAGGTTGTATATGACCTTCAAAATCCAATTAAGTTGCCAGCAAATGGAGCGACACAAAATAAAAATTCATACAAGTTTTATGTAGATTCCTCTGGTGAAGTAACTGCACCCAATGATTGGTATAATTCTTATCTTGAAATTGAAGTAGAAGTTAACAAGAAAGATGATGGTACAACTTATGCCGCTGATGATAATATCACTTTTGCATCAGATGCTTATTCAATCATTAGAGAGTTGAATGTCAAGTATGGAGGTGTCCAGGTTATTGATACACCAAATGTAAATGAAAGTGTTGCAATTAGAAATAAAGCAGAATATTCAAGTGCTTATCTTGCTCAAGCAACGAGCACCTTGTTTTATCCTGATAGCGGAACTGGCACTGCTAGCCGTGCTACAAATGCTGGTTTTGCTAGTCGAGCTGCACTTACAAACGCTGCTGGTGGTGTTAATCTTATCGTACCATTAAATAAGTATAGTTTCTTTGCTGCTTCACAAGATGTTGTTTATCCAACTGGTAGAATGGAGCTTAACATTACTCTTGAAAGAGATGAAAATGTTTTGTACAAAGATGCAGCAGCTGCTGAAGGTAGATATGTTGTTACAAAAATGAGACTTTGGGTTCCAAAGATGGAGCTAAATTCAGCTGGGTTAAATAAATCTAGTTCAGCATTGACTGAAAAAAGAACTTGGGGATATTTGGCTGATAGAGTTGAAATATCCCCAGTGTCTACGCTGCAAACTGGTACATTTGATATCTCAAGCAGTATTGAAAAGCCTAGATTTGTTTTGTTGTACGCGGTTGATTCAACAAAAGATGGCGATTTAACAAAAAATAGCTTTCATTATGATACTTATAATATTCCCGGTGGAAGACAAGTGACAAGAGCACAGTTGGAGTTAGGAAATGGTGTTTATTATCCACGGGTGGAACTCAACCCAAAAAATGAATTAACAAGAGTATACAAAAGATTTATTGAATATCAAAGATTTATAAACGATGGTACGTCTGAGGGTAGCTTCATTGATAGAACGTTGTTCAAAGATCTTCATTCAGCATTGTTCTTTGACTTAAAGGATCAGAGAAATGATATGATTGATGGATCACATAAATTAAAGTTTTCATACACTCTTGATGGAGCACCAACAGCTTATGTTTGGAAAGCAGTAATTTTGTATGAAAGGCAAATAACATCAGATCCTATTTCTGGCTCAGTTAAACTAACATTTTAAGAAAACAAAACAAAAAAACTAAATTTACAAAAATAATGTTTACAAAAAAAAAACTTTTTTTAATTTTTCTACCTTTTATTTTTTTACATTGAAAGCATTGGTTCATGTGTAATAGCATATTTTTACAACAAATGTTTTTGAATTCTTTTTATTGTTGAAGCATTATTTAATTCGTCTTCTTGTTTGAAAACAATCAATTCTGCAATATCTCCAGCCAATGGTGCTGCTACGCTGTTTGCGCTAAGACTACCTATAGAAAAATGTGTAGCACCAACGTTTTCTCTTGCAGTAAAGTTTCTCAGTTTCTGTCCATTGCACCATACTTGTGATCCGTCTGCACCTAATTGAGGTGACCATGTAGCTGTTATAACAATCCACTTGTTCAACTCGGTTGGTTTAGCTTTTGTTAGAAATGTTGTAATTGTTAAATTATCACCACCATTGAATGATGCAGATTCTTTTTTTGCGTTGCTTACAATAAAATGTTTACTATCATTCATACAAATAAAGTTATCCCATCCTGGATTATCATGGCCAATGATTGCATTTCTTAACCCAACACCAGTACTATTACCATAAGACGTTAGTCTATAAACAACAGTTATCGATAACGTTTTATCTCCACTTGTTATATTTAAATCCATATCAAATTTCATTCTATCGTTTGTACCATCAAAGGTAAGATAGTTGTATCTACCATTAATTTATCCTGTCCCTGAAGTTGGTCTTTTTGCGTCTGAATATTTTACAACATTTTTTCTTTCACCAAAACCTTGGTATTGAAGAGATTCAACCTTTGTTCCTGATAAAACACCATATGTACCAACTTTGGCTGAGGTATTGTCAGATATTAACCAATGTCCAGCAGCACAATTTTTTATAAATTCGTTTGACCAGCTGTGATAATTTCCATCCATCTGTATAAGACTTTTAACAACTGCATCAAATAACTTTATTTTACCAGAGCTATCTCTTTCAACTCCTCCACGAGGTAAAACTGGGGCTATAGTTGATCGTGCTATTGATAAATCTATTTTAATTTTATCATTACTATCTTTAACAAGTCCATTTTGTTCAACAATGTTTGCAGCAAGAAAATTTTTAACATGATTGTGTACATAATCTTTACTAGTAGCACTTGTTCCAAATTTTGGTGGTTTTTGTAAACCAAATATGTTTTGATTGTCCATATTTATTCCACCACTCATTGTTCCACCAGTTTTTTTATCCAAATATTTTGATGCAGCGTCGGTGATAACAAAAGTTTGAGAAGTTGTAATTGATGTATCAACATATCCTTTGTTTGCTACAGCTCCGTCTGAATCACCTGCTTGATGGTCCTACTACATTTATGATTTTTTTACCTTCTGCATTGATATTTCCTACTCCATCTTTTTTAATCCAAGTTTCTACATATCCTTTGTTGGCTATCTGATTTGAAGCTGTTGGTGTTGGTACGTTTGTAACAACAAAATTGTTCAAGTCAAAATTTTTATCCACTTTTACACAAGTAATATCAAAAGGTAAACTATTTACTTTTGTTTCAACAACAGCAACGTCAACTTTAAGCTCATCTACTATTTTTGATGAAACTGAATTTGATGTTGCACCACCTGATGCACCACCACCAGTAATATTGTTTATAAATCCCATATTTGTTATTTTTATTCAAAATAGTTTCTTATGAATCTTTCGTTCTTCTCATAGTTATTACGAGCAAACTGTTTTACTACTTTTAAATAATTATTTCTGCCAAACTCTTTTAAGAAATACAAGCAATAATATCCACATAAAACACTGTTTAAATCTTGAAACTGATCTGACTCATATTTATAAAACTTATTAAATGTATAACATAAGTTAACTAACTCTTGTGGTGGTTGCATCCCAAAACTATCAAAATAATTGACAAAGTCTGCTGTTATTTTTACGGCTACCCAATGTGTTCCTGGTCCTTCGGTGTCATCCAAATTTATGATAAAACATTGGCCTGGTATATTTTCTATTTTCGTCGGAATCTCGTTTCGTGATATAACTCTTTAAAATTTTTGATTTTCAAGTAGTCAACCCAATTCATTATTTCAAAGTTTGATATTGGATGATTTATAAATTCTGGTTTACTTACAACAGAGCCCCCAACAAAGGTATTTGACTGAATGGACTGTTTGGTCCTAAAAGAAGACCCGATCCTTTTTTTTTATTTCCACTTAATAAATATTTCAAAGCTGGTATAACTGCACCACCACTAGTTGGACGTGAGTTGATTACTAAACCATTTACTGATTGGGATACATCTATTTCACCACGATCAATTAGCGGCAACAATGATTCAAACATTCTTAACATATCATCATCATCATCATCTCCACCTTCACTTACACATCCTCCAAACAACTTTCCAACTACGTTTGCAATTAATGCTATTCCAATTCCTGCTAACAAAGAACCTAGAAAACCACCTTTTTGTCCGCGTCCTGTTTTTAAAACCAACTCACTTCCACTTTTATATGAATTCACTAGCTTCTTTTGTTGAGCCATAGGTAATAGTTGTTTGATTTGGTTTCTAGTTTCTGGTGTATCTACTACCATTTTAACATGTTCTGGTGATAATTGATAAGAACCACCAACTGCTTTCTTAATAGCGGTCTCTCCTAAACCAGAAACTGCACCTGTTGCAAGTGGAGCCAAGATATTTGGTAATATTTTTCTAGCAACACCACTTACTATTCTAAACAAATTCATAATGCTTCCTCCGCTTGTTGCAAATTTTCTTAACTGGGCTTTGCTAATTTTAATATCAGCTCCTACACCTTTATTTTTTGCTTTTTCAAGCTTATTAATTTGAGATTGAGTAAGAGTTACTGTTTCATCACCTCTCAAAAGATTGTTATAAGACAACCTAAGAGTTATTGGTGTTTTATGTTTCATTGATTTTGCAACTGATTCAGCTTGCCCAGCTGTCAAGTTTACTCGATAAGGGTGATAAATTGTAGACAGTTTAGTAATTTTATTTTTTCATAAAACGAATGTATATTAGTATCTTGTATATTAATTTTTAAAATAAATTTTATTAAATTTTGATATTAGTATATATATCATAGTATAGACAAAAAATAAAAATGTCAAATCTTGACGAAATAAGAGAAATTAAAAAATACGTAGACTTCTTTTTCGAAGCCACAAAGTCTGATCTTGATGACAACGTTAATCCTGTTATTATCAAATCAGCATTAATTTATCAATATTTACTTTTAAAATATATAACAAAAAAAGATAGTGTAAAAAATATAATAAATTCGTATAGCGGTGAAATTGGTTTAATTGGACCAGGTAATGGCAACATAACATGTTTTTTAGAAGCATTATTTTCTAGATGTACATTTTGTCATGATCATAGCTCATTCCATGATGCTTATGGTCGATTTTACACAAGATATGGATATGGTAGTGGTTATTGTTATTTATTTCACAATTTGCCAAAATTTTACAAAAAAAATCCATTATTTGGAAGTATTATTGGTATATTATTTTCATTTTGTAAACAGTTAATTTAAATGTCATAAGTATATTTATATTGATATACTTTTACTTTATTTTCTGTGGTTTTAAACCCATTGTATTCTATTTTTTCATGATAATTTTTTTTGTTAATTTTTCTGGTTAATTTAATATCATGTTTGAGTGATTTTGGTAAATATATGCTAACTCTTTCATTGGTTTCATCATCTTTCAACCTTGCAATACCACTTTCACCATTCTTTGTGTCAAAGTAAAATACATCTCTTACGGCATAAGTATGACCTACTTTTAGTGCTTTGTCAATCTTTTTTGCTAATACTAAATCATCTTCCATAATATCAAAATCTGCAACATAAGGAAAACCAGTTTGAAAACTAATGCTGTCTGATTTGAGATATAAAGTTTTTATTGTTTTCTTTCCATTAATTTTTCCTTTTGAACAATAAATTAATCAATTTCTGAATCTTCAGATATCTTTTCTTTCAAACTTTTTGATGCGTTTGCTTTTCTTATAACATCTGATATAAAGTCTTGGTTGTTGGGACTCGGTTTTAAATATAAAACAAGTTTTTCACCATACTGTCCTATTGTTTTTTCTTTATCAAGAATCTTAAAGACGGCATCAACGTCGAGCTTTGATAACGGTACATATGATTGATGCATCTTTGAGTTTGTTGTGTGACTTGTTGTTTTTACTCTGTTTGTAAACTTTGTAACTCTTATATACAGTAGTAAATTTAAAACTCTAAATGAAAATTAAATAAGTGTGTTGCGGGAAAAAAGTTTTGGTTTACCGATATTTTTTAGCGTCAAAGTTATATTGGTGAAGATTGTCTCCCCTCAAAAAAGTGGGGTAAGACCGGCCTTTCTTAACTACTCGCAATTTTCCTGTTATTCTTGATTCTTATTAGGTAACTGTATGGCATTACGTCAATGTATCCTTATATTTGCAGTAACGTTGTACCTATATTTTAGCTTTATAACTTTTATACAAGTTCCATGTCTCACTGGAGTCGTGTATTTTCTCTGAAGACAGATCTTTGTCGCCACTGGCTTACCACTCGAGCATAACTGCCGTCACAGATAGATCGCATATATCTTCCTGGATGCCTTCTCAATCATTTCCCTCAATCTCTTTGGGCTTTGACTTGAAACCAACACTTGTTCATTTTGGAACGTTTCTAAGAGATTCGGTTTCACGAATTTCTTCAACTTTGCTGCGTGCCCTATAGCAGCCTGAGCAACACCACATTAGATGGAGAAACATCCATCGCATGAACACGTGGAGGTGAGTAAATTTCATATGCTTATTTTTATATTTTCCTGTTCACATAGAAGCACAGAAATTTGCTGTTATGTACATTACCATTCTGCCTGTCAATTAATTATGGCACATTGAAGTTATGGTGACTTTTTTCTTGAAAAATTTATTGGAACACATTTGGGACTGGAAAGTCCCGTTGACTAGTCGTTGCTAATTTAGGCCACTTTTCATTTTGGCCTAATCCATAAAAATTTGGGATTTATATTTTTAAATGAACCAAAATTACCGTAATAATGCATTTAAGTACACAAGCTGCACAGAAATATCTGAGGTGATAACATGTAACATTTTATATTATTTTTTCTAGCATTTTAGTTAGTGAATAGTATCAATAATGGAGCACTCTACAAGTAAAGAATTGCAAAACTTTACGACATTGATGATGCGAATTTAGTGTTTGATGAGATACCATCTGATGATGAAGATACTGATAAAGAGTCTGACAAGGAAGATATCATAATTCCATCCCTTGACTTGCCCGTTGAGGTGCTTTCAGCTTAATTCGGAAGGATGTTACTTTTTCTGATCAGTGTCGATTTGGTCTCAAAAAGCATTCTAGAGCACAAAGGGTTTGGCGGATGACATGAGGCCGAAAATCCGGAATTTTTCCAGCCAACCAAAATGCCCTTTCCATAATGTTTTCGAGGTGCATTGGGCCTGATGGGGTCGGAGGATTGATAGTGCGTGACCAGAAAATGAGAGGAAACAATGTCTCTTTGCTGCATAAAAAATTCCCACAAAGCATTTCTACCATGAATGGTTTTCAAAATCGGCTATATCTTTCAGCAATATGAAGCACCCCCACATCGTGCCAAAAGCACCACAAATTTTTGCAAGCAGAAGGGTATCAATCTTTTCCCCTGGCCTGCACAGAGCCCTGACCTGAGTTTCATAGGAAACATTTGGCAGGATATGAAAAACAAACTGAATTTTGATGAAATAGGCCCTCCAACAACCAAGAATGAGTTGATCCAGTGAGTTGAGGTAGTTTGGCAGCAGATTCTGCACAATTTATTGAGAAAACTTTATGAGTCATTTCCAATAAGGCTGGCTGTACTGCAATCAATGCGTGGTTACCCAAAAATACTAACAATATAACTATTTCAATCACTGTTAGAGACATACGTCACTAAATTCTTTAGCCGCCATCTTGGAGGAAAGGACACACGAACAGCTACAACTCAAAACAATTGCAGTGACGGAAGAACATCATCATTATCATCTATCGTGCGCACCCGAGTCCACATAATTTCTCCAGAACTCTCTATCTGACATGGCTGTTCGGATTTCTTCATAAGTAAGGCCGGTATCTTGCGTGAGGAAGGTGACATAGTCAAGTTTAGGTCTACCGGGTCTCCTGTAACCATGTTTCGGTTTCCATAGTAATCGGCTTACTACTGATTCGTCACCTTGATAACAGTGGCCGGCTAGATGTAATCGTCGTTGCTGTATAACGGAGGAGATGTTTGGAAGATCACCATATAAGTTTACATTTGTTACGTGCTGTCTCCAGCTGATGTTAAGAGCATGCCGAAGTAGGCGAGTGTATGTGTCGTCCATTCCACTACTCATTGCTTTGGTCATTGTCCTTGTTTCAGCGCCGTATAGCAAAATTCTTCCAACTGTTGAGCGAAAGAAATTGATTTATGATTTGCCTGGTTAATCGGAATTCCATATGTTGTAAAGTTTCCGCATGGCTGCCCAAGCTTGTGCTGTTATCGTCTTCATGTCTTATTCTGAATTTTCCACCCAAGAGCCCAATCATTTGAAATCGTTCACTTTTTTGAGTGGCTTTTCATCAGCAAGATTCGTGTCGTTTCTCGGAATCGGTGTGTTGTAAGACATGTACTCTGTCTTATCCTCGTTTATGCTGAGACCGACCTCTTTGGCTGTTTAATGACTAATGAAAGCAAATATTGTACGTCTTCAATGCTGTCGGCGAGAAGGGCGACGTCATCTGCGAAATCAGTATCCGTAATGTATGTAGCTGGAGATCTTTGACTTAATCTCTGTTTTATTGTGAGGCCAAGACGTCCCCGGTTTTTAGTAGAGGTTTGCATTGCATAGTGGATCACGATGATGAAATAAATACGGCGCAAGGGTGTCACCTTGTTATGCCCCAGCCTCAATGGAAAAAAAAATCAGGATTACCATCTTCAGGGATTACTTGAGCAGTAGTGCTGGTAGATGCTGCTCTTATAGCCTTTATCATCTCCTGTGGGACACCGTATGTTGCTAGTGGGTTGGTGTATGTTACTAGCCTTTCTCTGCTCACAGAATCAAACGCTTTGCGGAAGTCCAACAAATCTAAAACTGCTGGTATGTGGTTAATTTGAGCTTCTTCAATTGCTCATGTTAGAGCAAAAACTTGCCCGATCATGGACCTGCCCTCTCTGATACTATCTTGGTTCATACGGAGAATTTTCTCGAAATAAAGCTTGATCCGGTCGTGCACCATTTTGTATAAAATTTTCGTTGCGGTGGGAATCAAACTTATTCCTCTGTAGTTTTGCCTGTTGTTAAGATCCCCCCTCTTTGGTATAGGCAAAATAGATGCTATGCGCCAGACATTTGGTGCCTCTCCTGAATTGAAGACAGTGGCGCGGAGCCTCTTCCAGATATCCATAGAGGAGCCTTTTGGGATACGATGGTGGGGGTATTCGCACCACGTGAACGGCCCACTTGAGTTACCGTCTGCCAATCTGCTTCGATTGACGTTATTTCTGCCCTGTTCAGCACTTCCGCATTTGGTGTAAAACATTGCCAGCTGATCTTTAGGATCTATCTCTGGCATGGAGTCCCAGGTCTCCGCTGCGTACAGTAGCGTGCTCATTATCACTGCACGATACACACTGATTTTGGTGGATCGTTTTAGGTCACGGCTGCTCCAGAGTCTAGAGTACAATCTTCCAAAGAAGTTGCTGGCTTTTGCGATGCGACTGTCGATCTCGGTGTCACCCTGACCGTCATTTGACAGCTTGCTGCCCAAGTGAAGGCTGAGTCCGCTTTGAGGGGTTCTTCTACTACTGCGACCTTTGGCTCCACCTAAGGGATGCCTGGTGCAGGTTGATACATGACTTCTCCTTTGCTACGCTGATAGGCCGAGCCCCGCAGAAGCTCTGGCAAAGTTATCAAGCAGCAATAGACTATTCTTCAAATAAGTCATGCAATGCAGTCTGGGATTGGCGAGGGGGCAAACAAGAGTTTGCTGTTCTTGGTGATCGAAGTGGAAGGTGAAACTTGCGGTATTTTTTTCTAAAGAACGATGCCATTTAATTACCATTGTGCAGTATTTGGATGTGACAACGACAGAAGCTACAAGAACAAGTAAGTAACCCAGAAAAGTCTGTTAGGGAACATAACTTTGAGTACACCATGTAGATTTTTAATGGTGACGGCCTAGGCCAGATTACCAGTATCTCCTAAGGTTTTTTGATGGACTTTATCCTAAAATTATGTGCCCGCTTAGTAACCTTAGTGTTTCAACATATCACAAATTCATTTAAGGTAATTATTTTTCCATTTAATCATTCATCCCAAGAACATACAATTTATGGAACGTCTTGCTCTCCTGAGTACTACAACTAGCCATCCTTCAAATCTAATATCTATAAACGTGATCTTATCGCTCTATCTTCCAGCTGCTCACTTCCTTCTTTCCTCCTATGCTAGGGCTTTGTATAGGCCACCATAGCCTTTCCTCAACATAACCCACTGAGAAAAAAAATATCTTGGGTGATTTAAGACATTAACAATTTATGAATTATTCTAAGTTTTTCCTGCATAATTTATTAGGCACATGCATACCATTTTTACACCGATATGAAAATTTATAAATTTTTGGATATAATGTTCTTCTCAATTATATAGCTTCAATGCTAAAGAATGTATAACTTTTTAAAAAGTTCTGTGTTCTTTTTCTAGATATATTAAACTCAACCATGTTACCACATTAAAGTTCCCCTCTTGTACAATTGAAACAAAGTACACGCTTTGGGAAAAGCTTATCAACAGAAAAGGGTTCTAAGTGACAAAAAAGACTAGGGTGTGCTCAAACCATTTTGTACATGGAACCCCAACAAATGGCAATCCTGACCCATTTATTTACATGAAAGGTTATCCAATGGAAATTTATCAAAGGCATAACATAATGCCACCAACTAATAAAAAAGCTGGAAAGAAAAGAAACGAGCCAATAGAGAGAAAGTTTATTTTAGCAGTAAGTAGAAATAAACTACAAACATGCACCCTCAGTCCAACACCTGAACATGACTACGAGCTTGTCAATTGTAAAGATGAAGGAACAAGAACACATCATCCCATGGAATGTACTGAATTTAAGTATAGAAAGCTTGTGGCCCAGTTAAGGAAGGAGAAAGAAGAATTGCAGTAGAAACTTGATATTGCTGAGGAAAGGCTTTCAAAACTTGCCGAAAAAAATGGAAAGTTCTCTACCACTGCCATTAAAGACTTTGATAAATTATTCAAAACGTATACTGGCTTTCCAAACAATCAGGTGTTCAAGTTTATTTTTGAAAAAATCAAGGGTAAAGCTTCCAGGTTTAGGTATCATAGAGGCCAAAAGTCAAAGGCTAATAAAAGTAAACCAGGAACTGAAAGCATGCTGAATGATAAAGAAAAATTTCTACTGACAATTGTAAAGTTAAAGCTTGGTCTTACTCATGAAGACCTTGCTTTCAGGTTTAGGATATCAACTTCCACTTGCTCCAGAATAGTCAGAGCATAGATTTGCTTTCTTGGCAAGGAGTTAAATTCTTTCATAAATTTTCCAACAGCTGGGGATAATTTTCACTATTATCCTAGTTGTTTCAGTCAGGATGACAAAGTGAGAGTAATCATTGATTGCACAGAGCTTGGATTAGAAAAACCCTCCTTTGCAAAAGCTCAAGCACTGACATACTTCAATTATAAAAGCAGAAACACTTGCAAAGTTCTTATTGGCTGCACTCCAGCTGGATTTCCTTGTTTTATTTCAAAAGCTTATGGTGGAAAGGCTTCAAACTGTTTTATTGTGGAAACCAGTGGCTTTCTCAATATGATTTGTGGTGTTGAAAAAGTCATGGCTGACAAAGGATTTGATATCTAAGACTTCTACTTGCAAAAAATAGCAAGTTAATCATCGCTCCATTCAGAAGAAAGTCTGAAAAAAAGATTCACAAATGGTATAGCAAGGAAACTTTCCTAGATAGCCAAAGCAAGGATACATGTTGAAAGGTGCATTGGCAGGATGAAATATTTGCGAATATTAAAAACAATGATTCATAGAACACAAAAAGACATTATATGTGACACATTTACTATGTGTGCTGCAGTAACATGCTTACAACCTCCACTAGTTCCATTATATTATTTCAACAAATTATAATTTCTATTTTTTAAACCCTTGTATGAACTGAAATTAAATCCATGAAACACAACTAATAGCTGGACACTTTATGGAGCAGTGATTCAACAGTTTCTTTTATCACAATCTTGTCCTTGATCTCATGTGAAAACATTTCAGGAACAATCTTTCTCGTAAAAAAGGGAAGCTTTAATACATATTGATACCCAATAGTCTTTATCAAATGATATTGTTTCACAGAATTTATCCTTCAAAGTGAAAACATAGAAATCACAGGTATGAGCAGCTAGTACTCCCAGTTGACACTGGACCTGTGTCCCGTAACCATGGCTCCTTTTAAGTGAGATGTTGCCATCAATCACATGGAGGCAAGATGCAGGATCAGCAACAATATCTGATATGACATTTCCCCCATGTTTCCATGGACATTTCACCTCTAGCATTGAGAAGGGACAGCGGGTACAATTTATTATTCCATCTGGAGATGCTGCAATATAGGAGTAATCTTTTCAGATGTGAAATCCAGTCTCGATAACGCTCAGATTCTGGTACTTTACATTTTTTTCTCTGAAGTACCTTTTTACAGGATTATTTTCATTTGCTGTCCCCCAACTGGTTGCTTTTGAATGGAATGACTTTGTATCCTAACACATTTGCAACTAAGTTTTCAGCTGGTGACAAAAACCTGTCTTCATGCTTAGATTTCAATTTCGTATCATCAACAACTTGAGCCATCACTCTGTGCATTTTGCTGGCTGAAACCCTGCCATATCTATATTCAAACCAGAGCTTATTTTTTTTTGGCAAATTGTCAGCTCTGGTATCAATTCTGTCTCCATTATTTCTATGAAATGTTCCATCAACTGACTGCACATATCCTGAATGCTAAGGGCTGTACAATTTTGCACCACCGCAACTCTTTTAGGTAACTTTTTTGAGACAACCTCAAATTCTTCACAAGAAATGTGAGGAGAAACTTATGGGGCAACATTATGTCTGCAGCCACTCCTGGATCACTTCATGAAACAGATTTTTGATTTTCAATTGATACTATATTTGGTTTGACATTTTTCATGGAAATTTTTTCCATTTCATCTGGCTGGTGCAACTTAATTGACCTTCTTGATGGTTTACTCCAAGTTTGCTTAACATCAGTGAATGTTTTGCTCCCTTTTTGCAAACAGCTATGTCGATAGACCACAGCAGGCCACTGACATGTTTGCATACCTCTGACAAGGCAGCTGGACACTTGCAGTCTGCTGCAATTATCTTACAATTTTAATTATGAACACAAACCAAAACAGTGTATGGTACATCTAACAGCTTCTCTTGAGGAGTACACTCTGCCATTATAAAGCAATATTGTATGTCTAGACATATATTGTGGATGCGGGCTTCATTGATATGACCTGATCCCACTGAACTTGTTCCAGTTTTTAAACCATTTCGTCCCCCTCTTTTTGTCATGTACTCTTCGATGTGTGTGTCTTGCACTTCGGGCACGTCCTGAGAGCCCTTTTTCCAGCCAAAAAGTACTATCTTACGATCTGCTAGTTGAATAATTCCTCCTTCAAAATTCAATATATCTTTCTAGGCATTCAGAATTGCAGCCTCATCCTCCTCAACCGTACTTGCTGCGCTTAGGCCAAGACGCCAAACATCAAACGCTTTCTGAGCGATAGACGGTTAATTGCCGCTTTGGTTGATCGCTAGTGATTTTAAATAAATTTCTACCTGAGGTACTTTCCATTTCATAAATAACTCCTATGTCATTACATCATGCAGTTGAGGAACACTATCTCTTTCAATTCTTGCAATAGCTATCACACAAGGAACAAACCACTGTTTTGCTTGCCCCCTCAGCGATCCAAGAATGCACTTCGGCTACTTACTAGACAATGGTCTATTGAAGGTCCTCCTCGTTGTGCGTGAATATGCCACAGTCGTCGACATAGAGCAGTTCGCATTTGGCAGATAACGTTCAGGGTAGTTTTAGTCTTAGCACACAGTCTGGTCAGGTTGAAGATCAAGCCATCAGTTCTCCACGTAATGTGGATTCCCCTCCTTG
Organism: Pseudorhiza aurosa; assembly: GCA_964026355.1. Taxonomy (NCBI): domain Eukaryota; kingdom Metazoa; phylum Cnidaria; class Scyphozoa; order Rhizostomeae; family Lychnorhizidae; genus Pseudorhiza; species Pseudorhiza aurosa. The sequence goes on along the minus strand of OZ032119.1, from coordinate 48,516 downwards.
CATCCTCTTATTGCTTCTTGCCACATGGCATCAAAGTGGATAATGAACAGTGTAGGAGCAATGATAACTCCTTGTTTAACACCTGTTGTAAGTAGTTAAGATATACCAGTTTTGCCCCACTTTTTTGAGGGGAGGCAATCTTCGCCAATATAACTTTGCCGCCAATATATCGGTAAACCAAAACTTTTTTCCCCCGCAACACACTTATTTAATTTTCATTTAGAGTTTTAAATTTACTACTGTATATAAGAGTTACAAAAACCCCAGTTCAAAGAGATGACTGAAACTAATCAAAGATGTAGTTGGCTTATGTTAGGTCAAGAAGTAACTTGTTGCAGATTAGCAAAACGTGAAGGATATTGTGTTTATCATGCAAAACAAAAAGTAAAATCCTTTCCTTGTATAACCTGTGGTAAAGGAACAAGATCAAAATATAGAACATGTTATAAAAAAGGTTGTGCTTATGAAAAACTAAGACATATAAATAAAATGGTAAAGAAAAATAGAGAAAGAGATGATTACACAATAACCAAACACTATAAAAAGAAATTACACGTAGAATTGCTAAAGAAAGTAGAAACAATATATTAAGTCAATAATCCAAATTTTTTTTTCTCTAATATTTATATACAAATTAATTATTTTTGTATTAGACTTTTAATATAATGTATTATATAAGGTGTGTAAAAACCTAGACTATAACACAACATGTCTCAACTAAAATTAGTGCAAACAGAAACTGCTTTGAATAATGTATTTAAAACTTTTGAAGTCAACGGATTAGAAAATGTTGACTTAAACGCCTATCTAGATATGACTTCTTTACTTATAGAAAAACAATTAAAAGAAGAGTTAAAGAAAGAAAAATCTTTAAAAATTGAAACAGCAGTAATGATTAACTTGGCAAGAAGATCAGATGATAAAATTATTCATAAAAATCCATACCTTCTCTCTGGTGTGCAATACATTAACAGCCCGACAAACATTCCTGAAACCTTTGAAACTATGAAACAAAGAATGATAGAATTATTTGAAACATTCACAAGTGGTGGTAGTGGATGGATATTTCAAAATATTGATCGTTTGTTTCTTAATGTTGATAAAAACGTGCCATTAAATGGTAGTAGCTATATTGATTTACCAAAAGAAATTAAAACTAAAAAAGCTGTAATAAACGTACAAAACAAAGACAACAGATGCTTTGAATATGCAATTTTATCTGCGCAACATAACGAGGAAGTAGATCAAAAACATACTAACAGACCATCAAAATATAAAGAACACCTTGGCAAACTTAATTTTACTGGTATTGAGTTTCCAGTTTCATTGAAAGACATTGATAAGTTTGAAAAACAAAACCCTGAAATTGGTGTCAATGTATTTGGATATGATAAAAGTGTTCACATCTTGAGAATTATTAAAACAGACCCACAAAATGCTATTGATTTGTTGCTTATTACTGATGGTAAAGAAAAACAACATTATTGTTGGATAAAAAACTTTTCAAGGTTAGTTAGATCACAAGTTACCAAAAACGAACACAAGATTTATTTCTGCAAAAGATGTTTGAATCATTTTTCAAAACCAGAAAAGTTAAATGATCATATTGAGATTTGTAAGGAAAATTCTGCTTGCAAAATTGAAGTACCAAAACCAGGTGAAATAATTGAATTTAAAAATCATAAAAAATCTTTAAGAGTTCCATTTGTAATTTACGCTGACTTTGAAGCAGTTACAGAAAAAATAGACTCCGCATCACCTAATCCAGAAAAGTCTTTTACTGAAAAATATCAAAAACATACTCCATCAGGATTTTGTTATTATGTCAAAAAAGATGGCGTTGATAACTATGCTGAACCAGTTGTTTATAGAGGCGAAGATTGTGTTGAAAAATTTTGTGCAATGATTGAAGAAGAAGTAAAAGAAATAGGCACAATTTATAAGAATATAATTCCTCTTGAAATGACAGCAGAAGATAATGAAAAATTTCAGTCAGCAGTGGATTGTCATATTTGTAATAAAAAGTTGTGTAACGACAAAACAATTCCGTTTAACAAAGAACCAATTCATCAATCTTGTTTGCCTGCCAAATATAAAGATACCTCAGAATTTAAATTAAGCAGTGTAATGGAAAAAGGTGATTGGCGCAACTACTTTAAAAATCAAAATGTGCAATTTGTGATAAACCTCTGTCAGGTGAAACAGTTAAAGATCACGACCATTTAACAGGCAAGTTTAGAGGTGCTGCACACAACCAATGTAATTTACAATATCAGTTACCAAAATTTGTTCCAGTAATATTTCACAACTTGTATGGATACGATTCTCATTTGTTTATAAAGCAGCTTGGCAAATCACATGGTAGTATCAACTGCATACCCAACAATGATGAAAAATACATAAGCTTTAGCAAATTATTGGCGGTTGATGATAAAAAATTTGAGATTAGATTCATTGATAGTTTTAGATTTATGGCTTCATCACTTGATGCTTTATGTAAAAATCTTTCCCGCGAGTAGTTAAGAAAGGGCGGTTCAACAGCACTTTTTGGAAAAACCAATTTTATACCGACTGTTATCAATTTTATGCTAATTAAAGCCTATTTTCCCCTATCACCAATTTTATACCAATTTCCCCACAACGAACCACACGCAATTATTTTTTCATTTAGAGTTTTAACTTTACTACTGTATATAAGAGTTACAAAAACCCCAGTTCAAAGAGATGACTGAAACTAATCAAAGATGTAGTTGGCTTATGTTAGGCCAAGAAGTATCTTGTTGCAGATTAGCAAAACGTGAAGGATATTGTGTTTATCATGCAAAACAAAAAGTAAAATCCTTTCCTTGTATAACCTGTGGTAAAGGAACAAGATCAAAATATAGAACATGTTATAAAAAAGGTTGTGCTTATGAAAAACTAAGACATATAAATAAAATGGTAAAGAAAAATAAAGAAAGAGATGATTACACAATAACCAAACATTATAAAAAGAAATTACACGTAGAATTGCTAAAGAAAGTAGAAACATTATATTAAATTAATAATCCAATTTTTTTTTCACTAATATTTATATATACAAATTAATTATTTTGTATTAGACTTTTAATATATTGTATTATATAAGGTGTGTAAAAACCTAGACTATAACACAACATGTCTCAACTAAAATTAGTACAAACAGAATCTGCATTGAATAATGTATTTAAAACTTTTGAAGTCAACGGATTAGAAAATGTTGATTTAAATGCATATCTAGATATGACTGCTTTACTTATAGAAAAACAATTAAAAGAAGAACTTAAGAAAGAAAAATCTTTAAAAATTGAATCCGCTGTAATGGTTAACTTGACAAAAATATCAAACGATAAAATTGTTTCTGTAAAACCATACTTTCGCTCTGGTGCACAACACATTAACAGTTCAACAAACGTATCTGAAACCTTTGAAACTATGAAACAAAAGATAATTGAATCATTTGAAACATTCACAAGTGGTGGTAGTGGATGGATATTTCAAAATATTGATCGTTTGTTTCTTAATGTTGATAAAAACGTGCCATTAAATGGTAGTAGCTATATTGATTTACCAAAAGAAATCAAAACTAAAAAAGCTGTAATAAACGTACAAAACAAAGACAACAGATGCTTTGAATATGCAATTTTATCTGAACAATATAATAAAGAAATAAAATCTGATTATCAAAGACCATCAAAATATAAAGAATATCTTGGTCAACTAAATTTTAATGGCATTGAGTTTCCAGTTTCATTAAAAGATATTGATAAATTTGAAAAACAAAACCCTGAAATTAGAGTTAATGTATTTGGATATGATAAAAGTGTTCACATCTTGAGAACTAATAATACAAACCCACAAAATGCTATTGATTTGTTGCTTATTACTGATGGTAAAGAAAAACAACATTATTGTTGGATAAAAAACTTTTCAAGGTTAGTTAGATCACAAGTTACCAAAAACGAACACAAGATTTATTTCTGCAAAAGATGTTTGAATCATTTTTCAAAACCAGAAAAGTTAAATGATCATATTGAGATTTGTAAGGAAAATTCTGCTTGCAAAATTGAAGTACCAAAACCAGGTGAAATAATTGAATTTAAAAATCATAAAAAATCTTTAAGAGTTCCATTTGTAATTTACGCTGACTTTGAAGCAGTTACAGAAAAAATAGACTCCGCATCACCTAATCCAGAAAAGTCTTTTACTGAAAAATATCAAAAACATACTCCATCAGGATTTTGTTATTATGTCAAAAAAGATGGCGTTGATAACTATGCTGAACCAGTTGTTTATAGAGGCGAAGATTGTGTTGAAAAATTTTGTGCAATGATTGAAGAAGAAGTAAAAGAAATAGGCACAATTTATAAGAATATAATTCCTCTTGAAATGACAGCAGAAGATAATGAAAAATTTTATTCAGCTGTGGATTGTCATATTTGTAATAAAAAGTTGTGTAACGATAAAACAATTTCATTTAACAAAGAACCAATTCATCAATCTTGTTTGCCTGCTAAATATAAAGGTACCTCAGAATTTAAATTAAGCAATGTAATGGAAAAAGGTGATTGGCGCAACTACTTTAAAAAATCAAAATGTGCAATTTGTGATAAACCTCTTTCAGGTGAAACAGTTAAAGATCACGACCATTTAACAGGTAAGTTTAGAGGTGCTGCACACAACTATTGTAATTTACAATATCAATTACCAAAATTTGTTCCAGTAATATTTCACAACTTGTCTGGATACGATTCTCATTTGTTTATAAAACAACTTGGTAAATCACATGGAAGTATTAGTTGCATACCCAACAATGATGAAAAATATATAAGCTTTGGTAAATCGCTTACAGTTGATGATAAAAAATTTTAGATTAGATTTATTGATAGTTTTAAATTTATGGCCTCATCACTTGATGCTTTGTGCAAAAATCTTTCTCGTGAACAATTTAGGGAAATGAATAAAGTTTTCAAAAGTGACACAGATTTGTTGATCAGAAAAGGAGTTTACCCATATGATTATTTGGACAACTTTGATAAATTTAATGAAACCAAACTGCCTCCTATAAATGAGTTTTATTCAAAACTTTATGATTCTAACGTGGACAAAAAAGATTATGCTCACGCTCAAAAGGTTTGGTCTCACTTTGACTTTAAAAATATGGGTGAATATCATGATTTGTACTTGAAAACAGATGTTGTTTTGTTGGCTGATATATTTGAAAATTTTAGAGATGTTTGCTTGAAAAACTACAAGTTAGATCCAGCTTGGTATTATACATCACCAGGTCTTAGTTGGGATGCTTTGCTAAAGAAAACTGAAATAAAGCTAGATTTGTTGAGTGATATAAATAAGATTTTGTTTGTTGAAGCTGGAATAAGAGGCGGAGTTAGTATGATTTCAAACAGATATGGAAAAGCTAACAACAAATATATGGAAAACTACAACTCAAACGAAGAATCAAAGTTTATAACATATTTGGATGCAAACAACTTGTATGGTTGGGGTATGAGTCAAAAGTTACCGTACAAAAACTTTAGATGGCTAGATGAAGCAAAATTAGCAAAATTTGATCCAACTTTGATAAACACAGAAGATGATACTGGTTATATTTTACAAGTGGATTTGGAATATCCAAAAGAGTTGCACGACGTTCACAATGATTATCCTCTTGCTCCAGAATCTTTTAAAATCAAGAAAATTTATAAATTAACACCAAACTTGAAAAACAAAACAAAATATATTTTACATTTGAAAAATCTTCAACTTTATTTAAGTCTTGGGTTAAAACTTACCAAAATTCATAAAGTACTTGCATTTGATCAAAAAGAATGGATGAGACCTTATATTACATTAAACACCAACCTTAGAACCGCAAGCAAAAATGATTTTGAAAAGGATTTCTTCAAGTTAATGAACAACTCAGTATTTGGAAAGACTATGGAAAACATAAGAAACTGAGTTGATATAAGACTTGTCAATGAAGAAAAACAAGCCAAAAAGTTGGTATCAAAGCCAACGTTTGAGAGAAGAAAAATATTTTGTGCTGACTTGGCAGCAGTTCACATGAAGCAAACAAAAATAAAATTTGACAAACCAATTTATGTAGGATTTTGTATTTTGGATTTAAGCAAAACACTTATGTATGATTTTCATTACAACTATATTGTAAAAAAGTATGGACCAAAACAAAAGTTGTTATTTACAGATACTGACTCTGGCTTATGAAATAAAGACTGATGACTTTTATCAAGATATCAACGAAGATGTGCCAGAAAAATTTGATACAAGCAACTATGCAAAAGATCATCCTTCTGGAATTAAAACTGGACACAACAAAAAAGTATTTGGTATGATGAAAGATGAATGTGGTGGCAAACAGATAACAGAATTTGTAGGACTAAGAGCAAAGATGTATTCTTACAAAGTTGATAAAATAGAAGAGAAAAAAGCAAAAGGTGTAAGAAAGAATGTTATCAAAAAAGATATAAGTTTTGATGATTACTATAAATGTTTGAGAGAAAAAAATCCAGTTTATAGAAAAATGACTTTAATCAGAAGTCACAATCATGAGATTTATTCTGAAACTATAAATAAAGTAGCTTTGTCTGCAGATGATGATAAAAGAAATGTTGACAAAGATGGTATTTCAACGCTAGCTTATGGTCATTATAAGTTAAAAGTTAAAAAAATTAACTGAATAATGAAATAAAATATATTTTTTTTAAAATGTTTTTAACATCATTTAGTGGAATCCAACTATTAAATTCTTTAGGATAACCCTTCCATGATACTAGTGCTAATTTTTTCTTATAATCTTTCTTGATTACTTTATCAATTCTATAAAAATCTTGATCAGTTTTTTGTAACTCATTTTCATAAAAACTTCCTTTAATAATTTCATTGTTATAGTCTTTTATTATATATGTAGTAGGATTGGTATGTTGTATTCCTACTATAACAAAAACTTCTTCACTCCAGTTTGGTGTATAACCTTTATCAAACAAAGCTCTTTTGTATTTACTAATCCTTACTTTGTCTCCCACCTTGAACTTAGATTTATAGATGGTTTTATCATCGATTGAATATACATCATTTTGAAAAACTTTTTCATTATATTTCATGCTAGCTTCTGTTGGAGTCATTTTTATTGTAGAGTGTTTGTGGTTGTTATATTCGTTAATTAAATCTGGTAATACATTAAAAAATTTATATGTATTATTAGCAGTAAAATATTTATACATTTTATTTTTCAAAGTACGATTAAATCTTTCAATAACAACGGCCTTACCTTCATTAAATGTACTATACATTTTAATTTCATTCTCAACTAGCCATTTTTGAAATACGTTGTTATAAAATTCAGATCCATTATCAACCCATAATTTGCTAGGTTTCCTCTTGCTAGTTTTAACAATAGATTGAAATGTATTGGTAATTGTTTTACCTGTTTTATCTTTTATAGGAACACTCCATACAAATTTTGAAAATACATCAATAACATTTAAAATATACCTAAATCCATGGTTGTAGCTTTTAAGTTGTTGCATATCAACCAAGTCAGCACTCCAAGTATCGTCAATATTACCAACAATAACTTTTCTCTTTTTAAACTTTCTTATGATTGGTTTGTGTAACTCATCTGCTAGCTGTTCATTCCAATTTTTTGAACTTTTTTTAAAACACCTAACCCAAGTTTTTGTTTGGTGTTGATAACTTTTCTAGCTAGCATACCCATTTTTGGAAGGGATCCATAAGGTATCTTATCCAATTCAGAAACCATCTTTCTATCGCATTCGTTTTTATCAACTCCTCTTGAGTAACATACATCATGATGTGCTGAAATTTCATCAACTTTGTTATAAGGAGGAACCATCCATCTAGTAATTTCACCAGTTTCTGGGTTGTATTCTAATTGTTTATCTAGTGGATTAAACGGTCCCATGTATTTATAATTAGTAGGGGTCCAACCAGCTTTTGGCTTTGGTAGCTTGCCGATCAAAGAATGAATATCTAACTTTCCACCAGCTTTACTTTTGGTAAAACAATTTTTTTGTGTACCACATAATCCACAGCTACCTTTTACTATAGATTTGTTATTTTTTGTTGTTGTATGTCTTATATTTAAAGACGGAGTTTTTCTTTTGCATTTGACACAATAAATTTCCATGACCAAAGTCTTTTTGTTGTCTATACATATACTTATTTTAATTTCTTGGTTTTGTTTAAATTAAATAATTTCATCAAAGTTTTTAAACAACTCTTTTTTGTTTTGATTTATAAATAGAAAATCATGTTTATCAAGACCCTCAAATTTGCATTTGTCAAATCTACATTCTTTTGAATTTCTTTCTTTTTCACCATCTATTGGAGGATCATAGACAATAACTTTGGAGCAATTTGTTCTTATGTCTTTTGGCACCGTAAAATACGATTGACTCAAATAAACCGGACAAATTTTGTGATGTCTACCATCAGTAAAATGGTTTGCAATCTTTGCTTGAACCTTTTTATCGGCATTCATCAAATCATCAAATACGACAAGCTTTACACAATCATCAGATCCATATTCATCTGTATTTAAGATATCGTCTTGTCCGCACAACAACAAGACTTGATGACCTACTAACTGTGAAACTTGAGCAAACTTATTTTTTAGCGAGACTAACTTGTCTTGATCTTTATTTGGAGTATATATGATAATCTGATCATAATAACACAAAGGTTTTTTAATAATGTGCATTAAAGTATTTGTTTTTCCACAACCAGAACTTCCACAAACAAGCATTCTAAAATCGTTGCCCAACAATGATTTATGCTTTGTTTTGTCAACAACTAGCTCACTATCATAATTTGGAATCTTCATTTTGTTTTACTCTTTAAACCCTATATAGGTTACAAAATTTATAATTTTAAATTATAAAATATTAAAAAAGCGTATCAACAAGCTAAGTACTATATAGAGTTTAAAAAAGGGTGTCAAAATTTAGGGTAGATAAGTAACTTACAGTACGTTAAGTCCAAAGATAAGTACTATATAGTACGTTAAGTCCAAAGATAAATACTATATAGTTAGTTAAATAAGGGAGTCAAAATTTGTAGTAGATAAGTAACTTACAGTACGTTAAGTCCAAAGATAAGTAACTTACAGTTAGTTAAATATTTTTATATTTTGAATTTTTAAAAAACTATATAAGTATATGAAAGTATATGAAAAATCGAAAAGTATGGATTTAAACAAATTGAAAAGTATAATTAAGAAAGAAGCTGCAACAACTAATATTGTTGACCAAGTTAAAGATGATGTAAGGGTTTTTAAAAATCTGCAACTTGGGGTTATGGAAGAAAGAGAAAAGGTTGCTGCTCCAATTACAAGAGAACATGGTAAAGTTGGGAAACAAATAACTGATATAGATAAAAGACAAGACGAAATGTTAGGTCAGTTAAGAGAAAACCAAAGCGCAATGATACAGTATTTACCACAGCTTGCAATTGAGTCACCAGAGTCACCACCAGCGCTCGAGACACCAAAGCGACCAACACAACCAAAGCAACCAATAACACTTAATTTTGATAAAAGATTTGATCCAGAATTTCTAAGAACTTATGGTTTACCAAGTGCTAATGAATTTCCAAATATAGCAAAAGATGAATTAGAAATAATAAACCACCAAGTAACAACTGCACAAAAATCTGTTGGTGCACGTAAAAGTGCAGCTAAAAGTGTTGAGAAAAGGAACAAACTTGATGAAGATTTAGCTACATTAAAAAAATATAAAAAAATATTAGATGCAACAATGTCTACAGACTTATGAGAAATAATTGGAAATGGGATAAACCAACAAAGAAAAAGAAATGCTTACAAGTTGTCAAAAGGTGGATCCTTTGGTCATGTATATATTGATCCTGCTAAAGTCAGAATGAATAGACTTAGTGTTAAAGACAAGCCTGGAAACAGTTTGATAGATAATGTTGTTGACAACTCTCTTATAGATTTATTAACAAAAAGGTACAACCCAAAAGTTGAGTACACACCAGAAGCAAAAGATATTTTCAAAGATTTGACTCGCTTTTCTGGTTTTAAAAAAAGTAAAAGATCAGGCAAACAAAAGTTATTAGGTGGATCCACTGTTACTTTAGTGCCAGACACCCCAAAAGATATTTTGGCACGGTTGACCCTTTTGTTAGGTACACGACGTGCTGGTAACAATAGTTTAGATATAAGAAATGAAATAGTTCAACTAATTGATATTGCTTATAGTAAAAAAATAATAACAGACGAAGAAAAAGGAAGGTTAACGGCAAAAAATAATTTAGATTAATTTAAATAAATAAAAAATGTATACAATATACTTAAAACATTACTAAAAATGAAAGAGATAGAAAGACCGTTTGTTTTCAGTTCAACTGATGGAATCGCTGGATCAAAACCAGGTGATTTTACAATAAAACATATTCCAAATCTTATTTTGGATAAGAATAAAGAACATTATATTGCGCTTGATAAATTTAATGGACATTATTCGTGGTATAACATCAATTCAACTTATAATAATAATAAAATTAGCTATTCTCATGACTCAGGAAAAACTAGCACCGTAATTACTTTTCCAGATGGAATTTATGATTATGATGATTTAAATAGTTATATAAAAGGTTCTTTGATAGCAAATGGTCATACTGTAGATGGAAAAACTCCTGGTATCAATTTAACTTTTAGTACTTCTAGATTTAGGGTATATTTGCTGCTTTCAACAGGATATAGTGTTGATCTTAGAGGTACAAATAGAAACTTTAATGATATTATTGGGTTTTCAAAAATTAATATAACAACATCCCAGTTTGGTCAACGCTTGCCCAACATTACAAATTCTGTTGATAATATAAAAATTAAAACATCTTTGACAAATGATTCTTTGGACGGTGGAGTATCAACTGATGTTTGATATTCGTTTGACACGTCAGATATTTCACGTGCATTTCCTTTTAAAATAGAACCAAGAAGAAGATTATATAATAAATTAAATACAAATATTATATCTTCTGTAAGGATATATATGACAGACTCAATAAATAGACCCATCGATTTCAACGAAGTACCAGTTAGTTTGACAGTTGTAATAAAATCAGTAGACAAATACCAATGAATCGAATAAAAAAGTGTAATTATAATAGAATAAAATATGTTGCACAAAATCCACAAGATAAAAAAGATGGTGAAGGCTTGTTTGACATATTTAAGTCAACAGGTAAACAAATTACATCACTTGCAACTTCCAAGTTTTCCAAAGAAGTTCCCAAAAAAGCTGCTACAGCTGGTGTTGAAAAGTTTGCAGTGTTTGGTGCAGAAGCTCTTGGCAAAAGTGCTGCGGAAGAAGTTGTAAATAAACTATCTGCTACGCCAAGTATTGTCAGAGAAAACAAGCCAACCCCAAATAGCGGCGCTAAAATTGTAGAAAGTTTAAAAAAAGTAGACTCTTTACCTTTACCTGTCCAAGCGTCAGAAATTGATGTTTTAAAACAACAGTTGTCTCAATTTATGTAAAAAAGTAAAAAAGTATAAACAATTTTTTGATTAATTATTATTTTTAAAAAAATTTTATTTTAAACACTATTAGTATATATATGCTATACAAAACAAAACTAAAAGAACAAAGTTAAAAAGTCAAAGGTAATGGAATACAGACAAGGTGATTTTTTAGAAAGGTATGAAGAGGTTGTATACGACCTTCAAAATCCAATTAAGTTGCCAGCAAACAAGGCATTTCAAGATAAAAATTCATACAAGTTTTATGTAGATTCAACTGGTGAAGTAACAGCACCCAATGATTGGTATAATTCTTATCTTGAAATTGAAGTAGAAGTTAACAAGAAAGATGATGGTACAACTTATGTTGATGCTGATAATATCACTTTTGCATCAGATGCTTATTCAATCATAAGAGAGTTGAATGTAAAGTATGGAGGTGTCCAAGTTATTCATACACCAAATGTAAATGAAAGTGTTGCAATTAGAAATAAAGCAGAATATTCAAGTGCTTACCTTGCTCAAGCATCAAGCACATTATTTTATCCTGATAGTGGAACTGGCACTGCTAGCCGTGCAACAAATACTGGATTTGCTTCAAAAGCTGCACTTACAAACGCTGACGGTGGTGTTAATCTGATCGTGCCATTAAATAAGTATAGTTTCTTTGCTGCTTCACAAGATTTTGTTTATCCAACTGGTAAAATGGAGCTTAACATTACTCTTGAAAGAGATGAAAATGTTTTGTACAAAGATGCAGCGGCTGCTGAAGGTAGATATGTTGTTACAAAAATGAGACTTTGGGTTCCAAAGATGGAATTAAATTCAGCTGGTTTAAATAAATTTAGTTCAGCATTTACTGAAAAAAGAACTTGGGGATATTTGGCTGATAGAGTTGAAACATCACCAGTGTCTACGTTGCAAACTGGTACATTTGATATCTCAAGCAGTATTGAAAAGCCTAGATTTGTTTTGTTGTACGCGGTTGATTCAACAAAAGATGGCGATTTAACAAAAAATAGCTTTCATTATGATACTTATAATATTCCCGGTGGAAGACAAGTGACAAGAGCACAGTTGGAGTTAGGAAATGGTGTTTATTATCCTCGGGTAGAACTCAACCCAAAAAATGAATTAACAAGAGTATACAAAAGATTTATTGAATATCAAAGATTTATAAACGATGGTACGTCTGAAGGTAGCTTCATTGATAGAACGTTGTTCAAAGATCTTCATTCAGCATTGTTCTTTGACTTAAAAGATCAGAGAAATGATATGATTGATGGAGCACATAAATTAAAGTTTTCATATACTCTTGATGGAATGCCAAAAGCTTATGTTTGGAAAGCAGTAATTTTGTATGAAAGGCAAATAACATCAGATCCCATTTCTGGTTCAGTTAAACTAACATTTTAAGAAAACAGATAAAAAGGTAAAAAAAAAAGATAAAAACTGATAAATAAATTTACACAAAAAAAAATTTTTTTTTTACTTTTTTTACCTTTTACTTTTTACATTGAAAGCATTGGTTCATGTGTAATTCCATATTTTTCCAACAAATGTTTTTGAATTCTTTTTATTGTGGAAGCATTATTTAGTTTGTCTTCTTGTTTGAAAACAATCAATTCTGTAATATCTCCAGTCAATGGTGCTGCTACGCTGTTTGCGCTAAGACTACCTATAGAAAAATGTGTAGCACCAGCGTTTTCTTTTGCAGTAAAGTTTCTAAGTTTTTGTCCATTGCACCATACTTGTGATCCGTTTACCCCTAATTGAGGTGACCATGTAACTGTTAAAACAATCCACTTGTTCAACTCGGTTGGGTTAGCTTTTGTTGGAAATGTTGTAATCGTTATATTATCACCACCATTGAATGATGTAGATTCTTTTTTTGCGTTGCTTACAATAAAGTGCTTACTATCATTCATACAAATAAAGTGATCCCATCCTGGATTATCATTTCCAATGATTGCATTTTTTAACCCATTACTACTAGTACCATAAGCAGTCAATCTATAAACAACAGTTATTGATAACGTTTTATCTCCACTTGTTATATTTAAATCCATATCACATTTCATTCTATTGTTTGTACCATCAAAGGTAAGATAGTTGTATCTGCCATTAATTAATCCTGTCCCCGAAGTTGGTCTTTCTGCATCTGAAAATTTTACAATATTTTTTCTTTCACCAAAACCTTGGTATTGAAGAGAGTCAACATTTGTTCCTGATAAAACACCATATGTACCAACTTTGGCTGAGGTATTGTCAGATATTAACCAATGTCCAGCAGCACAATTTTTTATAAATTCATTTGACCAGCTGTGATAATTTCCATCCATCTGTATAAGACTTTTAACAACTGCATCAACTAACTTTATTTTACCAGAGCTATCTCTTTCAACTCCTCCAAGTGGTAAAACTGGGGCTATAGTTGATCGTGCTATTGATAAATCTATTTTAATTTTGTCATTACTATCTTTAACAAGTCCATTTTGTTCAACAATGCTAGCAGCAAGAAAACTTTTAACATGATTGTGTACATAATCTTTACTAGTAGCACTTGTTCCAAATTTTGGTGGGTTTTGTAAACCAAATATATTTTGATTGTCCATATTTATTCCACAACTCATTGTTCCACCAGTTTTTTTATCCAAATATTTTGATGTAGCGTCGGTGATAACAAAAGTTTGAGAAGTTGTAATTGATGTATCAACATATCCTTTGTTTGCTACAGCTCCGTCTGAATCACTGCTTGATGGTCCTACTACATTTATGATTTTTTTACCTTCTGCATTGATATTTCCTACTCCATCTTTTTTAATCCAAGTTTCTACATATCCTTTGTTGGCTATTTGATTTGAAGCTGTTGGTGTTGGTACGTTTGTAACAACAAAATTGTTCAAGTCAAAATTTTTATCCACTTTTACACCAGTAATATCAAAAGGTAAACTATTTACTTTTGTTTCAACAACAGCAACGTCAACTTTAAGCTCATCTACAATTTTTGATGAAACTGAATTTGATGCTGTACCACCTGATGCGCCACCACCAGTAATATTGTTTATAAATCCCATATTTGTTACTTTTATTCAAAATAGTTTCTTATGAATCTTTCGTTCTTCTTATAGTTATTAGTTTCAAACTTTTTTACTACTTTTAAATAATTATTTTTGCCAAACTCTTTTAAGAAATACAAGCAATAATATCCACATAAAACACTGTTTCAATCTTGAAACTGATTTGATTCATATTTATATAACTTATTAAATGTATAACATAAGTTTACTAACTCTTGTGGTGGTTGCATCCCAAAACTATCAAAATAATTGACAAAGTCTGTTGTTATTTTTACGGCTACCCAATGTGTTCCTGGTCCGTTGGTGTCATCCAAATTTATGATAAAACATTGGCCTGGTATATTTTTTATTTTTATAGGAATTTCGTTTCGTTATATAACCCCTTTAAAATTTTTGATTTTCAAGTAGTCAACCCAATTTATTATTTCAAAGTTTGATATTGGTTGATTTATAAATTCTGGTTTACTTACAACAGAGCCCCCAACAATGGTATTTGACTGAATGGACTGTTTGGTCCTAAAAGAAGACCCGATCCTTTTTTTTTATTTCCACTTAATAAATATTTCAAAGCTGGTATAACTGCACCACCACTAGTTGGACGTGAGTTGATTATTAAACCATTTCCTGATTGGGATACATCTATTTCACCACGATCAATTAGTGGTAACAATGATTCAAACATTCTTAACCTATCATCTTCATCATCATGATTTTCTCCATGACACCCTCCAAACAACTTTGCAATTAATGGTATTCCAATTCCTGCTAACAAAGAACCTAGAAAACCACCTTTTTGTCCGCGTCCTGTTTTTAAAACCAACTCACTTCCACTTTTATATGAACTTACTAGCTTCTTTTGTTGAGCCATAGGTAATAGTTGTTTGATTTGGTTTCTAAGTTCTGGTGTATCTACTACTATTTTAACATGTTCTGGTGATAATTGATAAGAACCACCAACTGCCTTTTTAATAGCGGTCTCTCCTAAACCAGAAACTGCACCTGTTGCAAGTGGAGCCAAGATTTTTGGTAATATTTTTTCTAGCAACACCACTTACTATTCTAAACAAATTCATAATGCTTCCTCCGCTTGTTGCAAATTTTCTTAATTGAGCTTTACTAATTTTAATATCAGCTCCTACACCTTTATTTTTTGCTTTTTCAAGCTTATTAATTTGAGATTGAGTAAGAGTTACTGTTTCATCACCTCTCAAAAGATTCTTATAAGACAACCTAAGAGTTATTGGTGTTTTATGTTTCATTGCTTTTGCAACTGATTCAGCTTGTCCAGCTGTCAAGTTTACTCGATAAGCGTGATAAATTGTAGACATTTTTAGACTTTATTTTTTCATAAAACGAATGTATATTAGTATCTTGTATATCAATTTTTAAAATAAATTATATTAAATTTTGATATTAGTATATATATCATAGTATAGACAAAAAATAAAAATGTCAAATCTTGACGAAATAGGAGAAATTAAAAAATACGTAGACTTCTTTTACGAAGCCACAAAGTCTGATCTTGATGACAACGTTAATCCCTTTATTATCAAATCCGCATTAATTTATCAATATTTGCTTTTAAAATATATAAGAAAAAAAGATAGTGTAAAAATATAATAAATTCGTATAACGGTGAAATTGGTTTAATTGGACCAGGTAATGGCAACATAACATGTTGTTTAGAAGCATTATTTTCTAGATGTACATTTTGTCATGATCATAGCTCATTTCATGATGCTTATGGCCGATTTTACACAAGATATGGATATGGTAGTGGTTATTGTTATTTATTTCACAATTTGCCAAAATTTTACAAAAAAAATCCATTGTTTGGAAATATTATTGGTTTATTATTTTCATTTTGTAAACAGTTAATTTAAATGTCATAAGTATATTTATATTGATATACTTTTACTTTATTATCTGTGGTTTTAAACCCGTTATATTCTATTTTTTCATGATAAATCTTTTTGTTAACTTTTCTGGTTAATTTAATATCTTGTTTGAGTGATTTTGGTAAATATATGCTAACTGTTTCATTGGTTTCATCATCTTTCAACCTTGCAATACCACTTTCACCATTCTTTGTGTCAAAGTAAAATACATCTCTAACAGCATAAGTATGACCTACTTTTAGTGCTTTGTCAATCTTTTTTGCTAATACTAAATCATCTTCCATAATATCAAAATCTGCAACATAAGGAAAACCAGTTTGAAAACTAATGCTGTCTGATTTGAGATATAAAGTTTTTATTGTTTTCTTTCCATTAATTTTTCCTTTTGAAACAATAAATTCATCAATTTCTGAATCTTCAGATATCTTTTCTTTCAAACTTTTTGGTGCGTTTGTTTTTATTATAACATCTGATATAAAATCTTGGTTGTTTGGACTTGGTTCTAAATATAAAGCTAGTTTTTCACCATATTGTCCTATTGTTTTTTCTTTATCAAGAATCTTAAAGACGGCGTCAACGTCGAGCTTTGAAAACGGTACATATGATTGATGCATCTTTGAGTTTGTTGTGACTTGTTGTTTTTACTCTGCTAGTAAACTTTGTAACTTTTATATACAGTAGTAAAGTTAAAACTCTAAATGAAAAAATAATTGCGCGTGGTTCGTTGTGGAGAAATTGGTATAAAATTGGTGGTATGGGAAAATAGGCTTTAATTAGCATAAAATTGATAACAGTCGGTATAAAATTGGTTTTTCCAAAAAGTGCTGTTAAACCACCCTTTCTTAACTACTCCCGCGAACAATTTAGGGAAATGAATAAAGTTTTTGAAGGTTGAACACCGACCTTAGAACTGCAAGGAAAAATGATTTTTAAAAGGATTTCTTCAAGTTAATGAACAACACAGTATTTGGAAAGACTATGGAAAACATAAGAAACCGAGTTGATATAAGACTTGTCAATGAAGAAAAACAAGCCAAAAAGTTGGTATCAAAGCCAACGTTTGAGAGAAGAGAAATATTTTGTGCCGACTTGGCAGCAGTTCACATGAAGCGAACAAAAATAATGTTTGACAAACCGATTTATGTAGGATTTTGCATTTTAGATTTAAGCAAAACGCTTATGTATGATTTTCATTACAACTATATTGTAAAGAAGTATGGACCAAAACAAAAGTTGTTATTTACAGATACTGACTCTTTGGCTTACGAAATAATGACAGAAGACTTTTATCAAGATATCAACGAAGATGTGCCAGAAAAATTTGATACAAGCAACTATGCAAAAAATTATCCTTCTGGAATTAAAACTGGATGCAACAAAAAAGTAATTGGCATGATGAAAGATGAATGTGGTGGCAAGCAGATAACAGAATTTGTAGGGCTAAGAGCAAAGATGTATTCTTACAAAGCTGATGAAACAGAAGAGAAAAAAGCAAAGGGTGTAAAAAAGAATGTTATCAAAAAAGATATAAGTTTTGATGATTACTATAAATGTTTGAAAAGAGAAAAAAATCCAGTTTATAGAGAAATGAATTTAATCAGAAGTCATAATCATGAGATTTATTCTGAAACTATAAATAAAATAGCATTGTCTGCAGATGATGATAAAAGAAGTATTAATGAAGATGGTATTTCAACACGAGCTCATGGTCATTACAAGTTAAATCAGAAAAAGTAAATGAATAACGAAAAAAAAAAATTTTTTTTTTAAATGTTCTTAACATCATTTAGTGGAATCCAACTATTAAATCATTTAGGATAACCCTTCCATGATACTAGCGCTAATTTTTTCTTATAATCTTTCTTGATTACTTTATCAATTCTATAAAAATCTTGATCAGTTTTATTTAACTCATTTTCATAAAAACTTCCCTCAATAATTTCATTGTTATAGTCTTTTATTATATATGTAGTAGGATTGGTATGTTGTATTCCTACTGTAACAAAAACTTCTTCACTCCAGTTTGGTGTATAACCTTTATCAAACAAAGCTCTTTTGTATTTACTAATCCTTACTTTGTCTCCCACCTTGAACTTAGATTTATAGATGGTTTTATCATCGATTGAATATACATCATTTTGAAAAACTTTTTCATTATATTTCATGCTAGCTTCTGTTGGAGTCATTTTTATTGTAGAGTGCTTGTGGTTGTTATATTCGTTAATTAAATCTGGTAATACATTGACATATTTATATGTATTATTAGCAGTAAAATATTTATACATTTTATTTTTCAAAGTACGATTAAATCTTTCAATAACAACGGCCTTACCTTCATTAAATGTACAATACATTTTAATTTCATTCTCAACCAACCATTTTTGAAATACGTTGTTATAAAATTAAGATCCATTATCAACCCATAATTTGCTAGGTTTCCTCTTGCTAGTTTTAACAATAGATTGAAATGTATTGGTAATTGTTTTACCTGTTTTATCTTTTATAGGAACACTCCATACAAACTTTGAAAATACATCAATAACATTTAAAATATACCTAAATCCATGGTTGTAGCTTTTAAGTTGTTGCATATCAACCAAGTCAGCACTCCAAATATCGTCAATATTACCAACAATAACTTTTCTCTTTTTAAACTCTCTTATAATTGGTTTGTGTAACTCATCTGCTAGCTGTTCATTCCAATTTTTTGAACTTTTTTTAAAACACCTAACCCAAGTTTTTGTTTGGTGTTGATAACTTTTCTAGGCAACATACCCATTTTTGGAAGGGATCCATAAGGAATCTTATGTAATTAAGAAACCATCTCTTGGTCACATTTGTTTTTATCAATACCTCTTGAGTAACATACATCATGATGTGCTGAAATTTCATCAACTTTGTTATTAGGAGGAACCATCCATCTAGTAATTTCACTAGTTTCTGGGTCGTATTCTAATTGTTTATCTAATGGATTAAACAGTCCCATGTATTTATAATTAGTAGGGGTCCAACCAGCTTTTGGTTTTGGTAGCTTGCCGATCAAAGAATGAATATCAAACTTTCCACCAGCTTTACTTTTGGTAAAACAACTTTTTTGTGTACCACATAATCCACAGCTACCTTTTACTATAGATTTGTTATTTTTTGTTGTTGTATGTCTTATATTTAAAGACGGAGTTTTTCTTTTGCATTTGACACAATAAATTTCCATGACCAAAGTCTTTTTGTTGTCTATACCTATACTTATTTTAATTTCTTGGTTTTGTTTAAATTAAATAATTTCATCAAAGTTTTTAAACAACTCTTTTTTGTTTTGATTTATAAATAGAAAATCATGTTTATCAAGACCCTCAAATTTGCATTTGTCAAATCTACATTCTTTTGAATTTCTTTCTTTTTCACCATCTATTGGAGGATCATAGACAATAACTTTGGAGCAATTTGTTCTTATGTCTTTTGGCACCGTAAAATACGATTGACTCAAATAAACCGGACAAATTTTGTGATGTCTACCATCAGTAAAATGGTTTGCAATCTTTGCTTGAACCTTTTTATCGGCATTCATCAAATCATCAAATACGACAAGCTTTACACAATCATCAGATCCATATTAATCTGTATTTAAGATATCGTCTTGTCCGCACAACAACAAGACTTGATGACCTACTAACTGTGAAACTTGAGCAAACTTATTTTTTAACGAGACCAACTTGTCTTGATCTTTATTTGGAGTATATATGATAATCTGATCATAATAACACAAAGGTTTTTTAATAATGTGCATTAAAGTATTTGTTTTTCCACAACCAGAACTTCCACAAACAAGTATTCTAAAATCGTCTTCTAGCAGTGATTTATGCTTTGTTTTGTCAACAACTAGCTCACTATCATAATTTGGAATCTTCATTTTAACATACCTCTTTGAACCCTATATAGGTTACAAAATTTATAATTTTAAATTATAAAATATTAAAAAGTGTATCAACAAGTTAAATACTATATAGTTACTTAAAAAAGGGTGTCAAAATTTAGGGTAGATAAATAACTTACAGTACGTTAAGTCCAAAGATAAGTAACTTACAGTACGTTAAGTTTAAAGATAAGTAACTGTCAGCACGTTAAATATTTTAATATTTTGAATTTTAAAAAACTATATAAGGATATAAAGGTATATGAAAAATCAAAAAAGTATGGATTTAAACAAATTGAAAGGTATAATTAAAAAAGAAGCTGCAACAACAAATGTTGCTGACCATATTAAAGATGATGTAAGGGTTTTTAAAAATCTGCAACTTGGGGTTATGGAAGAAAGAGAAAAGGTTGCTGCTCCAATTACAAGAGAACATGGTAAAGTTGGGAAACAAATAACTGATATAGATAAAAGACAAGACGAAATGTTTGGTCAGTTAAGAGAAAACCAAAGCGCAATGATACAGTATTTACCACAGCTTGCAATTGAGTCACCAGAGTCACCACCAGCGCTCGAGACACCAAAGCGACCAACACAACCAAAGCAACCAATAACACTTAATTTTGATAAAAGATTTGATCCAGAATTTCTAAGAACTTATGGTTTACCAAGCGTTAATGAATTTCCAAATGTAGCAAAAGATGAATTGGAAATGATAAACCAAAAAGTGACAACTGCACAAAAATCTGTTGGTGGACGTAAAAGTGCAGCTAAAAGTGTTGAGAAAAGGAACAAACTTGATGAAGATTTAGCTACATTAAAAAAATATAAAAAAATATTAGATGCAACAATGTCTACAGACTTATGAGAAATAATTGGAAATGGGATAAACCAACAAAGAAAAAGAAATGCTTACAAGTTGTCAAAAGGTGGATCCTTTGGTCATGTATATATTGATCCTGCTAAAGTCAGAATGAATAGACTTAAGTGTTAAAGACAAGCCTGGAAACAGTTTGATAGATAATGTTGTTGACAACTCTCTTATAGATTTATTAACAAAAAGGTACAACCCAAAAGTTGAGTACACACCAGAAGCAAAAGATATTTTCAAAGATTTGACTCGCTTTTCTGGTTTTAAAAAAAGTAAAAGATCAGGCAAACAAAAGTTATTAGGTGGATCCACTGTTACTTTAGTGCCAGACACCCCAAAAGATATTTTGGCACGGTTGACCCTTTTGTTAGGTACACGACGTGCTGGTAACAATAGTTTAGATATAAGAAATGAAATAGTTCAACTAATTGATATTGCTTATAGTAAAAAAATAATAACAGACGAAGAAAAAGGAAGGTTAACGGCAAAAAATAATTTAGATTAATTTAAATAAATAAAAAATGTATACAATATACTTAAAACATTACTAAAAATGAAAGAGATAGAAAGACCGTTTGTTTTCAGTTCAACTGATGGAATCGCTGGATCAAAACCGGGTGATTTTACAATAAAACATATTCCAAATCTTATTTTGGATAAAAATAAAGAACATTATATTGCGCTTGATAAATTTAATGGTCATTATTCGTGGTATAACATAAATTCAACATACAATAATAATAAAATTAGCTATTTACATGACGCAGGAGGAACCAACACTGTAATTACTTTTCCATATGGAATTTATGATTATGATGATTTAGATAATCACATTAAAAGTTCTTTGGTAGCAAATGGTCATACCGTAGATAAAAAGACTTCTGGTATCAAATTAATATTCAGTACTTCTAGATTTAGAGTATATGTGCTGCTGTCGACAGGATATAGCGTTGATCTTAGAGGTACAGATAGAAACTTTAATGATCTTATTGGGTTTACAAAAATTAAGATAACCACATCCCAGTTTGGTCAAGCGCTACCAAACATTAAAAATTCTGTTGATAATATAAAAATTAAAACATCGCTAACAAATGATTCTTTGGACGGTGGAGTGTCAACAGATGTTTTATATTCCTTCGACACATCAGATATTTCGCGTGCATATCCTTTTAAAGTAGAACCAAGAAGAAGATTATATAATAAATTAAATACAAATATTATATCTTCTGTAAGGATATATATGACAGACTCAATAAATAGACCCATCGATTTCAACGAAGTACCAGTTAGTTTGACAGTTGTAATAAAATCAGTAGACAAATACCAATGAATCGAATAAAAAAGTGTAATTATAATAGAATAAAATATGTTGCACAAAATCCACAAGATAAAAAAGATGGTGAAGGCTTGTTTGACATATTTAAGTCAACAGGTAAACAAATTACATCACTTGCAACTTCCAAGTTTTCCAAAGAAGTTCCCAAAAAAGCTGCTACAGCTGGTGTTGAAAAGTTTGCAGTGTTTGGTGCAGAAGCTCTTGGCAAAAGTGCTGCGGAAGAAGTTGTAAATAAACTATCTGCTACGCCAAGTATTGTCAAAGAAAACAAGCCAACCCCAAATAGCGGTGCCAAAATTGTAGACAGTTTGAAAAAAGTAGACTCTTTACCTTTACCTGTCCAAGCGTCAGAAATTGATGTTTTAAAACAACAGTTGACTCAATTTATGTAAAAAAATAAAAAAACAATTTTTTTGATTAATTATTATTTTTTTTAAAATAATTTTTATTTGGACACTATTTATATATATGCTATACAAAACAAAACTAAACGAACAAAGTTAAAAAGTCAAAAGTAATGGAATACAAACAAGGTGATTTTTTAGAATGGTATGAAGAGGTTGTATTTGACCTTCAAAATCAAATTAAGTTGACAGCAAATGGAGCAACACAAAATAAAAATTCATACAAGTTTTATGTAGATTCAACTGTTGAGGTAACAGCACCTAATGATTGGTATAATTCTTATCTTGAAATTGAAGTAGAAGTTAACAAGAAAGCAGATGTTACAACTTATGCCGCTGATGATAATATCACTTTTGCATCAGATGCTTATTCAATCATTAGAGAGTTGAATGTCAAGTATGGAGGTGTCCAAGTTATTGATACACCAAATGTAAATGAAAGTGTTGCAATTAGAAATAAAGCAGAATATTCAAGTGCTTATCTTGCTCAAGCAACGAGCACCTTGTTTTATCCTGATAGTGGAACTGGTGCTGCTAGTCGTACCACAAATGCTGGTTTTGCTAGTCGAGCTGCACTTACAAACGCTGCTGGTGGTGTTAATCTTATCGTTCCCTTAAATAAGTATAGTTTCTTTGCTGCTTCACAATATGTTGTTTATCCAACTGGTAAAATGGAGCTTAACATTACTCTTGAAAGAGATGAAAATTTTCTGTACAAAGATGCAGCAGCTGCTGAAGGTAGATATGTTGTTACAAAAATGAGACTTTGGGTTCCAAAGATGGAGCTAAATTCAGCTGGGTTAAATAAATCTAGTTCAGCATTGACTGAAAAAAGAACTAGGGGATATTTGGCTGATAGAGTTGAAACATCCCCAGTGTCTACGTTGCAAACTGGTACATTTGATATCTCAAGCAGTATTGAAAAGCCTAGATTTGTTTTGTTGTACGCGGTTGATTCAACAAAAGATGGCGATTTAACAAAAAATAGCTTTCATTATGATACTTATAATATTCCCGGTGGAAGACAAGTGACAAGAGCACAGTTGGAGTTAGGAAATGGTGTTTATTATCCACGGGTGGAACTCAACCCAAAAAATGAATTAACAAGAGTATACAAAAGATTTATTGAATTTCAAAGATTTATAAACGATGGTACGTCTGAAGGTAGCTTTATTGATAGAACGTTGTTCAAAGATCTTCATTCAGCATTGTTCTTTGACTTAAAGGATCAGAGAAATGATATGATTGATGGATCACATAAATTAAAGTTTTCATACACTCTTGATGGAGCACCAACAGCTTATGTTTGGAAAGCAGTAATTTTGTATGAAAGGCAAATAACATCAGATCCTATTTCTGGCTCAGTTAAACTAACATTTTAAGAAAACAAAACAAAAAAACTAAATTTACAAAAATAATTTTTACAAAAAAAAAGTTTTTTTTAATTTTTCTACCTTTTATTTTTTTACATTGAAAGCATTGGTTCATGTGTAATAGCATATTTTTACAACAAATGTTTTTGAATTCTTTTTATTGTTGAAGCATTATTTAATTCGTCTTTATGTTTAAATATTATCAATTCTGCAATATCTGTAGCTAGTGGAGCCTCTAGATTGGCTGCGTTAACACTACCTATTACAAAATTTGTAGCACCAACGTTTTCTTTTGCAGTAAAGTTTCTAAGTTTTTGTCCGTTACACCATACTTGTGATCCGTCTGCACCTAATTGAGGTGACCATGTAACTGTTATAACAATCCACTTGTTCAACTCGGTTGGATCAGCTTTTGTTGGAAATGTTGAAATTGTTATATTATCACCACCATTGTATGATGCAGATTCTTTCTTTGCGTTGCTTACAATAAAGTGCTTACTATCATTCATACAAATAAAATGATCCCATCCTGGATTATCATGGCCAATAATGGCATTTTTTAACCCAACACCAGTACCATAAGACGTTAATCTATAAACAACAGTTATTGACAGCGTTTTATCCCCACTTGTTATATTTAAATCCATATCACATTTCATTCTATCATTAGCACCATCAAAGGTAATATAGTTGTATCTACCATTAATTAGTCCTGTCCCTGAAGTTGGTCTTTTTGCGTTTGAATATTTTACAATGTCCGCCCTTTCACCAAAACCTTGATACAGTAATGATTCAACATTCGTTCCTAATAAAACGCCATATTTTTCAACTTTCGAGCTCAATGGACTATTGTCAGAGATTAACCAATGCCCAGAAGCATAATTCTTTATAAATTCATTTGACGAGCTGTGATAATTCCCATCCATCATAATAAGACTTCTAACAACTGCATCAACTAGCTTTATTTTACCAGAGCTATCTCTTTCATCTCCTCCAAGTGGAAAAACCGGAGCTATTAATTTTTGTGCAGTTGCAACATTTATTTATAATTTTCCTGTTCCATCTCTTTCTATTCCACCATTTGCTAAAACGGGTGCTATCAAAGTTTTTACTTCAGATACATTAAGTTGCAGCCTGCCAGTCACATCTTTGTTAATTCCACCATTTAGTGCAACGTCAATGGACATGCTTCCTGAAGCGTCTTTGATGATGCTTCCATTTAGTAAACAGGTGCTACCAATCTTTGTGCTTGTGGCACGTTGAGTTCAAATTGGTTTGTTGCACCTCTCTTTATTCCACCAAATCTACTTATTTTTGTTGCATTCATACTGCGTAGGTCAACATAATTTTTTGCTGTTGCGTCAGCATATTCTGTTGGCTCACCCAATGAACATATCCTTTTGGTTTGCATGTGGTAGTCGCTCGAAATATCTCCATAAACTGTTCTTGGTAAATAGAGATTTAAGAATCCATAGCTTACTACATCACGGTCGGTGGATGGGGTTAATGCAAAATTTATTATCTCTTTATTTTCAGCATCTATGTTTCCTGAACCATCTTTTTTAATCCATGATTCTACATATCCTTTATTTGCTATATGATTTGATGCTGCTGGTGTTGGTACATTAGTAACAACAAAATTGCTTAAGTCAAAATTTTTATCCACTTTCACTCCCATACTATCAAAGGGTCAGCTATTTAGTTTTGTTTCAACAACTCCAACATCAACTTCAACTTCGTCTACTATTTTTGATGAAACTGAATTTGATGCTGCACCACCGGATGCACCACCACCAGTAATATTGTTAATAAATCCCATATTTTATTTTACTTGAAATAGTTTCTTATGAATCTCTCGTTCTTCTTATAGTTATTAGAAACAAACTTTTTTACTACTTCTAAATAATTATTTTTGCCAAACTCTTTTAAGAAGTACAAGCAATAATATCCACATAAAACGCTGTTTAAAACTTGAAACTGGTTTGATTCATATTTATATAACTTATTAAATGTATGACATAAGTTTATCAATTCTTGTGGTGGTTGCATCCAATAACTATCAAAATAGTTGACAAAGTCTGTTGTTATTTTTACGGCTACCCAATGTGTTCCTGGTCCATTGGTGTCATCCAAATTTATGATAAAACATTGGCCTGGTATATTTTTTACTTTTACAGGAATCTCGTTTCGTGATATAACTCCTTTAAAATTTTTGATTTTCAAGTAGTCAACCCAATTCATTATTTCAAAGTTTGATATTGGATGATTTATAAATTCTGGTTTACTTACAACAGAGCCCCCAACAATGGTATTTGACTGAATGGGCTGTTTTGTCCTAAAAGAAGACCCGATCCTTTTTTTTTATTTCCACTTAATAAATATTTCAAAGCTGGTATAACTGCACCACCACTAGTTGGACGTGAGTTGATTACTAAACCATTTCCTGATTGGGATACATCTATTTCGCCGCGATCAATTAGCGGCAACAATGATTCAAACATTCTTAATCTATCATCATCATCATCATGATTTTCTCCATGATATCCTCCAAACAACTTTGCAATTAATGGTATTCCAATTCCTGCTAACAAAGAGCCAAGAAAACCACCTTTTGTCCTCGTCCTGTTTTTAAAACTAACCCACTTCCAATTTTATATGAACTTACTAGCTTCTTTTGTTGAGCCACAGGTAATAGTTGTTTGATTTGGCTTCTAATTTCTGGTGTATCTACTACCATTTTTGCATGTTCAGGTGATAATTGATAAGAACCGCCAACTGCTTTTTAATGGCGGTCTCTCCTAAAACCAGAAACTGCACCTGTTGCAAGTGGAGCCAAGATTTTTGGTAATATTTTTCTAGCAACACCACTTACTATTCTGAACAAATTCATAATGCTTCCTCCGCTTGTTGCAAATTTTTTTAGTTGAGCTTTGCTAATTTTAATATCAGCTCCTACACCTTAATTTTTTGCTTTTTCAAGCTTATTAATTTGAGATTGAGTAAGATTTACTGTTTCATCACCTCTCAAAAGATTGTTATAAGACAACATAAGAGTTATTGGTGTTTTATGTTTCATTGATTTTGCAACTGATTCAGCTTGCCCAGCTGTCAAGTTTACTCGATAAGGGTGATAAATTGTAGACAGTTTAGTAATTTTATTTTTTCATAAAACGAATGTATATTAGTATCTTGTATATTAATTTTTAAAATAAATTATATTAAATTTTGATATTAGTATATATATCATAGTATAGACAAAAAATAAAAATGTCAAATCTTGACGAAATAGGAGAAATTAAAAAATACGTAGACTTCTTTTACGAAGCCACAAAGTCTGATCTTGATGACAACGTTAATCCCTTTATTATCAAATCCGCATTAATTTATCAATATTTGCTTTTAAAATATATAAGAAAAAAAGATAGTGTAAAAAATATAATAAATTCGTATAACGGTGAAATTGGTTTAATTGGACCAGATAATGGCAACATAACATGTTTTTTAGAAGCATTATTTTCTAGATGTACATTTTGTCATGATCATAGCTCATTCCATGATGCTTATGGTCGATTTTACACATAATATGGATATGGTAGTGGTTATTGTTATTTATTTCACAATTTGCCAAAATTTTACAAAAAAAATCCATTATTTGGAAGTATTATTGGTTTATTATTTTCATTTTGTAAACAGTTAATTTAAATGTCATAAGTATATTTATATTGATATACTTTTACTTTATTATCTGTGGTTTTAAACCCATTGTATTCTATTTTTTCATGATAATTTTTTTTGTTAATTTTTCTGGTTAATTTAATATCTTGTTTGAGTGATTTTGGTAAATATATGCTAACTCTTTCATTGGTTTCATCATCTTTCAACCTTACAATACCACTTTCACCATTCTTTGTGTCAAAGTAAAATACATCTCTTACGGCATAAGTATGACCTACTTTTAGTGCTTTGTCAATCTTTTTTGCTAATACTAAATCATCTTCCATAATATCAAAATCTGCAACATAAGGAAAACCAGTTTGAAAACTAATGCTGTCTGATTTGAGATATAAAGTTTTTATTGTTTTCTTTCCATTAATTTTTCCTTTTGAAACAATAAATTAATCAATTTCTGAATCTTCAGATATCTTTTCTTTCAAACTTTTTGATGCGTTTGCTTTTATTATAACATCTGATATAAAGTCTTGGTTGTTTGGACTTGGTTTTAAATATAAAACAAGTTTTTCACCATACTGTCCTATTGTTTTTTCTTTATCAAGAATCTTAAAGACGGCGTCAACGTCGAGCTTTGATAACGGTACATATGATTGATGCATCTTTGAGTTTGTTGTGTGACTTGTTGTTTTTACTCTGTTTGTAAACTTTGTAACTCTTATTTACAGTAGTAAATTAAAAACTCTAAATGAAAAAATAAATGCGCGTGTGTTGCGGGGAAAAAAGTTTTGGTTTACCGATATATTGGCGGCAAAGTTATATTGGTGAAGGCTATCTCCCCTCAAAAAAGTGGTGCAAAACTGGTATATCTTAACTACTGTTGTAATGGGAAAGCCTTCTGAGATCTCTACGTTTACCTTGACGGTGCCCAGCATGTCGGTGTGCATTGCTTTGACGATGTTGATTACTTTTGGGGGAACGCCTTTCATGGACAGGACATTCCACCGAGCAATTCAGTTGACAGTGTCAATGCTTAAAGCTACCATTCTACATATTTTCATGTTTATTAAAAGCCAGAAAAATCATCAATTGAAAGAAATCGGTTTCCCATAAAACATTTACCAGCAGAGATTTACGGACAAGTATATAGATGTATTTGTTGCTAGCCAGTATGTAGTGCGTCAATATATCTTATGATCTTCCTCGAAATATCCCAACATCTAAAATCTTTACTTAATGTAATGTTCGTGATCAAATGCTCCTTTTTTACAGGAAGGAAACATAGGAAGGAAAGGCCCTACTCATCCAGGTTGTATCCCAATTTTCTTATAGCCAAAAATAACTATTAATGGAGAAAGGGAAACTAAGACGACATAAATCATTGTGTAATCGGAAAAGAATCTCAAGATTCAAATCAAAGTAATGCAGCGGATTTTGATGATAAACCTATGATGAATGATTGCTACGTTGCTCCTGATGACCAATACTCTCTGTTAGTCATTTGAAGGTACAACATACTCCAGTTGTGCTTGTAGAAAGTTTACTAAAACCTCCAGTAAAATGGCCAGCGCAAATTAAAGAAAAATAGGAATCAGAAATTGCAAACTTATGCAGGGAAAGGGATGAAGCAAGGAAACACTGGAGAAACTCAAGAGTAGATTTCTATCTTATGAAAACATTGCTAGTGAAAAAAAGATGTTTAAAAGATACACTAACATTTCAAAGAGAGTTATTGATGCCCTTTTTTGGTCAATTATTTACCCTTCTTTAACATAATATTGCACCCCATCATCTTAGGCCCAGTTTAGAGGGCACACTTCTGCCGCGCCGAATTAAATGAAACAGCGATAAAAAATAAAGTCCCAATTAAATGCGACGGAAATGCTACCTGTATATCCATTGCTGCATTGAATAGTTTCATTCGACGGCAATTCACCAGTTCTGTAGCATCAGACGGTAGTGACGCAACTGGCTTTAAAGGTCGCTCTTCTGCCGCGTCGAATTAAATCGATAAAGGCTGTGTTCCGGATTTTAGCATCAGCCTTTATTCTTTGCAGTCAATAACGCATGCGTAAATGCACATTCAGTTGTACACAATGGCGTCGACTTTCAATAGAGTGAGCCTCACATTGTTAAGTTCTTTTAAATTAAGTGTGAAAATACGTGAGAATAAGAGAAAGGACGCACTATTCTGGCTGTGCAGATTCAAACTCTGGATATACGAGAAAAGCTAGGAAAACCATTCACCATACCCCTGTTTAGGATAAAATTCTCAATCTCCGATGCACTTTTCCTGGTAAGGGATGCCTTTTTACAAATGGCTACTAAGGGTTTGAACTTGTTTCATGCCTGTACAGCCGTAAATTTGCATATTCCTCATCTATCCTTGCATCATGCGGATAGAATAAAAATAGCCTTATCATAGATCTCAGTTTTTTCAAGTTCTCATTGGTCGTGAAAAGGATCTTTTTTCTGAGGTAGCCATCCTCACAAACAAGGTGTTCCAGGTCGTCGATCATCTGTTGTTTTTTCACGGATCTAATTAAGCTGTTTAAAAGTTCCAGTCCTTCTATACTTGCATTTCTCCCTTGATTTCCACTGCTGTTTTATCCATCATCGTCATATTCCGACTCCTTTCGGTGAAATTAACAACTTCGAAGGAGCTCATGTTTATCTTGGTACAAATTTTTGAGCATTTATCACAAGAAATTTGGCTTATTGTAATGAATTTTTGCCGAATTTTGAAAAAAAGTGCACCAATACGCATAAACTCCTAAAGGCCATGCCTTTTTAAATTTTTGATGCCACTTTTGAATTTGATACGACAGAATTAAATGTGACCTTTAAATGTGCTGTCGGGCTTTGCCGCATTACAGTCATATTTAATTGCATTTAATTCGACGCAGCAGAAATGCAGCCCTTAAAAAGTAGGCCTAAAGACAAGGTTCTGCTGACTTTAGTAACACTAAGATGGAATATTCCATTTGAAAGCAATGCAGATCAGTTTAACTGCACTCAAAGCAGTATTGTTGGAATATGGACTGCACTAGCATACCATCAGGATTTGCCAACCCTGCCATACAAGTACAATAGGCAGTTATTAACGTATTCTCGAATAGATTTACAGCAACCTACAGTTTATGTGGATTTTCATTTATTTTCTAGGACGGCATAACATTAGCTTTGATTTTCAAGATATTTGAATCTTTTTCTTGCTGTAAAGCACAAGTTTTACCAACCAGTCAAAAGTTTACTATACGCATCAAAACTCTTCCTATTTTTCATCGATTCCCTTGTAAACACACCTGGAGTAAATTTGGTATTGGTAATCTTCAGGCCATTCTGTGAAGGGCCAGAAAGTTTGATTATTTGCCCAAGCATCAGCAAAAAGTTGATTTGGACAATAGTCTGTTTTTTTTCCAAGCAATTTTCTTCCTCCATGAAGCTAATTTTTTCAAAGTTGAGAGTAGTCATAAAAAGCGGGCTCAATCGCACTTTCTTATTTAACACTTCTTGGTCACTAATCCAACTTTTAAGACCCTCAGCACTCATTTTCCCAAAAATTCCACCAGTATAGCAAAAATCACCCTTCCAAACCCAACCAGTTCTAACCAAACCATTTTTCCCCTCAACAAAATTTATCTAATTTTTCATTTAGAGTTTTCAATTTAATACTGTATAAAATAGTTACAAAGTTCACACTGTTTAAAAACAATGCAATCAGCTACTGAGAAAACTACCCCGTCTGAACCACAAAGAGGAGCAGGATATATCGACTTACCTGCCAACATTAGAAATAAAAGAGCAGTTATTAATGTAAAAAACAAAGATAACAGATGCTTTGAATACGCAATTCTGTCTGCACTACACCACAGTGAAATAAAGGTTGATCATGAGAGACCATAAAAATATAAAGCACACTTGGGTAAGCTTAATTTTACAGGCACTGAATTCCCAGTCTCACTAAAAGACATTGACAAATTTGAAAAACAAAATCGTGAAATTAAAGTCAACGTATTTGGATATGAGAGAAGTGTGCATATATTAAGGTTAAATAAAACAGACCCGCAAAAAGAAACTGATTTATCATATATAACCAACAAAGAAAATCAACGTTATTGTTGGATGAAAAACTTTTCAAGACTAGTTAGAGCACAAGTTACCAAGCAGGAAAGTACTGCTTATTTCTGCAAGAGATGTTTGAACAAATTTACAACACCAGAAAAGTTGAACGAACATGTTGAGATTTGTAAAGAAAACTCAGCTTGTAAAAATGAAGTGCCAAAGCCATGTGAAACAATTTCATTTCAAAACTTCAAAAAATCAATGAGAGTACCACTTGTCATATACGCAGACGAGCATTTGAAGCTGTTACAGCAAAATATAAAAAACATACTCCATGAGGGATTTGTTATTATGTAAAAAAGAGGCTGAAGAAAATTATGCTGAACCTGTTGTATACAGAGGTGAAGATCGTGTGCAGAAGTTTTGTGAAATGATTGAAGATGAAGTAAAAGAAATTGCTGAAATTTATAAAAATACAATTCCTCTTGAAATGACAGCAGAAGAGAATAAAAAATTTCAGTCAGCAGTGGATTGTCATATTTGCAGCAAAAAATTAAACAACAACAAAATAATTTTGTTCAAGAAAGATCCAATTCATAAATCTCGCTTGGCAAAAGAATTTAAAGATGCCTCAGAATTTAGTTTAAGAGGTGTAATGGAAAAAGAAGATTGGAAAGAATACTTTAAAAAATCTAATTGTGTAATTTGTAAAACTAAGTTAACAGGTGAAACAGTTAGAGACCATGATCATTTAACAGGGAAGTTTAGAGGTGCTGCACACAGCCAATGTAATTTGCAATATCAGTTACCAAAATTATACCCGTCATATTTAACAACTTGTCAGGCTACGACTCACATTTGTTCATAAAACATTTAGGTAAATCACAAGGAAGTATCAACTGCATATCAAATAATGAGGAGAAATATATAAGCTTTAGTAAAACAATCTTACCTGAAGGGGTAGAAGATAATTATAAAACTAGAATTGAAGCTAGGTATATTGACAGCTTTAAATTTATGGCATCATCAATTGATAGTGTTAGTAAAAATCTTTCAGGGGAACAGTTTAGGGAAATGAACAATGTTTTTGATGGTGATACAGACTTCTTGATCAGAAAAGGAGTTTACCCATATGATTATATGGATAACTTTGAAAGATTTAATGAAACTGAGCTACCTCCTGTGAATGAGTTTTATTCAAGGCTAAACGACTCAAATGAGGATGTAAAAGATTATGAACATGCACAAAAAGTATGGAAACAGTTTGACATAAAAAATATGGGTGAATACCATGACTTGTACTTGAAAACTGATGCCAACTTGTTAGCCGATATATTTGAAAACTTTAGAGATGTTTATTTAAAAAAAAACAAACTAGATCCAGCATGGTATTACACTTCACCAGGACTCAGCTGGGATGCACTGCCAAAGAAAACTGAAATAAAGTTGGATTTACTAAGCGATGTAAACATGATTTTGTTCATTGAAGGTGGAATAAGAGGTAGGGTTAGTATGATTTCAAATAGATATGCAAAAGCAAACAACAAATACATGGAAAACTATGACCCTAGTGAAGCATCAACATACATTACATATTTAGATGCAAACAACTTTTATGGATGGGGAATGAGCCAAAAGCTACCGTACAAGAACTTTAGATGGGTAAATGAAAAGAAGTTGATTGACCTAAGCCCTTTTCAAATCGATGCTGATGGTGATACTGGATACATTTTACAAGTAGATCTAGAATATCCAAAAGAGTTGCACAACTTGCATAATGATTGCCTTTTGGCACCAGAAAACATTACTATTAATAAAATAGATAAATTAACTCCAAACTTGAACAACGAAACAAAATACATTTTACATCTAAAAAATCTTCAGCTTAAACTTGGCTTGGGACTAGTTAACCAAATTCACAAAGTGTTGGCCTTTGAACAAAAAGATTGGATGAGACCATACATCGACTTGTACACAAATCTTAGAACCGCCAGTTAGAATGATTTTGAGAAGGATTTCTTCAAGCTTATGAATAATTCAGTATTTGGTAAAACTATGGAAAACATAAGAAACCGAGTTGATATAAGACTTGTAAATGAAGAAAAACAAGCCGAAAAGTTGGCATCAAAACCAATATATGACGGAAGAACAATATTTAGTGAAAGTCTAGCAGCAGTTCACATGAAAAGAGTAAAAAATAAATTCGGCAAACCAATTTATGTAGGATCTTGCATTTTAGATTTTAGATTCTAATACGCTCTTGTACGACTTTCATTGCAATGACATTATAAAAAAGTATGGTTGTAAGCCAAAGTTATTATTTACAGATACTGACTCTTTAGCTTAAGAAATAAAAACAGAAGATCTTTATTAAGACATCTCAAGCGATGTAGAGGAAAAATTTGATACAAGCAACTATGCAAAAAATAATCCATCATGAATTAAAACTGGATGCAACAAAAAAGTAATTGGAATGATGAAAAATGAATGTGGTGGTGAGCAGATCTTAGAAGTTGTTGGATTAAGAGCAAAGATGTATTCTTACAGATTAGACGAAATAGAAGAGAAAAACGCCAAAGGTGTTAAAAAAAATGTCATAAAAAAAGATATAAGCTTCAACGACTATTATAAATGTTTGATCGAAAGAGTGAATCCAATCTATAGAAAAATGAATTTAATCAGAAGCCATAAGCACGAGATTTATTCTGAAACTGTAAATAAAGTAGATTTATCTGCTGATGATGAAAAAAGAGTAATTGGCGCAGACGGTATTTCAACAGGAGCTTATGGTCATTACATGTTATAAGAAGTAAATTAAAAAAATTGTTTTTTTATTAAATTTTCTCGACATCACTTAGCGGAATCCAATTATTAAATTCTTTAGGATAACCCTTCCATGATTCTAGCGCTAATTTTTTCTTATAATCTTTCTTGATTACTTGATCAATTCTATAAAAATCTTGATCAGTTTTTGTAACTCATTTTCATAAAAACTTCTTTCAGTAATTTCATTGTCATAGTCTTTTATTATATATGTAGTAGGATTGGTATGTTGTATTCCTACTATCATGGATTGAATATACATCATTTTGAATGACTTTTTCATTATAATTCATGCTAGCTTCCGTTGTTGTCATTTTTATTGTAGAGTGCTTGTGGTTGTTATATTCATTAATTAAATCTGGTAATACATGAACATATTTATTTGTATTATTAGCAGTAAAATATTTGTACATTTTATTTTTCTAATGTATGATTAAATCTGTCAATAACAACGGCCTTACCTTCATTAAATGTACTATACATTTTAACTTCATTCTCAGCCAACCATTTTTTATATACGTTGTTATAATATTCAGATCCATTATCAACCCAGAATTCTTTAGGTTTCCTCTTGCTAGTTTTAACAATAGATTGAAATGTATTGGTAATACCTGTTTTATCTCTTATAGAAACATTCCATACAAATTTTGGAAATACATCAATACCATTCAAAATATACCTAAATCCCTGGTTGTAGCTTTTAGGTTGTTGCATATCACCGAAGTCAGCACTCCAAATATCGTCAATATTACCGACAATAACTTTTCTCTTTGTAAACTTTCTTATAATTGGTTTGTGTAACTCATCTGTTAACTGTTCATTCCAATTTTTTGAACTTTTTTTTTAAAACAGCTAGTCCAAGTTTTTGTTTGGTGTTGATAATTTGCCTAGCAAACATACCCACTTTTGGCAACTCACAATAAGTAATCTTATTCAATTCAGAAACCATTTTTCTATAATATTCGTTTTTATCAACATCTCCTGAATAACATACATCATGGTGTGAAGAAATTTCATCAACTTTGTTAAAAGGAGGAACTATCCATTTAGTAATTTCACCAGTTTCTGGATCAGATTCTAATTGTTTATCTAATGGATTAGATGGTCCCATGTATTTATAATTAGTAGGAGTCCAACCAGCTTTTGTTTTGGTAATTTGCCGATAAAAGAGTGAATATCGAGTTTTCCACAAGCTTTACTTTTAGTAAAAAAATTTTTGATGTACCACATATTTTGCACTCACCCTTTACTATGGATTTATTATTTTTGTGGTCGTATGCCTTGTATTCAAAGAAGGAGTTTCTCTTTTACATTTGACACAAGAAATTTCCATGATTACTTTATACATATACAGGAATAATTTTAGTTGTTCAAATTGAATTATTTAAACTAGTTCATCGAAGTTTTTAAACAACTCTCTATTGTTTCGATTTATAAATAGAAAATCGTGTTTATCAAGACCCTCTAATTTGCACTTGTCAAGTCTACATTCTTTTGAAATTCTTGTTTTTTCACCATCTGTTGGAGGATCATAGGCAATAACTTTTGAGCAATTTTTTCTTATGTCTTTTGGTATTGTAAAATATGATTTACTCAGGTAGACTGGACAAATTTTGTGGTGTCTAACATCAGTAAAATGGTTTGCAATCTTTGCTTGTGTTTTTTTATCAGCGTTCATTAGATCATCAGATACGACAAGCTTTGCACAATCATCAGATTCATATTCATCTGTATTTAAAATATCTTCCTGTCCACATAATAACAAGACTTGATGACCTACCAGCTGAGAAACTTGATCAAACCTAATTTTTAGTGAGACCAACTTCTCTTGATCTTTAATAGGAGAATATATGATAATCTGATCATAATAACATAACGGTTTTTTAATGATGTGCATGAAAGTATATGTTTTTCCACAACAAAAAAGGAATATAAAATCGTTACCCAACAATGATTTATGCTTTGTTTTGTCAGCAACCAACTCACTATTGTAATTTGGAATCTTCATTTTGATGTACTTATATATACTTTATATAGCTTGTAAATTTATAATTTTAAGTTATAAAATTTTTAAGTAAGTGTAAGCAAGTTAAAAAAGGGTGTCATTTTTAAAGATAGATAAGTAGCTGTAAGTTAGTTAAGTCCAAAGATAAGTAACTGTAAGTTAGTTAAATATTTTAATATTTTGAATTATATAAACTATAAACTTTATAAGTATATGAATATCAAAAGTATGTATTTGAACAAATTGAAAAGTATAATAAAAAAGGAATCTGCAAAAACAAATATTGTTGACCAAGTTAATGATGATGTAAGGGTATATAACAATTTACAACTTGGAATCAGTGAAGACAGAGAAAAGCTTGCCGCTCCAATTACAAGAGAACTTGGTAAAGTTGGGCAACAAATAACTTATATAGATAAAAGACCAGACGAAATGCTCGGCCAACTGAGAGAAAACCAACTAGCGCTAATGCTTGCCCAACCACAACTAGCAATTGAGTCACCAGGGTCTGAGTCACAACCAGCACTTGAGACACCAAAGCTGTCAAAGCAACCAAAGCAACCAACAACACTTAATTTTGATAAAAATATGATACATGATGAAGTCTCTAAAATCTTATAGTTTACCAAGTGCTAATGAAATTCCAAATATAGCAAAAGAGGAAATTAGAAACGATAAACAAAAAATTAACAAAAGCACAAAAATCTGCTGGTGGACGTAAAAGCGCAGCTAGAAGTGTTGAGAGAAGGGATAAACTTGCTGGAGATTTAGCCAAATTAAAAGAATATAAACAAATATTAGACGCAAAGATGTCTACAAACTTATCAGAAATAGTTGGAAATGGATTTTGCCATCAATGAAAAAGAAATGCTTACAAGTTGTCAAAAGATGGATCCTTTGGTAATGTATATATTGATCCTGCTAAACTTAGAATGAATAGACTTAGTGTTAAAGATATGGCTGAAAAAGTGTAATGGATAATGTTGTTGATAGTTCTCTTATAGATTTGCTAACAAAAAGATACAATCCAAAAGCTGAGTACATATCAGAAGCGAAATATATTTTCAAAGATTTGACTCGTTTTTCTGGTTTAAAAAAGAGTAGAGGATCAGGCAGACAAAAACTACTAGGCGGAACTGTTACTTTGATACCAGACACCCCAAAAGATATTTTAATGCAGTTAAATCTTTTACTTGGCACACAACATGCTGCTAACAATAGTTTAGATATAGTAAATGAGATTGTTCAACTAATTGATATTACCGTAGAAAAAAATAGTAACAGACGAAGAAGTCAGAAAGTTGACTGTAAAAAATAGTTTAAATCAAATTAAAAAAATAATATTATTTATACAATAGATACATAAAGCATCAACAAAATATGAAAGAGTTGTAAAGACCGTTTTTTTTCAGTTCAACTGATGGAATAGCTGGATCAAAACCAGGTGATTTTACAATAAAACATATTCCAAATCTTATTTTGGATAAAAATCCATAAAACTATAGAAATATAGAGCATTATATCACGCTTGAAAAATTTAATGGTCATTATTCGTGGTATAACATCAATTCAACATACAATAATGATAAAATTAGCTATTCACATGATGCTGGAAAAACCAACACTGTAATTACTTTTCCAAATGGAGTTTATGATTATGATGATTTAAATAATCATATTGATCGTTCTATAAGAGCAAATGGCCATACAGTAGATGGTAAGACTCCTAGCATCAGACTAACATTCAGTACTTCTAGATTTAGAGTGTATTTGTTGCTGTCGACAGGATATTGTGTTGATCTTAGAGGTGTGAATAGAAACTTTAATGATATTATTGGGTTTACAAAAATTCATATAGCAACATCTCAGTTTGGACAAGCGTTGCCAAACATTACGAATTTTGCTAACAATATACAAATTAAAACATCGTTGATAGATGATTCTTTAGAAGGTGGAGTGTCCACGGATGTTTTATATTCCTTGGCAAGTCAGATATTTTACGTGCATATCCTTTTCAAATAGAGCCAAGGAGAAGATTATATAATAAATTAAATACAAATATTATTTCCCAAGTAAGGATAAATATGACAGACTCAATAAATAGACCTATCGATTTCAACGAAGTACCAGTTAGTTTAACAGTTGTAATAATATCAGTGGACAAATGATGAATCAAGCGAAGAAGTATAATAGAATAAAATATGTCGGTGAACAACAACAAGTTGAACAAAAAAACGATGGTGAAGGCTTGTTTGACATTTTTAGGACAACAGGTAAAAAGTTACATCACTTACAACTTCAAAGTTTTCTAAAGAAGTTGCCAAAAAAGCTGCTTCAGGAGGTGTTGAAAAGTTTGCTGTGTCTGGTGCGGAAGCTCTTGGCAAAAGTGCTGCAGACAATGTTGTAAATAAATTTTCTCCTTCAAGTATTACTGATAAAAAAATAAGCCGCTTCCAAATAGTGCTACCAAAATTGCAGACAGCTTAAAAAGGTAGACTCTTTACCCCTTCAATCATCAGAAATTGAAAACCTAAAAAAAAAAATTGACTCAATTTATGTAGAGGACAACACTCAATTAATTATTTTGTTTAGAAATTATTTCATTTGGACTCTATCTTTATTTAAGCTATAGAATTAACAAAGTCAAAGTCGAAGTGATGGAATACAAACAATGTGATTTTCTTGAAAAGTATGAGGAGGTTGTATATGACATTCGAAATCCAATCAAGCTTCCAGCAAATGGAGCAACTCAAAACAAAAATTCATACAAGTTTTATGTAGATTCAACTGATGAAGTAACTGCTCCCAATGATTGGTATAATTCTTATCTCGAAATTGATGTAGAAGTTATTAAGAAAGCAGATGGTACAACTTATACCGCCACTGATAACATCACTTTTGCATCGGATGTGTATTCAATCATTAGAGAATTAAATGTAAAGTATGGAGGTGTTTAGGTTATTGATACACCAAATGTAAACGAAATTCTTGAAATTAGGAGCAAGGCAGAATATTCAAGCGCTTATCTTGCTCAAGCATCAAGCAAATTGTTTTATCCTGATAGTGGAAGTTGTACTGCAAATATTGGTTTGGCTTCAAAAGCTGCACTTACTAATGCTGCTGGTGGTGTTAATCTTATCGTGCCATTAAATAAGTATAATTTATTTGCTGCTTCACAAGATCTGGTTTATCCAACTGGCAAAATGGAACTAAAAATTACTCTTGAAAGAGATAATAAATGTCTTGTACAAAGATGCAGCAGCGGCTGAAGGTAGATATGTTGTTACAAAAATGAGACTTTCTGTTCCAAAGATGGAGTTGAATTCAGCTGGTATGAATAAATTTAGTGCAGCATTGACTAAAAAAGGAACATGGAATATCTAACTAATAGAGTTGAAACATCACCAGTGTCTACTTTACAAACTGGTGCATTTGATATCTCAAGCAGCATTGAAAAGCCAAGATTTATTATGTTGTACACAGTTGATTGAACAAAAGATGGTGATGTAACAAAATATAGTTCTCATTATGATACATATAATATTCCCGGTGGAAGAAAAGTGACTAGAGCACAGTTGGAGCTAGGAAATTGTGTTTATTATCCACTGGTTGCACTTAATCCAAAAAATTAATTAACAAGAGTATACAAACAATTTATTGAATATCAAGGATTTATAAACGAAGGCGCGCTTGAAGGTAGCTTCATTGATAGAACACTATTTAAAGATCTTCATTCAGCATTGTTCTTCGATTTAAAAGATCAGAGAAATGATACGATTGATGGATCACATAAAATTAAAGTTTTTATACACTCTTGATGGAGTCCCAACAGCTTATGTGTGGAAAGCAGTATTTTTGTATGAAAGAAAAATAACATCAGAACCTATTTCTGGCTCAGTTAAATTGACATTTTGAGAAAATAATTTAAGAAAAAAAAAAGACAAAAGAAAAAAACTAACTAACTAAAAACTGAAGAACTAACTAAAAAACTAACAAATAATTTAACAAAAAAAAATTTTATATTCATTTCTTACTGTTTTACTTCCTTACTTTACATTGAAATCATTGGTTAATGCGCAATAGCTTATTTATCAAGCAGATGTTTATGAATTCTCTTTATTGTTGATGCATTATTTAATTCGTCTGTTTGTTTAAATATTATCAATTCATCAATACCCGCCTAGTGGAGCTGCTAGATTGGTTGCATTAACACTGCCTATGGCAAAATTTGTAGAACCAACGTTTTCCTTTGCAGTAATGTTTCTGAGCTTTTGTCCGTTGCACCATACTTGTTACCCGTCGGTGCATAATTGGGGTGACCATGTAGCCGTTATAAAAATCCACTTATTTAGTACTGTTGGATTTGCGTTTGCTGGAAATGTTGAAATTGTTATATTATCACCTCAGTTATAAGAAGCAGATTCTTTTTTTGCGTTGCTTACAATATAGTTTTTACTAGCATTCATACAAATAAATGATCCCATCCTGCACTATCATGCCCAATAAGGCAATTTTTTAACCCGACACTGGTGCTATAGGCAGTCATGCTATAAACAACAATTATTGACAGCCTTTTATCTTCGCTTGTTATATTCAAATTCATATTGCATTCTATTCGATCATTAACACCGTCAAAAGTAAGATAGTTGTATCTACCGTTGATTAATCCTGCTCCTGAAGTTGGTCTTTCTGCGTTGGAATATTTTACAATGTCCACCCTTTCACCAAAACCTTGATACATTAATAATTCAGTATTTGTTCCTGATAAAACACCATATTTTTCAACCCTCTAGCTGAATGGACTATTGTCAGAGATTAACCAATGTCTGGAAGCAATATGATTTATAAATTCATTTGACCAGCTGTGATAATTTCCATCCATCATAATATTACTTCTAACAACAGCATCAACTTGCTTTATTTTGCCGTTACCATCTCTTTCAACCCTACCTAGAGGTAAAACTGGTGCTATAATTGATCGTGCGATTGATAAATCTATTTAAAACTGATCATTGCTATCTTTAACAAGTCTATTTTGTTGAATTATGTTGGTGACAAGAAACTTTTTAACATGGCTATGCACATAATCTCTACTAGTAGCACTTGTTCCAAATTTTGGTGGGTTTTGTAAGCCAAATATATTTTTATCGTCCATATTTATTCCACCACTCATTGTTCGACCAGTTTTTTTATCTAAATATTTTGATGCAGCGTCGGTGATAACAAAATTTTGGGAGGTTGTAATTGATGTGTCAACATACCACTTGTTTGCTACAGCACCATCTGAATCACTGCTTGATGGTCCTACTATGTTTATGATTCTTTTACCTTCTACATTGATATTTCTTACTCCATCATTTTTAATCCATGTTTCTTCTTGCCTGTTCCTCAATACATTCAATTTTATTCCCATCACTGTCATCTACTTCAGGAAGACCATCATATTGTCCTAAATAAGGCCTTTTCCAGCTTTGAAATACATTGTCACTCTCAGATTCCTCACCATCACCATTTTCCTTCTCATATAGTCAACTGCTTCTAACTTCCACTGTTACCTGTTGCACCTCATTCTTTTTGGGATTTTGAAGGTTGCCCTGCACATAATCGACATGCTTAAAGCTATACTCTCTGAGCTCCAAGGCTCTTCTGTATGAAAATGAAATGTCCCTGCATAAATTTACTACAAAAATATTCCAACAAATTCAGCCTAAAAATAAGACTTTAAGTGTTGAGTTAGGGTTAGGGTTAGGGTTAGGGTTAGGGTTAGGGTTAGGGTTAGGGTTAGGGTTAGGGTTAGGGTTAGGGTTAGGGTTAGGGTTAGGGTTAGGGTTAGGGTTAGGGTTAGGGTTAGGGTTAGGGTTAGGGTTAGGGTTAGGGTTAGGGTTAGGGTTAGGGTTAGGGTTAGGGTTAGGGTTAGGGTTAGGGTTAGGGTTAGGGTTAGGGTTAGGGTTAGGGTTAGGGTTAGGGTTAGGGTTAGGGTTAGGGTTAGGGTTAGGGTTAGGGTTAGGGTTAGGGTTAGGGTTAGGGTTAGGGTTAGGGTTAGGGTTAGGGTTAGGGTTAGGGTTAGGGTTAGGGTTAGGGTTAGGGTTAGGGTTAGGGTTAGGGTTAGGGTTAGGGTTAGGGTTAGGGTTAGGGTTAGGGTTAGGGTTAGGGTTAGGGTTAGGGTTAGGGTTAGGGTTAGGGTTAGGGTTAGGGTTAGGGTTAGGGTTAGGGTTAGGGTTAGGGTTAGGGTTAGGGTTAGGGTTAGGGTTAGGGTTAGGGTTAGGGTTAGGGTTAGGGTTAGGGTTAGGGTTAGGGTTAGGGTTAGGGTTAGGGTTAGGGTTAGGGTTAGGGTTAGGGTTAGGGTTAGGGTTAGGGTTAGGGTTAGGGTTAGGGTTAGGGTTAGGGTTAGGGTTAGGGTTAGGGTTAGGGTTAGGGTTAGGGTTAGGGTTAGGGTTAGGGTTAGGGTTAGGGTTAGGGTTAGGGTTAGGGTTAGGGTTAGGGTTAGGGTTAGGGTTAGGGTTAGGGTTAGGGTTAGGGTTAGGGTTAGGGTTAGGGTTAGGGTTAGGGTTAGGGTTAGGGTTAGGGTTAGGGTTAGGGTTAGGGTTAGGGTTAGGGTTAGGGTTAGGGTTAGGGTTAGGGTTAGGGTTAGGGTTAGGGTTAGGGTTAGGGTTAGGGTTAGGGTTAGGGTTAGGGTTAGGGTTAGGGTTAGGGTTAGGGTTAGGGTTAGGGTTAGGGTTAGGGTTAGGGTTAGGGTTAGGGTTAGGGTTAGGGTTAGGGTTAGGGTTAGGGTTAGGGTTAGGGTTAGGGTTAGGGTTAGGGTTAGGGTTAGGGTTAGGGTTAGGGTTAGGGTTAGGGTTAGGGTTAGGGTTAGGGTTAGGGTTAGGGTTAGGGTTAGGGTTAGGGTTAGGGTTAGGGTTAGGGTTAGGGTTAGGGTTAGGGTTAGGGTTAGGGTTAGGGTTAGGGTTAGGGTTAGGGTTAGGGTTAGGGTTAGGGTTAGGGTTAGGGTTAGGGTTAGGGTTAGGGTTAGGGTTAGGGTTAGGGTTAGGGTTAGGGTTAGGGTTAGGGTTAGGGTTAGGGTTAGGGTTAGGGTTAGGGTTAGGGTTAGGGTTAGGGTTAGGGTTAG
The DNA here is from genome assembly GCA_964026355.1 of Pseudorhiza aurosa. Taxonomy (NCBI): domain Eukaryota; kingdom Metazoa; phylum Cnidaria; class Scyphozoa; order Rhizostomeae; family Lychnorhizidae; genus Pseudorhiza; species Pseudorhiza aurosa. The sequence goes on along the minus strand of OZ032119.1, from coordinate 4,432 downwards.
GGTTAGGGTTAGGGTTAGGGTTAGGGTTAGGGTTAGGGTTAGGGTTAGGGTTAGGGTTAGGGTTAGGGTTAGGGTTAGGGTTAGGGTTAGGGTTAGGGTTAGGGTTAGGGTTAGGGTTAGGGTTAGGGTTAGGGTTAGGGTTAGGGTTAGGGTTAGGGTTAGGGTTAGGGTTAGGGTTAGGGTTAGGGTTAGGGTTAGGGTTAGGGTTAGGGTTAGGGTTAGGGTTAGGGTTAGGGTTAGGGTTAGGGTTAGGGTTAGGGTTAGGGTTAGGGTTAGGGTTAGGGTTAGGGTTAGGGTTAGGGTTAGGGTTAGGGTTAGGGTTAGGGTTAGGGTTAGGGTTAGGGTTAGGGTTAGGGTTAGGGTTAGGGTTAGGGTTAGGGTTAGGGTTAGGGTTAGGGTTAGGGTTAGGGTTAGGGTTAGGGTTAGGGTTAGGGTTAGGGTTAGGGTTAGGGTTAGGGTTAGGGTTAGGGTTAGGGTTAGGGTTAGGGTTAGGGTTAGGGTTAGGGTTAGGGTTAGGGTTAGGGTTAGGGTTAGGGTTAGGGTTAGGGTTAGGGTTAGGGTTAGGGTTAGGGTTAGGGTTAGGGTTAGGGTTAGGGTTAGGGTTAGGGTTAGGGTTAGGGTTAGGGTTAGGGTTAGGGTTAGGGTTAGGGTTAGGGTTAGGGTTAGGGTTAGGGTTAGGGTTAGGGTTAGGGTTAGGGTTAGGGTTAGGGTTAGGGTTAGGGTTAGGGTTAGGGTTAGGGTTAGGGTTAGGGTTAGGGTTAGGGTTAGGGTTAGGGTTAGGGTTAGGGTTAGGGTTAGGGTTAGGGTTAGGGTTAGGGTTAGGGTTAGGGTTAGGGTTAGGGTTAGGGTTAGGGTTAGGGTTAGGGTTAGGGTTAGGGTTAGGGTTAGGGTTAGGGTTAGGGTTAGGGTTAGGGTTAGGGTTAGGGTTAGGGTTAGGGTTAGGGTTAGGGTTAGGGTTAGGGTTAGGGTTAGGGTTAGGGTTAGGGTTAGGGTTAGGGTTAGGGTTAGGGTTAGGGTTAGGGTTAGGGTTAGGGTTAGGGTTAGGGTTAGGGTTAGGGTTAGGGTTAGGGTTAGGGTTAGGGTTAGGGTTAGGGTTAGGGTTAGGGTTAGGGTTAGGGTTAGGGTTAGGGTTAGGGTTAGGGTTAGGGTTAGGGTTAGGGTTAGGGTTAGGGTTAGGGTTAGGGTTAGGGTTAGGGTTAGGGTTAGGGTTAGGGTTAGGGTTAGGGTTAGGGTTAGGGTTAGGGTTAGGGTTAGGGTTAGGGTTAGGGTTAGGGTTAGGGTTAGGGTTAGGGTTAGGGTTAGGGTTAGGGTTAGGGTTAGGGTTAGGGTTAGGGTTAGGGTTAGGGTTAGGGTTAGGGTTAGGGTTAGGGTTAGGGTTAGGGTTAGGGTTAGGGTTAGGGTTAGGGTTAGGGTTAGGGTTAGGGTTAGGGTTAGGGTTAGGGTTAGGGTTAGGGTTAGGGTTAGGGTTAGGGTTAGGGTTAGGGTTAGGGTTAGGGTTAGGGTTAGGGTTAGGGTTAGGGTTAGGGTTAGGGTTAGGGTTAGGGTTAGGGTTAGGGTTAGGGTTAGGGTTAGGGTTAGGGTTAGGGTTAGGGTTAGGGTTAGGGTTAGGGTTAGGGTTAGGGTTAGGGTTAGGGTTAGGGTTAGGGTTAGGGTTAGGGTTAGGGTTAGGGTTAGGGTTAGGGTTAGGGTTAGGGTTAGGGTTAGGGTTAGGGTTAGGGTTAGGGTTAGGGTTAGGGTTAGGGTTAGGGTTAGGGTTAGGGTTAGGGTTAGGGTTAGGGTTAGGGTTAGGGTTAGGGTTAGGGTTAGGGTTAGGGTTAGGGTTAGGGTTAGGGTTAGGGTTAGGGTTAGGGTTAGGGTTAGGGTTAGGGTTAGGGTTAGGGTTAGGGTTAGGGTTAGGGTTAGGGTTAGGGTTAGGGTTAGGGTTAGGGTTAGGGTTAGGGTTAGGGTTAGGGTTAGGGTTAGGGTTAGGGTTAGGGTTAGGGTTAGGGTTAGGGTTAGGGTTAGGGTTAGGGTTAGGGTTAGGGTTAGGGTTAGGGTTAGGGTTAGGGTTAGGGTTAGGGTTAGGGTTAGGGTTAGGGTTAGGGTTAGGGTTAGGGTTAGGGTTAGGGTTAGGGTTAGGGTTAGGGTTAGGGTTAGGGTTAGGGTTAGGGTTAGGGTTAGGGTTAGGGTTAGGGTTAGGGTTAGGGTTAGGGTTAGGGTTAGGGTTAGGGTTAGGGTTAGGGTTAGGGTTAGGGTTAGGGTTAGGGTTAGGGTTAGGGTTAGGGTTAGGGTTAGGGTTAGGGTTAGGGTTAGGGTTAGGGTTAGGGTTAGGGTTAGGGTTAGGGTTAGGGTTAGGGTTAGGGTTAGGGTTAGGGTTAGGGTTAGGGTTAGGGTTAGGGTTAGGGTTAGGGTTAGGGTTAGGGTTAGGGTTAGGGTTAGGGTTAGGGTTAGGGTTAGGGTTAGGGTTAGGGTTAGGGTTAGGGTTAGGGTTAGGGTTAGGGTTAGGGTTAGGGTTAGGGTTAGGGTTAGGGTTAGGGTTAGGGTTAGGGTTAGGGTTAGGGTTAGGGTTAGGGTTAGGGTTAGGGTTAGGGTTAGGGTTAGGGTTAGGGTTAGGGTTAGGGTTAGGGTTAGGGTTAGGGTTAGGGTTAGGGTTAGGGTTAGGGTTAGGGTTAGGGTTAGGGTTAGGGTTAGGGTTAGGGTTAGGGTTAGGGTTAGGGTTAGGGTTAGGGTTAGGGTTAGGGTTAGGGTTAGGGTTAGGGTTAGGGTTAGGGTTAGGGTTAGGGTTAGGGTTAGGGTTAGGGTTAGGGTTAGGGTTAGGGTTAGGGTTAGGGTTAGGGTTAGGGTTAGGGTTAGGGTTAGGGTTAGGGTTAGGGTTAGGGTTAGGGTTAGGGTTAGGGTTAGGGTTAGGGTTAGGGTTAGGGTTAGGGTTAGGGTTAGGGTTAGGGTTAGGGTTAGGGTTAGGGTTAGGGTTAGGGTTAGGGTTAGGGTTAGGGTTAGGGTTAGGGTTAGGGTTAGGGTTAGGGTTAGGGTTAGGGTTAGGGTTAGGGTTAGGGTTAGGGTTAGGGTTAGGGTTAGGGTTAGGGTTAGGGTTAGGGTTAGGGTTAGGGTTAGGGTTAGGGTTAGGGTTAGGGTTAGGGTTAGGGTTAGGGTTAGGGTTAGGGTTAGGGTTAGGGTTAGGGTTAGGGTTAGGGTTAGGGTTAGGGTTAGGGTTAGGGTTAGGGTTAGGGTTAGGGTTAGGGTTAGGGTTAGGGTTAGGGTTAGGGTTAGGGTTAGGGTTAGGGTTAGGGTTAGGGTTAGGGTTAGGGTTAGGGTTAGGGTTAGGGTTAGGGTTAGGGTTAGGGTTAGGGTTAGGGTTAGGGTTAGGGTTAGGGTTAGGGTTAGGGTTAGGGTTAGGGTTAGGGTTAGGGTTAGGGTTAGGGTTAGGGTTAGGGTTAGGGTTAGGGTTAGGGTTAGGGTTAGGGTTAGGGTTAGGGTTAGGGTTAGGGTTAGGGTTAGGGTTAGGGTTAGGGTTAGGGTTAGGGTTAGGGTTAGGGTTAGGGTTAGGGTTAGGGTTAGGGTTAGGGTTAGGGTTAGGGTTAGGGTTAGGGTTAGGGTTAGGGTTAGGGTTAGGGTTAGGGTTAGGGTTAGGGTTAGGGTTAGGGTTAGGGTTAGGGTTAGGGTTAGGGTTAGGGTTAGGGTTAGGGTTAGGGTTAGGGTTAGGGTTAGGGTTAGGGTTAGGGTTAGGGTTAGGGTTAGGGTTAGGGTTAGGGTTAGGGTTAGGGTTAGGGTTAGGGTTAGGGTTAGGGTTAGGGTTAGGGTTAGGGTTAGGGTTAGGGTTAGGGTTAGGGTTAGGGTTAGGGTTAGGGTTAGGGTTAGGGTTAGGGTTAGGGTTAGGGTTAGGGTTAGGGTTAGGGTTAGGGTTAGGGTTAGGGTTAGGGTTAGGGTTAGGGTTAGGGTTAGGGTTAGGGTTAGGGTTAGGGTTAGGGTTAGGGTTAGGGTTAGGGTTAGGGTTAGGGTTAGGGTTAGGGTTAGGGTTAGGGTTAGGGTTAGGGTTAGGGTTAGGGTTAGGGTTAGGGTTAGGGTTAGGGTTAGGGTTAGGGTTAGGGTTAGGGTTAGGGTTAGGGTTAGGGTTAGGGTTAGGGTTAGGGTTAGGGTTAGGGTTAGGGTTAGGGTTAGGGTTAGGGTTAGGGTTAGGGTTAGGGTTAGGGTTAGGGTTAGGGTTAGGGTTAGGGTTAGGGTTAGGGTTAGGGTTAGGGTTAGGGTTAGGGTTAGGGTTAGGGTTAGGGGTTAGGGTTAGGGTTAGGGTTAGGGTTAGGGTTAGGGTTAGGGTTAGGGTTAGGGTTAGGGTTAGGGTTAGGGTTAGGGTTAGGGTTAGGGTTAGGGTTAGGGTTAGGGTTAGGGTTAGGGTTAGGGTTAGGGTTAGGGTTAGAGGTTAGGGTTAGGGTTAGGGTTAGGGTTAGGGTTAGGGTTAGGG